>CM056197.1:151900857-152500857 GCA_029692085.1 Gymnothorax javanicus
GACTGTGAAAACTAAAACTTGAGGAATTACTGAGAATAAATGCCTGGGATAATATGATTATTTTATAATTAAGTTATTTCACAGGCTGTGACTAAATTAAAACTAAAATGAATTTGACAAAGAAACAAACAAAATTAAAGTGTAAGAATTAACGCAACGGAAAAGCGCAATGGAAGCGCACCGTGACGCTATTCTGATCATTATTACCCCCACTGGGAGCTTGCGTGTGCGCGCGCGCGCTTGCGCACTTCTGTTGATGTGTATGTTTGTCAGCGGCATTATTCAAAAATTACCAACGGATTATCATAAAATTTTATGGGAAGTTGGAATGCATGCATGGGAAGTGTTGAATGAATTTTAAGATCAATCCACGCGCGGATTTGGATTCTGCAGCAATAATAAATTCGAGTGGCAACCTACAAGTGCCACACATTTATGGGAACTTCTGCAACAGAGTTATGAAGAACTTTCCGGAGAATATTTGATTTCCATTGTAGAAAGAATGCCACGAGTGTGTTCAGCTGTTATATCTGCCTAAGGTGGCTCCTTTGAGTCAAAAGTTTAAAATACATTTTGGTTTATAAATTGATTCCATGATTTCTTTTTAACTTCGATTGTTAATTTGTTCTATCATGTCTATGCTTTCATTCCAGAGTACAATGAGACATTAAACTGCATAATTTTCAATTAAAAAATTGGAAAAATTGGGGTGTCCTAAAACTTTTGACCGGTAGTGTACATGGGCATAAATGCCGTTACATAGCATTGCATCAACGCTATGCATCCTGTGGATAGCTGTGTTTAAAAAAAAAAAAAAAAAATACAACCCCAAATCAGAAAAAAATGTTAAATTATTCATGAAAGCAGTGATTTGTAAATGATCTTCGTCCTGCGTTGTCATGGTTTGGGAGGTGTGCCTGTGTTCAGAACTTTTCTGTGATGCTCTCGTCCCGGGACAAGATCGAATTCCTTTTCAATCGGATTCTTTGCCCAGCTGGCTGATTGACCTTGGGCGGCACTTCCCCGGACTCTATATAAGCGGGAAGTCCGCCACACCTCCTTTGCTGGAGTGTCTGTTTGTAGTTATGCGCTTTTAGCCGAAGATATCTGTAGTAAGGATTTATGTGCCTTTGTATCTCCTCTATCCTTTGTGTCGCACTATTTTTGATGCCTTGTTTTTCTCAGCTCCCCGAGATACTTCTCCTTTTTTCTCTCTCGCTTTGCTTCCGTTTTGTCGGATGTTTGGTCGTCCTTTTGGAAGCGCGAGGATTGTCCCTGTCGTATGGTCTGTATTATTCTCTGTATTTGTATTGTGTCCGTGCTGCTCTATTTCCCTCTTGCCGCTGCACTTGGCCTCTCAATTCTACCAGCCATTACATGCGTAACAATACAACCTCATATGATTTTATGGTTCAACATATTGGATCAAAATGCACAGGATTTGAGCTGCGCCTTGCTTTTTAGTCCATACGTTTTCTGGTGCGGTGGTCATAAAAATGTAGAATACAGACAGGGAGGACTCGCACTCAAGAAAACACAAGTCAAAAAAAGGTCTAGTTTTAAACCAATTGTATTTTGTATATTTTTTAAAAGTTTTTTCGAGGCTTTTTTTCTCACAATGTGCAAAAAAAGTGCAAAAATCACTGATTTTGCACTGAGGATAGTCTGAGGGACTGAAACGTTTGCACAGCACTTTTTGAACTTTTTTGCACTTTTTGCACATTGTGAGAAAAAAACGCCTTGAAAAAAACTTAAAAAAAAATACAAAATACAATTGTTTTAAAACTAGATCCTTTTTTGACTTGTGTTTTCTTGAGTGCGAGTCCTCCCTGTCTGTATTCATGGTTCAACATATTAACATTAATGGCTTGTGGAGATAGACACATATTCCAATTTAGATTCTTGCAACGTATTTCCAAAAGAGTTGGGATATTGAAATATTTGCTGCTTTATAATGTTACCCGTCTTTTTCACATTCATAAGTACTATTATTTTTTTAGGGACTGAAGACACAAAGTAAGTGTTTCTGCTGTAATTTTGTCCCAGTCCTCCTGGAAACACATTCTCTATTAAAGAGAATTCTGGACTGCAGGCAGGCCGGTCCTGCACCCACAGCCTCTGCTTACACACCCATGCCTTTGTAAAGCGAGTAGGATGCTGTTTTGTGTTGCCTTGTTTAAATATGCCTGGGCATCCCGAGAGAAGATGTTGTCTTGTAGGCAGCATGTGTTGCTCCAAAGTCTCTGAGTACTTTACAGCTTTAATGGCGTCTTCACAAAAGTGTAAGTTACCTTTGCCAAGGGCACTGACCCAACCCCGCACCATTTCAGAACATGGCATTTGAACTTGTCGCTGGTAACAGTCTGGATGATCTTTTTTTCTCTTAGGTCCAGACCACACAACATCCATTTCTCCCAAAAACACCTGAGATATTGATTGCTCTGAACATGCTACGCGTTTCCACTGTGTGATGGTCCATCACAAAGACCTACCAGCCCAGAGAAGTCACCTGCACTCCTGGGTATTGTTAATAAAACACTTCCCTTTTTGCATAGTGAAGTTTTAACTGGAATTTTTGGATGTAACTATGAACTTTAATGTTTGATACAGGTTCACTAAAGTAATCCTGAGCCAAAGCAGTTATATCATTTATAGATAAGCGACGGTTCTTGATGCCGTGGCGTCTGACTGATGGGAGATCATGACCATTCAGCATAGGCTTGAGCATCACAGGCCTCACTGGCTGGACTGGATGAGCATTTACACATACAATTCTTGTTGACCTAAGGAAACATTAAGGGCTCTATCTTACACACAAAGCACTGCCAACCATGATGCAACTGTCTTTACTGGTTTAAGACTGAAACAGTCCTCATTTTCCCATTCAGCGCCCATGAGCACCCATGGCCATGTTGGTTTTGTGGGCGCTCTTTTTCATAGTACGTGGCATACTGCATGCCATTCAAGTTTGGCTCATGTTCCTATGTGACATGTATGCATGTGAAAATTATTCCACCTCTCAGCTGAATATCTCCACCCACGGCTTGTTTGGGAAGGTGCCCCATTTTTCGAGAAGGTGCCAGACCCATTGACATTACATCCAAGTGAAGAGTAAAGCACAGTAACTGCTCTGTTGTTAGCTGTAAAGAGCAGCACACATCACACCATCAGCTCCCTGCCTCAGGGGACAGAAGAGCCAAGCAGATAGAAATATATGTGTGAGCTATCCGCTTTTTGTCTCTGTGCTTTAACAGTATGCTTCTAACCTGGGTCAGTTCAACACAGGAATTGCAACAGAATTAATATGAAAGAGGTCCTATTATGCTTTCTGGATGATACAAGGCAGGGTTCTAGCCAGAAATTTTATTGAACGTACCGGAGCCATACTTCTCGTGATGTCACGAACCTGGTCACGTGGGTTTGTTGACTACCGTGGTTGGCAAAAAGCCACAACATGACAATTGATTTCATTGGTGAAGTAAAGTTGTCTTCCACTTTTTGTCATAATGCCAGTGAGTTGCAGCGTTATTAACTGCACAAACCTTTCCTGAAGGGTTCAGGAATACATTTCCTACATATTCCTGATCGAGAACCGAAAAAATCTATTTGGATTGATGCAATTCGATGCAAGAACTGGATGACGTCGACCCACTCGCGTGTTTGTACTATTCACTTTCTGTCGGGTCAGTCGCAAGTTATTTTCCATCACTTCCACCATGACATTTTGCTGTTTTCGCATTTTATTATTCGGTCATGGCAAGGGAATGATCTTTTTTGTGTTGGGTAATTCGATAGGTTCCTTACTTTCCGATAGCAAGTATTTAAGTGACAGTTCAGATATTAGAATTGGAAAGAATTCCGTTTCCAACCTTCATCAGTATTGACTAAGATCAGTACTTTTCCGGCTTGAATTTTGGGTACCCAGAGAAACATTTGTGTGTGTAAAAACATCCATCGTACATCAAGAAAATTTAGAGTTAAATGTCTGCTGCAGCTGTAATGGCGGCAGCCTTGTTACTGATGACATGCCAGGTGGCTAGGGAATGCGCAGTATATGCATTCGCGATATTAAATATTAATCATAAATTCTAAACCCCCTTATCACAAATAAAACCCCCCAAAATATATTGGCGCCCTTTTAAAATCGCTTCTGGTAAACGCATTTACTGTGAATTACTTTCACTGATCAATGATGATCAATGTTGAATTTCTGTTCGATGTAGGATAATCAAGTGATGATCCAGCCGACCCAGACCCAAAGAGGGGTCGTTCCTCCAACCTTTCAGCTCATAAGGATCCGGAAGTCTACTCAGACCTTCGTTGTACTTAAGCTAAGAGAAATATCTTGCCTTCACGGTACTGTCAAGGTTTTGCACATATTCAGAGACTGGCGAAACGGTTCCACAACTGCAGGATGCCATACTTCCCCTGTTTTGTTGTATTGATTTAAACTTGTTCTTGCCAACCACGCTAATGCGTATGGCTGAATATGACGTCAATGTTTGTAAACAAGAAGTATTGCACACCGAAGGAGTCAGGAGGATCTAATTAATGAATAATTAAGAGAGGATTGCTGTAACGATCGCCTATACATGTGAAAGACAGAAAAATCAAATTTTTTCATACTCTGCCAGAATAAAGATCTCTACTAGCTAGTTTGAAAAATATGACTTTCAACTCGATCTGAGTTTTTTTTTTTTTTTTTGATGCGATTTTCCATATTTAGCCACCTCGGGACCCCATAATAATCAATTTTCAAAATTGGCCTTTTCCTGCGAGCTCTGGCAGAAAAACATGTTGAACCATGGAATGACTGTACAATCATGCGAAATGAAAAAACAAATAAAATAAAATAAATCAATCTCAAAATTGGCCTTTTCCCTGCGAGCTCTGGCAGAAAAACTAAACCACTTGAAATATAAATATGACCTTTCAACAGGTTGTAAGCAGTCTCAGATTTAGAAGTAATATGACCCAGAATTTTTGACAGATTTTCTTAATTTATGCTATTTATCAAGGTGCATGAAATCGAAATTTTGATCAAATTTAGGAGCCAAAAATGCAATCTGGAACATGGAATTCCATCCATAGACCACTATAATAGGTTAAAAGTACATGTCTTCTTGGTATTTATATGAAAATAATCAGGGGAAAGGAAAAATAAAAATATTTCCGGAGCTTCCAAAACAGGCCACTTGAGGCAATTATCTAACACTTGACCTTTTGTGCTCGGGGAAGTAACACCACTCTTGCAAATAGAAATCCTTTATTTCTAACCTATTGCCTGAAACTTCTTTCATAACTGTCAAAGACTTGATAAAGCATCCAGATCTGTTTTATTTCGAAAAACCAGTGACTGTAAAGAGGTTTTTAGACCTAACAGGATGAAATCAACATGACGCGACTGTCTCAATCATCGGGGAAACTGACTGGGAAGCATTGAACATGTTGAAAGCACTCGATGCCTGTAACTCTTGTAAAATCTACACCATTTCCCACATCAACATTGTATGAATACAAGAAAGTATTTACCTGAATTTTAACAGCATAGCGTCCCGGCAAACTGTGCATGCAATGCTGCTTCCCTTTGCTACAAAATCTTCCGGCCAGAGTTATTGTGCCTTGTTCTGTAGAGCAAACACTTCCAAGTTTTCTTTCAAAGGTTATCAAGTTATATACATTATACTTTTTCGGCCAGAATTATTAACCACTTAGCACTCAGAGCCGTGTTAACTCGCGAACAATCGCCGGGCTTGAGTCCCGGATCCGTCTATGAACGATAGCTCATGCGAGTCATGTTTAACAGGGCTCAGTGAGTGCTGCCGTGTGCGCTGGGTGATAAGAACTGTGCTGTTTAGCATCTAAACCATCCAAACACTGACTTGAATTTATGCGATATACGATAAGGATGCAATCAATTACGCTATATACAGCTTTTACTTACAAAGAAACAGATTGCGAGGTGACAGAATGACGGTGACATGAAAAAAAAAACGTACATTAAAAATTCTTGACAGTATGGTATGTTTGGAAGCAAATACGAGCACTTTGACATTTCCATGAGCGGATTCAACCCAAAGCGCAAAACCCAACCCATAGCGGATTTTATTGGCCCTGAACACTTTAGTGAAAACATGCACTTGCAGAAATTAGGACTCAAAAGGGCAGTAGAAGGCTAGATGTACTGTAAAACCCGATAAAACCTAAATCTGATGGTTAAAAGTACAGCAGAATTTGAAGTTTATTTTCTCGAGTAAAATCTTGTGCCCTAAGGCTGTCCCGGCCATGAAATTTGTTCTCACGACAAGTACCATTGGGTACCCTGTGGTTTTGCATGACACGTTGGGCATTGTTTGATGCATATCGGCTCAGTCTCAACTGCATTCCTCTACAGGTAATTAAAACCTATGTCTATTAATGCTGCTTAGGGCAATATACAGATTTATCTCTCTTTTCAAAGCTTTCCCGAGTCGACTTCCCCGCTATTTGAGGAGTCGCTTCATGTTTGCTTTGTGTAGATTTTGTAGCAAAGGGAAGCAGCATTGCATGCACATATTGCCGGGACACTATGCAGTTCAAATTCAGGTAAATACTTTCTTGTATTCATACAATGTTGATGTGGAAAATGGTGTAGATTTTATAAGAGTTACAGGCATCGAGTGCTTTCAACATGTTCAATGCTTTCCCGGTCAGTTTCCCCGATAATTGAGACAGTCATGTCATGTTGATTTCATCCTGTTAGGTCTAAATATCTCCTTGCAGTCGCTGGTTTTTCAAAATAAAACAAATCTGGATGCTTTATAAAGTGTTTGACAGTAATGAAATAAGTTTCAGGCAATAAAGTTTAGAAAATATAGCTGCAAGCAGCAATGGGGTGGCCTAGCCCGGGTCACCCCTGGTGACCACGGTAACATGGTTGAACTGTCAGATACATCACTGCTTGCACAGTTGAGAAAATTAAGATTAAATCTCCACTAATCGAGAGAGTTTTAGTGCCTGTTTCCTGTTTTACAGATTCACCATCAATTTTGATTGGTATTGAGGATTAATGACCAACAGCTTCATGAGCCAATAGAGAGATGAGGTCCTGAGTTCTACTGATGACTTTGGTTTGGTTATTTCAAAAGTGTTGCTAAGATATGACTTTACTTCCTGTGACTTGAATATTTGCCAGGGGTCAAAGGTCACCAAATTAAAAAGATCTTTTCCAGACTGTGTTTTATGTCCTTATACCAAGTTTCACGTTGATACACCAATGCATTGCTAAGATATGGGCCTACTTCCTGTTTGGCGGCTTCTTGGTTGAATTCGCTTGGCTGTTATGGCCAAATGGTTTGGATTTAAGATACAAAACTCAACGGACTTCTCAGGCTTGGTCTATAGATCATGTGAGCCAAGCTTCATAATGATAGGACAAAGCTTGTCATTTCTGTAAATCTAAGCATATTTTGGACAAAATTCAAAATGGCTGCCAAATTCTGACGCTTACATAGACAGTCTTCTAGGATCAGTCTAGCGATATCCAACAGCATCAGCAGACACTGGAATTAACGCTGTAGTCCAAACAGATCAAGAAATATCAGCTAAAAAATGTTGTTGCAATTGATAGCGCCCCCCAGTGGTCAACGCTCAAAAAATTATTTTTGCCTCATCAGGGGCAGGTCTTGAGACTATATACTAAGTTTGGGGTTGATTTGTCTAAGCATTGTTGAGATAAGGCCTCACATCCTGTTTGGTGGCTTCGCCGTCGATTCGATTTGCCGTTACGGCCAAACAGTTTGGATTAGAGATACCAAGCTGCACAGACTTTTCAGGCTTGGACTGCAGATCATGTTTGCCAGGTTTCGTAATGATCGAACAAACTTTGTAATTTCTGTTAATTTAAGCAAATTTTGGACAAAATTCAAAATGGCCACCAAACTCTGGTGCAGTTTTACAGAGACCTCAAGAAATTGCTTAGGGATGTCCAACAGCATCAGATGACACTGGAATTACGGCTTTAATCTAAAAAGATCAAGAGATATCCGCAAAAACATGTTTTTGCCATTTACAGCGCCCCCCCAGAGGACAAAGGTCACGGTCTTTTTTGGGCCTTGCCAGGGGCAGGACTTAAGACTAATTATCAAGTTTGGTGTTGATATGTCTAAGGGTTGCTTAGATATGGCCTTACATCCTGTTTGGCGGCAAAGCCGCCAAATTTCATTGGATATTTCAGGCGAACAATTTTGAAAATCGAAATGGCTTTTAGTATCGTTTGTGCGGCTCGGTCTTCAGATTTTATGACACAAGTGTTGCTCAAATTGGACAAAATTTGTGACTCGTGAAACTTTTGAAAGGTTTTTGCCAAAATTCAAAATGGCGGAAAATGCAATTATGCGCCAAAGACATCATAGGATTCGATGAACTTGGAGTGACCCAAGGATTCCAACGATTCCTCATTTCTAGAAATTGGATGAAATGGTCAGATGTTATGAAGGTAAATGTAGATCAAACTTTGACCTGTTGGTGGCGCTAGAGCTTTTGAGCTAGGGGCATGAAATTTGGTGTGTTTGATCATGGTACGTCTCTAAATGAGTATGCCAAATTTCAACATTTACCCATGTATGGTTGTGTAATTTCTGTAAATTTAAGCAAATTTTGGACAAAATTCAAAATGGCAGCCAAATTCTGAGGCTTACATAGACAATCTTCTAGGATGTGCCTTGGGATGTCCAACAGCATCAGAAGACACTGAAATTAAGGCGTTACTCCAAACAGATCAAGAGATATCAGCTAAAACATGTTTTTGCTATTTATAGCGCCCCCTAGAGGTCAAACGTCACGGAATTTTTTGTGCCTTGCCAAGGGCAGGTATTGAAAACATGTACCAAGTTTGGGGTTGATAGGCCCAAGCGTTGCTGAGATATGGCCTCACATCCTGTTTGGCGGATGCCGCCAAATTTTATTAGCTGTTACGGGCAAATGGTTTTGAATATCAAAACAGATTTTAGTATTGTTTGTGTGGATCGGTCTGCAGATTTGATGTACCACGTTTCGCTCACATCGGACAAAATTTGTGACCCGTGAAACTTTTCAAAGGTTTTTGCTAAAATTCAAAATGGCGGAAAATCCAATATGGCGGAAAATGACGTCATAGGGTGCGTTGAACTCGGCTTGGCCCAAGGATTCCAACGGTATCTCATTTGTGAAAATCGGATGAACGGGTCAGAAGTTATGAAGGTAAATGTATGTCAAACTTTGACCTGTTGGTGGCGCTAGAGCTTCTGAGCAAGGGGCATGAAAATTGGTTTGAGTGATCAGGGGACTGTCTCGAACAAGACTACCAAATCATTTGCATTTTCCCATGTACGGTTCTTGGGGCTGCCATAGACTTCAATGGCGGAAGAAAGCGGAAAATAATAATAATAAGAAGAAGAAGAAGAAGAAGAAGAAGAAAAACTGCAAACACAATGGTTGCCTTTGCAGCTTCGCTGCTAGGCCACCAATAAAGGATTTCTATTTGCAAGAGTGGCGTTACTTCCCCTGAGTACAAAAGGTCAAGTGTTACATAATTGCCTCAAGTGCCGTGTTTTGGAAGCTCCAGAAAAATTTTAATTTTTCCTTTCCTCTGATTATTTTCATATAAATACCAAGAAGACATGTACTTTTAACCTATTATAGTGGTCTATGGCTGGAATTCCATGTTCCAGATTGCATTTTGACTCCTAAATTTGATCAAAATTTTGATTTCAAGCACCTTGATAAATAGCATAAATTAAGAAAATCTGTCAAAAATTCTAGATCACATTGTTTCTAAATCTGAGACTGCTTACAAGCTGTTGAAAGGTCATATTTATATTTCAAGTGGTTTGTTTTGCTCACTAGGCTCGAGTTTTTCTGCCAGAGCTCACGGGAAAAGGCCAATTTTGAGAGTGATTTGAGAGTGGCTAAATACAGAAAATCGCATCAGAAAAAAAAAAAAAAAAACTCAGATCGAGTTGATAGTCATAACTAGCTAGTAGAGACCTTTATTCTGGCAGAGTATGAAAAAATTTTATTTTTCTATCTTTCACATGTATAGGCGATCGTTACAGCAATCCTCTCTTAATTATTTATTGATTAGATCCTCCTGACTCCTTCGGTGTGCGATACTTCTTGTTTACAAACATTGACGTCATATTCTTACGCATCCGTGAGGTCACAAAAATTATTTCAGAGGCTAAAAGTTTCATTCCGTTTCCCCTGTAAAATTAATTTGGGTAAAAGCATTGTGCTGTATTACCGGTTAATCTATTTCACCATCTCAGCAATGCCGTTTAATTTTTTTCCGAAATAAATTTTGTAACATACACAAAACACTGGCAGCGACGGCAAAAATACAAAAATCACTTAGCACAGAGCCCTATAAATAGCTTACCGTTTCATGATCAGTTAATTGCTTTTTTCACCCGCTCAGAGAGTCCAGTTTTGGCCCAGGACCCAATCCCAGCAATACAGATTTCCATGGGTATCGCGCATAATTGCTGGTGTTGAAATGCCTCTCAAAAGCCTTGGTTTTTTGCATCAAAATAAGGTCTGGTGTAGGTTTTCCCATGCTGATCAACTGAAACTTCTCATTGAATATTAGTCTAGAATACGTTCTTCATAAACTTGAAACGATATTCACAGCTATCACGAACCAACAACTCAGGTTAACTCGCTAGGTTGTTTACCGCCAAATTTTTTTAAATTTTCCTAGCTTTTAATTCGCCTGCGGGACAGCGGGCGGAACCTGTCATAACATTAGCAATAACAAAGCCCTCCCATTCATAAGAGAAATATGATTGGACAATTTTACTGTAATTTGAAATTACTATTGCTCGGAGCCGAGCCCTCTGTAAATGCACAGTGGACCCGCAGCATTTCCTTCCCAGCAGCTGCAGAGGGAGACAATTCAAAGTATTTAGGCGTAAGAGACACTACTTATTTCGACCATGCATTAAGACAAGCAAGAACTATTAGCGAACTGCATACCTACATTCTAAGTTCACAAGCTATGTCATGAACACACATTACAAAGGTCTGCACATACTGATTCGGCAGAAAGTTTAACTGAGAAATGTTAATTGATATTGGAAAGATACCCACAGCTAAAATGATTAGCTAGCAACAATATTATATTATTTTTTCATCTGTGTGCAACGTGCTTGTAGCCAGTCAATATAAGTAACAGTTAAGGCAATTGGCGTGAATTTACAACGTAGCCTGCTGCCAGTAATCAAGCTACCGGACTGTTAAGTCACAATATGAATGTCAATTCCAGTAACCAATCTAACTTTATAGTCAATGACAATGCAGTATTTTATATCTGATAGGAAATGTTGTGTGATAACGTCTAATGCTTCTCGTGAAGATATCTTAGTCCAATTACTTGTGGCTAATTTGACGCCAGTATCAGTATCTCTGAAGTATATAGCTACCTAGTTTCCGTGATTATTTTAAACTGTGCCAATTGCACATGTTAAATGGAAGAGACTGCAAAGTGGGGATCCATCGGACAGTTAAATAGACATTTCCTAGAGCCAATTCTAATTCTAGCTGGCTATATTCACTCGCTCAAGCAAGATCTGCCGTCGTTGATGGCCTTCGCTTGCTACTAGGCTCTACTCTGACGATTGCATCATCGTCTTCCGAACTTTCTGTTGTTGAGACATTCGCGGCACTGGTTTCATTTTGGGAACTAGTCCCAGGAGGTGGACGAACCAGCCAAGCGTCCATGATCGGCTGTTCGCGCGCTAACTGGTACTGAGCCTAATGTGCTATGCCATTACAGGTAGGCTACTTGTGACAGCAGCGGCCATACGGGCCTATCTTCAGATAATCGATAAAACTAGGTTGATCGGTACAGTCTGAAGCCATACGTGTTGTTGCCGATACGGGTACTGGTGACCTATCTGTAACGTACCAGCAGCAATTTTTTGCGTAGCGGAGGATTTTTCCAGCATACCGGCATGCGACTTTAGCGTTCATCAGCGTACCGGGCCGGTATGCTAAAATGGCCTGGCTAGAACTATGCAAGGAAGCGGTGGCGAGGAGAATCTGAGTTTTCAGTGTCAGTTAATGCTTAAACTGAACTTTAAGTGTAACTTCATTCATACTCGTCAGGCTAGGTTGTCCATGTAGCTTGCTGGCTAGCTTGGTGGCACTCTCAAAACTACTTTTTAGCGACCATGCACGCATTACCCTTCTAAAATCATGATGGAGTTTATTAGTTAGCAAGCTACTAAATTGACTGTGAACTTAGAAACCACAGCCAGTTTAGCCAGAGGCAATGTAAGAGACGCATGCGTCGGAACAGATTAAATGAGTGACAGTTTTTAATGCAGTTTAGTTGTTAGAGTAGTGTAGTCATTCATGTTAGCTAGGAATTGCAATTATACATATGCTAGTTACAGATCATTCTTAATGTTAGAGACTGATTTTCAAGTATAGCTACGCTTTTATGGGGAGTGCTTGTCGCACTTCTTTGTGAGTGTGACCACTATCCTTGCTCAGACTGCAGAGATTACCTTTCCAGACTCATTGCGTAGTTTAATAGTTAACTTAGCAAGCTACTAATTCAGTCATTTGTAATTAGAGACTTGCCAGTAGCCGGGGAATTATGACATCATTGCTCTGTGTTGACATGTGGGGCTGGTGGGTCTGTTTACTGGCCAATCAGAACAGAGTTCATTTCATATAGGGGACACCAACTCAAAATGGCCTGTTTTTCAGATGGTTAGGAATAACAGGAAAAAGTTATGGATTTCTTTGTTTTTTTGTTTTTCTTTTGCTAAAAACTTTATTAATATCCCTTTTAGACATCTAAGAATATTATAACCTGAAAAAACAGCATTTTAGGTCCTCTTTAAGGACCTTGTTAAACTCTCATGTAATCTTAAGATCCACAGTCAGTAGGCAAATCATCCATGGCATGCACCTTGACCAATCTTGCATAGATTTTAATGAAACCATTATGTGCTCTGTTCCAAAATATGAGTCATGCTTCACGTAAAAAATTCTAATCTCATTTGTTTCAGTTAATGGGGATAACGCTTATGATTGTTCTTTTTATGAGCTAAACAGTTAATCTTCAACATTGCAGTTTTGAATTACAAATAACTTAATTAGGATTTGTAATTCAATGCCTAATATTGAATTTTTGATTAAATATGCACACATTATGCGTATGCACCAAATGTGCCAAAATATTATGACCACTCACAGATGAAAGACATCACATCAATGATTTTGTATCAACGTCGCTCTTCCATGTCTGTGAACAGACCTTGAACAGCAAGCGAACCCCTTTGCGTAGAAGCCAAATTTGGCTATTTGTGGGTTACCCAATTTAATGCTTTATAATTCAAGATGTAAGCTTCATAAAGAGGATGAACGTGGCTCAACTCAGGTGAGACACTTAGAGCATTTAGAATTATATCACATTTCAGTTTATTTTCATGATTTTGGTAGAGAAAATGGGCTGCAAACATGAAATTCTAAATTATCCACTTTTTATAAGCCAAATAATACCCCTTTCCCACTGGCCAAAAAACCAGTTTAACCCGCTAACAATCGGCTTTTGGTGGCAGTGGGAAAGGCTCACCGACCCGCGTCGACCCGCGTCAAACGACTCGGCAAGCAACCCGGGTTAAAATCGCCTTCAATCGGCTCGGCTCCGATCGGCTTGCAGTGGGAACACCAGACCGGGTCAACCCGCTAATTTACGTATTACGAAATTCTTCAGGTCACCTTCCTCGTTTGTTTAACCAAGCAATATTTTCGATTAAAGAAGGAGCTTTTGCATCATTTCCTTGCTTTAGTAAGACATTGTGGTTACCTTTATTGCGCATGAACGATCCTGGCGCAGCCTCCATATGCAGCTTTCATATTAAATTTTCTCCCGAAACGGTTTTGATAAAGACTATAGAGGTGCTTGCATGCACGGGCGGCCAGCCATTACATTCGCTTCGCCATATGATCGAGGATACGAGAAGGCTGAACCCGTAAGTATAAAACTAAAAACCACCATAGTATTGTCCTTCTTTAACAAGAAAGGTAAAGATGTATTATTTCTTGCTATATCTAACAAGAACCATCGTTTAATGTCAAACATTTTGATTACCATCAGTTAACGGAACTGTTTCCTGAGTGGGATAGGCTACTTCTTTGCAGACATTCAATTGAAATTTACCTTAAAATACAAAAATAAAATTAATGTTTTCGGTCAATATAATGGTGTGAAAGTAAACTTAAATGTCTTACCTTTATAACCAGATATGGTTTTAATCATTTACTGGAGCTTTATCTTTACATGAGTCGGAAAGAGGATGCTGATGCCGGTGATTCAGCTGTTGCAAACTGAGCGCTACTCATTTTGCGGGTTGGAAAAGATTAATCATGCGGCTCTTCAGCTACAGCTCAAACAGCTGTTTCTGACAATGTGGCTTAACAGTGTAAACAATCCATATGAGTATGGGTAGTGCAATCAAGAAAAAAATTGCAACTCGTTAAAGATCTGGGATTGCAATTGTGGCTGGGACAAAAACCAGCAGAAACAGTGGGTGCCCAGGACCAAGTTTGGGAACAGACCCGGCTTTTTTTGCCAATGGGAAAGGAGCCAAATGCCGATTGTAAGCGGGTCAACCCGTGTTTAAAAAACCCGCGTCGACCCGCTAATTTCAGTGGGAAAGCGGCATATGACAGCTATCCAGGTGGCTTCCCAAACTGAGAGAGCCCTGAAAATGGTGCACTTTCAATTCATAAAATAATCATATTTTTAACGCAAGTCAACTTTGTACTCATGAAATTCAATATGAATGCATGATTTTCTGGTTGAATTTAGTATAAGTTTATCAATATAGGCACAGCTGGACATCAATGGTCACCAGTGACCTCTCCAAACAAAAAACATGCCTTTTCTCCACGATAAAGTTCAGAGTCTTGTCCATTTTTCTACAAAGCTGCATCAGCAAGCACACATACTCATTAGAGGAACTGCATATTTTACGGTCAGAACGTCTCAGGCAGAAAGCTTGCTGTTGACAATGCCGATCATCCAAGTGAAACGTAAGCTTGCAACATTTTTCACAAGGAGCAAGTACAACTCGCAACACAGTAATAGTAGTTCGCATTTTAAACGAGTGAAAGTTTAAGGTATTGCATTTCATTGAATGCAAAATACATTCTAAAACAGACCGCCGCTAAGTAAAATGCCAGCACATTGCAGTATCGACGACTATTGCTACCCAATGTGACAAACTAGCTCTGTGATCATGGTGGTAAACCGAAAATAAGAAAAAAGCTGGCTAGTTAGCTAGCTGGCTAGAAGTACATACAAGCAAAAAAGTTTTACTACGCCATAAAAACACAAGTTTACTCACAATTGCTCCTCCAGTTGCTCCCCCAGTCTGTCCCATTCAGTATAACTGCCATTTTCTCTCAGAATCACATTGTCATCCCTTAAATATAAGCTCTACACTCCAGGTTTGTTTCTGGAAGTCTTTTTTTCCATGCAATCGCGTCATTCACAGCTGCGCAAAGTTGAGAATTCAACCCAACTTCTATTTACGCAAGTGGTTCAATACGTTTCTGAGGGTCTAATCGATGTCTTTCAATTACTGAGGAAATCTTACACTGTCTGGAATTGGATAAAAATCATGTTAATCAATAGGTAATTACCGGGAGAGTTTCACGTGGGCGTGCACTACAGCTTTGCTGTTATGCAGACATTGAAATAATCATTGAAGTGATTGTATTTTCGTGAGATCTTGTATGAGGCTCTAAAAGACAGCTGAATTCTTTGACAGACGAATCGACGCGTAAATCCACGGTAGGAAATTACGCGTTTTTAATATCAGATTACCATTATTGATCTGAGAATGACATAGTATCAATACCATGGCAAATTTTTTGCTTCAGAAAACTGATTTTTTAAATTACTTAATCGGAATACCATTGGGACACTGTAGCTGAAGTGGTTGCTACAGAGGACAACGATTTTTTTTGTCACAAGAGATCATTTTTTTAAACTGCTGGATAGATACTATGGCCAAGTATACTAAGCAGTTTGCACATCAGGCTTAGCTGAGGATTTTAATTCATGCAACTCCTGAAAAACCGGGATGGGAGTGAACTTGTCCATATTCTAAACCTTCGACCCAGGCCTGCTTGTGAATATTCAATAACTGATCTGGGGGTGCCATCTAGTGATCAAAGACTCATTGATGCATAAGAGAAATGCAGGCTGTTGGGGAAAACTGACAGAAGGGGCACTAAAGCATAAATCAAAGAAAATTTGAAATGATGGTTATAGAAGGAATGTCTCTCAATGCATAGTGCAGGACACCCCACTACACATGGAGTTTTGAAGCTGCAGACCAGTCCAAACGTCCATTCTAATACTTGCCCGCTAATGGGCATGGAAACATTGGACATTGACCGTGGAGCAATGAAAGATAGTCGACTGGTCCGATAAGTCATGTTTAATTCCACATCATATACTGGGGCAGGGTACGTGTGAGGCATTTACCTGGGAAAGGGAAGGCACCATAATGCACTGTGGGAAGAGGACAAGCTGGTGGAGGGAGTGTGACGCTCTGGGAATGGTTCTTCTGGGAAACCCTGGGTCCGGGCGTTCACGTGGATGTGACTTTGACATAGCGAAATGCAGGTGGTCAACGACGTATTAGGCATGTGGTCAAAATGTTTTGCATTTATTTAAATGATTGACGCAGAAAGTTTGCCACCTGCTGTTGCCTTTCAAACTACAAAGCTTTTAAAGTCCGAATATCCAACTGGAAGGCTGCAGAACATTCAGATGTGTTGTCAGATGGCTGTATCCTTGATTCCCATTAATCTTTCTTTCTCAAGGCCCAAAGGAAATAGCAGTCGGACATCCTGAATGCTGCACGTGTGCAATGGGAATTCTCGATACTTCGATCGCAAATGACTCCATCATTAGACCAGCAGGATTTTACGTTATTGGATTCACAACTTTAAAGTTTGTTGAGCTGTTCATTATTTTCCTTTGCTTTGTTTACATTGTAACAATTTTATTCAATGTATTTATTATTGTCATTATATGGATAGATAATCGCTTACACACTCCAAAGTATATTGCAGTGGCCAATTTAGGGTTGTAGACCTTATTTGCAGTACATCCTTTATTCCTACTTCAATTAAGACTGTTCTTAAAGAAGAGACGTTTATGTCCTACAATGGGTGTTTAGCACAGATTGTCATTTATTACAGTTCTATAATATTAGAGTCATTTTCCCTCAGTGTTCTTGCCTATGACCGGTTAATTGTGATATGTTTTCCACTGAGGCATAGTTCTATCAACACTCCAACACGAATGATCGGTATTTTAATCGCAATTTGGGTGTTTAGTCAAAGTGTCATGATATTTTTTGCTCTGATCTTAAACAACCTCTCTTTTTGTGATTCTCTCATTGTGTCCAGTTATGTCTGTGAGTACGCGGCCGTGTTCCATCTAGCATGCAATGATAATACACTACCGTGGGCAGCTTCCTCTGTAGCGAGTATGCTGATCTTATGTGGTTCACTTAGTGTGATTGTTTTGTCATACGGCTGTATTTTAAGAGCCGTGCTCAGCATGAAGAATGTGGAGAGTCGGTACAAAGCACTTGGAACTTGCACTGAACATTTCATACTTGTGGCGATTTTTTACGGGCCAACCATATCAGTGTACGTCATTGAGCTATTCTTATTATCCTCTGATCCAAACCCCAATATGGTGAGCTTGGCTTTGGCCACATGTATCCCCTCCTGTCTGAACCCTATAGTGTATTCTCTGGCAACTAAAGAAATCAGGGGCAGAATTCTCACTATGCTCCAGAGAGCTAAAGTAACAGCTGGGGTAAGGTGGATGTAGACTTTAACTGTAGATGTAGGGTTGAGCTGTATTTGTACTTTCAAATGAATAATATCACATTTGTGTCTGGTTTTTGGACTTAACTGCCCTCAATTTTGTATTTTCTTCTCTCAGAACTGAAGTTGATTAAATCGTCTTACCAACACGAAGAGTATTGTTACAAAAATTCTAATTTTCTTCTACACTACCTGACAAAGGTATTAGGACGTCACTATTTATGTGTGTGATTTTCTTACAGTGCAGTTGAAAATACTGAATGTATCATGTTTGGAAATAGTTTTTATTCAAATAAAAATACAGACCAGTCAAGCAAAATTTAATGTGAAAATTATATCAGAATCCATCAAACGCAGTTTTCATCAAAATAGCCACCCTTGGCCTGAATCACAGCCTTACATATTTTTGGCATTCTGTCCATTAATTTGAACAAATAGTCACCACTAATTCCTCGCCATTCTTCCTGGAGATATTCCCAAAGTTGTTCGACATTGCTTGGGTTTCTGGATCTGACCTTAGTATTGAGATAACCCCATATTTTCTCAATTGGGGACAGGTCTGGAGATTGGGGAGGCAATGACATCACTACTAGTTGCCAAAAACGCTCACATTGTTCTAAATGACACTTTCACAGCTTTGATGAATGTTTAGGATCATTATCTTGCTGGAAGCAAAAGTTGCGGCCGAGTACACAACGTCCAGAAGGGATGGCATGGTCTTTCAGGATCTCTAAATATTGTTCCCTCTTCATTATACCATCAATTTTGACAAGATCTCCAGTCTGCTGTCCACCAAAACAACCCCAGACCATCATGTGACCACCACCATGCTTGACTGTTGGCTGTTGAGATGCCCTCGAATCCAGGAACGAGGCAAAATAAAACAAATACTAATGCCTCCTCGGTTTGTAGTAAAATGTAGATATAGGGTATCACACATTTAGTGGCATGGCAGCTGTGCACTGTGATTGGTGACTGGTTGGGGTGTCATGGTTTTGACCGTGTTTGTGGTTTTTAGACTCTCTTTGTAGCTCTTTTCAGAACCTCTTCTGTTCCTTTAATGGGGACCCGCCCGGATGACATCACGAAAAACATGAAAAATCGTCACGTGATGCGGATGTTGGGCAAGCATCGGGCATCTGCCATAGAGAACCATTGAAAACGAGACGCACTAAACTGCTTGTTATTCGTTTTTACTCCATGGAATGAAGCGGAAATGTGTGCTCAAAGGTAGTTTAAAAATAGAATTACTCCTCCCGAGGCATATATCGATGAATATTAACTGATTACACTAAATGAATGGGCGAATGACGAGCAATAAAATTTAGTCACACTCCTCCCTTTCTCTTCCGTCCCGGGCTGCGACTTACGCCCGGGTAACCTGGTTAACCTGCTGCCTTCTGATACTAATGTAGACCCACCAGCAGCGATAGGTGTACAAAACTCCTTTAGTAGTCTTCACAAGCTTTTTTCCTTTAAGTAGCATTTATTCTTGAACATCAACATATTTTACATACACTGCGAGGTTTGAAATAAGCGGTATCGCATCATATTTGCGATCTAAAAATGCTTACTTTCGAACCAAAATGAACAATACCGGCCAAATGAATCGCACCCGCTGCGAAAGAAAATCCTAACAACATAGGTGGAATAACTTCAAATTCTAGCATAGAATCATACAACTAGTGTATTATTAAGTAGGATAACGAACTGTTACCAAGCTAGCTTGCCGTTAAAAACCTGTCAGAGGGGTCACAAATTAAAGTATGAATACGAAGTCTCCCCCATTATCCTGCTGCGATTCGAGCATTGAACACGTTGCTTTTGCATTTCTGTAGCTGGCTAAACGCAAATGAAAAAAGGGTTGTTATTGTCGCGGTTTGTGTTATCTGGACTGCCCCTTATCTGTGTTTACCCGTTGCTGTCGATGGTGAAGTGAATTTTTTCAGAGCCATTGTTGCTATTGCTCGGTCTGCTCTGCCGAGCCAGGAATGCGTTTCTCGAAAGAACAGGTGCAAACTCACATAGTTGGAGCCATTGACAGTGAATGGATGAACTACATAAGTTGCTAGCGTAGTTAAAAAACTATGCTTTTGGGAAACGCACCCCAGGTCCCCATTGTCAACACAAGTTAGATCTAAAATAAAAGTTAATAAAATCGCCTACAAACCTATTTTTTCTAACTCGGCACATTGCCTCCTGTTGTTCGCTTCCCCGACTTCCGGGTTCGGAGAATGACGTTCACCTTACGTACAGGCTATTTTTAGATATCGGGCAGGTCCCCATTTTCGGATTCCTTCCAGCTGTTTGGTCAGGCGTGGGCGGCAACTTCCTCCGGGTCTATATAAGCCGGATGTCCGCCACGCCTCCCTCGCTGGAGTGTCTGATTTTAGCTAACACAACAGAAGATGTCTGTAGTCAGGAATTGTTGGCGAAATATCTTCGCGTTATTTTTGTGGTTCCTATTTCTCTGGGGAAATTCCCTTTTCTTGCTTTCCCTCTCTTACCTTTGTGTTGCACCATCTAGGTGCTTTCTTTTCTCAGTTCCCGAGATACTTCTCTTTCTCCCTCTCACGCTTTGCTTCCTTGTTGCGGATGGTTGGGCGTCCTTTTGGAAGTGCGAGAGCTATCTCTGTTGTTTGGTCTGTATCTCTCTCTCTGTGAGTGTTTTAAGTCCATGCTGCTCTGGTTTTCTCCTACTGCTGCACATGGCCTCTCAATTCTATCAGCCTTTACATGGGGGAAACTGGGGCGATGGCTTGTGTCCTGATTGGGCGTCGGTTTGTCTTTTAAATGGGCAAGAATGGAATGTGGATCTTGCTATATGCCGGAGCCCTGAAGTGCAGGACACCTTTCCTAATCTCTCGTTTTCCAACCACGCGGTTTTTATTTATTTTAAATCGTCGTCCATAAGACTGCTGTGCTTTTAGGAATTACTCACTAAATTGAACTAGCGAACTGAACGACGCGGAGCTATTCGCTGGCAGAGTGGCAGCTTGAGCTAGCCCTGGAACGCTACGGTAGCCAAACTCAGGGGAGGTAAGTCCCGGTTTTCCTTCCAGATTCACCAGTCCAGGCCAGCCTGCCTTCTTTTATAAGTGAAATTATATTCCTAGACAAACGTGACCATGACAGCTGTACAGTCTTTGTGGAACTTTTCATTGGGATGACGACGCACGTAGATTTGTCTCTTGGAGCCAAATAAGTCAAATTTGGACTCGTCAGTCCAGAGAACAAGTTTCCACCTGTCAACTGTCCAGTTCTTGTGTTCTCTGGCCCAAATCAGTCTTTTGGTGCGATTGACTCATCTCAGGAGAGGTTGCGGGACAGCCACAAGACCATTCAGACCAACGTCTGTTGGACGGCGACCTACTGTGCGACTGGACAGTTCAAGGCCAGAGTTCTCCTGCAGCTGTGATGCCATTGCTTGAGCTGTCAGATGCCTGTTTCTTAAGCTGCTGAGACGGATGAACCTATCCTGAGCTGCTGATGTCTTACCTGGCCTGCCACTGCGCTTTTGGGATTTCAACTGCCCTGTTTTCACCTGCCTTTGGACTGTATACTGGGCTGACGAATTTGAGACATTTAGTTTTGATGCGATTTGGGCATAGGAAAGCCCCTTGTTTCTCAGAGTACAAATTGCTGAATTTGTTTCTGTGCTCAACTCTCTCTTTTTTAGTCTGCAACATTTTAATTTCCCCATTTTGGATACACCATACTGAATCATTGTATGTCTCGACCCTCCTTTTATAGAGAATCAAAATCACCCCATGTGCCACACCTGATCATAATGATTGGACCAATAGTGGCCATTGATCTTCCATTATGACAAGGACACAATTCCAAATGTGTGAATTTGAGAATTACCATCTTGCAAGCACAATTTATGATAATATCTCTTACTTATGACAGACCAAAACAGAGTTTTTCATACAGAGAAAAATATACCAATATGTTTATCTGTAGCTTCCCCAAATGTTCAATAATGTTCTGTGATGTTTACTTGTACATTTTAGGACACCATTAAATTCCTACAACACCCGCATTTATAATATAACACATGTACATCAAAAGTTGAGTGAGAATGAGGAATGTCCTAATACTTTTGTCAGGTAGTGTATGTACTTTAATCTTATCACTTTGATCATGTGTCATGATGCTGGCTCAAAGCATCAATTGATGGCTGATTTCCCGGAGGTCCAATCGGAGGCTGGACTATAATGCTTCATTGAAAGGCTTGTGCGGCTATCATTATATTGCCAGGGCAAATTCAGGAGTAATGTTGTTGCAAATCATTCGGCAAGAGAAAAAGAAAATGAAATAAGGTTCTGACGAGATGAGCACGTTATTTTGAGACAATTAGTCTGGAACAGTGCCTCAAGTATTGTTTGCACATGATTGGAATCCTGACCCCAGTCTTTAGCCATCAAAAAGATAGACTTAGGGGCTGTTCACAATGATCAACAATATCACAAGGGTACAAACCTGTACTCTGGGGGGAGAGGGTCGATGCCTGCCATACTCTTTCATTATTTCAGAAAAATGTCAATCCATTTCCCACGCCGAGTGCATCCTTACGCTGCGACTCACCGACCCCTGCCCCAGCTGAACGATCTGTGCTAGCAAACAAGCAGATGTCGTGTCTGAAGGCCAGAGATGGCAGCGTATGCAGACCATAAACATGATTCAACTCTGTTCAACAAATTATTGATCAGGCCCTGTCAAAGATGAAGCGATTAAATCAGAAAAAGCTGTTCCAAAGGTGGTTAATCATACAACTAAAACAAGCAATATGCAATCCCCCTGGATTGTAGAGGTCCCTGTGATGTGGCGTATTTCTGCATATGAATCAACACTATATCTGTTAATCTGCAATGTAGAAGGC
The DNA here is from genome assembly GCA_029692085.1 of Gymnothorax javanicus. Taxonomy (NCBI): domain Eukaryota; kingdom Metazoa; phylum Chordata; class Actinopteri; order Anguilliformes; family Muraenidae; genus Gymnothorax; species Gymnothorax javanicus. The sequence continues at coordinate 151,923,632 of CM056197.1, forward strand.
TATGGATCAGGGCCAGCCAGCCCTGGGCTTCCGGGGCTTGAGCCCAGAATGTTTTTTCCAAGTCCCGAACATAGCTCGCTCACTGCAATGTAATAACATGCAATCTTGGTGACTGGTAGGAGCTGATACCAATTAAATTTGAAACACCCCCTCTCGCCATCATGTTGGTATCTTTTAGTGAGGCGGATGAAAGAGGAACATTTATTTGGGAAGAATATTCTGGGTGGGGGGCTAATGCAGGGGACGACCTGTACCTCGCTTTCATAACACCCCCGCCCCCTCCTAAACCATACACTGTATAAAAAGATGGAAGCAGCTTTTAGGTCTGAAAACTGAGGCCGATAAGGAAATCTCCAAAATTTGCATTCTATTTAATGGCCAGCAGATGATGATGTCGGTCATTGTTGAAAGAAGTTCGATGCTATTGAAGTCCATGAGAAAATGACCCTACTTTCCCTCCTGATTTATTATTTCAATAATGATTTTCCACATTATTTTATGGCATCTATCGCAAGTTTCAAGTCTCCTTCGATATATCATGATGTTCATTTTTGTAAATTGTGGTCCCAAATAGACTAGAATAAAGGATAAAGCCAGAATATGCTTTAGGGGTGTGGCTATCCTCTGGTCCTCATCAGATACCATCAGATCCACCTGTAGATCCACCCCTCGCTCCTCCCTGGATCTTCAATTCACGCTCTCGTCCAATAGGAATCACATCCAGTTTCAAAATTACAAAATGGCGCAGTTCAAATCGCCGAAATCGAGGCTTCCTAAATGGTATGCTGAAACCAATGGGTGACGTCACGGTTGCTTTGTCCATCGTTTTAATACAGTCAATGACCTAAGCAGTGAAGTTGAAGGAAGTTGAAGCTGACATTGGCGAAATCAGTCAAAAACATTGCAACATCTATGCAACAGGCGATACGCTGTCTCGTAAATTCTGTCAACATACCAATGACGTAGAGAAAAAACTAGACCGCGCAAAGCCCCCTTTCTTGTGATAAGTCAGCTTTATTCATCCGGTCATGGCAAAACAAAGCATGTAGTGCTTTAATCAATTTGTATGCGTATGATTTACATGTAAAATGGTTAGTTCCTGTTGCGCTGTTGGCTGTGAAAACCATGCAGACTGCGCAGAAATGCGTTTTTAAATTCTCATTAAAAAACCGCAGCTTTACTGATATTTATGGATAAATATTAGAGTTTTTTTAAACTATCACAATACCTGATTTTGATCATATTGGTTCTAAGGTTGTCAAGCCGGGGATGGCAGTGGAGATAAGCGCCCACTGTCTATAAAATGGCCCCATATGGCGTGCGTCTCAATTAGCCTCTGACAACTAAGTCCAACTCCTGGCCTGCTCGTGTGGCTTAGTTTCTAGGCCCGGCGGAACTGCTGTTACTGACAGGAGAAGGGGTAAAGGTGGGCTATTGGCGCCTTCAAACTATTTGCTGTGGGCAGATGGGGCTCGTTAGCCTTGCAATGCAGCTCATCTAGGAGAAGGAAAACTCTGATTTCAAACCCCCACTGCCTTGTGGGTTACCCGTTTATGGAAAAGGCTTCGGGAGTGAACCCCAAGGACGAATCCGGAGTGGAGCCCCTCAGGCAGTTGGATTGGTGTTTTCACTATCTCTCTGGCAGCTCCTGCAGCCAAGCCAGCTCTAAGCGTACTGCCTAGCTTTCCCTTGGACTTAGTTGGTAAGGCCGAGAGGGGGACCCTGCTGTTTGGGCAGCACAGGCTCTCCATACATCTCGCCCAGGCTTGCATTCCAAAGGGGTCACTTCCGTCTTCGCGAATAGTGAGAGCACAACACGGAAGACAGCAGTTTACGAGTTATAAGTCTAAGCAGAATTGACGTAATGCTGGGCGCGACGGGTTTTCCTCGACAGTGGGAGGGACCATTGTAGTCCCATTGGTTAGCTACCACCCGGTCCAAGCTGGGCAGGTCCCGGCCAATAAGGTGCTACCCGCCATAGTCTGCCTGCATCAGTGGGTGCCTGGAGCTTAGAGCGTTTAACTTGACAAGCAGACCACAAATCTTGTACCAGGAAATCAACAAAAGATGAAAACGAAAACACTACCAGCTTTCCGAATTGGAAGCTGGAATGTGCGAACAATGAGACCCGGACTGATGGAAGACCTTCCGCAATTGATGATATTCATAAAACAGCAGTGATTACCAAGGCTGAACATTGATATTGCAGCGCTGCAGGAAACACGACTTCCTCACTGCGGATTCTTAATGGAAGAACATTATACTTTCTTCTGCCAAGGGAAACCTGCCCATGAACCTCGAGAACACGGCGTAGGCTTTGCCGTTAAGAACACACTTTTACAGATGATCGAAGCCCCAAGAGATGGCGCCGAGAGAATTGTCAAACTGCGCCTATCTACAGCAGAAGGCATAATTAACATTGTCTGCATCTACGCTCCAACTCTAAATTCTACAGAGGAAACGAAAGATCAATTTTATGAGGCATTAGATATCGTAATTAGCTTCTCACCAACATCAAAGCAAGTATATCTGCTTGGCGACTTCAATGCAAGGGTGGGCGCGGACCATGAAGCATGGCCAAATGTCCTAGGTTATCATGGCACAGGTAAAATGAATGACTGTGGTCAGAGACTTCTTGAACTTTGCTGTTTTCACAACTTAAAAGTGACTAACACTTTCTTTCAGAACAAACACTGTCATAAATTATCCTGGAGACATCCAAGGTCAAAGAGTTGGCACCAACAAGATCTCGTTATCACCAGACGTGCCTCCCTGAACAGTGTCTGTAACACCAGAGCTTATCACAGCGCTGACTGCGACACTGATCACTCTCTGATCATCTCAAAAATAAGACACAAACCAATTAAACTCTACCATTGCAAGCAAGCAGGCCAGCTTCGCATCAACACCAATAAAACTGCTTATCCAGAGACAAACAGGGAGTTCATCGAAAGGCTTCAAGAAACCTTGAAACCTAATCATGTGCAGAATGCCAAGAACAGATGGGTGCAAATCCGTAATACCATCCAGAGTGCAGCAGCGCCGACCTACAGCAAAAAGCAGCGCAAAAACACAGACTGATTTGAGGCCAATATTGCTAAAATGGAACCTATCATAAATGCCAAACGCAATGCTCTGAGTACAAACATATTCCAACTCAGAGAAATCTGCCAACAGTAAGAGCTGCCCAAAGCGACGCTCAGAAAACAGCACGACAATGCGCAAACAATTACTGGATCCAGCTTTCAAACCAGATTCAACAAGCTTCAGACACTGGAAATATCAGATTTTGTACTATGCACATCTCCATGCCATGTATAGCTTTAATCTAGTCATGGAAGATCGTAGGCGATTTCCCACGTGTGCTCCTGCAGCCGTGTGCAGACGTGATATAGCTCCGAAGCTGGTATTCATTCTTCCCGCATTGTACACTTTGTGTATATGTGTAGTTGTGAGCTGCGCCAGGTATGATTTGACTTCTTTCTTTACATTTCCTGTAACGGTATAGTTTGATTTCTACTTTAAGCTTATGCCTGCCTGGCGAAATAAATTGTTAATTGCATTCTGTTGTGGTTTTCTGACTCTAACTTATATTCTTCCAGCCCGGAGTCCTATCACCCAATGGGGTATAATATAGGGCTATGAGGACTGCCTGATCACCAGGCATTCCTGCAAGGTACATGGTGGTGTTCCATGCTGGGATTGGTGTTATTCTGATTGACTTCGAGAATGTGTCATTAAACTTGAGAGTCCCTACACGCCTTCTTTTTTTTTTTTTTTTTTTTATTGCGCTATACTTTTATATAGTCACTGAACGCCTCTTGCGGTATACTTTGAAAGTTTTAATTGTACATTAATTCTGGCCCCCGTGGTCACTAGTGATAGCTATTCTCTATGTCAAACCACCGGGCAGAATAGGACCACCAGCCTCTGAGTTCTCCACCGAGTTGGGCTGTACAGATGTTTTTGGTCCGGCGGACGTAAGGTATAGACCAGTTATGAGTCCGACGCACAACCTAGCTCTAAATTCATAAATTGGAGTCAGATCAAACTAATAAAATGCATGGGTTAATTGTAACCCCGATTGATTAAAACTAAATTTTATGCTCTAAATTTAATATGGAGTCAGATACGCTGTAACCGCTATACTATGCGCCCTGTTCCTACAAACAGAGAAAGTTGATAAATTAACATGTTTTGTCCCGATTCACACCAACTGAGGAGGGACGCGCTATGCCTTCCCCTCTGGCTATTTCCGTTGTTGGTGTAGCTATGAGGTGTTTACACTCATGACATGCGTAATGCCAGGATCATGACATTATATAAGCACAAAGGAGACCGCAGTAACTGTAACAACTATTGCAGAATTTCTCTGCTGAGTGTAGTAGGCAAAATTTTTGCTCGTGTCGTCATCACTCGTTTGCAGATCCTCGCCAACCGCATGTATCAGGAGTCCCAGTGTAGCTTTAGGGCAAAGAGATCCATAGTGGATATGATCTTTTCAATTCGACAGCTTCAAGAGAAATGCCGCGAGCAAAGGATGTCACTCTACATTGCCTTCATAGATCTTATGAAGGCTTTCGACCTTGTCAGTAGAAGCGGCCTATTTCAGCTGCTAAAGAAAATTGGTTGTCCCCCACAACTACTCAATTTCATCATTTCCTTCCATGAGGATATGAAGGGCACTGTCATTTATGACGGTATGTTCACAATCAATAGTGGATTAAAACAGGGACGTGTATTAGCGCCAACTTTGTTTGGCATATTTTTCTCATTGCGACTAAACTTTACCTTCAATGACTCTGAAGATGGCATTCACTTACACACTAGAAGCGATGGGAAGCTGTTCAATTTATCCTGTTTGAAAGCCAAGACCAAAGTTTGTTCAGTACTCATTAGAGAGATGCTATTTGCAGACGATGCAGCTCTGACCTCACACACTCAAGAAGATCTTCAGCGGCTCATAGACCTCTTCACTCATGCCTGGACCAAGTTCGGACTGATGATCAGCATTAAAAAGGCCAAGATCATGGGCCAGAACGTTCCAACATTACCCTCAATCAACATCAACAATGAGGCACTCGAGATCACTGACAAATTTACCTACTTCAGATCAACAGTCACCATCAATCTGTCACTTGATATAGAAATCTCTAAACCAGTGACATGCCGTCGGAGGTCAGTTAGGGTAGGCAGAATCCTCACCGTTAAACAAACGATAACTGTATTACTTTGCTTGATTAGCAATTTGAGGATTGATTAACTAATTTACAAGACTAAACAGCAATATGGCGTGCCAGTTCCATCCATGACATTATTGCTTAGTGCATCGAACTTAAAATGCTCATGAGACAGCAAGTTTGTTCACATTTGCTTAGAGGAAGCTAACGCAATGCCATTAACAAATATTAAAAACTTTCTTATGTGGCGTTCAATGTGTGGTCAGTATGTTTACGATAATATCTCCCCCCTTAAACGCGTACTTTTTAATGCCATTTTTTAAAAAATAGGGAGTTTATTTTCAGTCTCCTTTCATAATCTGATAAAAGATCAAAACAATATACGGAATTACCGAGAGAGTTGAGATTTTCTCCTAATTAATTATTAAGATTTACTTCCTTGCAGTCTTGAATCAAAGCATAAAAGTAAATTAATCTTTTTGTCACTATCACCTCTTAATCATTACAGGCTTAATTGACCAGAAAAAAAGGTCAAATTGATTAACAATCAGGCATAGTATGTGGAAACAGGTTGACAAAATCTAAAAATAAAAAAGGAGAAGTCACTGCCTACCCTGGCTGCACGTCCCTGCTCTAAAAATATAGCCAAAGCTGCTGCTGTCATAGCAAAGCTGTCTACGCGGGTTTGGGGCAATAATCAACTCACAGAAAACACCAAACTTTAAGTGTATCAGGCATGTGTCCTCAGTACCTTGTTGTATGGCAGTGAAACTTGGACAAACTACGCTAGACAGGAGAACCGTTTAGAAAGTTTTCACATCCACAGCCTTTGCCGTATCCTGAACATCACATGGCAGTACGGAATCACCAACACTACTGTGCTTGAGAGAGCAGGCCTCCTCAGTATGCACCTGATGCTATGTCAACGCCGATTAAGATGGCTTGGGCACATTCACCGCATGGATCATGGTCACATACCTAAAGATCTACTGTATGGACAGCTGGCCACAGGAGATAGACCAAGAGGTCGACCAGTGTCACGTTTTAAAGATGTTTGTAAGCGTGACATGAAGTTGACAGGTAGCGACCCAAATAATTGGGAGTCATTGGCGTCTGATCGCGGTCGCTGGAGACATGCCGTCAGAGAGGATATTGGAAGTGGAGAAGATAAGAGGAACACCGTTATCGAAGAAAAACGCCAACAGAGGAAACAAAGACAAAATCTAGTCCTGCGGCAGCCTTCCTCCTTCATATGCAATAAGTGTGGCAGAGACTGTCATGCCAATATCGGGCTGCTGAGCCACACCAAGCATTGCTCTCAGCACAACTGAAGTTACCACACTGGATGAAACCATTGTCTCACGAGACAGAAGGATGCCATGCTATGCTATGCTCATATTGGTCTTATCCTGAAAGCTTTCACTTATAAATGTGTCCTTATTTGAAAAAGTGCTCTATAGCAACCTTATTTTTTTCTAGATAATTTATTTCTGAACAGGCAGGGGTGTTTACGATGTTTACTATGCGTTTGCCTTGACCGGAAGCTGGCGCCTACATGACCATGGCAGAACGCACCAAGAATAGAGAGCGTGCAGTATAGGTTTTTCTAGATGTCATTGCAACATACTGTCAGTTGAAAACACATACCTGCAAAGACTACTTGCGGTGTAAAGCCCACATAAAAAAATTAGGAAAACATCAGGCTGCTAACATTACTAACACTTAAATGAACTCTTGTTTGAAAAGATAGATTTAAGTTACTTAAAGCAATGCAAAGCTTATTATTATATGCTTTTTCCATTATTTTATTTTTTTTGTAGCATTTATTGGTGTAGTCATTGCTTGCATCATTTCATTTACAGTACTTTCTTTTTAACCCTTTCAGCTCCCGTGTTGCCCAATGATGTAAGACATCAACATCAAAAGCTGTTGAAAACCTATCATGTGGCAACTTATTTAAAAGAGCTCCAGCAGGGTAGCTCATTAAAACAAAATGCCACATGATAGGTTTTCAACGGCTCAAGATAACATTTTTATTTCCCTGAAAATTTATTCGGCACTCAAAGGGTTAAATTGTGTTCATACATTTTATTTCTTCCGTTTTCCCGTGATAAAGGGATAAGTTTGTTGATCTTGAGATAACAAAACGATAGTCTAACAGGTGTTGGAGAGAGAGAGGTAAAAGACAAAAGACATGGAAAGGCACAAAAACAGATTTCAGCGTGTGCATTTGCGTTAAAATAGGCCCAATTTTTTCGTGCCCGCGCACACAACCTAGCCCTGATGTTCTGGGCTCAGTCCCTGATCCCTCCCAATCCTAAAAAACGCCCCTGCTATGGATGATATCATTCGTGAAATATTGAGTATGAAAGGATCATCACTCTCTCACTGACTCACCAACTTCCCTTATGGCCATATCAGCCCGTTTTCACAAAGAACATGAAACTGAAGCCCAGTTTAATTTGTGATTTTGATGGTTGAATTTCATGCAGTGTAGCCTAGCCCACAGACGTTTTGGCTAGGCTATTTGGAATTTTTAAAATCAGCAAAAAAAGATTTTGTTCAGCTGGAAATTATGTATTTTTAAATGCTTTGAATAATTAAATAATTATTTCAGTATGATGTAATGCACCATGCATCTTTATTCCACCTAAATGTCTATTTTTGAATGATAGATCGCCAAATCAAGAGACATTTTCTTTGGGTTGTTAATCTTTGAGTTGCCTTTGAGTGTGGTGTTGAGTCCATGCGATACGGTATTGAAGTGCACGTACCATAGTAGGAAATACTTTTTTTTTAATTGAGTTGTAATTTTTCCTCAGCAAAGCTAAGTAATACAGACAAAATTGCAACATCTGAAATGGAAACGTGTTGTGGGAATGAAGCACGGAACAGTGAAATAATTCCCTTATATTTTGATTTGATGAATCGCGGCTATAATTTGTCCTTCTGATGACAATTTTGTCATGATTCTGAGCATTTTTCTAGCACCAACTGTATGTATGCACAGTGCCAGCATGGTCTGCAGCTTATGTGTGGCAGGCCGAAGGAGGGCCCGGGCGGGGACTTGAACCTCCAGACTCCCGGATAATAGTCTAACGCGCTGACCACATCGCCAAAGAGCCAGGCTCGTTGGCAAGGGTAGCCAGGGCGCGCACTTATTAGGAGGCATTCTCGTGACAGGACCCATCAACTGTCACATATGCATGCAATCGCGTGTTGCTTAATATCCAAAACTAAATCGTCATCAGCAAAACAGATTACCGCCACAATAAATGATACTTAGCTTGCTTACTTAAAGGGGTAGTTCACTATTTTTGAAGTGGGGTTGTATGAGCTACAAATTGCCGCTACTTACATTAGATGCAATAGAAATTTCCCTGCTCTCCCCCAGTTAGCCACACCAGCGCATAGTGCGAGCTGGAGATTTACGCGATACACTGTTGTGAACGGTCCCAAAGTAACAGCGTATTTTCGCGGCCTAAGAGAGGTCCTACCGGAAAATAATACACCACTTCAATTGTATGCTATATTGAAAAAAAATTACAGCGCTTCAGCTCCTCAGAAAAAACACAGTTGCTCTTGAACTAACCAACTGACCTATTCCATCGGAGTGAACGCCGCACCGTGGCGATCAGCTGTTTGGGTCAGACTCTTAGCAGTTTGTGGCAGAGACAGAATTTCAATGGCATAGAATTACAAAGTATGATACACAGATACACAGATACACAGTATGTGGCTGCGTAGGCCCTGTGTGATATCAATTTGTGCTGCAATGTTACATTAGACTTAAAAAAAAAAACTATATATATATGTATGTATGTATTTTTCCTGTGACTAGGGAATGAAAATTGGGTGTGAAAAGAAGAATGTCAGTTGTTCTTGTGCAACAAGCTCTCAGCTTTATACTGGTTCTTATTCCGGAATAAAGTCAAATTTTCTGAAGAGGCTGTCTCACTCCAATTGTTTGAAGATGGGAGGACTTCAAAAATGCGAGAACATGTCTGAATGGGAAACACAACAAAACGTCTCGATGGAAACGCTCAGCACCACACATTGAGTGGTAAATGGAGGAAAGTTTTTCATGAAAACTGCTGTCTCAGAAGAATTCCCAAATTGGCTCACACACACTCACAAACGCGCGCGCTAGCAGGTTTCCACCCACAGACAGACACACGCCTGCAGATAAAATCAGAGGCATGAGGGGAAAAGCACATTTGTCTGACGGGTCTTGGCACTGATGCGCTGGCATTCGCACCTTTAATCGGAGTTTAGATTTAAACTGGTGAAGAGTTTGTTTCCACGCGCTTACTTTTGACTTCTTGAAAGTGTCACTGCCAGCCAAATCATCAAAGGCAGCAGCAGAACTAAGAGTGAATTGGAGCTCGGAAATATAAGACACCAGACTGAAGGCACGCCGAAATATTCATGATACTGAAGAAGCTACAACGTTTCCTAAGGTGAATGGAGCGCATGCGGTCCGCCTACGTAATCCTACGCCCGTAATAAAAATGAGAATAAGGACTCAAGACTAATAGCCGATCAATAAATGCTAATTTATTCACCAAATAAATACTGATACACGGAGGAAATGCTCCAATCAGGCACAAAATTAATTAAATGGAAGGAAAATTTCCATCGCTGTTCAGAGAAATATTCTTGGGAGTATTGAATAAGAATTAAGTTAACGCAGTGTCTAGAGATACGGTAGTTTTTACTGGTACGGCAGTCGATTTGAAGGGATTAAGATAAGGATTAGGGATTATGGTTAGGGGAAGGGTTAGGTTAGGGGTCAGGGTTAGGGTTAGGGTTAGGGTCAGGGTTAGGTTAGGGCAGGGTTTGAAATTGGGACTGCCGTACCTCTCTGCATTGAAATGCGTTGGAAAACTGCCGTACCCGTAGCAACTGCCTGAAGTTAAATGCAGACACTTTTACCGCACGGGTCGGGTAGTAAAGACTAGTTTTTAGCCGGGTTATTTTGGTGTACAATACGATTTTTTTTTTCTTTATACATCTCAATGTTATGCTTATGCGAAGCCGGAGAAAAAAGGAAAAATTAGTAGGCTGAGAAAAAATGATCAGTGACAACAAATTCATTTATTTGCACTGATGCAGAGAAGATAAACCGTTAAAAATCGAAAATGGAGAAAAATGATCATATATGCTCTCTGAGTGTCACTTTGCTGGTTTTCGGACGTGTTGAAGTTTTTCTGCATTCGCAGAAAGGGGGCAGCCCACTGTGCATGCTTGGGAAGTTAATACTAAATTTCAGCTTTTTCCCTGGCTTCCACCCACCGATATTTGCAGGGTTGCCTAAGTTTTTAATTTTGAAATGTTCCGATTAATAGAGCCTTCTTTCAATCTATTGTTTGCTTTGTTTTCAACAAATACAGAGCTCTTGCATATGAGGAGTCGAAATCGTTGAGCATGTGCAGTGTGGGGCCACCTCTTTGGGAATACAGGAAAACCTTTTAAACACTGATCTGGGTAGCCTTTCGGCATCTCATTATTCTCCAGAATGACGGTGAAAACCAGAACTTATGGAATTACTGAGAAAAAAATATATAGGATACTAATTTGAGGCATTGTTCAACTTAAATTAATTCACAGGCTGCAACTAATTAAAAACTTAAATGTAGGGAACCTATCTGATTTAAAAAAATTAAATTAATTTTAGATGAGAGAATTAACACGACTACGGAAAAGCACAATAGAAGTTGACCGTCACCGTAAGTGACGCGATGAGGATCATTATTATCTCTGCCAGGAGGACCTGGGATGTCTTGTACGTGTGCGGGTGTGTTTATGTGTGTGTTTCTCAGCAGGATTACACAAAAACTATTCAACAGATTACCATGAAATTTTATGGGAAATTAGACTGTATGAATGGGAAGAAGTGATTAAATTTTAAGATCAATCACTGCGCAGATAAAGATTCTGCTCCCAATTATAAGTGGATCAGACCCTGCTGGTGGAGGCATGCGCTCTGTGAGTTTGAAAAAGTTATTGCCTTTCGCCACGCACGTCTCTTTTTATCTGGACTGTTTTCAACTGCAGCACTTTTTCAGAAAACCACAAAACTTAGGCCCAATGCCTCGACAAACAGGATATACAGTGCTGTGAAAAAGTATTTGCCCCCTTCCTGATTTTTTTTTTTTTTTTTTTGCATATTTGTCACACTCAAATGTTTCAGATCATCAAACAAATTTTAATACGATAAAGGTAACCCAAGTAAATACAAAATACAGTTTTTAAGTGATGATTTCATTTATTGAGGGAAAAAGTTATCCAAACCTACCTGGCCCTATGTGAAAAAGTAATTGCCCCCGAAACCTAATAACTGGTTGTGCCACCCTCGGCGACAACAACTGCAATCAAGTGTTTGCGATAACTGGCAATGAGTCTTTCACATCGCAATGGAAGAATTTTGGCTCGCTCTTCTTTGCAGAATTATTTTAATTCAGCAACATTGGAGGGTTTTGAGCATGAACGACCTGTTTAAGGTCATGCCATTGCATCTCAATCGGATTTAAGCCCGGACTTTGACGAGGCCACTGCAAAACTTCATTTTGTTTTTTTAAGCCATTCAGAGGTGGACTAGCTGGTGTGTTTCGGATCATTGTTCTGCTGCATAACCCAAGTGCGCTTGAGCTTGAGGTCACAAACTGATGGCCGGACATTCTCCTTCAGTATTTTCTGGTAGAGAGCAGAATTCATGGTTCCATCTATTACGACAAGTCATCCAGGTCCTGAAGCAACAAAGTAGCCCCAGACCATCACACTACCACCACTATGTTAGACTGTTGGTATGATGTTCTTTTTATGAAATGCTATGTTAGTTTTACACCAGATGTAACGGGACGCACACCATCCAAAAAGTTCAACTTTTGTCTCGTCAGTCCACAGAATATTTTCCCAAAAGTCTTGGGGATCATCAACATGTTTTTGGCAAATATGAGACGAGCCTTTGTGTTCTTTTTGGTCAGCAGTGGTTTTCGCCTTGGAACTCTCGCATGGATGCCATTTTTGCCCAGTCTTTTAGGGTGTATTCACACTTGGCTCATTTGGAGCGATTGTTCCGACGCAGGGAGCGTTTTCCCCCAGAGATCGGTTCGTTTGGGCTGGTGTGAACACAGCAAACGCACTCTGATGCAGAACAAAACAAGCGGGCCGAGATCGCCAAAAAAGGGTGGTCTCAGCTCACTTCCATTCAAACCCTGGAGCGGTTCGTTTGCAGTGAGAACACAATCGGCACAACTGACTCATAGGATGCATGAGGGCATTATTTTCCAGTCGCTGTCTGGATTCCCCATAGAACTGGGTATGTCGTTCAATTGTCAAACACTGGTGAGTGGGATAGTGAAGTATTTGCCACTTTATACTGTTGCCTTTCCTTTTCACTTTAATAAGTATCATTCATTTGTTTTTGGGACTGAAGACACTAAGATGCAAGGTAAGTAAGTGTTTCTACTGTAATTTTTTCCCAGTCTTCCAGGAAACACATTTTCTATTGTAGACAATTCTGGACTGCAGGCAGGCCGGTCCTGCACCCGCACCCTCAGCTTATACAGCCCTGCCTTTGTAAAGCATGCGGGATGCTGACTTGCATTGTCTTGTTTAAATATGCATGGGCGTCGCGAAAGCAGATGTCTTTTTTGAAAGCAGTTGCTCCAAACTCTCTGAAAACTTTACAGCTTTAATGGTGCCTTCACAAAAGTGTTAGTTACCTTTGCCAAGGGCACTGACGCAACCCCGTAGCATTTCAGAGCATCGCATTTGAAGTTGTTGCTGGTAACAGTCTGGATGGTCTTTTTCTGTTAGGTCCAGATCAAACAGCATTAATTTCTTCCAAAAACACTTGAAATATTGATTGATCTGAACATGGTATGCAATTACACTGTGTGATGGTCCATCGCAAAAACCTACCAGCCCAGAGAAGTCAACCGCGCTCCAGTACACTGTTAACAAAACACTTCCTTTTTGCTCAGTGAAGTTTTAGCTGGCATTTTTGGATGTAACTGCATATTGTAATGTTTGATACCGGTTCACCAAAGTAATCCTGAGCCAATGAAGTTATATCATTTATAGATTAACTGCGGTTCTTGATGCCGTGGCAACTGATAGAGCCGAGATCATGGGTATTCAGCATGGGTTCGAGCTCTAGCCCTTCATGCACAGAAATTCACACAGATTCCCTGGATCTTTCAGTTATGTTACGCATCATAGAGTGAGAAATATCCAAAGCTCTTCCCAGCTTTCTGTGAGGAATTAAACCCATCAACAATTTTTTTCGTGCATATGTGGGGAAATTGGCAATCCTCAGCCCATCTTTGCTCCTGAAGGGCTGGTGTTTCCTGGATGCAGATTTTGTATCGAATCATGAAAACAATCATTTGCTGACATCAACTGTTACAAATAAGATTATAATTCATGTTTTTAACTTCATTACTAGTCCTAAATTGTCCCATTCCAACTTTTTTTGGAATGCGTTGCAGCCCTGAATGGCCCGACTGGATGAGCATTCACAAATAAAATCAAGTTGACCCAAAAAAACATTAATAGCTTAATCTTATACCGAACACAAAGCGCTGCTAACCGTGATGCAACTTTCTTTACTGATTTAAGACTGACACCTTTCCGTCCAGCGCCCACATTGTTTACATTGCAATTCTACTTGTGTTTAATCTGAGCACCCAGGGGCATGTTGGTCTTAAAATGAGGTGTGAATTGTTGGCACATTTTTATCTTGAGACAGCAGAAAATGATTGTAGGATGGATCAATGAAAAATTTGGTCTTAAGTCAATGTTCAGGATTTACTGCTGTTTTAAGGGCACAGTATTATGATAGTATTATGCGCCCACATATGTGGGTGTAAAATGCGCAAAGAAGCTGCCTGAAATGCGCAAAGCAAGATACAGCAGTGCAGTAATATGCAAAGGGTTAAAAATACAAATATCATAATGTGAAAGATTATTATAGTGTTCATCATGATATTAGAAAATACATAACAATGGTTAAAGCGATTGATTGCACGCACGTGCAGCTTCCCATTTGCTCCATCAGAGAACACTCTGACGTATTTGAATCCAAATTTAACCCAATCTGTCAACATCCCAATGCAACATGTACCCATGTAAATATGAGAAAATTAACCATGAATCAAGTGATGACTCTGTCATTCTGGCCATGCAACTCTGTCTTTCCCACAGTCTTCCAGGGGGATCCTTCCTAAAGTGGTGGTTGTTCGGGGACAATGGCTATCAAGTAAAGACTTGGCTGATTACACCATAGCCAATATCATGCCCCAACTAGCGCGTGAATTTTCATTCGATTGAAAACACACAAAAATACAAACTGCTGGAAATAATGCTTTGAGTGCTGAAAATGCACTTTAGATGTTTGGATAAATAAAATCAGAGTCCTTGCATGGGGCAAATTGTGCAGATTTCTGCCCGACCCAACCCAGCAAAGCTTGACACTGCACCCGATCCGCTATTGACAATTTTCTCAAAATAAATTTTGAATTCCACCCGATCCATTAATACAATACCTACAGCCCATCCGTCCCGATTTTTAAAAAGTAAATATATAACTCAATATTTTGAATGAACTGTGTTTATTGTCATTTTCTGTTTGGTTAACAAATGAAGTTGTCTTCTCCATTGGGCACACCAGCCAGATTCTGGTATTTGTCGAGCCCGCGATACTGCTCATGATTAGTTGGATTAGTGTGCTGTAGGTGTGACACAGGAAACACCTGGATCTAGCTGGGGTACTCAGAGGAGACGGTCGGAAAACACTGGCTTAAAGGAAACATAATATGAAAATTCACATTTTCACTGCTTGAGCACATAGATTTTGGCATCTAGAGCGCCTCCCAACTCACAAACTGTGATATAAGACAATCCAGTTGGGTTTTTTGTGCACTTTCTTTTTCATAAAATGTGGCATTGTGCATGCCATTCAAGTTTGGCTCATGTTCCGATGTAACATGAAGGATTATGGAAATTATTCCGCCCCTCATCTGAATATCTCCACCCACAGCTTGTTTGGGAATGTGCCCCATTTTTTGAGAAGGTTCCAGACCCACTGACATTACGTCCAAGTGGAGAACAGCACACATCACACCATCAGCTCCCTGCCTCAGGAGAGCCAGGTAGCACAATATATTCGTGTGTGCTATCCACATTTTGTCAAACTAACATCATGCTGCTAACCTGGGCCTGTACATTGCAGAACTCGAAACAAAATTTATATGAACCCCTTTGTGTAGAAGCCAAATCTGGCTAGTTATGCGTTACCTTACTCAAGGCTTTACAATTCAAGATGGCAGCTTCACAGAGCGGGAGGGAATGGCTCAACTGAGTCAAGACACTTGAAGCATTTAGTATTCCATTGTATTTCAGTTTATGTTCACGATTTTGGTTGAGAAAAAGGGCTGCAAAGATAAAAAAAATCTTCATGAAAATTCAGCGGTGATATAAAAAAATAATTCTGAGAATTGAAAAACGGCTGGGGGATAAAACTATACATTTCTGGGATCATAAACTCCTTGATCACAAGTTTACATCATCTGAGCATTAAATTCAAAATTACCTACTCTCCAGGAGCCAAATAAGACAGCTATCCAGCTGGCTCCCCAAACTGTAAGATCCATCAAAATGGCACACTGTCAGATCATAAAATAATCATAAATATAACAAAAATCAACATTTGATGCATTAAATTGTATATGAACTTATGATTTACGAGTTGAATTTAGCATGAGTCTATCAATATAGGTAGAGTTCGACATCAGTGGTCACCAGTAACCTCTCCAAACACAATATCCTGGAGAAAAAGCATGTTAAGTTTAGAATTTTGTCCATTTTTATTCAGAGTCCTGCAAGCCAGCACACATACTCATTAAATGAACAGCTTATTAAACAGTCAGAACATTCACCCTGCAATGAAAACCTAGCAGTTCCCACTTCTGAGCTTGCAACCTTATATAAACACTTTCCACACCTTATGAGGAGCAAGTATAACTCACTCACTCAGTAATACCTGAAATATACCTTATTTTAACAAAACAATCATTCCACTATCAGAAATAATCAGGCAATTTTCTACCCTAGATTGAACAGAATGGTGCAATGAATGTACCAGGGGGTCTACCGAACTGTTGGTATATTAAACAAGCCAAAACCTCTGCACTCAATTTAGTTGAACACGGTATAAATTCCAAAACAGAAAGCCACACTGAGAAAAATGCTGTCACAGTAGCAGTATAACCTTTGTTCACTGAATCCCTCCTCCAGAGACAGATGTATCCGGTAGAAGGAACCCTCCAGTCCTGTTTCATTCGGAATAATTCCCATTGACCTTGTCCTTATCTCATTTAAATCCTGTGAATGCAACTGAACACTTCAGGCCGGTTTTGGAAGTCTTTTTTTCTTTAAATTGCATCATTTGCAGCAGCGCAACTGTGCGCAATGTTAGGAGAATGCAACCTACCTTGCTATTTCCCACTGCAATTGGATAAGAAATTAGTCATTCAATACGTTATTACTGGGGATGTTTCACGAGGGCGTGAACTATAAGTGTGCGTTACGCAGATGAGCCTCAGTAAATAGCTGAGTGATTGGCTATCAACATGAGTACTTAGGAGGATATAAGGGAGCACTGGATTCATCGATGGAGGAATCTACAAGTCAATCCACGGTAAGGAACTACACATTTTTAATATGTGATGACTATAATTGATAGTAGAATGACATCAATACCACAAATCTTTGCTTCAGTAAACTGCTTTTATGAAACTACTAATTGCAGTAGCATTGGTGCTCTGTAACTGAAGCGTTTGCTACAGAGGACAACGATTTTTTTCTGTCGCGAGAAAGCATTTTTTTTGAACTGCCGGATAGATACTATGGGGAAGTATATTGAGCAGTTTGCACATCAGCTGAGGAGTTTTATGCACGCAACTCCTGAAAAACAGGGATGGGAGTGAACTCGTCCATATTCTAAACCGTGTTAGAGCTCGGCTTGATAGTGAATAATCAATAACTGATCTGGGTGTCTCATCTAGTGATAGAATAGTGTAAATGCATGCATAAATTTGCAGCTCAATTCTGCTGGAGTCTACATCTGCAAAGAGGGGTTAAACAGGTCCTATTATACTTTTTGGAAGATACAAATAAGCGGTGGTGAGGAGAATGTATGTTTTCAGTTTCAGTTAATACTTAAACTGAATTCTAAGCGTAACTTTAGTTATATTTGTCTGGGTTGGTTGTCGATGGAGCTTGCTGGCCAGCTTAGTGGCACTCTCAAAACTACTGTTTAGCGAGCATGAATGCATTAACTTTCTATTATCATTGTATTTATTAACGAGCTAGTGAGCTACTAAATTGACTGTGACCCTAGAAACCACTGCTAGTCTAGCCAGAGGAACACATTGGTAGAAACAGATTGAATGAGTGACTGTTTTTTATGGGATTCAGTTGTAAGAGTAGTGCAGAAATTCACAATTAATGGAATGTTAGCTAACAGCTGCTGCTATACAGATGCTTACTACAGATCATACTTAATGTTGGAGACTGATTTTGAAGTATAGCTACACGTTTATGTTGGGTGCTTGTCACATGTCTTTGTGAATGTACAGCAAGGAAAATAAGTATTGAACGCGTCAATAGTTTTCTCAATAAATATATTTCAGATGGGGCTATTGACATGAAATTTTCACCAGATGTTGGTAACAACCCAGGTAATCCGCAGATATGAAGAAATCAAAACAAATAAGTCCATAAATTATGTGTTGTAAAGTGGAATGACACAGGGAATAAGTATTGAACACATGAAGAAAAGAAGGTGCAAAAAGGCATGGAAAGCCAAGAAACCAGCTGAAATCTGTCAGTAATTAGAAAGCAAATCTGCCCCCCATCGGTGCAAATCAATATCAGCTGGTTAAGTCCTAATTTATGGCCTATAAAAAGATTTCTCATTACCAAGGTGTCACACAAGAAACATCTTATGATGGGTATAAGCAAAAAGCTCTCGCAAGACCTTCGCAACCTTATTGTTGCAAAACATATTGATGGCATTGGTTACAGACATGTTTCTAAACTTCTGAATGTTCCAGTGAGCTTTGTTGAGAGCATAATCTGGAAGTGGAAAGAACATGATTTCAGCACAAACCAGCCACGACCAGGTGCTCTGTGCCAGATTTATGACAGAGGAGTCAAAAGAATTATCAGAAGAGTTGTTGAAGAGCCATGGATCACTCGCAGAGAGCTTCAGAAAGACATAGAATTAGCAGGTATAGTTGTTTCATAGAAAACAATAGATAATTCACCCAACCGCTTACCGTGCATGACTCCATTGCTGAAGAAAAAGCATATTTAAGCTTGTTTAAAGTTTGTTGCACAACATTTGGACAAGTCTATAAAATAGTGGGAGAATATAGTCTGGTCCAAATATTGAACTCTGGATATCATTGCGCACACCATGTTTGGAGAACAAACGGCACTGCACATAACCCCCCAAAACACCATACCAACAGTGAAATTAGGGGGTGGGAACATCATGGGGTGGGCCTGTTTTTTCGCATATGGTACCGGCAGACGTCATATAATTGAAGGAAGGATGAATGTAGAAATGTACAGAGACATTCTTGATTAGAGTCTGCTGCCATCTACCAGGATGCTGAAGATGAAATGAGGGTGGAGATTTCAGCAAGACCACGATCCCAAACACACAGCCAAGGAAACTCTCAACTGGTTTCAGAGAAAGAAAATAAAGCTGCTAGAATGGCCCAGTCAATCACCCGACTTGAATCCAATTGAAAATCTATGGAAAGAACTGAAGATCAGAGTTTATAGAAGAGGCCCCCGGAACCTTCAAGATTTGAAGGCAGTTTATGTGTGGAAGAAATGGGCCAAAATCACACCTGAGCAATGCATGCGACTAGTGTCTCCATATGAGGCGTCTTGAAGCTGTCATTACCAACAAAGGCTTTTCTACTGAGTATTAAATAAATTTCAGTAAACGTGTTCAATACTTTTTCCCTGTGTCATTCCACTTTATTACACATAACTAAATTTATGGACTTATGTGTTTTAATTTCCTTGCATGTGTGGAATACTTGGGTTGTGACCAACATCTGGTGAAAATTTCATGTCAATAGCCACGCTAGAAATATATTTACTGAGAAAAATGTTGACGCGTTCAATACTTATTTTCCCCGCTTTAAATACCATCCTTGCACAACCTGCAGAGATAACCTTTCCGTACTCACTGCGCACTTTAATCGTTAACTGAGCTTGCTACTTGTTCAGTCATCTGTATTTAGAGACTTACCAGTAGCCGGGGGATTATGACATCTTTGCTCTCAGTTGACCCATGGGGCTGGTGGGTCTGTTGGCTGGCCAATCAGAATAGAGCTAATTTCATAGAGGGGACGCCCACTCAAAATGGCCTGTTTTTCAGATGGTTAGGAATTACAGGGTTAAATTACCTAAAAATGATGAATTTTTTGTTTTTTTCTTTTTGCTAAAAAGTTTATTAATCTCCCTTTTGCCTACTGAAGAATATTCTATTAATATGAAAATATAATAATATTTTTCTTATTTTTTAAAGACCTTGTTAAATTCTCTGTGTAATCGTGAGATCCAACATTAGGGGGCGATCCATCCATGGCACGCACCTTAACTTGAATTTTGTTGAAACCAATATGGGCTCTGTTCCAAAATATGAGATTAAAAATTCTAATCTCATTGGTCTCAAGTAATGGAGATAATGCTTATGATTGTTCTTTTTATGAGCTAAACAGTTTATCACTCACTTTGCTTTCAATAATTACAAATAGCTTGATTTGAATTTCTATTAAATGTTAAATATTGGATTTTAAATTAAATATGCACACATTCTGCGCATACGCCAATGGGCCGATATTATGACCACTCACTGATGAAAAGAATAACATGCATGATCCCGCACCAATGCCCTTCGTCCAAGTCTGTGAACAGACCTATAACGGTAAGCGAACAGTCAGTTCTTGTAAAGTCAATGTGACGGATGCAGGAGGGATGAGACCTGAGTAAATTTAGCGGGAGCCAAAATGTTACAGGGCAGATGATTGGTTCAGAGCATCTCCGAAACCGCAAAGCTTACGGGATATTCGTGGGGTCAGCAGCAAATACCTACCAATAGTGAACTGGTGACTGGGTGTTGCGCAATATAGGGCCCGTCCACATGAGAACGATTTTTTTGAAAATGCATAATTATTATATTGTTTCTGCCTTGCCTCCACACGCAGACAGCAAAAACACAGCCCGAAAACAGTAATTTTTTGAACAGGGGTCCAGAGTGAGAAAATCTGAAAACACCACCCCAGTGTTTTAGTGTGGACAACCAAAACGGGTTTTTTTTTTTTAAAACAATGACATGATAGCCCCCATCACAGCCCCCACCGCCAACCTGTGTACACAGAGCTCAAGTTTTATACGCTTGATCGCCACCTTCTTCTCCGCTTTCAGTCTATTTCCGTAAGAACGCTACAGCACCACACACAGGCCTGGAATATTTAGTAACACGTTTGGGGTCTACCGTGTGGACGCAGTTATTTTTAGAAACGATGCCATGTGGATGGGAGATTTTTTAGAAATGACAAAAAAATACAGTTTTTCGAAAATCTCTGTCTCCGTGTGGACAAGGTCATAGACTCATCAAAGCACAAGGGCAATGCAGGCTGTTAGGGAAAACTGATAGAAGGGGAACTATAGCATAAATTTAAAAAATTTGAAATGATGGTTATGGAACGAATGTCTTTCAATGCATAGTGCATGACACCCTGCTGCATTTGGGGCTTTGCAGCTATATACCAGTCTAAGTATCCATTCTATTCCTCGTCCGTTGTTGAAAGTCCCTGCAATGAGCAATCAAACAACGGAAAATGACCTTGAAGCCATGGAAGAAAGTTGACTGGTCTGAAAAGTCGCGTTTACTTTGACATCATTTACTTTGGTATGGTACGTGTGTGGCATTTACCTGGGAAAGGGAAGGCACCATAATGCACTGTGGGAAGAGGATAAGATGATGGAGGGAGTGTGACGCTCTGGGAATGGTTCTTCTGGGAAACCCTGGGTCTGGGAACTCATGTGGATGTGAATTTGACAGCTGTTTTTATGGTACGCAGAGGATCAGCAAAATGTTAGCTCGGTGGCCCTAATGTTTTTGCTCATCAGCGTTTATTCAAATGAATAACACTGAAAGTTGGCAATGTGTCCTTGCCTTTCAAACTATAACTATTAGAGTCTGAATATCCAAGTGGAAGGCTGCAGAACATTCAGATGTATTGTCAGATGGCTGTATCCTTGATTCCCATTAATCTTTCCTTCTCAAGGCCCAAAGGAAATAGCAGTCGGACATCCTGAATGCCGCACGCATGCAATGGGAATTCTCGACACTTCGGACATGAATGACTCCATCATTAGACCAGCAGGATTTTACGTTATTGGATTCACAACTTTAAAGTTTGCTGAGTTGTTTATAATTTTCCTTGGCTTCGTTTACATGGTAACAGTTTTGTTCAATGCATTTATCATTGTCATTATATGGATGGATAATCGCTTACATACTCCAAAGTATATTGCAGTGGCTAATTTAGGAGTTGTAGACCTTATGTGCAGTACATCCTTTATTCCTATTACAATTAAGACTGTTTCTGACAGGAGACACGTTTATGTCCTACAATGGATGTTTAGCACAGATTGTTATTTATTACAGTTCCATAATATTAGAGTCCTTTTCCCTCAGTGTTCTTGCGTATGACAGGCTAATTGTGATATGTTTCCCACTGAGGCATAGTTCTATCAACACTCCCATAAGAATGATTGGTATTTTAATCACAATTTGGGTGTTTAGTGAAAGCGTCATGATGTTTCTTGCTTTGATCTTGAACAAACTCTCTTTTTGTGATTCTCTCACTGTGTCCAGTTATATTTGTGAGTACCCGGGCGTGTTCAATCTAGCATGCAACGATAATACACTACCGTGGACAGCTGCCTCTTCAGTGAGTATGCTGATCCTGTTTGGTCCACTTAGTTTAATTGTTTTGTCATACGCCTGTATTTTAAGAGCTGTACTCAGAATGAAGAATGTGGAAAGCCGGTACAAAGCACTTGCAACTTGCACTGAACATTTCATACTTGTGGCGGCTTTTTACGGGCCAGTCATATCAGTGTATATCATTGGCCTTTTCTTATTCCACTCAGATCAAAACCTCAAAATGGTGAGCTTGGCTTTTGCCACATGTATCCCCTCCTGTATGAACCCTATAGTGTATTTTTTGGCAACTAAAGAAATCAGGCATAGAATTTTCACTATGCTCCAGAAAGCGAAAGTGACAGCCAGGGTAAGATGGATGTAGACTTGAAATGTGGATGTCGGCCTGAACTGTATTTGTACTTTCAAATAAATGTGCAATCCTCCTTCCGAGGCTCGAGCCCAGAATGTTTTTTTCCATGCCCCGAAAGTAGCTCGCTTACTGCAATGTAATAACATGCAATCTCGATGACTGGTAGGAGCTGATACCAATTACATTCGAAACACCCCCCTCTCCCCATCCTGTTGGTATCTTCCGTGAGGCGGGTGAAAGAGGAACATTTATTTGGGAAGAATATTCCGGGGGGTGGGGGTGCTAATGCTTGGGACCACCAATACGTCGCTCTTATGACCACGCCCCCTCCTGAACAGTGAAGTAAGCTGAAGCTGAGTTAAAATCAGTCAAAAACATAGCAACTTCTATGCACCAGGTGATATGCTGTCTCGTAAATTCTGTCAACATACCAATGCCGCAGAGAAAAAAACTAGACCGCGCAAAGCCCCCTTTCTCATGGTTGTCATGTCGTGAGAAACATTATTATGTCCTAACGTCTGACCCGGATGTTGATTCAATGTGTCTGTACATGGTAGTACTGCCGGAAGTTACAACACAATTGAGCACTTGGCTTGAAACAGAAGTGTCATGTTGTTTGTCCTGAGAAACTTAAATGTGTTTCACGAAATGCTGAACGTGACATTGGCGACAAGGATATCAGACATTTTTTGCGCACTATCGAGTGTGTCGTAAGGATGGCTGCAGCAGCTGATTTGAGCAATCTACGCGGAATGAAGGTGTTTGATACAGCGGGCGACGCTAGCAGCGTGAGTCTTCAGTGAAAGTCATGGCTGGAGGAGTTTGAGGCGAATGCCGACAGTAAAGCACTGTTTGTTGATGAGGAGTAGGAGACAAATCAAGCCCAAAGGCGAGCCCTGCTCCTGTATTCTGTGGGTGCTTCCGTCAGAGACACATTTAAGATGATGCTGAATACAGGTACCATAAAACAATATTTTGTGGCTGTTAGCGCCTTGCATGCGCACTATATTATGAAACCAAATGTCACCAAATGTCACATTTATTCAGAAAAACTGTTTGGGGCGATGAAACCATTGCACAGTATGTAACCAGATTATGACATGCCTCTGACGGATGCGAATGTGGGAGCGATACTGATAGTCAAATCCGAGACCAAGTGGTGGAATTTTGTAAGTCAGACAAGTTAAGGGAAAAGTTCTTAGAAAAGGCTGACAGAGTGACATTACAAACCCTGTTAAACATAGCCACAACATTTCAAGCAGTTGAAAGTCAGTTTAAAGACATGAAAGTAACAGAAACAACAGTGAACCGTGTGGAACACATAAACTAAAGAGACCATAAAAACAAACTTAGGTGGGACAAAACAAATGATAGATTTAGAGGTGAATGCTACAGATGTGGTGGAACTGATCATTATGGTCGGGACAAATGTTGCCCAGCGAGAGGGAGGCAATGCCATCTCTGCAAAGGCTGGAACCATCTTGCTCGTAAATGTAAAACAAAAAGGGACCAACACTCTGAAAAACATGGGAAAAAGTGTAATCGGAATAAAAACGGAGGTGGACCTCTCCTCAGGTGGTCTGCCCTTGGGCAGGTCCTGCGCATGCTAGTCGTTTCCATTCGTTTCTGTCCAGCGCGGTTTCTTTCATTGCGTGGTACATTTGTCCCTGCCTGATGTCATCCAGCATCATCATTCTCTTTTCCCTCATGATCTCTTCCCTTCTGCCCTTCCTTCAATCACCATTCTTAGCAGTTCTTCTGATCTCAAAATATGTCCAATCCAACGGGCTTTTCTTTTCCAGATGGTGTCTAGTAATGTTCTCCTTTCTCCTACTCTTCTCAACACTTCTTCATTTCTCACTCTCTCCATCCAACTGATCTTTTCCATTCTTCTCCATATTCACATTTCTAGACTTTCCAATCTCTTGATATCAACTTTCCTCAACGTCCAGGTTTCCGAGCCATACAGGAGCACACTCCATATCAAGGTCTTGACCAGCCTCTTCTTTAGATGGCGGTTGAGGTACTTAGTGAGTAGCATTCGGTGCTTGTTGAACGCATCTTTGGCCATGGCGATTCTTGTTTTCACTTCCTTCTCGCTCCTTCCGTCTTCAGTTATCAGGCTACCAAGGTACTTGAACTGATGAACCTGCTCAAGGATGTTACCATCAATACTAATCTGTAGCTGCTCTTGTTCGCCTTTCCCGATCTTCATCACTTCGGTCTTGTTTTTATTGATCCTCATCTTATACCTCTCCACAACCTCATTTAGCTTTGGCATGATGGCTTGGAGTCCTTCTGCAGTGCTTGCTGTCATTGCTTGGTCGTTTGCAAATCTTACTGCTTGTATCCAATGACCACCCATTTTCACACCTTCTTCCATCTCTTCCATGGCTTCCTTCATCATTGCTTCTGCGTAGATGTTAAAAAGCAGAGGAGACAGCAAACATCCCTGACGCACACCTCTTCCGATGATACATGGACTAGCCATCCCATGGTCTGTCCGTACTGTAGTCGCCTGTCCCATGTATAGTGCTGTAATCAGTCTCCTGTCTCTCCAATCCACACCAAGGTCTTTCAGGATCACCATCAGTTTTTCCCAGTCCACCTGATTAAAAGCCTTCTCGTAGTCTACAAAACACACGTACACATTTTGGTCATGTTCCAAGCTTCTTTCCGCCACCATTCTCATAGTGGCTATTGCTTCTCTTGTTCCCATTCCTTTCCTGAAACCGAATTGGTTCTATCCAATGTAATCACTCGTTCTGTCTCTCACTCTGTTGTTCGACACTCTCAGCATGATCTTTGAAACATGTGAAATGAGGCTTATAATTCTGTGATCTTCACATCTCTGCGCATTTGGTTTCTTTAGAAGTGGGACGATGATACTGTGCAAGAAGTCCTCGGGCTCCTCTGCTGTACATGTCCTTGCACAACTCCACCATATCTCGTTCTCCTTCCTCGCTCAGTGCCTTCAATATTTCTGCTGGGATTCCATCTCCTCCTTCTGCTTTTCCAGTTGTAAGATTGTGAACAGCTCGCAGGATCCAGTCGTAAGATCGTGAATGGCTTGTAGGATTTCACTCTTCAGAATGTCTGGGCCCAGTTGGTCTCTCTCCACCTCCATCTCCTCTTCTATCTCTATCTCCTCTGGTGTCTCTTCTTTGTTGTACAGCTCCTCTATGTATTCTTTCCACCTTTGGTTGACTTTCTCGGGATCTGTCAGCAGTGCGCCTTGCTTACTCATAATGCTCTTTGTCCTCTGTCCCTGATTGTTCTTCCAAGTGAGCTCTTTCACTCACCCATATATTTGATCCATCTTTCCAGCTCTTTCCAAGTCTTCGATTTCTTGACATTTCTCCTCCCAGTACTTCTCTCTGGCTTTGTCTGTTTTCCTTCTCAGTTCATTGTTTAGCTTTCTGTACGTTCTTTTTCCTTCATCAGTGCACACTCTTTTCCACTTTCTCCTCTCATCCATCTTCCGCAACACTGTTTCTGTAACCCAGGGTTTCTCCGTCTGTCTCCTCCTCTCTTTTCCGATGTTCCCTTCTGCTCTCTCAGTTATTGCTCTCTTCAGGATATTCCACTTGACGTCAATGTCATTTTCTGTGGTGGTATTAATGTCCTGCAGTTTGTTTTTGATTCTGTCGTTAAGCTTTTCTTTGGCTGGGCCATTGAGTGCCTCGAGGTTCCATTTTCTGCAGCGGGTTGGTTTCTTTAATCGCTTCAACTTCAGCTTGACTTTCATTGCGACAAGGTTATGGTCTGAGTCAGCGTCAGCGAAGGCATGTGAATTCTTGACGCTGTTGCAATATCTCTTCTGTTATGGCCCCCAATTTGTTATTGCGTCACGGACAGCAAGGGATGACAGACAAAATTCTTCAACTTCAACAGATTTAATTAAACAAACACTTAGAAGTAATTTACAATCTACATCTACTGACCAAGATTGAAATAAAAAAAAAAAAAAAGATATTTACAGTCCCTCGGTAATGGAGATGGGCTGCTATGTTGCAATGTCTGGGGACAGGAAAATGCTCCAACACAGGCTAAAATCCACAAAAAACTTCACAGGTCTTGAAAAGAGTGACAGGTCTGGTCAAATGTATCCTTCCACAATTTCTCCTTGCAATTTCTCCAACTCTCCCACTCTCTCGATTTTTCTCCTTATATACTCTTTTCCAGCCCCTCTGAGGCATGCCCGGGACATGCCCAAACCTAGTTTTAGATTGCTTAACAAAACAAAAAAAATGTCAATACTGCCATCTAGTGGCTTTTTACCACATTACACCTCCATTCCAAAAGGGAAAAATTTTGACTTATAAAGGCAAAATTTTTCTTTTCAATACAAAAATGGTTAAGTAGACACTTGTATATATATACATATAATACAATATGCTAATAAACACGTGATATATATACACATACTCAAACACGGATAAGCAATCGGCAATTACATTGTCAGCACCCTTTACATGCTTAATTTCCAAGTCAAACTCTTGTAAAATCAAACTCCAATTCAACAATCTCCGATTCTTGTTTTTCATCTTACTCAAAAACATTAACGGATTGTGGTCAGTACATACAATCATTGGCTTTTGCCCTGTACAAACATAAACCTCAAAGTGTTGTGAGGATAGAACCAGAGCCAACAGCTCCTTCTCAATTGTGGAATAGTTCTTTTGGTGGCGATTGAACTTCCTGGAGAAGTATGCCACGGATGCTCAATGTCATCAGAGTCACTTCTCTGTAGGAGCACAGATCCACAAGCTTGGTCGCTAGCATCGACCGCCATGGAGAACGGTTTGTTGAAGTCAGGAGATTTGAGCACGGGGAAGTGACATAGCAGAGACTTCAGCCGATCGAAGGCTCTTTGGCATGCTTCATCCCAAGTGAACTTTACGCCTTTCTTCAGTTGGTTGGTGAGACTGAGAGCAATCTCAGCAAAGTTCTTGCAGAACTTGCGGTAGTACCCGATCATTCCAAGGAAGCGGCGCAAAGCTTTTTGTTGTCAGGAACGGGAAAGTCCATGATGGCTTGGACTTTAGCATTTATGGGTGCCACCTTACCCCTGGCCTATGACGTAGCCAAGATACGTGACAGTAGCACAACCAAAGTCACTCTTGTTCAGGTTAACAGTCAGGTTAGCCTGGGTCAAGCGCTGGAACAACGTCTCTACATCTTTCAGATGTTCTTCCCAGGAGTCACTCCATGTGATCAGGTCGTCGATGTACGCACCCGTGTGTGGCAATCCGGCGATTGTAGACTGTATCATCCTTTGAAACGTGGCTGGGGCATTTTTCATGCCAAAGGGTAGGACTTCATACTGGTATAACCCAGATGGTGTGGCAAAAGCAGAGATGCTCTTGGCCCTCTCAGTTAAAGGCACACACCAATAACCCTTCAATAAATCAATCTTGGTCAGAAACTTTGCTTGCCCTACTCTATCGATACAATCATCAATCCTAGGTATTGGAAACACATCAGTTCTAGTTACAGCATTGACTTTGCGATAATCTGTACAGAATCTAGTACTTCCATCAGGTTTTTGAACTAGAACACAGGGTGAACTCCAATCGGAGTTAGAGGGTCTGATAATATCATGTTCTAACATGTACTCAACCTCTTTCTCAGCAATCTTTCTCTTTTCAGGATTCATCCGGTACGATGCTGTTTTATTGGTTTGGCATCACCAACATCTACATCATGAGAGGCTATAGAAACTCTCTTTGGAACATCAGGAAATAGATCTTTATATTTCTTGATCAACCTCTCAAACTGATCTTTCTGTGAGGGTTCTAAGTGCTGGAGTTTTACATCAAGATTTTGCAACACTTCAGAATTTGACAATTTACATGAAAGAACTTCAGCTTTAATTCTAGGTTCATCATCTTGAAACTCCCCTCATCTTCACAAGTCTCGGCCATAGGAGGATCTGAAGTGACAGCTGCAACCCTAGCATTCCTATCATGATAAGCCTTCAGCATGTTAATGTGACACAACTGTTTTGGCTTTCTCCTGTCTGGAGTCTTCACAATGTAATTGAGATCATTGAGTTTTGTCAGAATTTCATAAGGACCATGAAATCTAGCCTGCAAGGGATTGGACTGCAAGGGAAACAACACAAGGACCTTGTCTCCTGGTTTAAACTCACGGCTTCTAGCCTTATGATCATACCAAGTTTTCATTTTTCCCTGACTTGATTTCAAGTTGTCTTTGG
The DNA here is from genome assembly GCA_029692085.1 of Gymnothorax javanicus. NCBI lineage: Eukaryota > Metazoa > Chordata > Actinopteri > Anguilliformes > Muraenidae > Gymnothorax > Gymnothorax javanicus. The sequence goes on from CM056197.1 coordinate 151,952,428, forward strand.
CTTGGTAACAAGCTGCACGCAGTCTTTCCCTGAACTTGCTAACATAGTCTAACAGACTGATATGCGGCTCTCTCTCTTGCCATTGTTCACTCAACAATAGCAAAGGTCCTCTCACTTCATGGCCAAACACTAGCTCAAATGGACTGAATCCAGTAGACTCCTGCACTGCTTCTCTAGCTGCAAACAACAGCAAATGAACACCTTCATCCCAGTCTTTCTCATGGTCATAACAATAAGTCCTCATCATTGTCTTGAGAGTGGAATGAAACCGCTCTAAGGCACCCTGACTCTCTGGATGATAGGCACTGGAAAGAATCTGCTTCAAGACCTAGTTCATACACAACCTGCTGAAACAATCCGGAAGTGAAATTGCTGCCTTGATCTGACTGAATTTCCTGGGAAGGCCAAACAACGTGAAGAACTTTATCAAAGCCTTCAAATTGCAGTTGCCTTGATGTTGCGTAGAGAGGTATGGCTTCAGGGAATCTGGTAGATGCACACATGATTGTCAACAAGTACTGATTTCCAGATCTAGTCTTGAGTAACGGACTAACACAATCAACGATGACCTTGGAGAAAGGGCTCCCCAAATGCTGGGATAGGCTGCAATGGAGCTACAGGTGGGTCTAACTGGTGTTTTCCAACTACCTGACAAGTGTGACAGGTTTTTGCAAAAGTTGGAAACATCTTTCCGAAGTCCAGGCCAGAAGAAGTGTTTCATGATCTTGTCAACAGTCTTGTTAACACCAAGATGACCTCCTAAAGGCAAACTATGAGCCATTGTTAAGATCTCCTTCCTGTAGACCTTCGAACAACAATTTGCTTGACCACTGCCCAATCTGTATTGGCAGGGATATCAGGAGGCGCCACTTCGCATCAACACTCCATCCTTGAGATAATACCCAACTGGAACTGCGTCTATTTCTTCATCAGGAAGGGCTCTCCTCTTGAGTACACAAATTTCAGGATCATTGGTTTGCTCCTGAATCAACCGCTTTCTGGACAGAGACAAGTCTCCAGACACATCAGAATCATCAGACCCATCTGGCTGGCTGAACAGAGAACTGATAAAAGTGTCTGATAAGTCCTCAAACGGAGAAACCATAGTAGGCTGAACAGAGTCATGAGGCGAACCACCTGAGTCATGACTATTCAATGTGCTGGACAGCACCACATCATCTTCTTCTTGAGCCTTCTTGGCCATAGCACGAGTCACTGCACAGGAAGGATACAGAGATGGGTCTTCATCGCCATCTTCAGTGCTCGGCTGTGAAGTAAGATGAACAGGGGGAACTACATTGCCCCCAGCCAGGTCATTGCCTAGCAACAGAGAAACACCCTTGATAGGTAGACTTGACATAAGTCCCACCTTTACCTGTCCTGTAACTAAATCTGACTTCAAGAATACAGAGCGCAGGGGTACAGATACAGTCCTCCCTTCAATACCTTGTACAAGTATGAAATCCCCAGAAGCGGTCTCATCACGTAACTCCAAGGAGTCCATCAACAAAAGTGACTGAGAAGCTCCGGTATCCCTTAGGATATATATGGGGACAGGAGGAGAATGCTCATTCAGAGCCACAAATCCCTCTGACACAAATGGAAGGAATTCCTCCCTCACAAAGTCAGCAGTATCAGGCTTCTTAGCCTCACAAGGAGCAGGCAATTTAGCAGATCGGTCATCTACTACAGGGGTTTCTAACCTTGTCTTCACAAAGGCATTGGGTTTAGTATCCTTTTCTTGTTCTTTCTTAGCTTTAAGGAACCAACAGTTAGTTGTAACATGACCAGATTTCTTGCAATAATTGCAAACTAGACCACTTTTGTCACTGTCAGCTTTCACACTTTGTTCAGACCTTTTACTGGATTTCCGAGCACCATCACCAGATTTGTCTTTGTCTTTGGGTGAGGAATCTTGGGTATCACCGTTACCTTTCTTCTGAAATTGGGACCATCTATTGTTACTGCTAGACTGAAATTTGGACTTGTGTGTGAGAACATATTCGTCTGCAAATTTGGCAGCTGATTGCAAATTCAGTGCTTGCTTCTCATTAAGGTAGGTCTTAATATCATCCTTGACACAGTTCTTGAATTCTTCAACTAACACCATCTCTTTTAGTGAGTTGAAATCATCCTTGACCTCCATAGAAGTACACCAACGCTCAAAGCAAACCTTCTTCTCGTTAGCAAATTCAACATAAGTCTGATTGTCAGATTTCTTCAGACCTCTGAATTTCTGTCGGTAAGCCTCTGGAACCAACTCATAAGCTGTCAAAATAACCTTTTTGACAACCTCGTAATCAGAGGAATCATCTGCAGACAAAGCCGAATAGGCTTGTTGAGCTTTACCCTTGAGGACAGTTTCAGTTTGCAACATCAGAGGCCAGTGTTCCTTTGGCCACTGACAACTCTTAGCTACCTTCTCGAAGCACTGGAAATACTTATCAACCTCCTTCTCTGAGAATGGAGGCACCAGCTTTTACCTCCTGGCTAGCCCGAAATTTGTTTTCACCTTGCATTTTGATTTTTAGTAGCTCCATTTGGAGCCTTTCTTCTCTATCTAATTTTTCTAAATCGAAATCTCTCTGTCTCTCTCTTTCTGCTCTTTCCTCTTTCTCTCTCTCAAATTCTCTTTGTTTTTCTTTTTCCTCCTTTCTTTTTTTCTTCTCTTGCTAATTTTTCTAACTCAAACTGCCTTTGTTTTCTTTTTTTTCTCCCTTTCTTTTTTTCTTTCTCTCTCAAATTCTCTTTGTTTTCTTTTTCCTCCCTTTCTTTTTTCTCTTTGTCTCTCTCAAACTCTCGTTTTTTTTTTTTTCTTCCCTTTCAATCTCTAGCATTTTTAATTTAAGTTCCAATTCTACATTTGGATTTTCCACGAAACTGTTCCAGATCTCCTGGTGCAAACACATTTTCATCAATGTAATATTCAACAATCTCTCTAGCCAGTCTTGCTTTTTCGCATGGCTGGTTTTTACATCTGTCAGCTTTAACTGTCTGCATATTTCTAGCAGTTCTGTCTTTTTAAAAGACTTCAAAACCTCTACGGTTGGTGATGCCAAGAAATCATCCATTGCTGTTGATCTGCCAATATATATCTAGGAAAATTCAAAAAAACAATTTCACTATTTGAAATTTTAGATTTTCAATAAATGACTCACGCACAATGGTCTACCCCGAACCCGAGCCCCCAATTTGTTATGGCCCCCAATTTGTTATAGCGTCACGGACAGCAAGGGATGACAGACAAAATTCTTCAACTTCAACAGATTTAATTAAACAAACACTTAGAAGTAATTTACAATCTACATCTACTGACCAAGATTGAAATTAAAAAAAAAAATGAGATATTTACAGTCCCTCGGTAATGGAGATGGGCTGCTATGTTGCAATGTCTTGGGACAGGAAAATGCTCCAACACAGGCTAAAATCCACAAAAAACTTCACAGGTCTTGAAAAGAGTGACAGGTCTGGTCAAATGTATCCTTCCACAATTTCTCCTTGCAATTTCTCCAACTCTCCCACTCTCTCGATTTTTCTCCTTATATACTCTTTTCCAGCCCCCTCTGAGGCATGCCCGGGACATGCCCAAACCTAGTTTTAGATTGCCTAACAAAACAAAAAAAATGTCAATACTGCCATCTAGTGGCTTTTTACCACATTACACTTCTGAAATCACCTGGTGTCTTCCATGTGTACCTTCTGCACTTATGCTAATACCATGTGTTTGTGATGGAGAACTTGTTTCTCTTGCAGAATTCTAGCGGCATTTGCCCTCTGTCATTTCTGTTCCCCAGCCCATACATACCGATCACGCCATCTTCGCTCTGATCTCCCACCACTGCATTGAGGTCACCCATTACAATGACGTAATCATCCCCTCTTCCTCTCCTGATGGCATCCTCCACTTGATCGTAAACAGCTTCAACCTCTTCATCGTCATAGTCTGTCGTTGGCATGTACACCACTATCACCACAATGTCCACTGGTGTTCCACTTAACCTCACACTCATCATTCGGTCACTTGTGCACTCGACTTAGCTCACGGTCCGTCCTGTTCTTTGGTTCAATATAAGTGCGACTCCACGCTGGCTCTGATCTCCATCAGAATAGATCTCTCTTTACTTGTCACTGCTAATATCTCCCCTCTTTTTCCACCTGACCTCGGTCAGTCCCAGCATGCTTAATCCATTCCCGTCCATTTCTCTTTTGATGGTCTCTATCTTCTCGGATCGTAGCATGGTGCGTACATTCCAGGTCCCAATCTTAAGGGTACTGTGTTGCAGAAATTTTGCAGGTTGACGACTTGGGAGGCCCAAAATCCTCCCCTGCTGGACGAGATTCCCCGATGTTGTGGAGATCCATTCACGCTGTTCGCTAGACTACTTCTACGACTACTCATGGCTAGGCGTGGGAGGGGTACTGGAGTGGTTTCCCATTGCCTGCTCCAAGGAGTAGTGGTGATTAGTGGTCACTCCAACTGTCCACCAGCTGCCTGAAGGTAGCCTCACCGCCGGATGTAGTTTAACGTCATACCCAGGACTGTAATAAAATAAAGTGTAAATCCAGAAAGTGCTCAAAGAAACTGTTCTCATATACAACAGACACCCCGCTGAAAACTATTGGCTCCTTCACTGCTAAAATTGAAGCTGGTAACAATAGTACTGAGGAAGAGTTTGTTGTCATTGACAGTAAAGGTGAGGCCTTGCTCAGTAAAGCAACAGCCATTCAGCTGGGAGTTCTAAAAATAGGACTGAATGTGAATGCAGTGAACCAATCATTAAAAGATACTATCATGCAGAAACAAAGCAAACTGTTTACGGGAATAGGCAAACTCAAATGGTGCCAAATAAAGCTCAGTGTCAAGTCCAGTGTTAAACCAGTTGCTCAACCGTTAAGGCGTGTTCCGTTTGGTCTTACGGAAAAAAGTGAGGCCAAAATACAAAACCCAAAACCAGTGAAGTTGGCATGTTATGTAAATCGTAGATAAAAACAGAATACAATGATTTGCAAATCCTTTTCAACTTATATTCAATTGAATACACTGCAAAGACAAGATGTTTAATGTTCAAACTGAGAAACTTTATTTTTTTTTTTGCAAATAATCATTAACTTAGAATTTAAAGGCAGCAACACATTGCAAAAAAAAGTTGGCACACGGGCCTTTTTACCACTGTGTTACATCACCTTTCCTTTTAACGACACTCAGTAAACGTTTGGGAACTGAGGAGACCAATTTTTGAAGCTTTTCAGGTGGAACTCTTTCCCATTCTTGCTTGATGTACAGCTTAAGTTGTTCAACAGTCCGGGGTCTCCGTTGTCGTATTTTACGCTTCATAATGCCACACATTTTCAATGGGAGACAGGTCTGGACTACAGGCAGGCCAGTCTAGTACCCGCACTCTTTTACTACGGAGCCATGCTGTTGTAACATGCAGAATGTGACTTGGCATTGTCTTGCTGAAATAAGCAGGGGCGTCCATGAAAAAGACGTTGCTTGGATGGCAACATATGTTTCTCCAAAACCTGTATGTACCTTTCAGCATTAATGGTGCCTTCACATATGTGTAAGTTGCCCATGCCTTGGGCACTAATATACCCCCATACCATCACAGATGCTGGCTTTTGAACTTTGCGCCTATAACAGTCCGGATGGTTCTTTTCCTCTTTGGTCCGGAAGACACGGCGTCCACAGTTTCCAAAAACAATTTGAAATGTGGACTCGTCAGACCACTGAACACTTTTTCCACTTTGCATCAGTCCATCTTAGATGAGCTTGGGCCCACAAAATAAATGGCTTTCGCTTTGCATTGTAGAGTTTTAACTTGCACTTGCAGATGTAGCGACGAACTGTAGTTACTGACAGTGGTTTTCTGAAGTGTTCCTGAGCCCATGTGGTGATGTCCTTTACACACTGATGTCGGTTTTTGATGCAGTACCGCCTGAGGGATCGAAGGTCACGGGCATTCAATGTTGGTTTTCGGCCTTGTCGCCTTCGTGCAGTGATTTCTCCAGATTCTCTGAACCTTTTGACGATATTACGGACCGTAGATGATGAAATCCCTAAATTTCTTGCAATAGCTCGTTGAGGAATGTTGTTTTTAAACTGTTAGACAATCAGCTCACGCATTTGTTCACTAAGTGGTGACCCTCGCCCCATCCTTGTTTGTGAATGACTGAGCATTTCAGGGAAGCTGCTTTTATACCCAATCATGGCACCCACCTGTTCCCAATTAGCCCGTTCACCTGTGGGATGTTCCAAATAAGTGTTTGATGAGCATTCCTCAACTCTCTCAGTCTTTTTTGCCACTTGTGCCAGCTTTTTTGAAACATGTTGCAGGCATCAAATTCCAAATGAGCTAATATTTGCAAAAAATTACAAAGTTTACCTGTTCGAACATTAAGTAACTTGTCTTTGCAGTGTATTCAATTGAATATAGGTTGAAAAGGATTTGTAAATCATTGTATTCTGTTTTTATTTACGATTTACACAACGTGCCAACTTCACTGGTTTTGGGTTTTGTAAATGAACTCATTCTCAAAGATATTATTGAAGCTGTTGAGGAACCCACACCATGGGTAAACCCTGTGGTTGATATCTCCCAATTGAGATATCAGGCTGTGTTTAGACATGAGGCGAGCAAATGAAGCTATAGAAAGGGAGCGACATCCAATCCCGACAGTGGATAAAATTTTGCAGGACATGAGCCAGAGTCGCTTTTTTTCCGAACTGGACTTAAGGGGGGGCTATCATCAACTGGAATTACATCCGGATTCACAAAACATTACCATGTTTGTCACACACTGTTGGACTGGACCGGTACAAAAGACTTTTGTTTGGCATTAATGGCGACCCAGAAATCTATCAGCATGAAATACATAAGGTAACACAGGGAATACCTCGGGTAGCAAACATCTCAGATGACATTGTAATACATTCACCAAATATGGAGCGACACAGAAAACAACTCGAACAAGTGTTCCAACGTTTGGAATTTGCAAACTTGACGCTAAACCCTGAAAAGTGTATATTTGGAACATCAAAAATTCATTTCATGGGCTATGAACTGACTGATCAAGGTATCAATCTAAGTGAGGATAAAGTTGACGCCATTAAAAAGGGAAGGGAACCTAAAAACGCCAGTGAAGTCCGATGTTTAAGTTTCCTCGGCCTCGTAAATTTTTGCTCCAGGTTTGTACCAGACTTTTCGACTGTAACTGAGACAAAGCGAAAAAATTTTTGTTTGGTCCAGAACAAAAGACTGTCTTCCAAAAGTTGAGAGATTGCTCGTCAAGTCGAGTAACTCTGGGTTATTTTGATGTCAATGCAAAGACAAGGGTGATAAATGATGCAAGCCCATTGGGTTTGGGGACTGTTTTAGTCCAGGAACAAAATGGTCAGCAAAGAGTGATCAGTTACGCAAGTCGTAGCCTTAGTGATGTTAACCGCCGTTATTCTCAGACCGAGAAGGAAGCCCTTGGTCTTGTGTGGGCCTGTGAGAAATTCCACCCATACATTTATGGAATGAAGTTTGAACTCTGGACTGATCACAAACCACTTGAAGCGATCTATTCTCCGAAATCAAAGCCATGCGCAAGGATAGAGAGATGGGTACTGCGGTTGCAACTGTATGACTTTATAGTTATTTACGTTCCAGGGAGAAGTAACATTGCTGATCCGCTATCACAATTGAAGACCTGGGTGCAAGAAGTACTTTAGTCACAAAATAACACTTTTGAGATATTAAGGGTCAAAGTTTTGAAAACATGCTGCAGATACTTTTTTGAAAGATAACATTCAGTGGCGCCTGCTGCTAGTCCCAGGTGTTATACACAGTAGACAGACATGTTTTTGTGGAAAAATAATGCTTTATTGCGAAAAAAACAAGAAAATCAGTTTTGGACTTTGGTACTTCTTACCATAAAATGCCTGGACTTCGGTACTTATTGCCATAAAATGCATGGACTTCGGTACTTTTACCACACAAATGCCGTTTCAATCATTTTCTGATTGTCAAACAGTCATTTTTGCTACGCTTGTCACATGACACATTCTAGCAGCTGATTGGACAATCATGGACTTAGGCACTTTTCCTGATGACGTCAAGGACTTGAGTACTTCTGCAAAGACTTCAGTATTTCTTGCACAAAAATTCAGTAGATTCAGGGAAGGCTGTATATCAGTATTGAGGACTTGAGTACTTATATTTGGAATTTGTTGGCTTTAAAGGATGCACATGACACTCTACTTTATGGTAGTAGTGTCAGCTCATTTTTTGGAAATTTTTTGGTACTTCTTGCACCCAGGTCTTCAATTGTCATGTGGTAGGGCTTCAAAATCAATTAGATCTGCAGTACAGGCAGAAGAATATGTGAGGTTTGTAGCTTTGAGTTCCTCCCCACTGCTGTGACAGCTCGAGATATTGAACGTGAGAGTGTGAGAGACTCTGAACTTACAGAAGTTCGTCATTGTATTAAATATTTAATTCTTAATATTTAATACTTAATATTGCTATTTATGTTATTGTAATTGTTCTCATTATTCTTAAATTTTCTATTATTATTGTTATGGATGTAATAATGATATAGCAATTATTGTTCTTCTTCTTCTTATTATTATTATTGTTATTATTGTTATCGTTATTATTATTATTATTATAATCATTGATCGTTGTTGCTGTGGTCGTTTTGGCGCCGTCGTCATTAGCTTTACTAAAAAATAAGTGTTGCTACCTTAACAATTTCTACCACAATAACTATTTTTGATTATAATTATACCTATCAACTATAATATAAATAAATATATTACGACTATTATGAAGACATATGCTCGTGTACATGTACACATACACACACGCATACGCACACACACACACACACACACACACACACACAACATTTACATTTAGTTATCAACTTCTGTCTGTCATTTTATCTGTCTGTCTGTTTATGTGTCTATTTATGTATATGTAAAAGCCCGCGCCTCACACAATAAACATTTACACATCTGCCATTGATACACGCCCTTACCCCCCACGTTTCCTATCTGTTACATACTTCATTCACCAATGTTAAATATTTAATTTACATTAAATTTTGCATTTATTTACTGTTATTCAAGTTGAGTTATCTCTTTTGTTGTAATTGTTATTATTCTTTTTTCTTTCTTTTTTTTTTTTTTTTTTTCCTTAATGTACTATATATCTGTTTTTTTTTCCTTTTTCTTTACAAACCTAATTCTGCTGTTTAATTTGCATTTTGTCATCTGAAAATAAAAACAAAGTTGTCCTCCAAAGAGGGGGGGTGGTGGCGGGCTATAAAAAAAAAAAAAAAAAAGTTCGTCATTGTATTGACAGTGGAATTTGGAACAGTTGAACACAGAAACAATTTGTGATCGTGAGTAGTGAACAGTGTAAAATTGGCAAACTGGTGCTGCGCGAGACTCGTAAGGTGGTTCGAAAAAAATGAGATGTGGTCTCAGTTTTTTCGGAACCACCTTACGAGTGTTAGGTCTCGCTCATGAGGGACATTTCGGTGTAGTAGGTACCAAACAGAATTTAAGGTCACGTGTGTGGTGGCCAGGCATGGAGCGTGACGCTGAAAAATTCAGTACAACATGTCACGGATGTCAGTTGGTTAGTAGACCCAATCCACCAGAGCCAGTCAGGAGTACTAGTCTGCCATCAAAACCATGGGAAGATTTGGCAGTAGATTTCCTTGGACCCCTCCCATCAGGTGAGTCGATATTGGTTGTTATTGACAACTACAATTGTTATTATGAAGAGGAAATAATTTAAATCAATTCAATTTATTTGTATAGCGCTTTCAGTAATAACAAACATGGAGCTGTTTGTGATGTGTACAGTGACACTTGACGTGTTCTTTTTGGTGTGGTCAATAGCCTACATAAAGCCAACAAAAAAAACGAAAAATGCTACTGCATCAAGAAAATGGAACGGCTTGTGACACAGCAGAGAGAAAAAGAGCCTTTGCCATGTTACGGGCAGATCTCAGCCGCCGAGAGGTGGTGTGTCATTTGCACTATCACCGTCCAACAATCAGTCGGCTGTCTATCCGAGAATGGAACACAGGCACTGTCACTGACTGGACCCGCTTAGGGCAGCCACAGTGACGATGGCAGCTCAAGATCTGGTTACAACCTGTACGTGACAGATTCCAGACAGCAACCAAAACTGATCATGAGATGAGGGGTCCGAGACGATTTAGGGTGAGCGCAAGTATCGTTTTACGCCGTCTATGTGAGCAACACATACGTGCACAAGGCCCCTACAGAAAACCCAGTTTTTGCCCATTTACGCATGGTTGCCCTTACTGTGGTCAGTCAGCGACAGTCCCTGTTTCCATTCTCAGACATAAACAGGGAAATAAAGTGACAAAAATTACACAGAGGCAGGTGCCCCCAGTCAGAAGTGAAGAGTTCCTACTCCTGTTGATTGGCAAAAATAGGTTTTCCGTAAGGCCCGTGTGCACGCATGTTTTGCTCACGTGACGGGCAAAAATAGGTTTTCCTCTCAATGGGACCCTCATCTCATGATCAGTTTTGCTTGCCAAATCTGTCACGCAGGCTGTAACCAGGTGTGGCGCTCTTGAGCTGCCATCGCACTGCGGGCTGCCCTAAGTGGGGTCAGTCAGTGACAGTGCCTGTGTTCCATTTTCGGATAGACAGCCGACTGACTGTTGAACGGTGACAGTGCAAATGACACACCACCTCTCGGCAGCTGAGACCTGCCCGTAACATGCCAAAGGCTCTTTTTCTCTCTCCTGTGTCACAAGCCGTTCCATTTTCTTGATGTAGTAGCATTTTTTTGTTTTTTTTCTTGGCTTAATGAAGGGTTTTGACCACACCAAAAAGAACAAGTTAAGAGTCACTGTACACATCACGAACAGCTCAATGTTTGTTATTACTGAAGTGCTTGGTGCGTGCACGAGGCGCACGTCAGGATTACAATACCACCGCTTTTCTTTATTTCTTCCTGTGCCTCACTGGAAAAGCAATAAAAATCAATCGATTCTTCAATTTGCCGCAAATACAGTACATACCTCACCCGTGCGTTTTTAATGGAGCTAAGTATATATCCTTAAACAATTTTGTAATATTCAAATTAATGTTCCATAAACATTTAGTGCCTGTTAAATCAAAAGAAGCTATGGCATGAAATTATTGACAGGAAGGAAACAGACAACCTTTGTTCAGAATGTAAACAGTAAGCATCAATCCAGAAGGGTAGGAATGTCATGTTGAGTACAACATTATTATGCCCGAACCTCTGACCCGGATGTTAATTCGACGTGTCTGTACATTGCGGTGCTACTGGAAGTAACAATAAAATTGAGCACTTGGCTTGAAAAAAAAAGTGTTGTGTTGTTTGTCCTTAGAAACTTGTGTGTTTCAGGAAATGCTGAACGTGACAGTGGTAAGTCGGCTTTATCATCCGGTCATGGCAAAAGAAAGCATGTAGTCCTTTAAACTATTTGAATGCGTATGATTTACAAGTAAAATGGTCAGTTCCTGTTGTGCTGTTGGCTGTGAAAACCATGCAGACCGTGCAGAAATGTGTTTTTTTTATTCTCACTAAAACTGCAGCTTTACTGATATTTATGGATAAATATTTCAGTTTTTGACTACCAGATTGGCTGATTTTGATCATACTGGATTAATCCAGAAAGCTTTCACTTATAAGCATATCCTTATTTGAAAAAGTGCACTATAGCAACCTTATTTTTTCAAGATAATTTATTTCTGAGCTGGCAGGGGTGTTTACAATGTTTCCTATACGTTTTGCCTTGATCAGAAGTTGGCGCCTATATGACCATGGCGGAACCATGGATGTATCATAAGAACTGGATGTTGAACCAGGGCTGAGACGCATGCTGATAACAGCTTAGTGGTCAAGCTGATTTTGCAAGTCGAGTGATGCCATGGGGGGCAAAAAGAAATTTTTCCAAAGGGAACAATTGAAAAAGACACTCTGATAAATCCGTGAATACATTTTTTTGACTACCACAAATTATCAATATATAATCTGTTGATTTTTCTCTTTTAAACCATTGGTGCCTTTTACTGCAGCAGTGACAATTTTTTTAAAATTATTATTCAGGCTACGTGAACACCAAGGGGACCTTGTCTCGAAGCACGTTATCGGGTCATTCCATATGAAGTCAACCAGAGGTCCCTGGGTCTCCAACACAGATTTGGCTCAAATTTTTTTTGTGAGTACCTCTATATTCCTAATGAACACATGCAATATTTTTGGGTCCCACTCTAAGGGGTGTCCATGATATGGCCCCCCAAAAATTGAGGGCCATGCCTGCGTGAATTGCAAACGTTAATTAAAGGGATTTGAAGGCCAATATTTTTGGAACAAATTGTAGGTATGGGCTTAAAATTGCTACCCAGGGTATTTTAGGTCCGTGCTTTCAGAATATCTTGTCAAAATTTATCCCTCTTTTTTCATTTTCAAGATATTAGCCTCTCAAATATGAAACATTTTATGTGCAGAAATCAAAAATTAGGTTTTCAAGGGCCCCCTATGAGGCCAGAATTCCTTACAGAGGCTAAATTGTGCTGGATTTCTTCTACTTGAGGACAGGTTCGTCTCAACAAGGAAGATTGACTGCACCCAAGGCATAATAGTGGAGTGAGGAGACTCTGAAAAGGGACCCAGCTGAAAAAGTCACTTTTTTGCCAATTTTGGACAATCATCACTCACTCACTTACTGACTCACCAACTTCCCTCATGGCCATATCAGCCTGCTTTCACAAAGAACATGAAATTGAAGCCCAGAATGAGAGTGTGAGTTTAATTAGTGATTTCGATGGTTGAATTTCATACAGTGTAGCCTAGCCCACAGACTTTTTGGCTAGGCTATTTGGAATTTTTAAAAAATCAGCAAAAAAAATTTTGTTCAGCTGGAAATTGTTTCTTAAAATGTTTTGAAGAATTAAATAATTATTTCAGTATGATGTAGTGCTCGATGGATCTTTATCCCACCTAAATGTCTATTTTTGAATGATAGATCACCAAATCAAATGACATTTTCTTTGGGTTGTTAATCTTTCAGTTGCCTTTGAGAGTGGTGTTGCGTCCATGCGATACGGTATTGAAGCGCACGTACCATAATAGGGTATACTTTTTTTTAATTGAGTCGTAATTTTCCTCGGCAAAGCTAAATAATACAGGCGAAATTGCAACATCTGAAAAGGAAACGTGTTGTGGGAATGAAGCACGGAACAGTGAAATAGTTCCCTAATATTTTGATTTTGATGTATCGCGGCTACAATTAGTCCTTCTGATGACAAGTTTGTCATGATTCTGAGAAAAGGACCCGCTGAAAACTGAAGGCACTATTGCACTGATAGAAAATCTGTGCATTTTACGACCTTTGACCTACATTACCTTGCAATTTAGGTCAAATCAAAAACTCATGATATATATGATGAACCTTTGGCAGAAAAACCTACAGTAAAAATTTGAGCATCTTAGCTCGTAGAATAAGGGAGCTAGAGCTGTTTGAAGTTTTGAAGAAAAAAGTCACCTGGTGGCCAAACCAAGAATCGCAGCATGACCAAAATCAAACTGGGGCGAGATCTTGGGCCCATATACATGTATATAAAATAGGAAATGGATCCGTTGAGAACTGAGGGCGCTATGGCGCTGAAACTAAACCGGCACATTTTATGACATTTGACTTATATAGCCTTTAAAATTAGGTCAAATCAAAAACCAATTACATATATGATGAATCCCTGGCAGAACACCCTACAGTAAAAATTTGAGCACCTTAGCCTGTAGAATAAGGGAGCTAGAGCTGTTTGAAGTTTTGCAGAAAAACCCACCTGGTGGCCAAACCAAGAATCGCAGCACACCCACAATGGAACTCGGGCTAGTTCTTGGGCCCATATACATGCTTAAAATAAAATATGAAAACTGAGGACCCGCTGAAAACTGAAGATTTATATTGCACTGAAAAATTAGGTCAAAAAACCCATCTGTGCATTTTACTACCTTTTGACCTACATAACCTAGTATAAATTTTGCAAAAAAGCCACCCAAACCTCACAGGCAATACAACAACCTAGTTTCTTTAGGCCCAGCCCGTAAAATAAAAAAAAACCCGCTGAAAACTAAGTCCGTTGCAGTCAGTCTGTGCAGGTTTTTTTGACTTTTAACCTAGTATCCAGTTCTTTCAAATATCCAGCCAAAATCCAGTTTTTCCATCCTCCCACCTCCGAGCGCAAAATGAAAATATCCATATGCCAACAGAAAATCCAAAATTAATCCACGTGGAATAAAACAAAAAGAGAATGTTCTTCGACCACCGAAAAAATACAAAAAGTCCTGGTTGCCTAAAAAGAAAATCCAGAAGCAAATATATATATATAAAACAGGACAGATCTCACCGGGTGCTGAGATGCTCTTTTTAGTTGCTGCAGATGGTGATGTTCCAAGTTTGAAACGTGGCCTTGTGCCATTTCCACAGTAGCTTTTTTGTATTTTAACAAAATGTTAAAATATATTGTATTCCTCAGGTCCCTCGTAGTCTCCCCGAGATTCACGTCTCCCATTACCCATTCCTCGCCCATATTTCAAACCTCCCCTACTTCGCGGGAGAATCCGATTTGTTCCTGAACTGTGCGTAATGTCAGCTGATCAATTTGACCGCCAACTGATCTAGAATCAGATATACAACGGAAAATAGCAACGGAAGATGGTATAAAAATTATGGGGCTACCGACACAGAATGGAGCCATGAAACGGAGGATAGCACTTCTAATTTTAAATATCGCAGTTTAATGCATGAATATGTTAGTGCCTCTCAAAGAATCAGCTACATTATGTGTCATTGCATAACACGGCTATTACTACTGTGTGGCTGTGGACCCAGGATAACGCAGCTACTACTAGAGTGTGGCTGTGGACCCAGGATAACGCAGCTACTACTAGAGTGTGGCTGTGGACCCGGGATAACTACTGGCTGTGGACCCAGGATAACGCGGTTACTAATAGAATGTGGCTGTGGACCCAGGATAACGGAGCTACGACTAGAGTGTGGCTGTGGACCCAGGATAACGCGGCTACTACTAGAATGTGACTGTGGACCCAGGATAACGCAGCTACTACTAGAGTGTGGCTGTGGACACCAGGATAACGCGGCTACTACTAGAGTGTGGCTGTGGACCCAGGATAACGCAGCTACTACTAGAGTGTGACTGTGGACACCAGGATAACACAGCTACTACTAGAGTGTGGCTGTGGACACCAGGAAAACACAGCTACTACTAGAGTGTGGCTGTGGACACCAGGATAATGCGGCTACTACTAGAGTGTGGCTGTGGACCCAGGATAACATAACCCAGCTACTACTAGCAGCTACTACTACTAGTGTGGCTGTGGACCCACCAGGATAACCCAGGATAACGCAGCTACTACTAGAGTATGGCAGTGGACCCAGGATAACACCACCCAGGATAACACAGCTACTACTAGAGTGTGGCTGTGGACACCAGGATAACACTACTAGAGTGTGGCAGGACACCAGGAAACACATAATCTACTACTAGAGTGTGGCTGTGGACACCAGGATAACTACTACTAGAGTGTGGCTGTGGACCCAGGATAACGCAGACACCAGGATAACCCAGGATAACAGCTACTACTAGAGTGGCTGTGGCTGTGGACCCAGGATAACGCTAGCTACTACTAGTGGCTGTGGAGGATATGGCTGTGGACCCCAGGATAACGCAGCTACTACTAGAGTGTGGCTGTGGACCCAGGATAACGCTACTACTACTAGAGTGTGGCTGTGGACACCAGGATAACACAGCTACTACTAGAGTGTGGCTGTGGACGCCAGGATAACGCAGCTACTACTAGAGTGTGGCAGTGGACCCAGGATAACGCAGCTACTACTAGGTGTGTGGCTACCCAGGATAACGTGTGGCAGTGGACCCAGGATAACGGCTACTACTACTACTAGAGTGTGGCTGTGGACCCAGGATAACGCAGCTACTACTAGAGTGTGGCTGTGGACCCAGGATAACGCAGCTACTACTAGAGTGTGGCTGTGGACCCAGGATAACTCGGCTACTGGAGTGTGGCTGTGGACACCAGGATAATGCGGCTACTACTAGAGTGTGGCTGTGGACCCAGGATAACACGGCTACTACTAGAGTATGGCAGTGGACCCAGGATAACCACCAGGATAACCCAGGATAACGCTACTACTAGAGTGTGGCTGTGGACCCAGGATAACGCAGCTACTACTAGAGGTGGACCCAGGATAACGTGGCTGTGGACCCAGGATAACGGAGCTGTGGACCCCAGGATAACGGATAACTGTGGACCCAGGATAACGCGACTACTACTAGAGTGTGGCAGTGGACCCAGGATAACGCACTACTACTAGAGTGGGCTGGGACCCAGGACTAACGCTAGGAGTGTGGCTGTGGACCCATACGGCTACTAGAGTGTGGCTGTGGACACCAGCTACTACTACTACTAGTGTGGCTGTGGACTGGATAACGCAGACCCACCCAGATAACGGCTACTACTACACCAGGATAGAGCTACTACTAGAGTGTGGCTGTGGACCCAGGATAACGCAGCTACTATGTACTACTAGGCTGTGGACCCAGGATAACTCGGCTACTAGAGTGTGGCTGTGGACCCAGGATAACGCGGCTACTACTAGAGTGTGGCTGTGGACCCAGGATAACGCGGCTACTACTAGAGTGTGGCTGTGGACACCAGGATAACGCAGCTACTACTAGAGTGTGGCTGTGGACCCAGGATAACACAGTGGCTGTGGGCTGTGGACCCAGGATAACGCAGCTACTACTAGAGTGTGGCTGTGGACCCAGGATAACGGACTACTAGTGTGGCTGTGACTGTGGCTGTGGACCCAGGATAACGCAGCTACTACTAGAGTGTGGCTGTGGACACCAGGATAACGGCTGTGTGGCTGTGGACCCAGGATAACTAGAGTGTGGCCAGACCCAGCTACTACTAGAGTGTGGCTGTGGACCCAGGATAACGCAGCTACTACTAGAGTGTGGCTGTGGACCCAGGATAACGCAGCTACTACTAGAGTGTGGCTGTGGACCCAGGATAACGAGCTACTACTAGAGTGTGGCTGTGGACCCAGGATAACGCAGCTACTACTAGAGTGTGGCTGTGGACCCAGGATAACGCAGCTACTACTAGAGTGTGGCTGTGGACCCAGGATAACGCAGCTACTACTAGAGTATGGCTGTGGACCCAGGATAACGAGCTGGCTGTGGACCCAGGATAACGTGGCTAGTGTGGCTGTGGACCCAGGATAACGCAGCTACTACTAGAGTGTGGCTGTGGACCCAGGATAACTACTAGAGTGGACCTAGAGTGTGGCTGTGGACCCAGGATAACGCTACTACTACTACCCAGGATAACGTGTGGCTGTGGACCCAGGATAACGCAGCTACTACTAGAGTGTGGCTGTGGACCCAGGATAACAGTGGACCCAGCTACTACTAGAGTGTGGCTGTGGACCCAGGATGTGGCTGAGTGGGCTGTGGACCCAGGATAACGCGGCTACTACTAGAGTGTGGCTGTGGACCCAGGATAAGGATAACTAGAGCCTACTACTAGAGTGTGGCTGTGGACACCAGGATAACGCTACTACTAGAGTGTGGCTGTGGACCCAGGATAACGCAGCTACTACTAGGTGGCTGTGGACCCAGGATAACACACTACTACTAGGATGGCTGTGGACCCAGGATAACGCTACTACTACTACTAGAGTGTGGCTGTGACCCAGGATAACGCCAGCTACTACTAGAGTGTGGCTGTGGACCCAGGATAACGCAGCTACTACTAGAGTGTGGCACCAGTGGACTAACGTGGCTACTACTAGAGTGGCTGGCCCAGGATAACGACCCAGGATACCCCAGGACCTACTAGAGATGTGGACCCAGGATAACGCACCAGCTACTACTAGAGTATGGCTGTGGACCCAGGATAACTACTACTAGAGTGTGGCTGTGGACCCAGGATAACGCCAGGCTAACGCAGCTACTACTAGAGGCTACTGGACCCAGGATAACGTGTGGACCCAGGATAACGCAGCTACTACTAGAGTGTGGCTGTGGACCCAGGATAACGCAGCTACTACTAGAGTGTGGCTGTGGACCCAGGATAACGCGGCTACTACTAGAGTGTGGCTGTGGACCCAGGATAACGCAGCTACTACTAGAGTGTGGCTGTGGACACCAGGATAACGCAGCTACTACTAGAGTGTGGCTGTGGACACCAGGATAACACAGCTACTACTAGAGTGTGGCTGTGGACCCAGGATAACGCAGCTACTACTAGTGTGGCTGTGGACCCAGGATAACGCAGCTACTACTAGAGTGTGGCTGTGGACCCAGGATAACGCAGCTACTACTAGAGTGTGGCTGTGGACACCAGGATAACGCTACTACTGGACACAGGATAACGCAGCTACTACTAGAGTGTGGCTGTGGACCCAGGATAACGCAGCTACTACTACTGGCTGTGGACCCAGGATAACGTGGCTGTGGACCCCAGGATAACGCGGCTACTACTAGAGTGTGGCTGTGGACCCAGGATACCCAGGATAACTACTACTAGAGTGTGGCTGTGGACCCAGGATAACGGACCCTAGAGTGTGGCTGTGGACCCAGGATAAGCTACTACTAGCTACTACTAGAGTGTGGCTGTGGACCCAGGATAACGCAGCTACTACTAGAGTGTGGCTGTGGACTAGATAACGCAGACACCTAGAGTGTACACCAGGATAATGCAGCTACTACTAGAGTGTGGCTGTGGACCCAGGATAACGCAGCTACTACTAGAGTGTGGCTGTGGACCCAGGATAACTCGGCTACTAGAGTGTGGCTGTGGACCCAGGATAACGCAGCTACTACTAGAGTGTGGCTGTGGACCCAGGATAACGCTACTACTAGAGTGTGGCTACTAATGCAGCTACTACTAGAGTGTGGCTGTGGACCCAGGATAACGCAGCTACTACTAGAGTGTGGCTGTGGACCCAGGACCCAGGGATAACTCGGCTACTACTGAGTGTGGCTGTGGACCCAGGATAACGCTACTACTAGAGTGTGGCTGTGGACACCAGGATAACGCAGCTACTACTAGAGTGTGGCTGTGGACACCAGGATAACGCAGCTACTACTAGAGTGTGGCTGTGGACCCAGGATAACGCAGCTACTACTAGAGTGTGGCTGTGGACCCAGGATAACGAGTGTGGCAGCTACTACCCAGGATAACTACTAGAGTGTGGCTGTGGACCCAGGATAACTCGGCTACTGGAGTGTGGCTGTGGACACCAGGATAATGCGGGTACTACTAGAGTGTGGCTGTGGACCCAGGATAACACGGCTACTACTAGAGTATGCAGTGGACCCAGTGGACCCAGGATAACGCAGCTACTACTAGGATAACGCAGCTACTACTAGAGTGTGGCTGTGGACACCAGGATAACGCAGCTACTACTGGAGTGTGGCTGTGGACCCAGGATAACGCAGCTACTACTAGAGTGTGGCTGTGGACCCAGGATAACGCAGCTACTACTAGAGTGTGGCTGTGGACACCAGGATAACGCAGCTACTACTAGAGTGTGGCTGTGGACCCAGGATACTAGACTAGTGTGGCTGTGGACCCAGGATAACGCAGCTACTACTAGAGTGTGGCCCAGGACCCAGGATGTGAGTGTGGCTGTGGACCCAGGATAACGCAGCTACTACTAGTGGCTGTGGACTGTGGACCCAGGATAACACCCAGGATAACTACTACTACTAGAGTGTGGCTGTGGACACCAGGATAACGCAGCTACTACTAGACCCAGGATAACGCCGTGGCTGTGGGACCCAGGATAACACAGCTACTACTAACGAGTGTGGCTGTGGACCCAGGATAACGCAGCTACTACTAGAGTGTGGCTGTGGACCCAGGATAACGGAGCTACTACTAGAGTATGGCTGTGGACACCAGGATAACTCGGCTACTGGAGTGTGGCTGTGGACACCAGGATAACGCAGCTACTACTAGAGTATGGCTGTGACTAACGTGGACCCCAGGATAACTACTACTAGGACCCAGGATAACGCTACTACTACTACCCAGGATAACGCAGGACTAGAGAGTGTGACTGTGGACCCAGGATAACGCTGCTACTACTAGAGTGTGACTGTGGACCCAGGATAACGCTGCTACTACTAGAGTATGGCAGTGGACCCAGGATAACGCAGCTACTACTAGAGTGTGGCTGTGGACACCAGGATAACGCAGTTACTACTAGGGTGTGACTGTGGACCCAGGATAACGCAGCTACTACTAGAGTGTGGCTGTGGACCCAGGATAACGCAGCTACTACTAGAGTGTGGCTGTGGACCCAGGATAACGCAGCTACTACTAGAGTGTGGCTGTGGACACCAGGATAACGCAGCTACTACTAGAGTGTGGCTGTGGACCCAGGATAACGCGGCTACTACTAGAGTGTGGCTGTGGACCCAGGATAACGCAGCTACTACAAGAGTGTGGCTGTGGATCCAGGATAACGCGGCTACTACTAGAGTGTGGCAGTGGACACCAGGATAACGCAGCTACTACTAGAGTGTGGCTGTGGACACCAGGATAACGCAGCTACTACTAGAGTGTGGCTGTGGACACCAGGATAACGCAGCTACTACTAGAGTGTGGCTGTGGACACCAGGATAACTCGGCTACTAGAATGTGGCTGTGGACACCGGTATACCACACAAAACACCAACACTGATTTAATTTCTGCAGCTATTTATTTGGTTATTTATTTTATGGCCATATTTTATTTATTTATTTATTTATTTATTAACTATTTTGTTTTAGTCCATAAACTTTAAATCTAGAGGACAATTCATTTTCTAAATCTCTCTCTCTTCCCTTTTTCTCAATAAATAATATATTAACATTTAAAATGACACCCAAATGCATTCCTATTCTTATTTATTCTAGTTCTCTCCTGTGTGTACAAATTGTAAATTTCACTGCATAGCAGAGGTTACACGTACGCCTGGTCAGACCTGGCGTGAGATATTTGTGTATCGTACGCTCACGTTCAGAGTGATAAATGCCGATCATTGCGGGAGATTTGGTGTACACCCATTTTTCTGGTGTACGCACGTTTGATAAATGAGGGCCATTGACTGCAACTGCTTTGTAAAACATGGAGAAAAGGCATGTTTTCTGTTTCGAGAGGTGACTGGTGACCACTGTGGTCCAACTGCACTGATTTTGATTCCACTTCCAAACTTTTATTTTGAATTTAACTCATGCTAAATTAAATCAGAAAATCATTAATTCATTTTGAATTTCATGCATCAAAGGTTGATTTGTGTTAAATATAAGATTATTTTATGATTTGACGGAGCACCAATTTGAAGGATCTTTGAGTTTGGGGAGCCATCTAGATAGCCGTCTTATTTGGCTCCTAGAGAGTAGGTAATTACCTCCGCCAACGAAGATTTGCCAGAATCTCGGATTCCGCGAGTATATTACTCAGACTTGTGACAAATTCCTTTTCGTCAATTCCAATTCCAATTCCTTTTTAAAAATATTCTTCAATTCCAGTTCCTTTTGGTCAATTCCTTCAATTGGAATTGAAGAATATTTTTTAAAAGGAATTGGAATTGGAATTGAACTTTTCGAGGTAAAAGGAATTGGAAAAGGAATTGGGGAATTGGAACTGGAATTGACCAAAAGGAAATGGAATTGAAGAATATTTGGTCACAACATTGACTAGCCTTGTGGCTAGAGACCGGTCTCTTTTCGAGGCCAAAGGTCAAGGTCAAGCTCACCAGAAAGGTCAAAAACACATTTTGGTTCATAACTTTGCTACTATTCCAGCTAGAGACTTGAAACCAACTCCATTCTGTTCATTCCATTTCAGAGATTTGTGCATGATTCCAGCAAGTCGTCATTCTATGAATGACTTTTCATTTGTTCGTTTGTTTGTTCATGTGTTTGTTTGTTTGAACTGTGGCATCCACAGTTTCAGCGCAATTTAGCTCATATTCATGATCAACATAGGACAGGCACTGGGCAGGCACTGCACAATTTTGGTTCATCTAGGTCAAAGGTCAAGGTCACACAAAAGGTCAAAAACATAAGAAGCCATATCTTCGGTTCTAATTGTCGTAGAGACTTCAAACCAAGTGCATATTGTTGATAAACGAAAGGTCTATCTTACTTGACCTAGGTACTGCGCTATTTTGATGAATCTAGATCAAAGGTCAAGGTCAAAGTCACACAATAGGTCAAAAACACATAAGAAGCCGTATCTTTGGTTCTGATCGTCGTAGAGACTTCAAACCAAGTGCATATTGTTCATAAACGAAAGGTATATCTTACTAGACCTAGGAATCTAGGTCAAAGGTCAAGGTGAAGGTCACACAAAAGGTCAAAAAACATAAGAAGCCATATCTTCTGTTCTAATCAACGTAGAGACTTCAAACCAACTGCATATTTTTCATAAATAAAAGGGTTATGTTACTTGACCTAGGTACTGCACTATTTTGGTGAATCTACATCAAAGGTCAAGGTCACACAAAATGTCAAAAACACAAAAGTGGCCATAGCTTCGCTTCTAATTGGTGTACACACTTCAAATCAAGCTCATAATTTGTTGATAAACTCAAGGCCTGCGTTACCTGACCTAAGCACTGCACTATTTTAGTAAATCTAGGTCAAAGGTCAAGGTCACCTAAGCAGCACTCTATTTTGGTTTTTTTTTTTTTTTTCGGTCAGTCTGTCTGTCTGTCTGTCTGTCTGTTTGTGTGCACTCTACAGGCCACAATTTTCACATTATCTTCACCAAACTTGGAGACAACATTGACTAGCTTTGTGGATAGAGACCGGTCTCTTTCCGAGGCCAAGGTCAAACTCACTAGAAAGGTCCAAAACACATTTTGGTTCATAACTTCGCTACTATTACAGCTAGAGACTTGAAACCAACTCCATTCTGTTCATTCTGTTTCAGAGATCTGTGCATGATTCCGGCAAGTTGTCATTCAATGAATGACCTTACATTTGCCTGTCTGTCTGTCTGTTTGTGGACAACATAACTCTAAAAGTAATGCATGGATTTGTCGGAAAATTTTGTGGGTGGATTGCCATTACATTGAGGATGGACCCTATTGATTTTGACTGCGATCAGTGAAACAATATGGCCACCATGGCAGCCATCTTGAAATCCTATCACATGCACTAACTCAACTTTTCTCCCACTCATGCACATTTGGATTGTGCTGCCCTGGCAGAGGTTTGCACTCTACAAGTGCCTCTAGTTTAGAATGTAATGCTCAGATGAACTGAAGTTGTGGTCAAGGACTTTATGATCCCAGAAATGTATAGTCTAAACCCCCAGCCATTTTTAAATTCTCAAAATTATTTTTGACAACTTCAATGCTGAATTTTCATGAAGATTTTTTATTTTTGCAGCCCTTTTTCTCGCCCAAAATAATGAAAATAAACTGAAATATGATAAAATTCTAAATGTTTCAAGTGTCTTGACTCAGTTGAGCCACTCCCTTCTGCTCTGTGGAGCTGCAATCTTGAATTATCAAGCCCTAAATAAGGTAACACATGAATAGCTAGATTTGGCTTCTGTACAAAGGGGTTAAGCAGTTCACACACACATAAGCAGTTGATTTCTATTGCCGAGGTTCAAAGGATCTAAGTGTTAATATCTGTATCTGTTCAGTTGATTTCTGTGGCTTTGATTAACATTAGTTCAGTTCATTCAATCAATATCTGTTCAGTCATCAGCAATATTCATCAGTAATCATACAGTAATGCATGCATGCTTCATGTTAGTAATTTCATGATAGTAGCAATGCTATATGTGTTATATGAATTAGAAAAATTTTTGACCAATATTAGACTGTAAGGTTGTGAGATTGCCATCTTTTGGTTAGAGTTCTCAGGGCATGTAGGCAGTGTTTTACTTTAGCTGCCTCTGGTACGAACTATGACCCATTTAAAAGTTCTCTTCGACAATTATTTAGCCGGCTATTTTCCCAAATGATGCCAACCATTGAGAACAGAGAAAAACAAGGTAAGAAGCAGACCTTATGTTATTGAACCATTGAAAAACAAGTAAGAAGCAGACCTTATGTTACTGAACCATTGTAACGTTAGAGGATGGTTAAACCATATTTGGAAGAAATTTCCTGTGATGAAGGTATAAAGATTGGGTGTGAAAAGAATGTCAGTTCTTCTTGTGCAACAAGCTCTCAGCTTTGTACTGGTTCATATTCTGGAATAAAGTCTAATTTTCTGAAGGGTCTGTCTCACTCCAATTGTTTGAAGACGGAGGGACCTCAAAAATGCGAGAACATGTCTGAATGGGAACCACAACACAACGTCTCAATGGGAACACTCAGGACCATACATTGAGTGGTAAATGGAGGAAAGTTTTTCATGAAAACTGCTGTCTCAGAAGAATTCAAGTTGGCTCACACACACTCACAAACGCGCGCGCTAGCAGGTTTCCACCCACAGACAGACACACGCCTGCAGATAAAATCAGAGGCATGAGGGGAAAAGCACATTTGTCTGACGGGTCTCGGCACTGATGCGCCGGCATTCGCACCTTTAATCGGAGTTTAGATTTAAACTGGTGAAGAGTTTGTTTCCACGCCGCTTACTTTTTGACTTCTTGAAAGTGTCACTGCCAGCCAAATCATCAAAGGCAGCAGCAGAACTAAGAGTGAATCGGAACTCGGAAATATAAGACACCAGACTGAAGGCACGGCAAAATATTCATGATACTGAAGAAGCTACAACGTTTCCTAAGGTGAATGGAGCGCATGCGGTCCGCCTACGTAATCCTACGCCCGTAATAAAAATGTGAATAAGGACTCAAATAATTGGCCGATCAACAAATGCTAATTTATTCACCAAATAAATACTGATACATGGAGGAAATGCTCCAATCAGGCACAAAATTAATTAAATGGAAGGAAAATTTACATCGCTATTTAGCAAAATATTCTTGGGAGTAATGAATATAAATTAAGTTAAATACAGACAATTTTACCGCATGGAGTCCCGCAACTTGGGTGGTACAGACTAGTTTTTAGCCGGGTTATATTGCTGTAGAATTCGATTTATTTTTTTATTCATTGCAATTTTATGTTTTTGCGACTCGTAAAAGCTGGCAAAATAAAGCACTTTGGCTTCTATTTACTTGGCGAAACTGCAGCAGAAAGGGAAATGAACAAGAAATAGTAAAAATTGGTGGGCAGAGAAAAAAAATTATCAGTGACAACAAATTTGCTTACTTGCACTGACGCGAGAAGATAAACTGCTAAAAATCGAAACTGGAAAAAAAAAAGTTTTTCTAAGTGTCAGGTTTTCAGATGGGTTGAAGTTTTATAACATTCGCAGAAAGGGGACGGCCCACTGTGCATGTTTGGGATGTTAATACACAATTTAAGCTTTTTTCGTAGCTTTCTCTCACCGATAGTAGCAGGGTAGCCTAAGTGTTTGATTTAAAAATGTTCCGATTAATTTAGCCTTCTTTCAAGCTGTTGTTTGCTTATATTTTCAACAGAGCTCTTGCATATGAGGAGTCAAAATCGTTGAGCATGCGCAGTGTCAGGCCACCTCCACAGGCCTGGCGCTAGAACAGGGAACTGGGGGGGCACAGACACGTCCCTTTATGACAATTAGGATAGTCCTGGCTAGTTCTGAATTATTTTCCTTTATTGACGCATTTTCTAATTATCCTAATTGGCAACTGAGGACACGGTTTCTCTCCATATGCGATCTAACAGCGATGAAATCATGGGCTAAATTCAGTAGAGCTGAGAATTGGGGTGGACAAAACATCCGTTTTAAACAATTATTAGTCCTGACCTGTTCTCAGTTATTTTCATGATTAATGAAAGGTTCACTCCGAGAGCACTACACACTTAACAGGTGTTGCTTGTTCTCCCCGATTAGGTAAGACGACTATCATTCATCTGGACGCGTATTTGCTTAATTTAAATCAACGTTTCACTTTCCAGTCAAATCCACTTTCATTACCTCAGTGCCTGATTAACCTCGCTGTCCCAAGATCCCACATTATCAGGAAACGCACACATTTTATTTCTAGGTCAATTTTTTGTCAGGTTACAGGCTGTAAAATATTTCACTTTATTTTATTTAACCCTTATTTAACCAGGGATGTCCCGCTGAGATTGAAATCTCTTTTTCAAAGGAGCCCTGGGGGTGGAGGTGGGGAGGGAGAGGGCAATTTGCACAGCTAATTAGATCAGGGGATGATTAGGTGGCAGGTTGAAAGAGCCAGGTTGGGACTTTAGCCATGAACTTGGGGAACCCCCTACTCTTATCGAAGAGTGTCATAGGATCTTTAATGACCACAGTGAGTCAGGACCTCGGTTTAACGTCTCATCCAAAAGACGGTGTCTCCTTCAGTACAGTGTCCCCATCACTGCACTGGGGCGCTGGGGATTATTCCACCAGAGGGAAGATCGCCACCTACTGGCCACCAACACCTCTTCCAGCAGCAACTTGTTTTCCCAGGTGGTCTCCCATGCAAGTACTAACCAAACCCACACCTGCTTAGCTTCAGCCATGCGGCTGGAGCAGATCAAATAGTGGTATGGCTGCTGGCATTACACTTTGAAAGTATAATCATATATTAGTGAGATACCTTTTGGTATTTTTCTTATATGTTATTAAATTATTTTTTATGCCTTCTGTTGGACTGTTGTTCAGAGCCATATAACCAAATAGGTAGTTGATACCTACCCTATAATATGATCTACAGTAACACTTAATCACATCTCGGTGGTTTAATTTTGGATCCATTTATGGTGGCGTACAGAAGGAAAATTAGAAAAATTGTGTCATTGTCCAAATACTTACTGAACCTTACGCATATTTAAATAATCTGGTATGGCAGGGCATTGGATTGATTGTGATAATGTCACAGTGATGGCCTGTTTCAGTCATAACACCATGACTGAATTTTGGTCTGTTATTCCTGCATTTTTTGTTGGCTTCAGCATCTAATTGACACCAGGGATCAGAAAGATTGTATTTAAGTGATAACGTGTCTTTAACCTTTGTAGTGTCTTCTATTTCAGGGTCGATTGACTAAACGTGAGAGACCTGCTAACTCCATCGTCAGTTTATCAGCCAGTACAGCTTCTGTAAACACCTGGATCTGGAAAATGCTGGCTTAAAGGAGAAATATCGTGAAAACTCACTTTGTCAGTTCTTGAGCTCATACATTTCGGTATCTGGAGTGCCTCGCAAACCCACAAACTGTGACATGAGACAATCCAGTCGGTTTTTTGCCAGCGCTGTTTTTCATAATACGTGGCATTCTGCATGCCATTCAAGTTCTGCTTCCCATGCTAAATGTAGGCTTGTGAGAATTTTTCTGCCCCTCATCTGAATATTTCCACCCATAGCTTGTTTAGAAGGTGCCCCATTTTTTGAGAAGTTGCCAGACCACTCAATACGTTTACATGCACAAATGTACCAAATATGTATGACATGGCTGTATCACACCAATTTTTTTATCATTTCTAGGATAACAATGCATACATGTCTACAATGCTCTTCATTAGTGCAAGTAAAACTGGAATTTTCCACAGATCTTAAGCCAATATGACATTATTCTAATTAAGGTTATCAGGACATACAGTACCAGCGTGTATAAAGGTTCCACTTTCACCAACGCGCCTTTGGCTGTGTGGCAGCCGAAAGTCAGGTGGACGTGCCCTGCTCACTGAACCAGGAAGTAGAGGGAGTGAGAAGGCATGTTGTCCGGCCATTTCACGCATATCTTAGTGTAAATCCCCGCCGCAAAGTAGTCAAAGTAAGTTCAGCGTTGAAATTTTTTCGTCACACAACATGACGTCCATTATATTAGTAGTATAAAAACGCCTCAAGTAATTTTTGCTGCAGATTTTCTTTCGCTCAGTTGGCGATATATTTATTTCCAGGAAAGTTAATGTCTGCAAATTTGTGTATTTTTGCCAGAACATTTTTGCCAAAGTATTTACCGATAAGAATTAAGAAATGAAACCTTTAGTTTTAAAGCGCCGTTATCGGAGAAAGCAAAACAACAACATGTTTTGCCTCCACTTTAATATTATTTTAATTATGAACAAAACCCGCACTTCTGAAAATAGAGATAAAATACAAAAATATCTATGTAGGCTACTTGTAAGTTACAATAACGGTGTCACTTTTTCCAAAGTCCACAAGAAATGTTTCGGCCTTTGGAGATCTGGAGGTTTTAGTCCTTGTTGTGTATAAGCCAAACAACTCTCAGTCAAGAAAGCAGTGACTTGGGGCGCCCCGGTGCCTCATCGGTCTAAATGTGCGCACCATAAAGGCTGTGTCCTTCCCGCAGCGACCTGGGTTTGATTCCAGCTCAGGTCATTTGCAGCATGTCTTCAGTCGGATCAAACGGTTGAACGTACTATAGTGTGCTAACGTTTGTCACCTTTTACTCATAATCTGAGAGCTAATCTCAAGAATAAACTTTGGCTGTTACCAACAAATTAACATGATAAAGCCCTTCTCAGTTGCAAGTGTCATGGGGTACCGCGGATTAAAAACTGTTCTCGCAGCAGGACTGATTATGTTTTCACATTTGTGAGAAATGATCACTTATCCGCCTTAGGTATACTGTGTAAAACATTTATATTCAGATTTAATGGTGTAGTTATCAATTTGCGAACTGTGTGCAAGCCAATGTTTTACATTATTAAGACCAATAGCTATTTCGCCACGGCAAATTATCGACATTTACAGTGACACGAGCAAGATTTAAAATTTTGGGCATCCAAAGAGAAATTATAAATGTATTAATAAATATTTTGTGACAATAAATGTGTAAGTTGTCATCCATAAGGAAAGCGTTTCTATTTCAAGACTACTCCTACTTCTGCCTCTTATAGAATTAGATATTTTCAAAATCTAATCACAAAAACATCGATTGACTTGTAAAAAATCATATCCGAAACAGTTGCGGTAGTTTATTCTTGCCAAAATTCAAGGCCTGCAATAACATCTGGTACACACCAGTCATACCCAGAAACCACTCCCACCTATCGAAAGTCCCCCCAAGTTCTGCCTGCTGAGACTACACCGACACCTGTTGTAATCTTCCGCCACCCGCCAGGCCAATCAGAGAAAGGTGGACGAAAACGCGAAGCCAACTTCTCGTTAACTTCAGCGGCACCTTTATCCACGCTGGTACTGTAGGTCTCTTGATTACGTGGCAGTGTCATATTGGGAATATTTTCTTCATTGGGTTACTGTTGGAATAATGCCGTACATCTGAATGCCCTGATTGAGAGTAAGTGATCGAACCATGTCAGTTGGGAAACGATGGTACACTGTTTTTTTAGTCAGCATTTCGAGCGCCATCGGAATCGAGGCTATGATTGGTCCAAAGGCTTCTCCATCTCTGAACAGTGCCCGCCCCTTACTCTACAGACACAAATCACTTCTGCACCACATTCACTGAGATAAATGGTGCAAAAGTGAGAGCGTGTGGAACCTGTATTTGAGACTTGCTGCAGCAGATTCAAGCATCCGTAGGTATCAACTTGTGTTTGTGCCAGAGAATTTGAGCAGGTTTAACTACAGAGTTCTGTTTGTGGGAGAAAAAAAATACAACTTTGCAAATCATACTCTTTAATACAGCTTTACAAAACAGTTTTGCACCATATTTTCTGCAATAATTGTTGCAAAACAATTTGTGACTCGTAGATTAGGATTTGTGCACATGCAGTATGGATTTGAGAAGGTGTAAATTGTGCGTTGTATTTGTGGGGTAGAAAAAAAATTCTGCCATTTTGAAACTATATTTTCACAACAACAAATTCCACTTTTGCAGGTTCTCTGCAGTTTTGCACCATATTTTCTGCAACGACCATGGCAAAACATGTGAGCAAGTGAGTTTTTGTTATTTGTGACATGCACCGTAGGATTTGTGCACCTGCAATAAGAATTTGAGAGGGTGGAAGTGTTTAGTTGTGTTTGTGGGGTGAAAAAAATTTCTACAAGTTTGACATTTTTTCACTGCGACTTCAGATTCACTGATACACATGAACAAAAATTTCATTTTCACAGGTGGTCAGTAGTTTTGCACCAAAGGTGGTGTTGCATCAGTTTGGGAAAATTGCCCATGAAAGCTTTTGATTCCTTACCATACTGACTGTGTGGAGAGATGTATGTGGGCCTAGAAAATGCATTTGTTTTTTGTATCATATGTGCTGGGACAGATGTGGGCCAAATTTAGATGAGCACCCACCTAAAACATTTATGGGGATAATTCAATGAATAACTCCCAATTATCACAGTGCTAATTTTAAAATTTATAACTGTTATTGTTGCTGCCATCCCAAGGAACAATTTGACACCAAACATGGCTTAATTGCTTTGAAAATATGAGACCCAGGAGGAATTGAAGCCGTAAAAAGCATAATTTGGCTACATTTTTTCAACACAAATTGAAAGTTTAACAATAAAATTAATATAGTTCCCAAAGTGATCCACCCTATATATTTGGTAAAAAGTAGGTGCAGTATGCCAAGTTCGTTTGCACAAAGCTTTAAGAAATTCTTTCATCGGTAACAATGTAGTAGGACGGCTGAACACAACACCACCTTTACCTTCATAGATCAACAACATATTAGGCAGGTGGCCAGAATGTTTTGGCTCACAGTATTTATTCAAATGAATAACAGGAAAGGTGTTGTTCCCTTCCAAACTATAAAGCTGTTAAAGTCTGAATATCCAACTGGAAGGCTGCTGAACATTCAGATGTATTGTCAGATGGCTGTATCCTTGATTCCCATTAATCTTTCTTTCTCAAGGCCCAAAGGAAATAGCAGTCGGACATCCTGAATGCTGCACGCATGCAATGGGAATTCTCAACACTTCAATCACAAATGACTCCATCATTAGACCAGCAGGATTTTACATTATTGGATTCACAACTTTAAAGTTTGCTGAGTTGTTTATCATTTTCCTGGGCTTTGCTTACTTCATTGCAGTTTTATTTAATGCATTTATCATTGTCATTATATGGATAGATAATCGCTTACACACTCCAAAGTATATTGCAGTGGCCAATTTAGGGGTTGTAGACCTTATATGCAGTACATCTTTTATTCCTACTACAATTAACACAGTTCTAACAGGAGACATGTTTATGTCCTACAATGGATGTTTAGCACAGATTGTCATTTATTACAGTTCTATAATATTAGAGTCATTTTCCCTCAGTGTTCTTGCGTATGACCGGTTAATTGTGATATGTTTCCCACTGAGGCATAGTTCTATCAACACTCCCATGAGAATGATCGGTATTTTAATCACAATTTGGGTGTTTAGTGAAAGTGTCATGATGTTTTTGGCTTTGATCTTGAACAAACTCTCTTTTTGTGATTCTCTCACTGTAACCAATTATGTCTGTGAGTATTCAGCCATGTTTTACCTAGCGTGCAATGATTATACACTCCAGTGGGCAGCTGCCTCTTCAGTGAGTATGCTAACCTTGTTTGTTCCACTTAGTTTAATTGTTTTGTCATACACCTGTATTTTAAGAGCTGTACTCAGAATGAAGAATGTGGAGAGCCGGTACAAAGCACTTGGAACTTGCACTGAACATTTCATACTTGTGGGAGTGTTTTACGGGCCAATCTTATCTATATATATCATTGAACTTTTCTTATTCAACGCTGATCAAAACCTCAAAATGGTGAACCTGGCTTTGGCCACATGTATCCCCTCCTGTCTGAACCCTATAGTGTATTCTCTGGCAACTAAAGAAATCAGGGGCAGAATTCTCACTATGCTCCAGAGAGCTAAAGTAACAGCTGGGGTGAGGTGGATGTAGACTTTAACTTTAGATGTTGAGTTGAACTGTAATTGTACTTTCAAATAAATAGCATCGCATTTAGGTCTGGTTTTTGGACTCAATTGCCCTAAATTTAGCTTTTTTTTTCTCTGAAAACTGAAGTTGATTAAATCCTCATATCTACACATACAGTATTGTTAGAAAAATGTAAATTTTCCTCTATGAACTTTAATCTTATCACTTTGATCATGTGTCATGATGCTGGCTCAAAGTATTCATTGATGGCAGACCTCTAGGTGGCCCAATTGCAAGACTGTAGGCTGGACTGTAACGCTTCACTGGAAGGGTTCTGTGGCTATCGATGTACTGTAAGGACACATTTAGTCTCAACGCTGCTTCAAATCATTTGGCAAGATAGAAGGAAAATTGTAATCAGGTTCTGAAGATATAAGCTCATAATTTTGGGACAGTTAATCAGGAACAGTGCCGTAACTATTGTTTGTACACGAGTGGAATCCGAGCCTAGTTTTTACCCACTAACTGGATAGACTTAATATACAGACTTACTATCCACCTGAACTCAAACGCTGCTGAGGCTGTGGCTTGAATTTGAAAGAAATTGCAAAATATAAGTAATAGAAAATGGGTCATGAAAACAAGATTGCTATAATTATCATGACTGCTTGATGAATGTAAACAAAACCATCAGAAACCAAGACACCTCACTGCAACAAACAAACAGATGGTGTGCATATTACTATCTCTCATCTGCATTGTATCGCTGATTCTCCCCATCGTTGTTGAACCCCGTGCTCTCAAACAAGCCCAGGATGAGCCAAACTTTTCCCAAAAACCAAATCACTCTTTTGATTTGGCCATCTCAGTCGTCAGACATCAGTCCAATTGAAACCCTGTGAGCGGAGTTGAAGAGGGCAGTTTATAAACACAAATCTAAGAATGTGAAGGATCATTAAAAGATCTGCTGAGAGGAATGGTCCAATATCCCCCCAAATGTGTGCCTTAAACTGGTCTAAAATTACAGGAAAAGACTCCATGCAGTTATTCTTGCCAGAGGTGGTTGCACTGAGGACTAAATGAAGGGTGCAAATAATTATGAAACCTTGATTTTGTTGAAATTTGTTTTGTATTAAATTAATGTTATTATTTCGGTTGTTTCCATCAAAACATTAATAAAGTATTTTACACATTGGCATATTCTATTTCTCAATAATTATAAAGATTTTTTTTTTTGTATTGTTTGCACATCACCTGTCAGGGGTGCCAGTAATTTTGGAGCCTACTGACGGTGTTAAAGATTTAAAAAAGTTTGTAAAGGCTTGAACTGCTTGATGTATTTCTTTCCAGTAATGCTTTTAATGGTGCACAGCTTTCCATCCACAACCCCTCCAACACTGTGAGTTTCCATTGTCATAATATGCCTTTTGCGTGGGAGTCATAGAAAACGAGTTCGTTTTCCAGCAAAATTCTTTCCACATATGGGATTTTCTACTCTCCCACTGAAAGAGGCAGATATTATATGGCTCTTCGTCTGTTATCGTTAAATCTCCTTCTTTCTTCCATCTATCCTTCATTTATTTTGTTTCGGGGGGGTTGAAGTTTTGAAGATTCTTACACACTGTTGTGCTTAAAAGTTTGCATACCCTAGCTGAATTTGTGAAATGTCACCATTTATTAATTTATTAAAACTTCCTAGAAAGGAGAAATATTTGCAATGATTCAAAACTTTACATGGAATCATGATACATGATAAGAATACAATACATATAAAATAAGAAAGCTAGAACAATTAAAAACTAGCAGATATAGGCCCAAAGAATTTCATGGAAAAACCTTGGACAGGAAGGCTTTTATAAGGAGCTTGGCTAGTTTGCGCTCGAGAGTCGGGGCGGCTAAAATTCTCGTGAAAAGCCAATGGCCGAAGGGATGCAACCACCCCATCAGCACCATCATTTACCGTGGAGGAGAACTGCGGGTCAAAAACAACCTGGAGTAGAGAGGCTCAGTCATTTACGATCGAACCAATCAATGTACCACTAACTATATTTCCATGATCACTCAGAAGTTTTGATGAAAGAAGGGTATTCAGTGACCTAGCAGGTGAATCATGGTAAAATATTTGTCTCAAAAGTGAGGCACGTTGCTCATCAACACTATTGGAGATAGAATTGAACCTCACAGCTTGTAGGAGTTTTGAATGATGACTTCTCCTCGGAAAACCATTTCCTATTTTCCGATTGAAATTTGTCGAGTGCATAATTGTCATAATTACTCAGATTCAAGCAGCGGTAACCAAATACCGCAATCGGACAGATTGCAGTTTTCCACAAATAAACTTTTACATCCACTGCCAAACCAGGATAAAAAAGACCAACATTTAACAGAAAGAACGCCCTTCGTCTGGCAGCTAACATTCTGTTATCAACATGCCCCGAAGCCTTCAGATCAACACGAAACCTCACTCGAAGTACATCTATGCTGTCAGTATTACAGATTGCATTGCCACCCAAATTCGACAAAGGCAAAACATAAAGGTTGTCCTGACCAAATGTTATACATATGGTCTTGGCAATGCCGAATACAAAAGGCCACTTCTTGGAATAGGCATCACAAATATCTATCAAACCTTGAATATGGGGAACAGTGGCCACCAGGAACGTAATGTCGTCAGCATACGCTATGTTGTTCAAGATTAGATTCCCAATTCTCAGGCCAAGGTCACTCTCAGACAGTAAACACAATAAGCTGTCAAGAAACGTGATAAAAAAAAATATTAGAGACAAGATATTCCCTTGCCTAATACCTCTGGTGACTGCAAAATATTCACTGTACTCCCCTTAATTTGAAAATAGGACACCTTTTGGAATCAGAATGATAACTGAAATCACTCAAATGGCCCTGATCATAAGTTGACATACCCTTAAATATGTGACCTTGTTATATAAACACCAGGTGACACAGTCAGGTTTAAATGGCTATTAAGAGTGCCTTTTTTTTAAGATCAACCCAAGGGTGCCAACTCACCATCTCCAAATCTCTTCATACTTCATAATTATTGAGTTTGGGGCTGGGAATAGGGAAATTAGTCATGACCTTGATAATTAACCCCTCCCCTGCTGAGCAGACCACGCTCACTTTTCTGTGCCGTATTTAGCGGTAACAAATTTGACTGCTGGGCAATTCCAGCATTACTTACGTTACATTTAAAGCATGGGACTCTTGAATAAAGGCGTCTCCCTATTTTGTGAATAGACTAAACATTCTTATTTTTTCACCATGATAACCATAGGCCACTGTCACGGTCCACAGATGACAACATTAGAAAAATTCTGCTTAATGGTTCTTCCAGGCTGACTTTTGTCAGTATTACTCACGTTACGCAAAAATCTCATGGCGTATTTTACGCTAAATTTGCTTTCAATATCTCGCTAAACTAGAAAAGACACTCATTTCATCAAATGGTCCCCGCCTGACCCCCTCAGATTTGCCAGAAAAAATTCTATGCGGTGGGTAATATTACCAATAGACCAAGTCCAAAATTTCAGATCTCTACTCTTTTTAGTTTTCTCACAAAAAATTCCTAAGTGGAGCAAAATGAAACGAAATAAAATGTATTGAAAATTAGTTTTGTTTAGGCCGTTTTAAACAAAATTATGTCTAGCATTCCAACACTATCACAGGACTTAACGCTTGCCGTGCATAGAGCTCATTGAATATACTGGACTGTTTCTTGTTTGATTTGTTTATGCATGTCTCACGGCCACATCTTCTAAATTGACCAATCAGTATTTCACGTTTAGATCTGAACACATACTGACACACGGTGAAAACGCAACACCCATATTTAATAACCAAGAAGAGGAAACAACCAAGGTTTTTCGATTCAATATTAATGCGAGTAGAAAAAGAATTTAATTGTCCATAACTGTGTAAAGTTTCATCACATTATCTCATCAAATGTTTCCGATATGCCATTGTGAATGCACAGACCCTCCACAAACTGTCAGTAGCGAGTGTGTCCTCCCTATGCTCGCACACGTCTGTAAACGGAGAGGCATTGATTCACATTAACGTTGCACAGTTGCTTGGGGAATGTTCCTCCACTCCTCCTGTAGTGCTGCTGTCAACTCGGCAGCACTGGTTGACGTTGACGCCGGTGCACAGGATGACCCAGTTCATCCCACATGTGTTCAGTGGGGTTAAGATCGGGTTAAATGGATGGCCACGGGAGAACATCGATCCCTGCTTGTTGGAGAAAGTCTCTGGTGGGGCGTGGAGTATGGGGATGGGCGTTGTCGTGTTGGAATGTGAACGGCAATCGTTGTTGTCCATGGTTGCTCAATAGTGGTTGGAGAACTGGTCTTAAAATCTAATCCACATATTGCTGTGCCATTAGACCTCCACGAATCACAAAAATTTCACCCCAAAATCTCACATTAATGGCAGCCCAGACCACGACACAACCCCCACCAAACCCATTTCTCTCCAGAACACACCTGTCTCGATGACGTTCATCGGGAGGTTGTGAACGCTTCCTGTCTGTTGGTAGCAATGTGTCAGTCTGTTGATGGTGGATGAACTGACCCTGAACCGGCCGGCAACCTCTCTTTGAGATGTTCCCACAAGCAGCATCCCCAAAGCTCACTCCCTCTGCTGTTCTGTAAGCCGCGGCATTCTGACACTGGTGCTGATGGGGATGAACCGCTGTGCCTTTAATCCATCCAATGTCTTGCTTTGCACTTGCATGTCATTCAAGTGATGCATTCAACCTGCTGCGAATGAGATGACAAAGTTGTGTTTTAGAGAAGTGATCCCCTGACAGACACACAAACTGGGTTTGAACCTGGACTTGCACAAATTCCAGCTTTTAACCTTCATACCACTATACTTCTTCTGTGGTAATTTTGATGGCTTCAAAAAATCAGCTAGAATATTAAAAATTAGGCGTTGCGTTTTCACTGTCTTTCAGGATAGATACTCAAATCATCAAAGGATCATTGCAGGCCCACTTATGCCTCTCCCGCTGTGGGCCTGTTCGCAGGCTAATTTTTTACCTGAGGTCAACAGTTACAGGAGGGCTTTTGCATGTAGACATACAGCTTGCTATTTTCAAGTGCCACTTCTTTTCTGGTCATTGTAACTTAACTAGCTCATCAATGGCAAGTAGCGTTATTTGAGTACTTGGTGATTACAACTGTTCTGGAATTTTTCTTCAAATATTAGGCTAAGCAAGTTGTTCATTCAGCCAGATTGAATTTATCAAAGACTAAGGTTAACCAGGGTTTTTACTCTTCTTAGGTTTCCCTTGGTTATAGTAGCTGTTAGTGGCTTGATAGATAGCTACTGTTAGCATATTTGAGTTAGGATCGGTGAGTTTGCTATTATAGTATTAGTATTAGATATTAGATAGAGGGCTT
Organism: Gymnothorax javanicus; assembly: GCA_029692085.1. Taxonomy (NCBI): domain Eukaryota; kingdom Metazoa; phylum Chordata; class Actinopteri; order Anguilliformes; family Muraenidae; genus Gymnothorax; species Gymnothorax javanicus. The sequence goes on from CM056197.1 coordinate 151,989,774, forward strand.
TTCCCTCCGTCTGCTTCTCTTGGGTGCAGTGGCTTCTTGAGTCTAGCTAGCAAGCTGGCTTCTTTATGTTGGTATCTGGGATTTCCTGGTTATTAGATAGCTGTGCACATGAATCGCTCATTCGTACACGTTATCTAGAAAAGTCGGCTACTGAAAATTGGATTCCGAACGGGTTGCCATAAAGTTGAGACTGGTGTATTCATTGTACAGGGACTTTATGAAGTCAAGTCAGCTGTCTGTGCTTATCACGTATTGACGTTGCACCTATTTAGTACATATTTGTTGTTAACAATTACGAAGCCCCTGTTAATAGCGGCTAAGTACCTCTAAGTATCTATTTATGTATTCATGAATTTATTTATTCAGTTTCTCTGTACGGTTTCGGTTGCGACTGTTGCTCAGAGGTTCTTGGGTTTGTAAATTGTGGTTTCTATGCTTCTGTCTCTGTAGTAATTGTTATAGAGCAGTAGGTATAGTCAAAAATGTTGCCCAACTATATGACAGTGCAGGATGATTGCATTGCTGGAGAGTGATTTCCAGGTTGCGTTCATCTGCCACCAGTGCCTGGTGGTTCAGCATCTGGAGAGCAAGATTTTTGGTTCCAAAGTAGTATGTCGTTTAGGAAAATGGTGTGCACACCACACCTGGGAAAGGGGGGAGATGATGAAGGAAGAGGGATGTTGTCCCACTCTTGTCTGATGTAGGATTCTAGCTGCTCAACTGGGTCTGGGTCTTCTTAGCCAGATTTTTTTGTTTTATGATGCATGAAATGTTTTCTATTGGTAAAAGGTCTGGACTGTAGGCAGACCATTTCAGCACCCAGGCTCTTCTACAGCAAAGCCATGCTGTTGTGATGGATGCAGTATGTGGGTTAGCATTGTCTTGCTGAAATATGCAAGGCCTTCCCTGAAAGAGACATTGTTGTAAAACCTCTATGTACTTCTCAGTATTGATAATGCCTATCCAAATGTATAAGCTGCCCATGCCTTAGGCACTAATGCAACCCCATACCATCAGAGGCGCAAGCTTTTGAACTGAGCGCTGATCACAAGCTGGATGGTCCCTCTCCTCTTTACCCGCACGATACGGTATTCGTGTTTTCCAAAAAGAATTTCAAATTTTGATTCATCTGACCACAGAACAGTTCTCCATTTTGTCTCAGTCCATTTTAAATGAGCTTTGGCCCCAAGAAGATGATGGCATTTCTGGATCATGTTCACATAATGGCTTCCTCTTTGCATACAGAATTAACTTGCATTTGTAGATGGCACAGGGAACTGTGTTCACAAACAATGATTTCTGGAAGTGTTCCTGAACCCTTGCAGTGAATTCCAGTGCAGAATTATGCCTGTTTTTAATGCAGTGCCACCTTAGGGCCCAAAGATCATGAACATCCAATATTGACCTTCTGCCTTGTCCCTTGCACACAGAGATTTCTCCAGATTCTCTGAATCTTTTGATTATGATATGTACTGCAGATGGTGGGATATTTAAAATCTTTGCAATTTTACATTAAGGAACATATTTTTTTTAAATTGTTCCACAATTTTTAGACTCAGTTTTTCACAGATTGGTGAGCCTCTGCCCATCTTTACTTCTGAGAGACTCTGCCTCTCTAAAATGCTCTTTTTATACCCAGTCATGTCACTGACCTGTTGCCAATTAACCTATTTAGTTGCAAAAATGCTCCTCCAGCTGGTTTTTATTAGTCCCTTTTACTTTTCCAGCCTTTTGTCGCCCCTGTCCCAACTTTTTTGAGATGTGTTGCTGCCATCAAATTCAAAATGAGCTAATATTTTTCATGAAATGGTAAAATGTCTCACTTTCAACATCAGATATTTTGTCTCTGTTCTATTGTGAATAAAATGTGGGTTTATGAGATTTGCAAATCATTGCATTCTGCTTTTATTCACGTTTTACACAATATTTGCTTGGCCAGATGGTATTTTGCCAGAGTCATCCATAGCAGAAAACCTTGATCATCCTTGTATATGGTTTCATCTCCCACCAGCAATGTCTCGTACAGTACAGCATACTTAACATTACATTTGTGTGGGTGCATCATTGCGTTTTATAGTTGATAGATGTGTTCCTGAGCCCAAGCAGTGATTTCCACGGCAGAAACCTCACTTTTTTAATGCAGTGCCACCTGAGGGCCTGAAGCTCCTGGTAATTCAATATTTTTTTTGGCTGTGTCCCTTACACACAGATTTCCCAGGATGCTATGAATCTTTAAATTATATATTGTACCACAGAGTGAAAAAATCTCCAAATTCTCTGCAATTTTACATTGAAGTTTTCACAGAGGTGAAGCCCTCACCATCTTCACTTCTGAAACATTAGTTTTACCCAATTATGTCTGACCTGCTCCAATTAACCTAATTAGCTATGAGATGTTCCAGCAGGTATATTTCTTTCACATAGCACAACTTTTCTAGTCTATTGTTGCTTTTTTGAAATGTGTTGCTGGCATCAAGTTCAAAATGAGTGGATATTTTTCTAAGAACAATATAATTTCTCAGTTTAAACGTTTTTTGTACATTTTACGCAGCATCCCAACTTTTTTGGAAATGTAATTGTACTTTTTTGTTTTTTTGACCAAAATATTTTAAGTTGTATTTCAAATTATAAGTGTGTAAAATTAAGCAAATGAGTAATTTTAATTTGGGCCAAACTGTCACCAATATCAGACCTGATAGCCCTTTTCCACCAAAATGAACCTGGTGCTAGTGCAGTGCTGGTGCTAGCTCAGTGCTGGTGCTAGTGCAGTGCTGGTGCTAGTGCAGTGCTGGTGCTAGCTCAGTGTGCTGGTGCTAGTGCAGTGCTGGTGCTAGCTCAGTGCTGGTGCTAGTGCAGTGCTGGTGCTAGCTCAGTGCTGGTGCTAGTGCAGTGCTGGTGCTAGCTCAGTGCTGGTGCTAGTCCAGTGCTGGTGCTAGTGCAGTGCTGGTGCTAGCTCACTGCTGGTGCTAGCTCAGTGCTGGTGCTAGTGCAGTGCTGGTGCTAGCTCAGTGCTGGTGCTAGTGCCAGTGCTTAGTTGGTTCAACCCACAAAGTTCCTCAGAAGCTGTTTGCTTTTCCATCGCCAAGGAGCCAAATCAGAGCCATGCGATTACGTCACCGTATAACGTTAGTACGTCATTGTATACGTGTCTGCCCTCTGTCCCCGAAAGCCTCGTTATGGTGAGCGAGGTAGTTATTTGAACAGCAGGTCTAGAGCTATCGTTAGGCCCTCGCTAAGCAATAGTTAGGAAAAAGGCATTGATACCTGTGGCTCAGATAGTCCATCGGTTCGTTGCATTATTACATACGTTTTATTTACACTGTTTGAATCTGTCATGGTTTGGGAGGTGTGTGTGTGTTTAGGACTTTTCTTTGAGGCTCTCATCCCGGACGAGATCGAATTCCTTTTCAATCAGATTCTTTACCCAGCTGGCTGATTGAACTTGGGTGGCGCCTCCCCGGACTCTATATAAGCCGGAAGTCCGCCACGCCTCCTTCGCTAGAGTGTCTGTTTGTACTTAAGCACTTTAGACGAAGATATCTGTAGTAAGGATTTATGTGCCTTTGTATCTTCTCTATCCTTTGTGTCGCACTATTTTTGGTGCCTTGTTTTTCTCGGCTCCCCGAGATACTTCTCCTTTTTTCTTTCTCGCTTTGCTTCCATTTTGTCGGATGTTTGGTCGTCCTTTTGGAAGCGCGAGGATTGTCCCTGTCATATGGTCTGTATTATTCTCTGTATTTGTATTGTGTCCGTGCTGCTCTATTTCCCTCTTGCCGCTGCACTTGGCCTCTCAATTCTACCAGCCATTACAGAATCAGTGGCGTAGCCAGAACTTAAATTGGGTGGGCACTAATCATCTCTTTAAAACAGTTATTAGTTCTGGCTCGATCGCAATCATTTTTTCTAATTAACTATACATTCGCTCTGCAAACACTCCACACTGTCAGGTGTTGCTTGTTTACCTCGTTAAGGCAAAACAGCAATCACTCATTTGGACGCGCAAAGGCCAAATCTGCAACTGGTGCCCAACTCCTGGAGCTTAAGCTTTTTTATTCATGGGAGCTGACACAAAATCAAGAATCTTGTCTTCTAAAGAGCAGAAAAAAGCAGGCAAAATTTGCAAAAAGTGTGGCATTAGGCTCATTTTGAATTCACTGACTGATTAAAATGTGTGTGTGCATTGTTGTGATTATTGTATAAGTTGAAAATAAAATAAGAGTTTATTATATGTGTATATATACAGTGCTAAACAAATTTATCAGACCACCTGTCATCAAAAAAAAACACAAATATTTAAGAAATTTGTCAAAAACTTGTTTAAAACTAAAAATTATTTTGTTATTTCTTTGGCAAATCTTTCTTAAAATGTGGTCCCGAGAACTGTACACAATACTCCAGATGTGGTCTGATGAATGTGTTGTATAAGAGAAGTATGACCTCCTTGGATTTTTACTCAATACTTTTGGCCATGTATCCCAGCATCCGATTGGCTTTTTTAACTGCTACGGCACAATGGCTAGAACCTGTGAGGGTTTGGTCAACAATCACTCCCAGATCTTTCTCGTGTGGAGCAGATTCCAGTTTTAAACCTCCCATGAAGTAATCCTGTCTCATGTTTTTATTACCTACATGTACAACTTTACATTTCGCTACATTAAATTTCATTTGCCACATTTCTGCCCAACTCTGGATTCTATCCAAATCATCCTGAATCACTAAAGTGGACTCTAAACTATTTGTCAAACCTCCCAATTTAGCATCATCTGCAAATTGAACTAATTTGCTCTCAATATTTCTATCAAGGTCATTAATGTAGATGAGAAACAGCAGGGGTCCCAACACCGATCCCTACCATAACAGTGGGGTCAAGTCTCACTACCAAAAGCACAGTTTCCCGAGACCATGTTTTGCAACTACAAAAGAAACCATTCACCACTACTTAACACGGTATATTTTATTATGCGTTTTTAATGCCTCTCTGTATATAAATAGATCGCAGAGCTTCTGCGCTTCACATGTGCAATTTCCAACAGTTCAATTGATACATGTGTTATTGTAGATTTACTGAAGCATAACGTTCATCATGGTGGAGAAGAAATGGGTACGAATGAACTCCGTCATTGCATGAGAAGAAATCACAATGTAATCCTAAAATATGAGATCAATTACACAAATTATTTGGAAAAATTACAAAAATAGCAGTCAGTAATGTCTTACCTAGCAGATAGACAGCCAGTTGCTGAACGATTATGAAGATGGATTCAGACGATTTTTATCATAATTCCATTTTCAGTAACTGTCGTTGTGGCGAACAAAATTGTGGACACCATACGCTCAGCAGCAAAAATCAGCCGGCTTCAGCAACACACTGTAAAACTTTTGTTGCCAATTAAAGGCGTTTACGGAGTCATTCCAAGAAACATGAAAAATACAAAACAAAATGTGTCTTTGGTTATTGCGATTTTCTGGATACCAAACAATTTTTTAGTGTTTAAGTTAATTATTCTCAAAATTGACAGAAATTAGCGGGGGAGAAGTTGGTTCATCGGCGTAAGGAAAGCCAGTTCTTCTGTGGAGCAGCAGTCATTATAGCAGCGTCCCTCACTCAAGACCCGCCAGCCGTGGTAACAGTCCTGGGCACAGCGGACACATCGGACAACGACCGTTACCCAATAATTTCAGTCTGGTATCGTCCTATGTTCTGACTAGAAAAGTTTTGTAACAAAGTGGAATTTATTCACTGGACCGTGACTGAATAACATGCGGACAAATCTACATGAAACTTTCTAATTTTAATTTTCCTACATACTTTCAGTTAAACACAGTTTTTTTTTCATGCCACATTATGGTGTCCTCTTTGAGCCAAAAAATCATTTTCATTTAATTTTAAAAAACTACTAGGGTTCAAATGGTTGTTTTATCCAACATGTGCTTAACAAAATGAACATGAATTAAATGCATAAATCATCACCCGTTGATAATAAAACTGGAAAATTTCAGTCATTTCATGAAACGACTGGTTTCACAATCTGAGTGTAACATTACAGTGGGCTCCAAAATTACTGGCACCCCTGACTGGCAATGCACAAACAATATGTTAAATATTTTTTTTAAATATACAAACTCTATATACCAATGTGAGAAATACTGTACAATATTATGGTACTGTCACACCTTGACAATTTAGCCAGTGTATGCCGACGTATTAAAATTTTGGCGAATACGCTGGCGCATATCGAGTAAGTTATGAGTAAGTTTTGTGTAAGTTAAGAGCACTCTGAAGCACGCTGGCGTATGTTGTAGAACAGCGAGGTGGTCCAAAAATTTTGTGCATGCCAAAAATTTTTGAGGTATGCCAGCGTATGGCTCATACGTCCTGCATACACTGGCCAAAAGCTGTAGGTAAGTTATGCGATCATTGACACATGATTCACACAAGTGACTTGTAAGGTACTCATAAGTCGAAATATGTTGAGATAATGTCTAACGTACCCAAAACTTATTTCTAACCTATGAGTAACATGCTTTGAACCTATGTGCAACTGGGCCCACACCTGTAGAGCAATGCGAGGGTGCAGACACCACTTTCCCGGCACAGGCCCACCCCGCGACATGAGGTCTGCTCCCTGATTCAAGGCCCCGGAAATGGGGCGTGCCCTCAGAGACCTGAGGCGGATCAGACTCCACTGCAGCAGTCTCCCCGCGAGGGCGCAAAGCGTCCTTGACTGCACCCCACCTTGATGGTTGATGTAAGCTACCACGGTGGAGTTGTCGCTTCTCACCAGGACATGTTGGTCCCGTAGGAGCTCCAGGAAATTAAGCAAGAAACTGCAACCATTTCCAGGGCATTGATATGCTGGGACTCCTCGGAGTATTACCGGCCCCCGACCAACCGGCCTTGGCACACGCCCCCCCCCAGCCTTGGAGGGAGGCGTCTGTAAAGACCTCGATCCAGCTCGCTGGCTGGCCCAATGGAGCCCCTCGGGTCAAGTTTTCCACACTGGACCAGAAAACCAGTCTGGGCATCACCAATTGCGGCAAAGTGAGCATGCGGAGATTCCAGCGCCGGGGACTCAGCTTCAGATGCCGAAACCACATCTGTAGGGCCCGCATGTGGAGAAGGCCCAATGGTACCACCACGTATGCGGCTGACATCATGCCCAACAAGGCCGTGACCGTCAGCGCTGACACCTTTCCGGGACGACATTATACATGCCCTGATGCTGCGTCCAAGGTGAGTCCCAGGTACGCCACAGTCTGCGACGGTGTCACCATGCTCTTCTCCCAATTTATAGCAAACCCCAGCTGCAATATGTGGAGAATCAGGCACTTTGCTTGTTCTATGGCTTCGACTGGCGAGTTGGCCTGAAGGAGCCAGTCGTCCAAGTAGTGTAGGACTCGCACCACCCCCGCAACGGTTCCAAGGCTACGTCCATGCACTTGGAGAACGTTCGGGGCGAGAACGAAAGCCCAAAAGGCAATCTGGAGTACTGAAAAACATAACCCTGAAAGGCAAAGCATAAGAATTTCTTTTTTTTATTATTTTTTTGGGAATTTTTCCTTTATTTGACAGTTTACAGTGTAGAGAGACAGGAAAGTTGGGGAGAAGAATGGGGGAAGACATGCAGCAAATGACCTGAGCCGCAATCGAACCCAGGTCGCTGCGGGAAGGACACAGCCTTTATGGTGTGCGCGCTTAGACCGATGAGCCACCGGGGCGCCCCAAGCGTAAGAATTTCTGATGGCGATGCCGGATAGCCACATGATAGTACGCATCCTTCAGGTCGACTGATACGCACCAGTCGCCCGGCTGGACTGCTTTCAACAGCTGCTGGACTGTAAGCATTTTGAAGCATTTTCCGTGCCAAGAAGCCGTTGAGCACACGTATATCCAGAATGGGGCATATCCCTCCCGACTTCTTGGGAACCAGGAAGTACTTGGAGTAAAAACCGTTTTGAGCGTCCGACACTGGTACCCGCACAATGGCCCCCTTCAGCAGTAAGTCCTGAATCTCCCATGAAAGGACCTCCGATTGCGAGGCGCCGACAGATTTGAAGATGCCCTGGAAGGGGGGGGGGTCTTGAAAATTGGAGTGAGTAGCCCTGGCTTACATTCTGTCGATCCATGGGGGTAAACGACACAGCTGTCGCCACACTTGCAGTCTTTCTGAAAGTGGGCACATCGGAGAGCGGGGGGGCTCATAATGAAATTCTGAAAGCTGATCCAGGCCCTCTCTGCCGCTAGGGTTGTGGGGAGAAACCCCAGCCCTGCCCAAGGGGGGCTGTCTTTGAAAGGGATGTACGGAAACTCCAGTGCAAAAAGCGCTGGAAATTCCGGGAAAAACAGCAACAGAATGTTCATATTTGTGTTGTGCAGGACGGCCTTTATTAAATGAAGACACTTCCATTTGCAAATAAACAGGAAACTGTACTGAAACGGCACAGTTTGTCACAGCACACCCAGGATTCGACCTAGGTTGCCCGCGCTAGAGTCTAACGCTCTAACCATTGTGCTATCAGCCACGTGGGTAATTTCAGCGCTCATAGCCACTTGACCATGTGAAGGCAGGTTAACAGAAGTTAACACACTCGTATTAGTCAAAATAGACGCAGACCTGGATGTAAACTGCACTGCAGTAACCATCACAGGCTCATTGGAAAATGGCGCCAATAGTGGCTCATTTGCATATTGTGCATTTGCCCGTGAACACGCTCTACTTAACCATTTTTCATCAGAGGAGCGTGACGTTATGAGGGGAGGAGTTGAGGATTTTTTCTGCGGGGTCAGAAAAGAACCGGCTGGAACTTTCTGAGGAATGGTGTGCTTAACTGAATGTATGCGTCTGACATATTCAGTGTAACGGTGAAGCCCCACCACATATGGGAAATCTCCGCACTCCTCCGCATCCCATTCATTTTCTATGGCATGCCTGCGTTTTAGTGCGCTATGCATTCTGGGATACCATCCGATGTGAGCCGGGCTCCGGTGCGGGAAAGTGGGAGGGACGAAGATGAAATTTTCAAACAGGATGAATATTTTTCAAATATTCAAATGAACACGGTACTGCAAGAACCAGTCTCTTTCGCCTGAAAATGAGCGGGGGAACTGTTTATCAGGGATCAACAACAAGCAGAAACTATTAGTGACTAGCCAGTTGGCTATCTTATATCACTTTTAAACGGTATAAAAATAATCGTTCCTGTGCAAAAGTTTAGCCGTAGTGAAGTAGATACAAAGCGCTATTTCACTTATCATAATTCCAACGTTGCATTACTGTACAGTTTAACGTGGTGAGTGACGTATTGAGCTTTGTGGCTCACTATCGTAAATGAGAATTTACAACTACATGAATGTATCTTTTCAGGGTATCTGACATCAGGGTATCTAGATATATCAGGCCGTCACAGTTTACATTATTATACTGTTAAACCCATCAACTCTGTATTTATAACAACAGCAAAAAAATCTAAATCCAGCGGGAATGGATTCTATTTGATGACATATTGTCTGACACGCCCACAAGCCAGCAGGCCAGATACGCCCATAAACGAGTGTAGCGCCTCTCTAGCATGTATGGTTAATGTGAGAGGTGGCTAACCTGCGTCCTTTAAATAGATATATAGTGTGGGGTTTCATTTATTAAATTATTTGTATCCAAAGAATGTGGGTATGAGTACTCTCCTTTTAACTAAAATACTCTTTTCCTTTTACCCAGTGTTGATCTACACCATGTATTTGAATTTTTTTTTTCACTTTGTATTGATCACTATATAGCAATACTGTTATGATTAACAGATAGTTACTCACTTTTAAATGAAAAGCTTTCAACTTAATTTACTATATTTCATTTCATAGTGTAGGCCACCAACCGGCTCACTCTAGAGAAAAGCTATACCTCTAGCCCCCATATGTTCTCAAACTCAATACAAATAACTATTCACAAGCAATGAAATCGTTGCAAATTAAATTAACTATTTACTTAGGTACACAGTAAGAAAGTTCCTTTTTCAAATTCAATTCAGTTTCTTCTCAACTTAACCAAATAGCTTGCAAGTGCACATTCAATTCAATTTCGTTAAAAAAAAAAAAGGATACACATACAGGGCGCTAAGCCTCAGAGAAAACGAAAATATAGCCGGCAATATAACTAAAAATATTAACCCCAAGTCAAGTGATTGTTGCAGGCCTGGCGGGTAGCTTGTGTGCGTTGTAGCGCACCGAAATGGCGGCTTCTTCACTCTAAACGAGCTAGAAGACGAAAACAACTTACAGTTCCGGGAAACAGCTGGTGTGCGAAACTCCTCTCAGGAAAAATGCTTAGTGGGTTGGAAACCCAGAAATCTAGTATTACTCTCTTCTCCGGTTTGCGCAGACTTGTCGAGTTCTCCGGGTTGGCGAACACACAGTCCAATAGCAATCCAAAATAGCTAGCTATCTCACTGTAGAGCTAAGCTAGGCAAGCTGGCAGACCGTCCGAATAAATTTACTCCTCTTCGGAATAAATGTCCGTTTGTTGAATATAACAACTATCCGAGTTCACGGGTTGTGTACTCACGTCGTTACACCCCTTAAACTTTAAAAATAGGTGAACTACATATTTCCACGGTTTATGTTCCAAAAGGAAAAAATCGCACCGCCACACTCTCTCCTTCCTTCCTCCTCATTCGTCTTCTTCTCCCCTTTTTCACTTACATCTGCCCCCTGACCTTCAACTCACTTTTCATTGGCTCATGAAAATAAACAAAATGCAAAACTGCCCATTTGAATCTTTTCCACACAGTATTCAAAATAAAACATCTTTAAACAGTTCCAACGTAATGAGCATAGGATTTTGGAAAACAAAATACATTTCACATCATGTAAATATTTCAATACATGAACTTAACCATGAAACTCTTTTGACGGTACAAAACATGCAATATCAAACCTTTGCATAGTTTTTAACCTTTTAAATCCTATTTATTCAACTATGAACTTATTTATTCATATTTATAAATCAAGTCACGTATTTATTCAGTTATATTCTCATGAATGAATTTCAACAGGGTTACACGAGCAACTCCGCTGGACGGTGCGGATGACATCCGGATTTTCTATGTGTAGTGGCGCTTCACCATAAGGGTGGGGACGTGCATTAGGCTGCGCTTTTAGTGACAAGGTATCGTCTTTATTTAAGACGTTACAGACACAAACAGAAACGCACATCCCCGCGCAGCATCATTTGTCGCAGTGGGGGCCACGCCGTGCTGCTGTAGCGGGTTGTGACTTCACCGCTTGCTTCCCATATCACTCTGCCAGACAAGGAGGCATGGCAGACTGTGCACCGGGCTCGCGGACTGGCGGCAAGCGGTACGGAGCACTAGGAGGCGGCCTCCTCTTCGCAGCCGAGGGACGCATCTTCCCGCCGGCTGGAGTGACCATGGAAAATGGCGTTCGGGGCTGGTTTTTTGAACGACCACCTTTCCTCCTGCTCCTGTATGGCAGCGTTGAGCGGCGGACCAAACAGAGAGGATGGGCACAGTGGCGCGTTGAGCAGCAGTACCTCCTGGTGTTCTTTTAGAGATGTCTGACTGAGCCACATCTGACGCAGGGAGACTACTGCCAGAGACGTGACCTGCCCAACACACACTGAGGCCGCTTGGGCTGCACGGAGCAGCACACCAGCGAGCCGGTGGGCGTCCTGACAAGCCATGTCGTCCCCTTCCCAAAGGGCGTGGAGGAGCAACAGCTCTGCCAGAGCATTTCCAGTCAAGCCGACGATAATCATAGCAGATGCCATCTGTGCACTGCCAATTAACATTTTGTCTGCCAACTTAGCCTCCTGCTCACGTCTGGGCGGGAGGGGTCGTTGCTGGGACCGGACTGTGGGCTCCAGCCTGAGCTGGTCTAACAGCGGTGCATCTACAGGCAGGGCGCCGCCGAGGAACTCGGTCATCCAGCCCACCACAGCTGTGCAGGGGAGGAACCACACGGCTGGGAGTGAGACTTTCGCCGAAGATGCCCACACACTCTGTACGAAGTCTTGGAAAACCGGAGAACATGGGGCCACTGTCACAGGTGCTGATGGGCGCACTTTCTTGTATGCGCTGAACTCAATTCTATTCAATTCAAGAGACTGTCACAAAGACGCTTTACAGTGAGAGATTAAATAAATGAAAGGGCAGTGCCCAGCCTATTCCCCACTATAGCAAATGAGGCAAAAAAACTCCCAGTAGGGGGAAAAATCCTCAAACAGTGGTGAGAAAAAACTCCCCAGTGGGAAAAATCTCAGGAGGAACCCGGCTATAGTGGGGAAGCCCATCCTCCACAGGCAAGCTAATTAATTACAAAATAAAGTAAAATAGGATAAAATGGCAATAGAGTTCCATTAAAGTCCATCTAAAGTCCATCTACTTAGTGGGGTCGCTCGCAGGCTTGGAGGGAGTAGAGGACAACTGCATGCCTGACAGGATGGCCGGCAGTTCCAGGACAGCTGGGTAGTCTTCTTTCAGTTCTGGTGGCGCCCATTCATACTGGGGCTCTGGGCGTCTGCCCAGGCCCAATACATCATCCTCGGAGTCAGAGGGCTCGCTAACTGGCTTTCTAATGGCTCTGTCTTGAGGCACATTAGCTGAGAAGTGAGCCGCTCTTTTCTCCCGGATAGGCGTGGGGAGCGCAGCGCGCACTGAGCACGCTGGCTGCTCCTGCAATGCTTGGCGAGCGTGGCGTGCGCCGAGGCAGATGACACACTGACGGTGCAGGCTGAGCCCCCAGCCTGGCAGCTCTCACAGGTCTGCGGCGGAACCGCCAAGGCGGCGGACGGATCTCTCGCACACTGCTCCTTCGGTGCGACGGTCTGAGCTGGGCTCGAAGACCGCGATGACGATGGTGAGTTATCTTCTAGCATTATTTTCTTCGGGGCCGAAGATTTAAGGGAGCTGAGCGAAAGGGCCAGGGCCATTATATAGCCAGAAGGGGGATGAACATGCAAATTTCTTCAGGCGGGCTGCTGCGCAGCAAGGGATTGGCACTAGTGGAGCTGTTAGAGGGCAGAGCCCATACAAAGTATAACAGAGGTAGCTCGCCCCTCCCTTCCATTGACCCTCCCTCCCATGCTTCCGTAACTGTCAACTCTTGTCGGTGATTGGCCGATAGTGGTTTGTTATGTTATGGGGCACAGCCTGTGCCCCTTGTGTTTATTTGCAGTTTGTGATGCCTGTGCGGTCTCCAGAGCCCGGGTTTTTTTACAGTGAATTCAGGGGCAGGCAGCTACCGGATCGTGGGGAGATGTCGGCGAATTGAGACAAAAATATAATCGCGCAGCAAACAAACAAACTTGCATATTGCACCTTTAAGGCAGTTCTGAAGGCAAAAGTGGGTCCAACCCTGTACTAGCAAGGTGTACCTAATGAAGTGGTCTGTTAATGTGTGTGTGTGTGTGTGTGTGTGTGTGTGTGTGTATATATATATATATATATATATATATATATATATTCTGAATTGGCCCCTTGCACTTCCTCGCCAGGGGCCTCCTTAGACTCTAGACTGCAGCATCACTTCAGCAAAGCTTGCAGTCAGCAACTAATGATCATATAATTGATCTCCCCAGGAATTCCCAAATAGGAACCACCCACCACTCTCCTTGTCTCTCACACACACACGCACACATACACACACACACACACACACACACGAAGGTAGATAAAGTTTGTACCATGGGCGGAAAAGCAAATCAGTCTTACAGGTGACACGGAGGAGGACAGGTAAGTAGTGTTCTATCGTTGCACTAAGTCAACTTGTATTCGCTGGTAATTGTGCCTTTTTTATGTCTTCATTCAGACGCCAATGCATTTTTTTCACGCGCTTACTGTGGACTTGAATGCAAAATGGACACAATGCTTCAAACTCAAAACACAAAGGGTGTATCGGAACTTAGAAATAAGATAGATAAATGCCAGAGTAAAGGCACGTCTAATACACATGACTGAAGTAAAATATTTTCAAAGATGATTGCAGTGCACGTCCAGCGGTCCGGCGATCTCCACTGAGAGATTTTTGGAAAGCGCAGAGAAGTCATCTTTCAAATAAATAAATCAATGTTTCTCGGCTTTTGCTTAATATTCCATAAAATAACAGCCGTATTTGAATGTTATGTGACTGGTATGATATCAATTGATTGCTTGTTTAGTTGCAACACCACAATGAAACAAATTATTATCCAATCACATTCATTAAATGCAAATATTTCACAAATAATATGCTAAATATGGAAATATTCCATCAATTAAAGCAACGTGAACCCGAATCAATGCATTTCTATTTGACATACTACATATTAGTAGGCCATCATATTCTGTGTCCTCTCACCTAGGGGAAGTCGGTTCCACGTTTAGTATGCGACAAATATTCGCGGTACACTCTCCGGAAAAATTTCGCAATCTAACCTGGGGACTGTGCTCCGAGGCTGGACTGTCAAATGACAATTCGGCGCTGGCTACAGCGGTTAGGGACCGTCAATAAATTTCAAGGGTATTAGTAGAAATGTATTTTTTTTGCCAATTGATTCCAACATCAGCATACACGACCTCCTGACAAAAAAAAAAAAAAAAAAAAAAAGCCAAATAATTGTCATATTCAAGTAAAACAATGAAAATGTAAAAGAATTCTGATATTCAATCTACACAAGACACACCTCTCATCATTGACAGAACATATTTAGTGTTTTATAAATAATTATGAAATGAAAATCAATAGATTAATATGAATTGAAAAACTTTTGTGTCAAAAGCTATCAGATCACTTGACCCGGTCTTTGAGTCAAAACAAAACCTAAATAATTCTAATATTCATTCTACATGAGGCACACCTCTTTCTGATGCTAGAAACTATTTTGTGGTATTTTAAAAAATAATTTAATTAAAATTAATTGATTAATATGAATGGAAAAAAAACCATCAGGCCCCTTAACCCAGCGATGCCACACAAAAGCTAATAATAAATTATTCAAATAATATTTGAATAAATAATTCAAATATTCACTCTCAATGAGGCACAGCTCTTATTATTTTAATAATATGCTTCTACAGCTTATTACTAAATATCTAATGAAATATCATATATTAATATGAATGGAGAAAAAAAAACAGGCAACTTGACAAACCAACATCTGTATAATTCATTCATATTGATTCTTACTAAGGTACAACTCTATTTATTGACAGACTATGATGTCTGGGATTTTAATAAATATTTAATGAAAATGATTAGTCTGTTTGAGGGGAAAAGCAACATGTTTTTAACAGCTACCAGGCCACCTGACCAAGGAATAAGAAACAAGACCTATATGATTCTAATATTCATTCTACATGAGGCACAATACTCTGTATTTCCAGAATATGCTTTCATAGCTTTTTAAGAAATATATAATTTAATTTAAATTAATATACATCCCCATTTCCAATAAAGTTGGGACACTATGTAAAATGTAGATAAAAACAGAATGCAATGATTTTCAAATGATTTGAACTTTATATTCATTTGAAAACAGTGCAAAGAAAATACATATCAGATGTTGAAACTGATAAATTTTATTGTTTTTTGAAAAAATATCGACTCATTTTGAATTCAATGACAGCAACATGTTTTAAAAAGTTGGGACAGTACAATAAAAGACTGGAGAAGTTGCATGATGCTAAAAAAAATGACGAGTGGCAGAACATCCCGCAGCTAATTACATTATTCAGCAGCAGGTCAGTAACATGATTAGGCATAAAAACTCTTTCATAAGTAAATATGGTGAGGGGTTAACCACACTGTGAAAGACTGCATGGGGAAATAGTTCAACAATTTAAGAAAAACATTTTCAACTCAAAATTGCAAAGAATTTGGAGATGTTATCCTCTACGGTACATAATATCATTAAAGGGTTTTGAGAATCCAGAAAATTCTCAGTATTTCAGGTCCTCGGGCGGCACTCCATTAAAAACAAGCAGGATTCTGTGGTGGAAATCACTGCATGGACTCAGGGACTCTTCTGTAAACCACTGTCAGTAAACACGGTTTGTCACTGCATCCACAAATGCGAGTTAAACCTATGCCAAGTAGAGTTTAAACCATTTATGCCTTCCTCTTTGGGCATGAGCTCATTTAAAATGCATTGAGGAAAAGTGGAGAACTGCCCAGTGGTCTGACCAAACAAAATGTGAAATTCTTTTTTGAAATCATGGATGCCATGTCCTCTGGGCTGAAAGTGGTTTGCCTCATTACAAATGAATAATGGAAAAAATGTAGCATTTGTGTTGCATCCATGCATCAAGTTGCCTGGTAGCTATTGAAAAAAAAAATATAGTTTTTAAAATTCATATTAATATTTAAATTTTCATTAAATACACTTATTAAAATGTTATTAAAGCATATTCTGAAATTACAAAGAGCTGTGCCCCAATGAGGATGAATGTTAGAATTATTCAGCTCGTGTTTTCTTCCCAGGGTCAAGTTGCCTGGTGGCTAATGAACATTTTTTTTTCCATTCATATTAATGCAACCCCATTTCCAAAAAAGTTGGGATGCTGTATAAAATGTAAATAAAACCAGAATGCAATGATTTTCAAATATTTTAAAATGTACTATTTTCAAATAAATATAACAACAATAAACCAGATGTTGAAACTGAGATATTGTATTGTTTTTGGAAAATATGTGCTCATTTTGAATTTGATGCCACCAACACGTTTCAGAAAAGGCACAGGGGCATATCTACCACTGTGTTGCATCACGCCTTCTACAAACAACACTCGGTAAGCGTTTGGGAGCTAAGGAGACCAACTGCTATAGTTTTGAAAGCAAAATGTTTTCCCAGTCTTGCTTCATGCAGGATTTCAGCTGCTCAATACTTTGCACCCTCCTTTGTCATATTTTTCATTTAATAATATGCCAAATATTGTCAGTGGGTGACAGGTCTGGACTGCAGGCAGACCACTTTAGCTCCTAGACTCTTTTACTACAGAGCCATGTTGTTGTAATAGGTGCAGAGTGTGTTTGCCTGCTGTTGCTGAAATGAGTTTGGCTTTCCTTTAAAAAAGGCATCTGGATGGCAGTAAATCTTGCACCAAAACCTGTATATCTCGTTCATCATTAATGGTGTCTTCACGGATGCGCAAGTTACCCATGCCATGTGCACTAATGTACCCTCATACTATCATGGATGCTGGCTTTTGAATTGTTTGCTGATAACAAGCCAGTTGGCCCCTCTCCTCTTAAGCCCAGAGGACGCGGCATCCATGATTTCCAAAAATAATTTCAAATTTTGATGAGTCAAACCATAGAGCAATTTTCCCACTTCACCTCAGTACATTTTAAATGGGCCCAGAGAAGAAGGCAGTGTTTCTGGATCCTACTTATATATGGTTTAATCTGTACATGGCGGAGTTTTAACCTGCATTTGTGGATGCAGTGACAAACAGCGTTGACGGACAATGATTTACAGAAATGTTCCTGAGTCCATGCAGTGATGTCCACTACAGAATCCCGTCTGTTTGAAAAAAAATCAAAATCCACCCAGTGGAACAATTTAAAGCTAATTAGTGAATTGGCAACAGGTTAGTTACAAGATTCGGTATAAAAACAGCATCCCAGAGAGGCTGAATCTTTCAAATTAAGGATATTGAGGGCTTCATCACTCTGTGAAAAACTTTATAGCCAAATAGTTCAACAATTTAACCCCTCTGCGCAGATGTAGATGCCAGCAGACTCGGAGGTGCTCTATTTATGCATGCAGTTGCACTATTCTATCACTAGATGGCATGTCCGGATCAGTTGAATATTCACTTGCAGCTCAAGCTTGAACATGGTTCAGACTATGGACAAGTTCAGTCCCATCCCAGTTTCACAGGAGTTGCATGCGTAAAACTCCTCAGCTAAGCCTCAAGTGCTAACTGCTCAATATACTTGTCCTTAGTGTCTATCCAGCAGTTTAAAAAAATGATCTCTAGCGAAAGAAAAAAATCGTTGTCCTTTGTAGCAACCACTTCAGCTATAGTGAGCCAATGGTATCCCAATTAAGCCCCCATTTACACACTCGGAGATCATTTGGTGAACATTGAGCGAACCAAAATTGTTCATAATATATTGGTCTACCTCTGTGCCAAAATTGGTGCTTTTATCAAAAAATGCACAATGGGTTTAAATATCCTAGGTAAACCGCACTACTACAAGACCCATTATTCACGACCGACAAGGGGACCAAAGCCACTCGCCACTGGTTCCTCTACCATTTCCGCCATGTTTTAATCTGATCCAATATTCTGCCCAAATACTTCACCGGGCGTTCTTCTCGCATCGGCGCCGCCATCACAGCATCCAATCGAGGAGAGCCGGACCACCTGATTAAAATCCTCGGACATCGAACTCTTGCGCAAGCTGTGTTCGCAATAATATTGACAACGTACGTAGAGCCCATCTCTCGCTGATTCATTGACACTTTTTGGGGGCTTAGGAGCCACACGGACTCCGAAGAAAAACGCGAGCCCCACCCAGAGTCTCGCCACCTGGGGGGCGCCCAATGCTCGCACAATCACAGACCAAGTCCATACAAAATCACATTTGCCCCGATCTCCTATCCGTAGTTCCACCTAATACTCTCCTCCACTTTGGGAGTGGTCCAGAATTCATTAAACACTCGTTAATCCTGAGATCCAATGTTATCGGGAAACCCACTGCATATTTCCTGAATGACAAGCAAGTTTTAAATTATGTTTGTGTGTACATGTGCATGTGTGTGGGCGTGTGTCAGTGTGTGCCTGTGTGTGCTTGTGCATGTGTGTGTGTGTGTGTGTGCGTGTGTGTGCGTGTGCTTGTGCATGTGTGTGCCTGCATGTGTGTTTGTGTATTTGAGTGTGTGTACTTCTTGTGTGTGCACGTGTGTGAGTGCCACAGGCCATTCATGTAGACATGTCTGTACAGGTCAGTCCTGTGAAATCTCATTAAATTCCATTAAGCTTTTCCTTTCTCACTTGATTCAAGGGTACAGTGCACTCTTTTTGCACTTGAATCGGATGATTCGCTCAATGTCGAAGTACTTCTACATCTGTCTTCTCCATAGCACATAAAATGTAGGAAGGCTGGTAGATAGGGGGCCCTACGCAACATAGAAGGACTCATTTTGAACTCTTACCCCTGCCCTTTCAATAGAATGTAGCTGTATTAATTTTTGTATCAGAAGATATCATAATTACAACCTCTGTTCCATAAGAACTGGGACAGGAGGTAAAATGCAAATAAAAACAAAATTCAGTGACCTGTAAGCTCTCTTTTACCTACATTTAGTTGAAAAAGCATAGGTTTCACCTTTTTAACACTGCAGGGGGCCCCAACATCAGTCCCGGGGGCCCACTGTTTGTGCTTGATTTTGTACAAACTACTATCGCAGTCATAGGATTTTAACAAGCGCTTAATTTGTCTAAATTTGAGCAGTCCATGTATTCACTCTTCATCCATACTGCACGCCGTGCATAAAAAATTCCATTTTCACATAGTGATATGTTGGGAGGGAGTGCATGAGCCCACTGGGGGGCAGCAGTGGGTAATGCTGCAGCCACCCAGCCAGAAGGTCATGGGTTTGAATCTGGCCTGGGACTGTCTGTGTGGGGTTTGCATCCTCTCCCTGTATCCCCCGTTCACATGGACCCTCGGGAAATGTGTGTGTGTGTGTGTGTGTTCTTGTACTTGCTACGTACTGAGGACCGGCATGAGTTTCTAACCAACAAAGTGAAGTCTTTTTTGGGAAGTGAGGACATTTTGGCCGGTCCTCACAACTACAAAGGCAAATTGTGCCTTAGTAGTTAAGGTTAGGGGTAAGGTTAGAATTAGGGATAGGTTAAGGTTGGGGTAAGGGTTTGGGGTAAGGTTAGAATTAGGGATAGGTTAAGGTTAGGGTAAGGGTTTGGGGTAAGGTTAGAATTAGGGATAGGTTAAGGTTAGGGTAAGGGTTTGGGGTAAGGTTAGAATTAGGGATAGGTTAAGGTTAGGGTAAGGGTTTGTGTTAAGGTTAGAATTAAGGATAGGTTAAGGTTAGGGGAAGGGTTTGGGGTGAGGTTAGAATTTGGGATAGGTTAAGGTTAGGGTAAGGGTTTGGGGTAAGGTTAGAATTAGGGATAGGTTAAGGTTAGGGTAAGGATTTGGGGTAAGGTTAGAGTTAGGGATAGGTTAAGGTTAAGGTAAGGGTTTGGGTTAAGGTTAGAATTAGGGATAGGTTAAGGTTAGGGTAAGGGTTTGGGTTAAGGTTAGAATTAGGGATAGTTTAAGGTTAGGGTAAGGGTTTGGGGTAAGGTTAGAATTAGGGATAGGTTAAGGTTAGGGTAAGGGTTTGGGGTAAGGTTAGAATTAGGGATAGGTTGCTTAGGTTAGGGGTAAGGGTTTGGGGTAAGGAATTTAGAATTAGGGATAGTTTAAGGTTAGGGGTAAGGGTTTGGGGTAAGGTTAGAATTAGGGATAGGTTAAGGTTAGGGTAAGGGTTTGGGGTAAGGTTAGAATTAGGGATAGGTTAAGGTTAGGGTAAGGGTTTGGGGTAAGGTTAGAATTAGGGATAGGTTAAGGTTAGGGTAAGGGATAGGTTAAGGTTAGGGTATGGGTTTGGGGTAAGGTTAGAATTAGAGATAGGTTAAGGTTAGGGTAAGGGTTTGGGGTAAGGTTAGAATTAGGGATAGGTTAAGGTTCGGGTAAGGGTTTGGGTTAGGCATACTTTGCTTATTGTTAAGATTAGGGAAAGGCTGTAGAGACACAGGAAGAATGAATGGAAGTCAATGTAATGTCCTCACAAAGATATAAGTACAAGGATGTGTATGTGTGTGTGTGTGTGTGTGTGTGTGTGTGTGTGTGTGTGTCTGAGCCCTGCGATAGACAGGCGAGATGTCCAGGGTGTGTTACTGCCTTTCAGATTGCGCTGGTAAGCATGAGAAACACAGGTTTCTTGATAAAAAATATTTCTCTTTTTTTATTTACAAAAAGGCAAAAGAAAGAAAAATACCAAAAAATACTTCAGAAACAATATCTGGGCCCAAAAAGAGGTCAATATAACAAAACTGAACTGAAGCAGAAACAGAAAAGAACTGAACAGCAAAAAACTGACCTCCAGACTGGGCCACAGGGGAAACTTATGATGGCTGATCAGACCATTAAGACACACAGGGGGACAGACTACAACATAAATCTAAACAAAATACAATTAACATAAAAATTATAAACCCTAAACACTAACAAAACAATAATACCAACTATATTGAAGAATACTGATGAAAAAACATGACAAAACAATGCCAACTTACTCATCCACCCCCCATGCTGCTGGAGAAAGTGGTACAGCCCAATGGCCTCATTCAGGCTCTTTAAAGGGGCAATAAGCGGAAATGCATCATTTCTAGATTGAAAATTATTTAAAAATCGCTATGTGAAGAATGAGAGGTGTAATTTCATCTGGAGTATAGCAGGACGTCACACACCCGCTCTCTGTGTTGATCTCCAGCCCCTTGTTTACAAGCCGGTCCGGCTGCGCGTTCATGTACGTTCATGTGAATCACCGCCTCCTCCCTCCTCTCGGAGCCCTTGGCCCTCCCTCCCTATAAAAGGCTACAGCCAGTGAGCAGTGGCAGCGCGTATTTTCAATGCAAAATGGCAGAGAGCGGAACGAAACGTTCACCTGAAGACGACCAGGATCCAAGATTACCTCTAAAGAAACAACGGTCGTTGGCGAAGATGTTGGATAAAGAAAGGGACAGAACCCGGATTAACATTGACCTCGCATTTCCAAGGTGCAGAGCACTGCGAGAGCTAAAGGGGCTACAATTTGACTCGGAGCTAGCTCTTCTTCTCCTGGACAGGTAAGTAACAACAAAAAGTCAAATGTCTGCTTTAATTAGTGTTACCAGTAACGTTAGGCACATGTCGCTATGTCGATTCAATTAAATTTAATATTACAATCGTAGCATGGGTTAATGTCCGGAGCTTGAGTTGTTAGCGGCTCGGTCCCAGCAATGGGTCAGGCGTTACGGTTGTGTTAGGTGAGTAGCCCGGCAGCCAGCTAACATAGATTGTATTTGCAGGAAAGCTATTTACTGCCGTCATATTGTCAATACGCTACTAACTAAACTGTCTGCTAACACCATTAGCAGCGAACAGACACGTTTGATGCCAATGGTGACACACTAAATTATTGGCATAATGATTAATTTACGGACAAAACAGCATAGAAACTTGCCAAAAGGAAGTTCTCTTTCTTGTGGCATTATAACGTTATAAGTTACTTACTTCGTTACTCAACATGTTCCACAAAATGGTGATGTTGTTTTGCTCGGTATGTTTGCACTTTGCAGATAGTTGTTCGCATACAGACGAGGCGAGTTGGGGGTGGGGGGTGGGGGAGAGCAGAGGGAGAGGGAGAGGGAGGTGTGGCTCATGACACACTTTGTTTTGGTCTACAGGCAGTGCACAACAGCAAGCCTAGCAGTGAAACAATTTCACTTTTTGCCCCTTTAAGGGAATTAGTTACAGCTGGTCCCTCCTTTATTTCCAAAGCCAAGGCTCCAGGGGGCTGTTTCAGTAAACTTAACTTGTCCAACCGGGTCGGACCATCCATCCCGTGAACAGTCGGACCTTCAACAGACCATGCCTGCCAGGTGTTTCAATAAAACAAAAGTAGGATGTCCGACCATGGTCCAACGTTCATCACTGTCCAATCGAAGCTGCGTCATCACACCTCAGCAACACACAGCTTTGTGATACGGTGTTCAAATATTCAAAAATGCTTTAACGTTAATTGAAAAAACAACTCTGATGAGGCAGATTTCTAACTACTCAGAGAAAGTAAACTTACTGCACCCATGGCTGTAAGATGTCACATTCAATTTCAATATTAACTGAATACAAGCTATCTAGATAATCAAAAGTAGCCTACGTCAAAAAAAAAAAGTAGCCTTCTTTTACTGTGCATTCTGTACTATAAGCTATGAGTACCTATCGAGTTGCAATATGACAAAGCTATTCATTAAACAAATGACATTAAAACATCCATATCTTGATGACTGCTCATTTTACAGACTTAAGTTAAAGACAGGCGGTAAACAGAGCTCCACTCTTGGCCGCACATATGCACCATGAATATGCTGATTTATAACAACCTCTGGTAACCATGCAGAGACCGCTCTTAAGGCAATATCCCATTTGTGTTCGGATAACGTGCATAAAAATACAACTTTTTGTCTCGCTTTAAGAAAATGCCTCCGATGATTTAGAAGTGAAATATTCATATATGTGTGATTGTTAGAAAATTAATTCACGGATTTAACAGAGCCCCGTTTCTGGGTAAATATCAGTTTCGTGGGCATTTGATGATATTGTCTTTCCTCTCTCGAAATATTTGCCTTGAGGAAACTTCATGCAAAACGGCATTGATTTTTTGTCCAACCAGGTTTTAGGACAACTCTTGAGTGGTCCCATGATGCAGGTTTTTCTGGATGGGGGAAACCGGAGTACCCGGAGGAAACCGACATAAACACGGGGAGAACATGCAAACTCCACACAGACAGGCCCCAGGCCAGTTTCGAATCCACAAATCGCTATGAGACCACCGTGCCGTCCGTGCTTAGCATAACGGCAGATTTTTCCGCCATCTTTGTTTACAGTGGAACTGAGATTGGACAGCAGGGTAAAGGCTGACAATTACTTAATAATAATAATAATAATAGTAATGAAGCGATTTTATTGAGGCCCCTCAAAGTAAGATTTTTCTCAGTGTGAAGCACACCTCAAAACAGCAAGATGGCAGGAGCACGCAAACGGGTCTACCGCACAAAAGTAGCATCCAAAACTCAAAAACAGAATCCAAACATTTCAAATAATTGAAATTATTGACAGAAAGGGCGCCCCATGCCAATAAAGTGTGATCAGAGTGAACGGCTCTGTACAACGTGATAAATAAGTCGGGAATGCGGCCGTTGATCATCCATGACACTAAAAGCATTAAAATGCCTCTGTTTAACAATGACTAAAGGTACCCTTTAAGTAAAGTGGTGGCAACCAGCATTCTGCTCAAGGCACAGTGGCCAGATCCGGGTGTTTGTTTGCAAGTTGTCTCAGGCGGGCTTTAGGTGGAACAGCGCAAATACCTGAATCCAGCTGGTTCGCATCACGGAGAGGGTTAGATCATGAACCTTTTTAAAAACTCTCCACAATATAAGGTCTAACATTAACAGTAAACCCATCTCTGGTTTGAGCCTTGAACAATCATGGGTACGTTTGGTTATCTTTTGGGACAGACCATGTGCTGTTTATAAGTGATGCTTGGACTAAAAATTTAAATCTCATCGATATATCATGGTTTTTAATGTTAACACTTGTAATGTCAGTGTACCTGATGAGATGTGGATGCAGAACAAATTTCCAAAGGGACAATAAATTATCTATCTATCTATATATCTATTGGTTCACTGGACTCAGTCATTGGACATAGTAAATATGGTCGGTTTTATCCATAGACTATAAAAAGATGGACGCAGCACCCGGGTCTGAAAAGTGAGGCCGATGCGGAAATCTCAAAAATTTGCATTATATTTAATGGCCAGCAGATGGCAACATCGGTGGTTGCAGAAAGAAGTTCAATGCTATTGAAGTCTATGAGAAAATGACCCTACTTTGCTACCTGATTTATTATTTCAATAATGATTTTCCACATCATTTTATGGTATCTATCGCAAGTTTCAAGTCTCCTTCGATATATCGTTATGTTCAGTTTTGTAAATTATGGTCCCAAGTAGACTAGAACAAAGGATAATGCTAGAATATGCTTTAGGGGCGTGGCTATTCTCTGGTCCTCGTCCGATACGGTCAGATCCAGAGCCATGGTCCTCCCCGGATCTTCAATTCATGCTCTCGTCCAATAGGAATCACATCCGGTTTCAAAATGACGAAATGGTGCTGTTCAAATTTCCAAATCGAGGCCTCCTAAATGGTATGCTGAAACCAATGGGTGACATCACAGTTACTTTTTCCATCTTTTTATACAGTCTATGGTTTTATCAAGTAAACAGTGAAGACTTCACGTTGCAGTTATGAATTAGCCTACAATTAGTTTAATTAAATTTTGAAAATAAACAGTAAATATCGCATTTTACATTAAATATGTGCACATACTGCCAAAAAACTTCAGAAAATTTGAAATGTGTCGCCTCCCAAGCTTTAAAGGTAGGCCTAAAGTCTGATCATTATAGTGGAAGACTGAGGACCATTTGCCTGTCCAGACAGATGGCTGTGATTGAATGCGATTCATCTTTCTTCCCCAAGGCCCAAAGAAAATAACAGTCGCACGGACATCCTGAATGCCGCACGCAAGCAATGGGAATTCCTGACTCTTCGATCACAAATGACTCCTTCATTAGACCAGCAGGATTTTACGTTATTGGATTCACTACTTTAAAGTTTGTTGAGCTGTTTATAATTTTCCTTGGCTTTGTTTACATTGTAACAATTTTGTTCAATGTATTTATTATTGTCATAATCTGTATTGATAATCGCTTACATACTCCAAAGTATATTGCAGTGGCTAATTTAGGAGTTGTAGACCTTATGTGCATTACATCCTTTATTCCTAGTTCGGTAAAAACGGTTCTAACGACAGACACGTTTATGTTCTACAATGGATGCCTGGCGCAGATTGTCATTTATTACAGTTCTATGATGTTGGAGTCCTTTTCCCTCAGTGTTCTTGCCTATGACAGGTTAATTGCCATATGTTTCCCACTGAGGCACAGATCTATCAACACTTCCACAAGGATGATCAGTATTCTGGTGACACTTTGGGCATTTTCCATAAGTGCCATGACGTTCCTGGCTTTGATCCTGAATGACCTCTCTTTTTGTGATTCTCTCACTGTGTCCAACTATGTCTGCGAGTACGCAGGCGTGATCAGTCTAGCGTGCAACAATAATACACTACAGTGGGCAGCTGTCACTTTTGTGAGTATATTTACTATATTTGGTCCACTTAGTTTAATTGTTCTGTCATACACATGTATTTTGGGAACCGTGCTCAGAATGAAGAATGTGGAAAGCCGGTACAAAGCACTTGCAACTTGCACTGAACATTTCATTCTTGTCGCGATTTTCTATGGGCCAGTCATGTCGCTGTACATTATTGAACTTTTCTTATTCAACGCTGATCCAAACCTCAAAATGGTGAACCTGACTTTAGCCTCATGTATCCCCTCCTGTCTGAACCCTATAGTGTATTCTCTCTGGCAACTAAAGAAATCAGGGGCAGAATTCTCACTATGCTTCAGAGAGCTAAAGTAACAGCTGGTGCACTTAGACAGAAAGGTGGAACAGGATTTGTATCTTAAAGGGGACGTATTATGCTGATCCTTCTTTTATTATTATTTTCCTTTATTACAGGGAAGTCCCACTGAGACCGAGGTCTCTTTTTCAGGGGAGCCCAGAATACAATAAAACAATTACAAAGTGAGTTAACACACAGAGCATAATAAAATTCACAAAATTACATACAACACCTGCAGTATAAAGGAAAACAAACTTTAAAATACAGTTAAAAATAAAAGGAAAATAAAAAATAAGTAAAACATTCAAGTGCAAAGGACAGAGAACAAGTCCAAAGTTATAACTAAAGGCAAGTACATCTGGCCTCCTCAAGTAACATCTCCCACAGTCGATTCTTGAAGGACTCATATGGAATGAGACAATCAAGCTTTAGAGAGTCTTGGCATCTATTCCAGACATAAGGTGCAAATGAGCTAAAAGCAGAACAGCCCAAATTTGTCCTAGTCCTGGGTGACTCTAACAAAATCCATCCTTGTGATCTGACATGCTGGCTTCGGATTTTGAAGGACAAAAGCCTAGTAAGATATGAAGGAAGTTTGCCAAGCAATGCTTTATAAATAAATAAAATACAATGGAGCTTCCTTCTAAAATAAAGGGAAAACCACCCAACAGAACTATATAACACACAGTGATGAGTGCGGAAACAATCTCCAGTAATAAAACGCAGAGCCCTGTGATAAATAGCGTCCAGAGGTCTTACAGTACTATCAGAGGCATGCATGAAAAAGATATCCCCTTAGTCAAATGAAGGTAAGACTGTTGCCTGGACAATCCTCTTCCTACTGTCTAAAGAAAAACAAGACCTATTTCTGTAAAGAAACCCAATTTTTGTTCTGATTTTCTTGGACAAGTTAGACACATGATTTTTAAAGGAAAAGTCATGATCCAGCCAGATACCCAAATACTTGTAAGACTGAACTTGCTCAATTTTAGCACCAGTCACCGAGAAAATTGAGTCATTTGGCATAATTGCATTCCGAGCAGAAAAAAACATGAACTTATCCGTATTAAAACAAGTTTCAGATCTGCCAGAGCGTGTTGAATAAGATTAAAAGCCGATTGCAGATAGATAAGGGCCTGGGCACACGTTGGTGTAGAGGAGTACAACACAGTGTCATCCGCATAAAAATGAACCTTGCAATTTGCAATATTACGAGCAATATTATTAATATAAATTGTGAATAAAATCGGTCCAAGTATGGATCCTTGGAGTACTCCTTTCATCACTTTTAAAAATTGAGACTTTGCATCCCCAAGCATAATAGCTTGTGTTCTATTAGAGAGATAATCCTAGAACCACAAGCAGGCCTCACAATCAAGACCAATGGAGGACAACTTTTTTAATAAAATAAAATGGTCTACTGTATTGAAAGCTTTTGCTAAATCAAAAATAGGGCTGCACATTTTTGTTTATTATCCACAGCTGATATCAAAGCATTTATAACCACTGTGATGGTGCTATGACCAGGCCTGAAGCCAGATTGTTGCGAAATTAAAATGTTGTTGAAAGTTAAAAGGCTGCAAAGTTGTTGCTTAACGAGAGATTCTAAAATCTTAGCCAGGCAAGGCAATTTTGAGATAGGTCTGTAGCTGTTCAATGAACTGGGATCATCACCCTTAAATAATGGAAAAACATGAGCAGCTTTCCATACACTGGGAAAAGTCCCCGTCGATACAGACAAGTTAAAAATATTAGTTATTGAATGCGCAATCATTGGGGCTGCTAAACGCAAAAGACTCGGAACTAGCTGATCCTCTCCAGTGGAATTATTTACATCAATTCGTTTCAATTCTTGTTGGACCTCATTCACTTGAAATTCCCTAAATGAAAACAATACTCTAGGTTTTGGAGAATTTGTGAATGAACTAGAGCTGAGGTCAGACATATCCCCTGTAGAGGACTGATTAATAAAATTTTCAAAAAGGTTTCCGGCCGCTATAAAATGTTGGTTAAAAAGATCACAGATTTTGTGTTTATCAGTTATAGGACCTGAATCAGTGTGGATAGAGTGTGGTATAGATGAAGACGGATAAAAATTCAGGGACTTCACAATTTTCCAAAAATTTGCAGGATTTCCCTGACTTTTGGTCAGTGACGAGATAAAATAATCAGATTTTGCCTTTTTAATCAGTGAGCAGCATTTATGTCTTAATTTTCTAAAAACCTGCCAGTCAGAGAGTGCCTGGGTTTCCCTAGCTTAAACCCATGCTTCATCCCTGACGCGTAGTTCAGTGGATAAGGCATTTGAAAACAAAGGGTTTCTTCTATTCTTAACCCTAAGTCTCTTCACCGAAGCGTGTTTATCCACAGCACGATTAAACACGGTAATAAAGTGAGCCAATGCTAGGTCAGGGTCTGGAATAAAACCCGCAAAGCTTAAATCACTCCAGAAATTTCGTGCAGGAAGGCCTGTTCACAGAAATGTTTAAAATTTCTTTTATTAATAAAACATGGAGGAACCTTTGTAACTTTCATATCTCTAATACATGCTACTGGGCAGTGATCACTAAAATCCAAGGGAAAGACGCCACTCAGGGCATACTTGTGCGGTCTATTTGTTAAAATCAGATCAATCAAAGCTGACCGGGATAAATCTTTAAAATTAGGTCGTGTAGGCTCTGAAATAAATTGCGTGAGAGTCAGGCCATCGCAGACCTCTTTAAAATGGTTTGAGGACGGTGACAACCAATCTATATTGAGATCAATAATTCAATAATTCAGTGTGAGCATAAGTGAACAAGATATTAGAGAGATTGATTATGGAGGATGAAAGAGCGCTTGGTGGGCGATACACACCTGCTAGTGTAAAACTTGCACAACCCAAACCTATTTTGATAATTAGACACTCAAACTGCTCTGGAATAGAGGAGGATAATAAAGCATTCATAGTGAGAGAGGATTTTACAAACATCAATACCCCTCCCCCTCTCTTACTCCTGTCACACCTAAAAACATTATAACCAACCACTGCTATATCATGGTCCGACACAGAATCATTCAACCAAGCTTCAGTGGCAAGAAATACATCAGGATTATTTTGCAGAACCAGAGCCCTAACACAATCCATTTTTGATAACAGACTCCTTACAATAAGACACAGTAGACCCAACCCACACTTACGAGATTGAAAAGCTACAGGTGTTAAAACTACAGGAGGGACCGTTAAAATAATACCAGGGGTCTGAATATTGATTTGTGTCAGGTTTGCTACCGAGACACCACTTGGTCTAAATTTCTGCCTTGGCAGGCGTGTGGAAGTAATTTTTGCGATTGGGTGCGCAATAGTACTTGTCGCCCCAGAAAATGTTACACCCTCACTACATCTGACCAGAATGTTTAAAAAGCCAACAGAGGGACCAAGTCCACTAGAAAATGAGACGGTGGCTGGACGTTGGGGGGAACTCTTGTGGGAGACAGCAGGCTGACAATGAACCATTAAGGAAGAAGGTGAAGGAAGTTCCGGCCAGTGTGTGCAGGAAGTAAATAGTCAGTCCCGTGGGAAGCACAACACAGCATGGTGAATGTTAGCCGATAGCATTTGGCTGCCCCATTTGCTGGGATGTAACCTGTCCGTTTTAAAAAAGGGTGCACGGTTCCAAAACAAGTTAAAATTGTCAATAAAACCAAAGCTATGAGTCCTGGTAGCATACTGAAGCCAAGTGTGCAGGCTAAGCAGTCTGCTGAAACGGCCACTGCTGCGCTCGAAAGTAGGGATAGGACCGGAAATAAAAACTGATTTTCCACAGCTTTTTAAAAAGTTAAAAAGGAGGTTAAAATCTTTTTTTGTACGCTCCGACTCCCTCCGGTTAGTATCATTAGTCCCAACATGAACTATAATCCGCTTGACAGTGGACGGGAGTGAGGAGAGTAGCGCAGGTAACTTACCCAGGATATCCATAACTGTTGCTCCTGGGAAGCAGCGGGTCGCTACGTTAAAGAATACATATAAGTAATGTTATAATGTTGGATGTCCATACTCAACCTCTTTAAAGTTTCTAAACATAAGATACAGGGGTTTTGCCGTAATCCAAGAACGTGATTTTGTGAACGTGATTTCCTCTCTGAACAGCTCGTCCCGAGATCTTCACGAGATCTGGGCAAAACCTGACGTCAGGTTGTGCCGGCCAATTAATACAGACCTAGCCAGAGCGTAGCATAGGCGTAGACCTGCTGTGGAAGATCATGAACCAGGTCTATGAGTCTGGAGAATTACTAGAGGACATGTTAAGATCTATTTTTATCGCTCTTCCAAAGAAACCAAATGCAATGGAATGCGAGAACCACAGGACAATCAGCCTGATGAGCCATGTTCTGAAGATTGTCTTGAAGATCATACTACAACGCATCAGAAGGACGATTAGACCAGAAATTCCAGATATCCAATATGGCTTCATGGACGACAGGGGGACCAGAAATGCTGTTTTCGTTATCAGAATGATCTGCAAACGTTCCATCCAATTCCAACAAGATGTGTACATGTGCTTTATAGACTACTCAAAAGCGTTCGACTGGGTCCAACATCAGAAACTATTTGAACTCCTGAGGAACATCCAGATAGATGACAAGGACTACAGGATCATCTACAACTTATACATACAACAGACGGCAGCTGTGAGACTCCCCGAGGAAACAACTGCATGGACCAAAATCTGCAGAGGTGTTCATCAAGGGTGTGTGATGTCTCCAGATCTCTTCAATTTGTATAGTGAGGCCATCCTCAGCAGCCTGACAGAAGTAGATGAGGGCATCAAGGTGAATGGGAGACTGATCAACAATATCAGATCTGCAGACGACACAGCGCTGCTAGCAACATCTGCTAGAGGTCCACAGAAACTGCTCAAAGTAGTCTATACAACCAGCAAGCTGTATTGCCTGACATAAACAGCAAGAAGACCAAGTGTATGGTTGTCTCAAAACTCTCACCTGAACCTCGCTTTCACCTGACATGTAATGCCACCCCAATAGAACAAGTCTCAGGGTTCAACTATCTTGGATCTCTTATTACATCTAATGGGCGCTGTGACAAGGAAGTCAGACGACGGATCTCCATAGCAAAGGATGCTTTTGGCAAGATGAAGCCTGTACTAACAAACAGGAAGACCAAGCTTGAACTGAAGTCCCGACTACTGAAGTGCTTTGTGTGGTCAACTGTCCTATACGGCAGCAAGTCATGGACCCTCAGTACAAGAAGCAGTAAGAATCTTGAAGCTGACAGGTGGTTCTACAGGCGCATCCTGAAAATTCCATGGACAGCTCACACCAGCAATGAAACTGTTCTGCAGATGATGCAACAGGACCGACAGCTGCTGAGAAACATCGAAAATAGTAGGAATAAGTTTGTTGGACATGTCATCAGAAAGGGAGAAGTGGAAGAACTCTCCTTAGCAGGCAGACTCTTGGGATCGCGGGCCCGGGGATGTCAAAGGAAACTCTTCCAATTGACTGCAAGAGAAATGTGGGACATGGAAAGAAATCGCCAGTTTTGAATAATCATCACGATCATGGTTCGCCTAGGTCCGACTCGGACATGGCATAAAAGAGAGAGAGCCAGAGCCAATCACGGCCCTGGACCTGCCCACACCGGAAACTATTCTAGCAGGTACAAACAACCGCAGATCATACTGTGCCTTAGTTGCGTCTACACTCTTGGAAATACAAAAGAAGAACCGCAGATCATTTGAGGTGCAGTTTTGTCAGTATCTCTCCCAAAGCTGCTTGCCGTTTACTTTTGGACGCGAATAAAAGCACCTATTTCTCTTCCAAAAGACGATGCCGCCAGAAATTAGTGGGTAGCTTTTTTGGTTTGCTGGCAGCAAACAGCCACGGCCAAAGGGAACGTTAGCTGTTTGTGCTCAGCATTTCACCAACAACAGCTTTGTCAATAAAGGATAATTCGACGCTGGATCAGCGTTTCAGCTACTTCTCAAACCTGAAGCAGTTGCATTGATCAAGCGCTTGGGGCCACAAGCTGCAAGTAATGATATAACAGCAAATAATGTAAGTGAAGCTAACGTGTTACGGGTGGCTAGCAGGACCGTTAACGATAGTTGGCACTAACAACTGGCCTCAAACACAGGCTTTGTAAAATATCTGAACATAAAGCCTGGATCAGTCGCGACTGACCGTGACTCACAGACACAGAAGCTGTAAGTTGCTTTTACTGCATAAGCCAACCTGACGTGACAGCCAGTTGATTGTGGCTGTAGCACTGCGGCTAACGTAGCCAAGTTGCTGTTGCTAATGTTTATGTCCTAAATATGCAAGAGTAATGTCAGGGGAAATTCAACAGAAGGTGTGTGAACATAAACCTCACTTGAAGCTAACTTTTTATACTTGTTTGTAATTTGGATGCTTGGTACAACTGTTCACGGTAACAGAGCTTGCTGTCTGTAAAACCTGTATCGCAGGGTAACGCTTGTGTCTGTTGTTATGACTGCTCAGTTACCAGCTACTGCATGTTAGTTTGCGTGCTGTGCTAATTAAAAATGCTCCTGGTTAACTTATATGCAGTAATTCGGATCGGTGTGCTTGTGTTACTTCGGAAAGAATTTCCTATTCAATCTCCGTCTTTTTCGGGATTAAATTAGGCCACGGCAGTGCAGAAAAATCGTTTGTTATACCAGACACATTATAGCTTGTGCGTTTCGCGATTGCTTTCACCGGTAGCATCAGAGAGCTTGCCCAGATATTGGAGAAGTATCAGGCTGACCCCAGTCATGGAAAAGTAAAGCAATCGTTTCACAAGCACCCAAAAACGCACCCCAAGCTCTGCAAAACCTACGTCTGGTCTAACTGCAGCCTTTTACAGCACCTCTCAGGTTAGCTTTAACTGTAGCAGCTACAATCAGGCAACGTTATGATGAAACTGCCACATTGATGCTTACCTGTAGAAGTGATCGATTTGCTAGCTCCACTTAAGCAACTGTCCACACTAACGGAACTTACGGTCTGTAAAACCTGTATTATGCTCATAACATAACGGGAGCTATCTCTAGCTGTCGCATACTATCCATAAAGCTGCTTTCACACCGGACACGAAACAA
Organism: Gymnothorax javanicus; assembly: GCA_029692085.1. Taxonomy (NCBI): domain Eukaryota; kingdom Metazoa; phylum Chordata; class Actinopteri; order Anguilliformes; family Muraenidae; genus Gymnothorax; species Gymnothorax javanicus. The sequence goes on from CM056197.1 coordinate 152,023,177, forward strand.
ATTTTTCGCACAACAGATTACATTCAAAGTCAATGCAACGACGCGAATACACGTATTATGGGCGCGTTAAGCTGCTTTCACACCGGACGCGAAACTAATTTTTCACGTGACAGATTACATTCAAAGTCAATGAAAAGAGAATGCATTGAATTTGAATGTAATCTGTCGCGCGAAAAATTTGTTTCGCATCCGGTGTGAAAGCGGCTTAACACGCTCATTTTCTGCGAGCAAACGCTGGTCATTCCGGCGCAATAAGTAAACCGTTACCACGGGCAATTTCTGAAAAGGCCGTTTAGCCTGGAGCTTTCGCCCCTCCGTCACATATAAGCGCAGAAGCTGTTCGTTACTCCACGCTAACGACACACCACAGCTATGCACACGAACCAGCAGGTCCTTATAATACACACCAAAGCAGTCCATAAGCTGTTGGTCCACTTTTTGCTGCTCCTCACTGTCCATGTTTCCCTCTAAACTCAGACCCTCCGGATTTCTGCGGTCTCCGGTCTACACTTGGGTATGTCGTCCCGTTCTACAAATGTGTCTGTATGGGGTGGATTCTAGCTTTCCCTCATTCCTAGCTATAGAGTAGAAACACCGCTGTACTTACCATAGTAGCCGTAGGTAGATAGCAAATTCGAGCTTGAGCTGCCAGACTTTCGCACTGCATCCTCCACTTTCGCCGCTGCGTTTATTAGAACAAGTTCATTTCATTAGATCTATACACATGTAACACGTTTGATTGCGGAATTTCCCCGCCAATTCCTTAGCTCAGATGGCAGACGCGTCTCAGTCACGTTTCACACTTGGGATGCGGACCAGGAAAACTGCATTCTGCCGAGTCCCGCCCAGCTCCGCCCTCCACCGAGCTGGCTAATCAGAAGAAAGTGGGCACACGGGCAGGGGGGGGCATAGCGGAAGAGCCATTCAAACGAGGCGTTTCAGGCAGGGACTACAATGGACTACAAATGAGGTTTTTTGAGGATGGCAGTATGAGCTAAATAAGGACCCTTTTTTGGACTTTGAACGATCAGGAGTACTCTAGGGGAGTCCAAGATCAAAATATCAACTTGGAAATGTAGCATAATAGGTCCCCTTTAAGATAGGACTAATCACTATCCGATTTCAGGTCTTGGTTTTTGGCCTCAATGGCACTTTTGAGTTATTTAGCCAAATTCTTTTTAATGAACTGACATCACCCCCCACCAACACTGACCACCTCTACCCACCTGTGGAAAATACAAACACAGAAAATAGAACTCCTCTCAAGTATTTTCTCCGACCCATTTTGATTGCTAATTAGCTCAATTAGTCTGCCAGTATATCAAATTTGACAGTATTTGAAAACCTCAGCTGACAATGTAGCTCTGACAAGAGAAAATGGCACAATGTCTATTCAACTTAACTTTAGAATAGCGCCACGATCGCAATACCATGCTGAAATTACTCCAATCTGATTTTTTGCTGGATATAGATCAGATGTTTTCAGGGCTGTGTGGACACAAAAATCCGATCTTACATCCGATCTTCAAATCAGAATTGTACCATTTTCACATGTGGTTCTAGATCGGATTCAGATATAATATGTGGAAATGCGACATGAATGAGAATGGTTAGATCGGAATCCATGTGGCTTTTTACCTGTACTCATGCGCTAAGCGCAAATAAAAACATTAAGAGCTAGCTATCGGTCTTTTTTCATCTTCACCAGCTCGTCAGATCGGTCTTTTTTCATCTTCACCACCTCGTCAGGTACAGCTCACGATGTTTGCCGCTCGCCAGAACAAAATCCTATTCTCTACACGCTCGTGCATTTTCTCGGTTTGAGTCAGGTTTTAAGAGCGCATTGCGGTAACTACCACCTATACTTTTGAAAGATAGAAAATTCAATTTTTTTTGTACCCTGCCAGAAGAAAGGTCTCCACTAGCTAACTTTAAAAATATAAGTTTTAAACCATTAAGATTTTTATTTTTTTTCTAAGCGATTTTTTTGTATTTTTACCCCATCAGCGGCCCAAAAACTGTCTGTAAATTGGGCTTTAATCGCAGGCTCGTGCACATAAACAAAGGGCCCGCAGACAAAATACTTGACTTTCGTCGAAAGCTTAACCTTTCGACACCTTTTCGGGAGTGTCAGGTTGGAAAGTAATTTGATTCAAAATTTTCGTAAATTACCTCACTTATGAAGGTCGCGTGACATCTAATGTTTCACGATATTCAAGGCACAAAAATGAAACCTGGTTTGTTGTTTTCCAACCAAAAACCACTACCACATACTCAAGCAATTGTTCTTTGTTGAATTTATTCAAAAATATTTTGGGGTAAATCAAATTACAAGATTTGTGAGTGCTCTGGAAGTGCCCTACTTCGGCCTCTATTGTAACACTTGGCCCGATCGATTCGGAGGTCAATTACGAATACCTACGAAGTTTGGTGTACAAAGGTCCTTCTATTCCTCTTTGCTAGCAAGCATACTGGCATTTAAATCATCTGACCACCGTTTCCACAGTTTTAGAAAGCGGTGTTTTGACTGCAATTGGTTGCCAGTCGAGTTTATTGTCACTTGATTACGATAGACTATTTGAGTTCTCTCTTTGACTTCGACAATCATGGCCGATCTTCTTCCTTTCAAGCGCTTGCAGAGTTATATCCCCAATATAAGCGAACATCGATTTAAAATGGCCAGGCAAAATGCGTTACTTTATGGGCGTGGAACAGAGATTTCTCCTATGAAAAGCCGTCGATGAGAGTTGAGGAGAAACAGCTGGATCATTTTCTCTCATACATTACCAGCCCTCATGTTACACAAGATATTATATTCCCTTTGGACAGAGATATCTTAAATTGTCTACAGGCCAAGTGTTGGAGACATGGAACGTCATAAGGACTTTAATACCGAATCGACTGGTGCGACAATACCAGTCGTACTGCAAAGAAACGGTGTTCCAACCATTTGGGGCTGCAACTATGCTTAGAGTGCTCTCTGCATGCGCAGCTACAGTACGGAAATCGCTGCAGGGGCTTGACTACGTCGCCGCCGAGGGAGCTAAAGGTTTTGAGGATCTTTGTTCAATGATATGCCAGCTAAAGGACAAAGGGCTATCCAGTGAAACAGGCGAACGGTCGATGGATGCACTAAAAGAGGGCAAGCACTACGTCAAGTCAGATTACAAGGTAGCGCTATAACTAGTTTGTATTGTCACAACAACAGGTAAAATCATTAAGGCTGTTTTGGCTTGCTAGCGCCATAGAGAGCGAGTAGCAGCTGAGTGTGCGTGCATCGGTACGAAAAAGGTGAACTAAGAGCTAACGCTCGAAACATTAGCTGAAACCATGAGCGCGGCGAATTGGTTTTACCAGTTGTCTCCACTGTCGCAAGCCGTAAGAGACTAGTTTTTGTGTGCCTTATCAATCTTCGACCTGTAGATATACGTGAAACAGCAACCATTTCTGTTCTGTCTAATTTTGTCTGCCTTGTTTTCAGGTTCATGTATCACCCTGCTCTCCAGTTCCTGATCACTGTAGTACGTATGCCCTGAGTGACCCAAAGGAAGGTCCCCTGTCAAGCCCTTGTGATCATGCTCACGACCAGGAGTGCCAACAATGCGAGATCCTAAAATGCACTCTACTCCATATAGGGACCTATCTCACCAGTGATGCAGCTGACCTGGCCTTCGACGACACTGAAGATCTTCTCTTCACTTTCAAGCAGGCACGTCAAGCCATTGAAAATTGAAAAACCCACCAACTACGGAGCGTTACATAAGATTAGGCATGACTCTCCTCGCTAAGCCAACTGGACGAGACGAAGGTGCTTCTAACCCAGGACTGGGCCATGAAATTTCTACCAACCAAGTACCGGGAGTCCCAAACAATCTGGTTTGGCAAGCGAGGGATATCTTGGCACGTGATAGTGGCTGCACGTAAGCTGAATGGCCAACTCCAAAGCCAGACGTTCGTGCATATAATTGAGAATTCCCTGCAAGACACCTCAGCAGTCTTGCAAATATTGGAAAGTACGCTGAAGTGCCTTAGCGACGAGAACTCAATCCAAAGTGCGCACCTGTGTCAAGATAATGCAGGCTGCTATCATAACGCTGCCTTGATCTCAGCCTGCAGCGTTATGGGAGAGAAGACTGGGGCGAACGTAGAGAGGCTAGATTTTAGCGATCCGCAAGGAGGAAAAGGCTGGTGCGATAGAAAGGCAGCCTCCATAAAAGCGAACATTCGCCGATACATAGACAAAGACCATAACGTCCTCAATGCCAGCGACTTACATGATGCGATAGTGTCAAGTGGGGGGCTTTCAGGTGTAAGAGTGGCTCTCATTAATCCACCGTCTCTTAGCCTTCCCCAAGTCAAATGGGACGGTATAAGCACACTAAACAACTTCTAATATTCAGACGAAGGCATTAGAGCTTGGAAGGCCTTCCAAATTGGCGAGGGAAAGCTGTTCACAAAAGATCAAGTGAAGGGTAAGTAGAAGCAGGCCAATGCTTCAATCATCGTCGTGCGCGCAAGGAAGCTCCCCTTCTATTCAGGCAATTTTTCATTTCCGTAACATATTTTACGGAAATCTCAGTTGTTCTCGTGCCTCCATTTCAATATTGTTGTGTTTCTGTAACTAACAATGGACAACAACTCACTAGCGTGTGGAAAGGCTAAGAAAGCTGGTCCGGTTTGTGATTTTCTGAGGATGGAAGGAAATCAGCTGTACATGGTCTTCACTCCAAATTCTGATGGGCCAATAAATTGCGCAATTCTGTGCTAGCTAAAACCCCCTCTTTGACAACAAATCTGATCCTTTGTTCTTTCTATGTAATATGTATGCACCTGTTTCAATTGACGTTGCACCCATGTTTAGTCCTTGTGTCGTAGCCCGCTTTGCATCATGGGTACCGTATAGATGACCAAAGCCCGGTTTATGAAAGCTGTATAGATGACAAATCCATACCAATTCTATAGCAAAACTCCCTCGAGCTTCCAAATACAGACGTTCGCTCATTTTTTACAGTGCCCACGAAGCACTGCGAGCTATGACACAAGGATACCCACAGTGCAACCTTAATTGAAGGAGGTGTATTTGTTTGACGTATTGTTTTTTTTCTTTAAGCATCGGAGTTTGCGCAAAGACCCTGCTTTGAGTGTACATTTACAGATGGCGGCTTTGTTGATGTTTCCAACGAGCGCTCAAAGAAGATCAATGTGGATTCGCCTTTGCCATCTCCAGACAATGAAAGAGATGTCGAGATCCTTCTTGCCTGCCCCAATGAAGGATGCGTGAAGCTTTACCAACACCATCGTAGTCTAGAGAAGCACCTATCATTTGGAAAGTGTGAGGTGTTGCCAGAAAAATTAACGCTTATTGACAAAGCCAAAAAGAAATACCTCACCCTTCTCACTGAGGTACAAGTTCAATTCCTTCTGTTGAACTATCAACAACAGCCCCTACCGCCACACCTTCTGAGCTAGCAACTGGCTGGGCTCTGAAAACCTCTAAGAAGTCATCAAGATTTACGGAAGCTCAACGAGCATTCCTTGACGGAAAGTTCAGAGTCGGCCAACAGACCGGAAACAAACAAGATCCAGAGAAGGTCTGCCGTGAAATGCGACAAGCAAGAAATGCCGATGGAACTAAACTGTTCCACCAAGACCAGTTCTTGACTTCGCAGCAAATCGGTTCTTACTTCTTGAGAATGGCGGCGAAAACACGCCAAGCAACCATCGACGAGGAAGATGCTAGAGCTGCCGAGGGAGAAGAAAACTATCATTTAGTCCGCAAAGGTTCTAGAAGAGGTGCAACTTCTCCACCCGATCACCTTCGAAAATCTGAACCCTTGCAGTGAATCAAGAGATACCCTAGCTAAGATTAAAATTGCTAAGCTCAAGTCCATTTGCGAGTTTTTTGATATTCAAACGGAAGGTTTCAAAGCAGAAGGCAAAATTTATAAAGGCCTTAGACGTCCTAATTAAATCTTGCAAGTGCAAGTGCTCCACCACTGAATAATGGATGAACGTTAAGCGCAGTACAAAGGTTTTTGTGCACCTATTATACATATATAGGAATTTTTATCAAAATGGAAACAACAGCAACGTCTGATATGTAGGCGTCTAATAAACAGGCTTGTTTATCAGCTGAAAGTGTCATTTTTCTGTAGTACTTTGGGAACCCTGTGTGTTTTCAGCTAAATCATTGTTTTGTTCAGTAATTTGACACCACAGACTCCTTGAGACGACATGTGGTCTTACGCATGCAGGGAAGAAAGACACCTCTGCGAGCAGGGAATAGTATTCTAAGATCTTTGCAAATGTAGGTCAGGTAAGCTAAAATTTATGATCAAGTAACTTTTTCGCAAAATATGGCTCGGAAATACCTATGTAGCTTTTAACGCAACGTATGCAAACAAGAATAGACTGTAACTGAGTTCTGAAATTGAAAACCCTACTGTTGTGCCGTATTTTGAGGTATAAACGAATGTTTCCTTTTTCCCCGATACTAATTTCTTTGCCCTGGCTATCACTGAAGTCGATGGAACTTAAAACGGCTCATCAAATCAATAAAACGGGGGAAAAAAATTCGTAGGTATCCGTAATTGACCTCCGAATCGATCGGGCCAAGTGTTACAATAGAGGCTGAAGTAGGGCACTTCCGGAGCACTCACAATTCTTGTAATTTGATTTCCCCCAAAAATTTTTTGAATAAATTCAAAGAAGAACAATTGCTTGAGTATGTGGTAGTGGTTTTTGGTTGGAAAACAACGAACCAGGTTTCATTTTTGTGCCTTGAATATCTTGAAACGTTAGATGTCACGCGACCTTCGTAAGAGAGGTAATTTATGAGAATCTGTCAAAAATTTAGAATCAAATTACTTAACAACCTGACACTCCTAAAAAGGTGTCGAAAGGTTAAGCTTTCGATGAAAGTCAAGTATTTTGTCTGCGGGCCCTTTGTTTATGTGCATGAGCTTGCGATTAAAGCCCAATTTACAGATCGTTTTTGGGTCGCTGATGGGGTAAAAATACCAAAAAATCGATTAGAAAAAAAGTAAAAATCTTAATGGTTTAAAAGTTATATTTTTAAAGTTAGCTAGTGGAGACCTTTCTTCTGGCAGGGTATCAAAAAATTTGAATTTTCTATCTTTCACAAGTGTAGGTGGTAGTTACCGCAATGCGCTCTTAATATTGTAAGGGCACCCACAAATTACTTTCCTTGTTTTTGACGCAGGAGACTTGTGAAAAAAACGTATCAATTTGCGCATACCTGCCATTTCGGAGAGCAGATGCATTCACATTACAGATAGGTACAGGTCACTTGAAATTATGAATGTGAACCGTCAAGATAGGCAGAAACTTACCCTTGAAAATGATCGGAATTGAAGATTTAGGCTTGTTCTGTAAACGTAGCGCAGGGGTAGCATACTAGGTCCGATAGGTCCCTAGGGTGTGCTGGTTTCTGTTTTTGTCATCCACTTTACACCCCAGGAACCAGGTCAGGTGACTAAATGTAAAAGAATTTGCTTTTATTGATTTTATTGAGTTGTGGGTAATACCTAAAACCAGCACAAAAAATGGTTGTGTATCCCTGTGTTAGAACTTACTGCAGTGTTGAGTTGCTGTTTGGAGCACAATTAACAGGTGACTAGCCTCTTTCTTTTCTCCCGTTTGCAACACAGAACCGACTGATAATAACTTGTGTGTGTGTGCGCGCGCACGCGCTTGCGTGTGTGTGTGTGTTTGCGTGTGTGTGTGACCAGTGTCAGGGTTATTTCACAATTTGAGGGAAATTTCACTTTTTTCACACTTTCAAAAAAAATTTTTGCGCTATTTTGTTTTATTGATATTAAGGAAAGCGGTAATATACCTTTGTCCAGCTCAGCCATTAAAAAATTAATCTGGTAAATACTGCAGTTGATGCAACTTTGTTACCAGTTTTTGGGAGTCTAAAATCATATTATTTTAAACCCTGCTACACAATACAGTACATACCCTACATACTGTATACGCATACAATTCTATGATAACAACTTTCTAAATTTTTATTTTAATGTGCAATATAATTTTATGTGAAGTCGCACAGAGCAGCTGCTGTTAAGGAAGTTGCTTGTGTTGTATCAATTTAAAGTTGTATCATCTTTAACCAGTGGTATTACCATAAGATCACAATAGACTTTTAAAAGAGGTGCAAATTAAATATCTACAGAATTTTAGCCACCCCTGAGTGCTATGTGCTGTTGTGTTGTTGAAATGTATAATGATAATCTTGTACATTTCAATAGACCCAGTTATTCCTGAAGACAACGTCAGGCTGTAATGACCAGCTCTACAGAGGTCATCGTATACTCATTTATAGTCTCTGTTCATCTTGTTAATTCAACTGTCTGTTCAATTATGCCACAACTTTTTTTTTTTTTTTTTTTTTACATAAGGTTACGACCATTCATGATTTGCAATCATTTCACATGCTGCACTAAATTCATTTTGATGGTAATGAACAATGTCCCTCTAAGTGTTTCAGTTGTTACATTTAAACTTACATATGCATGTAACAACAACAGAATTTCTTAAAAGTGCATTTTTTTTTGTACTCATAATGTTGTTAGCTAGCTTGAGTTATTAAGATGGACAGATTTCACCAACACTGAAAAAACATAAAAATTCAGAAAATAGAAGAAGGGATATAACTTCCTGCTGACCATAGATACAGTCGGCAACAACGGGAACGCCCACAAAAGTCACATCCGGTAGAGCCGAGGGGGAAAACAAACCGGTCTCTGCATTAGCCATAGAGTTGCTGTGTGCCCTTTTGCACCGCAAATAAACAAAAAAATCACCAATTAAAGTTTTACATTTTACCTAACAATAAAACGGAACCACAAAGGAGGACAAAATGGCTCAAGCTATCAGAAGAGAGGACGAGTTTGGCAGATTATGGGACCCAACAACAAAACGTGCATGTCTGCACTTCATTTCACTTCAGGCCACTGAGTCGGATCATTCGCCAGTCTTTTAATAGGTATGGACAACAATCCAACCCAAGTGTATTTAATTTTTTAATATATCGATCCATGTCAGCAGGCAATAGCGACTCAAAGTACGTCATGACACCTTGTTAGCGTAGGCAAGACAAGTTTAAATTCCGCGTTTTTACAATATAGTGGACGGGGGGGGGATTGTTTTTTCCCCTCGGCTCTAACCGTATATGACGTTTGTGGGCGTTCCCGTTGTTGCCGACTGTATCTATAGTGTTAGCAAATCTCTTGATGATGCAATTTCCTGTTCCTCATGTAACTTGTTTGTCTTCCACTTTCTTTGCGGGGCTTAATTACTTTCAATAGCATGGTTATGCCCAATGTGTGGGCCACAACTTAAGTACATATTCACCATATTTTAAAATAAGTTGATAATTTAATATTAAATGACACACACACACTACTTTGCAAAAGTCTCAGGCACCCTAGATTTTTTACTTTTTAAGATTGTAATTTTTTGTTTTCCAAATTAGCGCTGCTGAGCATTAAAATTTCCAAATGCTAATTTTGAAAAATAGTTTTGTGAGTAAATGTTTGTATTTCATTCAAAATATTTGATACAGATAGCCTTGACAGCAAAACAAGTAGTCTGCAGAAAACCTGTGGCAAGTTCTCCAGTACGAGTCAAAACGAGCCAATCAACTTATTAATGTTCGAACCCTTGTTGTCATAACCCTAGTGTGAATGACTTCCATGTCTCCTCCGATTCAGCAACCTGCATTTTCCACAGCACGGTATCGCTTTTACTCGGGTGTACCCTACTTTGTCTTTGTACCAGGTACTCGTTTTCCACACAGCATAGTACCCACTCAATTCTAGGTAGGGCTGACCATGAAAAGTGCCGACGTCGTCTTCAATTGAGCACACCAAAACACCAAAACCTCACACAACATGAAGAAAGGGAGATTTTGAAAAGCTGGTTTTTCTTGGTTCTCGGTACCAAGTTGGCCATTTATCTGGCTGCTTATCCATTTTAGCCCAATTTTTTAGCGCTGTAAACAGTCATTTTCTGTGTTTACGGCTGGTGCATAACTCGCTTGCATTTAGCTGCTAATTATTAGCAAGTTGCGGTGTGTTTGACAACTAAGCATTCCCAACTCATTTTATCCGTATTTAGCTAATAATAATATAATCGTCTTGATGGAAAGTTGCAATCCTGTTATGTCACCCTGAAAGGTTTATTTCATGTTAAATTAGCTCACAAGAAAGCTAGCTTGCTGGTTGATATGGGTATGTTTTCACCAACTTTAGTCACGTCTTAATAATAACACTTCAGATTGCATTGATGTGAAAATCATCCTATTCCTACGTAATGTTGAATATGTTATGTATTGTGTCGGCTTGTTCTGCGTGGCACAAATGACGATTCCCTCTGTCTAATCAGTGGTCTGCAGCACATTGACCTCACATTTTAGTATCAGCTCAGGTCAGTTGGAAACTCTCGAAAAGCTACTAAAAAAGGTACCTGGTACCAGGTACTATCCACAATGGAAATGATTAAAAAACCGAGTTGAGTCGATTCGAGTAGAGCTGTTCCATGCAGTGGAAAAGCGCCCTCAGAAATGTTGTCTCATTTGATTGGTTTGCATCTTGCATGTTTCCTGATGCCGGCTGTGTCTTATCTCATTGTTACCTGAACTCACATGTGCGTGTGATGTATTTATATTGCTTCCTTTGGGTTTTCAAGTTGCTGGATTGTCTTTTGCTGAATGCACTTTAGCCCAAGTCAGTATTTACTAGTAAAACTCTTTTTGAAAGTTAAATTTAATCTTTAATGATAATAATATATCGAACTACTCTTACTTATTTGGTTAGTTGGAACAAGTTCCCAACCTCTTCTTATGATCTCCAGCATTGGGGCTGCTTTCCTGTTTCCAGTCTATTCCTCTGTCCAGTTTATGAGGAACCAGCTCCAAAGCCTTCTTCGGTCGTCGGGATTGGGACTGTGTTCCTCTAAAGTGTCTCCATCCTGCCATCAGACAGTTCAGCTCATGTGCACTTCATCTGCCCGTCCTCCTGGATAGCTGCTGGCTGGACATTGGCTACGCCCACATTTCTTCGCCTGTATCATCTGAATTGAACTGTGATATCCTGCTTTGGGCTCTGCACCACTGTCTACCATATCACTATCAATAAATTTGACGACTGGATTGTACTCTGCCTCCGCATTTGATTCCTGGTCTGGATCATCACACCTTCTGTCTTCCTAATTAGTTCTTTCCCTGTTCCAGCAGTCTGCATGATTCTCTTATTAGCACACCTATTCCCTTACTTGGATAGGCTGTGGCCACTTCCTTTGGTCTGACTGTCCTGTGCATGTAAGTGTCTGGTTTTGTGCACAGTTAAGGCTAGATAGTCATAGGCTGAGGGGTTACTGAGGGTAGGTTTGAGGTTCTGCAAAGCAAATTTGTTGAATTAGCTGAAAAGCTTAGGAGCAGATCCTCCACGGTAGTGTTCTCCGGGATTCTACTGTACCACGTGCAAGCAGAGGGAAGCAGAATTTTATCTGGAGGTTTAACACGTGGGCTACTTAACCTGGTGTAGGAAAGAGGGGTATAGGTTTATGGGGCACTGGAACTACTTCTGGGACAGGGGTGACCTGTTCAAGCCAGATGGGCTACACCTGAACCGGAGGGGTACCTTTGCACTGGGTCAGCGTATGTTGAGGGTAGCAGAGAGTTATTTAAACTAGGGACTTGGGGGGCAGGGAGGTTAGAGAGTGTTACACAGAGGGAAATGCAGACTGCCCTGATGGAAGCTGACAGCGTTACATGCACTATTGATGATATATTTTTAAAGCAAAAAAGCGTGGTGAGGGCTTTGAGCAGCGGGCACATGGGAAATCGAAGGGAAGAGCGTTTGTGATAACCTGAAATGTTTTTATCTAAATGCAAGAAGCATTAAAAATAAATTTCGAGAACTTGAGGCCGTTATGATAAGTGGAGGCTATGACATAGTCGGGATTACAGAGACATGGCTTAGTGAAGAGGATGGAGATGAATATAATGTAGAAGGTTATAAGCTCTTTAGGAAGGATAGATGCAATAGGCGAGGAGGGGGTGTAGCACTCTATGTGAACGAACACATAAATGTGCAGGAAATTCCTGAAATTGAACATTCCTTGCCCTGTGAAGATATCTGGGTCAGGCTCACTGGCAAACACAAGACTGGTTTAAACATAGGTGTATGCTATCGACCACCAGCTTTGGACAGTACAGTCAATGAAATGCTCTTTAAGAGGATTACGCAAGCTTGTAGAGGAGGAGGGACTATTATTATGGGAGACTTAAATTATCCTGTTATTGATTGGGAAAAGGTGAAAGGACAGGGCAGGGGGGAGGAAGAATTTCTAGATGTCATAAATGATAATTTTTTGGTGCAGTATGTTAATAAACCTACAAGAGAGAAGGCAATTTTAGACTTAGTGCTCTGTAATGACCCAGATAGAATTAGCAATGTTGAGGTACGGGAGCCACTTGGGACAAGTGATCACTCTACTATTAATTTTGAGGTTTCATGGGAAGTTAAAAAGGTGTATTCAAAAACAAAAATTTTCAATTTTAGGCGAGCAAACTTTGACAGGATGCGCTCATATCTAAGTGAAATAAAATGGGAGACACTCCTGGACTGTGAGTCTGTAACTGAGATGTGGAAAAGATTTAAGGGGGTTTTACTTGATTCACAATGTAAATTCATTCCAAAGGTGTCCAAAAGTAAGCTGAAAAAGCAGAATCCTCAGTGGATGACCGCAGCTATTCGTAGCAGTTTGAGGGAAAAGAGGAATCTTTATAAGATGTACATAGAGGATAACAATGAGATTACTAAGGCCGAATACTGTAAAATGCGAGCTGTGGTCAAAAAAGAGCTGAGGAATGCTAGAAGACTGTATGAAAGACAAATTGCAGGGGGGGCAAAAACTAACCCTAAGCACTTCTTTCAGTACTGTAGCAGAAAAAGGAAAGTCAAAGAGCAGGTTAAGTGCATAAAGAATAAAAATTTATCGCTGCTATATGATAACAAGGATATTCCGGACACCTTAAACGGTTACTTTGTTGAGAATTTTACCTTAGAACGGGTCTTTATTCGGCCAGAGGGCATGTCCAATGCTCAAGATTATTTAGCGGAAATTGAGGTTAGGGATAACATAGTATTAGACAAGTTGCATAAACTAAAGGCAGATAAGGCGGCGGGTCCTGATGGCTTATATCCTAGAGTGCTCAGGGAAGTTAGTGAGATCATCTTTAAGCTGCTATCCGCCATCTTTAGACGGTCTTTAGAAACTGGAGAAATACCAAATGATTGGAAACAGGATAATATAATACCAATATATAAGAAAGGGGACCGTACTGAGCCAGGTAATTACAGGCCAGTCAGTTTAACTTGCATTGCGTGCAAAAAATATTGGAATCTATCATAAAAGATGAGCTGGACTTATTTCTTGATATCTTGAGGAATATGGTTGAGGAATATGCCAACAAACCTGGTTTTTGAAGAGGCCACCAAGACTTATGACCAGAGCAGGGCTTATGACATCATATATTTGGATTTTCAGAAAGCTCCATTTGGAGTTACAGGAGGTATTCTGAAGTGGATTCAAAACTGGTTGCAGGACAGAACACAAAGAGTGGTGGTCAGTGGTATCTCATCTGAGCTAGGTATGGTGGGGAGTGGCGTCCCCCAGGGATCGGTGTTGGGACCCCTGCTGTTCCTCATCTACATTAATGACCTTGATAAGAAAATTGAGAGCAGATTAGTGAAATTTGCAGATGATACTAAATTGGGAGGTTTGGCAAATAGTTTAGAGTCCACTAAAGTGATTCAGGATGATTTGGATCGAATCCAGAATTGGGCAGAAATGTGGCAAATGAAATTTAATGTAGCGAAATGTAAAGTAGTACATGTAGGTAATAAAAACATTAGACGGGATTACTTCATGGGAGGTTTTAAACTGGAATGTGCTCCACAAGAGAAAGATCTGGGAGTGATTGTTGACCAGACCCTCACAGGCTCTAGACATTGTGCCGTAGCAGTTAAAAATGCCAATCGGATGCTGGGATACATTGCCAAAAGTATTGAGTTCAAATCCAAGGAGGTGATGCTTCTTTTGTGCAACACATTCGTCAGACCACATCTAGAGTATTGTGTACAGTTCTGGGGACCATACTTTAAGAAAGACATAGAGGCTTTAGAGAAAGTTCAGAGAAGAGCCACGAAGCTAATTCCGGGTATTAAAGATGAAAGCTATGAGAAGAGGCTGAAGATCCTTAATCTTTTTAGTCTTAGGAAAAGGAGATGAAGGGGTGATCTGATTGAGGTCTTTAAATATGTTAAAGGGATTAACAAAGTGAATTATGTAGGATTCCTTCAACCAAGTGTTGTTAGTAGAACTCGGGGTCACAAATGGAAGCTGACCAAAGGTAAATTTAGCACTGATATTCGGAAATATTTCTTCACCCAAAGAGTAATTTCGGTGTGGAACAGCTTGCCTGACCATATTGTTGAGGCAGAGACCTTGGGAGTTTTCAAGAGCAGGCTTGACTTAAAGTTAGATACCCTTGAGTCATTGAGTATCTGAAGTGATATATTCACGATAGTACAAAGAAACTGGCGAGCCTAGTTGGGCTGAACGGCCTGTTCTCACCATTCATGTTATGTTATGTTATGTTACTCTATTAGTTTCCGCTAAAGTCCAGTTCTTCTCCCTGGTTTCCCTTCCAGGGCGGTAAATTATTAGTGTGCAATTTATGGGGTACTGCAAGTTTACCAGCTTGTAACAATTAAACTATACAATTACAGGGCAGTATACATCATTTTAGGCGAAGTGTTTTCACATCAAATATTAATTTAATTTAGTTTTTCACAGTTCACAACTTTTTGTCGTACATTTTCCAGTAATTAGACAGTTAATTTCATTATTTTTAGAATCATGTCTGCTCTACGATATTGCTTTAAATGTGCCAAAGATTATCACGGCGCGGGTTCAATCCCCGCCTCGTACCAGCCGGCAGTGGTCGGCAGCTCTTTTCAGAGTAGCGCAGTTGGCCAATGCGCTACAGGGATGCAAATTGGGAGGGTCTGCCGGGATAGGGTATTGTAAATAACAAGTTCTCAGGGGCCTCCTGTTGGCCAGACGGGCGCTCGTTAGGAAGATTCTAAGCTTGTTCATGTTCGGGTATCCTCTGCCCTCGTTCTGGGCTTGCGAGGCTTTGACTAATGAGTGTGTAAGAAGCGGTGGCAACGGGCGTGTGCTTCGAAGGAGAGCCGCGAGCTGTCTCACTCTCCTGAGTTGGCAATAGGGGGCCGCATATGCGAAAAGCCTTGTACATAGTTCCCCAGTAGGACATTCCAGATTCGGGTGGGATTGGAGATGCCAAATTTAAAAAAAAAAAAAAAAAAAAAAGTGCCAAAGATTATACTCAAAATTTAAAAAACCTAAAAATTTGACATTTTTGAAACCATGGTATTTGCTTGGCAACTTGGACATAAATAAGTCATTATAGGAGGTACTTTTGGAGGTATTGGTATTTGAAAAGATATTTAAAGATCACATTTAAAGAAATTTTTGATTTAATTTTTTTTTAATACAATTTCTTTTTACAAAACAAACATCTATGTTTAAATTCTGAGCATGTGGTCCTTGACGAGATATGGGTGGGACAGAGATCACCCCAAATTCTGGATTGACCCAGCTATTACAAAGGCCAGTAACCACTGATGCCAACTTGCATACACTATTCATAACACGATGAGACCAAAGTCAACCAGCTCATCTCTTAGCCGACATTTTTCTGCAAGCTATTCATACAAAATGATATGTCCAGGCCCCTGCTTGGTCCTAGGCCCAATAGCATTACATGAGTGGCCAGAACAGGCCGTTGAGCCCAACTAGGCTTGCCAGTTTCTTTTTACTATTGTGAATATATCACTTCAGGTACTCAGTAACTCAATGGTATCTAGCTTTAAGTCAAGCCTGCTCTTGAAAATTCCCAAGGTTTCTGCCTCAAAAGGCAAGCTATTCCACATCAAAATTACTCTTTGGGTAAAAAAATATTTACTAATATCAGTGCTAAATTTACCCGTGGTCAACTTCCATTTGTGGCCCCCTAGACTACTAGCAAAACTTGGCAAACGGAATTCTACATAATTCACTTTGTTAATCCCTTTAACATATTTAAAGACCTCAATCAGATCACCCCTTAGTCTCCTTTTCCTAAGACTAGAGAGATTAAGGATCTTCAGCCTCTTCTCATAGCTTTCATGTTTTATACTTAGAATTAGCTTAGTGGCTCTTCTCTAAACTCTGTCTAGAGCATCTATATCTTTCTTAAAGTATGGTCCCCAGAACTGTACACAATACTCTAGATGTGGTCTGACAAATGTGTTGTACAAAAGAAGCATCACCTCCTTGGATTTGTACTCAATACTTTTGGCAATGTATCCCAGCATCCGATTAGCCTTTTTAACTGATACGGCACAATGGATAGAACCTGTGAGGGTCTGGTCAACAATCACTCCCAGATCTTTTTCATGTGGAGCAAATTCCAGTTTTAAACCTCCCATGAAGTAATCCTGTCTAATATTTTTATTACCTACATGTACAACTTGTAGGACTTTACATTTTGCTACATTAAATTTCATTTGCCACATTTTTGCCCAATTCTGGACTCTATCCAAATCATCCTGAATCACTTTAGTGGACTCAAAACTGTTCGCCAAACCTCCCAATTTAGTATCATTCACAAATTTAACTAATTTGCTTTCAATATTCCTTTCAAGGTCTTTAATGTACAACCCCAATTCCGAAACACTTGGGACGAAGTGTAAATTGTGAATAAAATCAA
This sequence comes from Gymnothorax javanicus, assembly GCA_029692085.1. Taxonomy (NCBI): domain Eukaryota; kingdom Metazoa; phylum Chordata; class Actinopteri; order Anguilliformes; family Muraenidae; genus Gymnothorax; species Gymnothorax javanicus. The sequence goes on from CM056197.1 coordinate 152,040,044, forward strand.
AATGCAATGACTTTCAGATCACATGAGCCAATATGTTATTTACAATAGAACATAGATAACATTTCAAATGTTGAAACTGAGACATTTTACATTTTTATCCACAAAATGAGCTTATTTCAAATTATCTGGCTGTAGCAGGTCTCAAAAAAGTTGGGACAAAGGCAAAAAAAGGCTGAAAAAGCAATGAATATATAAGAGAATCAGCTGAAAGAACATTTAGCAAGTATTAAGTTAACTGGTATCAGGTGTGTAACATGATTGGCTATAAAAGGGATGTCTTAGAGGGGCTGAGTCTCTCAGAAGTAAAGATGGCCAGAGGCTCTCCAACTTGTGAAGGCTTGCGTAAAAAAATTGTGGAATACTTTAAAAACATTGTTCCTCAACCTCAGATTGCAAAGGCTTTGAAGGTCTCATCATCGACAGTGCATAACATCTTCAAAAGATTCAGAGAAACTGGAAAAATGTGGCAAGCAAAGTGGCAAAGTGTCCTGTGGTCAGACGAGTCCAAAGTTGACATTTTTGTTGGAAATCATGGGCGTCGTGTCCTCCGGGCTAAAGAGGAGAAAGACCAACCCTCCTGTTATCAGCATTCAGTTCTAAAGCCAGCATCTCTGATGGTATGGGGATGCATTAGTGCATATGGTGTGGGACACTTGCATTTTTTAAAAAGCACCATGAATGCTGAAAGGTATATAAAGGTTTTAGAGCAACATATGCTCCCCTCCAGATGACATTTATTCCAGGAAAGGTCTTGTGTATTTCAGCAGGACAATGCAAAACCACATACTGCAGCTATTACAACAGTATGGTTTCGTAGTAGAAGAGTCCGTGTGCTGAACTGGCCTGCCTGCAGTCCTGATCTTTCACCGATTGAGAACATTTGGTGCATAATTAAACAAAAAGTCAGTCAAAGGAGACCCAAAACTCTCCAGCAGCTGGAAACCTGTATTAAACAAGAGCGGGATCAATTTCCAATGGCTAAACTCAAGAAACTTGTTCCTCAATGCCCAGATGCCTCCACTCTGTGTTAAAAAGAAGAGGGGATGCTACACCATGGTAAACAGGCTCATGTCCCAACTTTTTTGAGACCTGTAGCAGCCATCAAATTTGAAATGAGCTCATTTTGTGGATAAAATTGTAAAATTTCTCAGTTTCAACATTTGCTATGTTATCTCTGATCTATTGTGAATAAAATACTGGCTGGTGTGATTTGAAAGTCATTGCGTTTTTATTTTATTCACAATTAACACTTTGTCCCAACTATTTTGGAATGGGAGTTGTAGATGAGGAACAGGAGGGGTCCCAACACTGATCCCTGAGGGATGCCACTCCCCACCATACCCACCTCAGATGAGATTCCAATGACCACCACTCTGTGTTCTGTCCTGTAACCAGCTCTGAATCCACTCCAGGCATGACCATCCCTTACGGAAACCATGTTGGCTATCCCTCAAGATATTATTACGTTCAAGAAATAATTGCAGCTCATTTTTTATGATAGATTCCAATAGTTTGCACACAATGCAAGTTAAACTGACTGGCCTGTAATTTCCTGGCTCAGTACGGTCCCCTTTTTTATATATTGATATTATGTTGCCCTGTTTCCAATCAATTGGTATTTCTCCAGAAGACCGTCTGAAGATAGCAGAGAGCGGCTTAAAGATGATCTCACTAACTTCCCTGAGCACTCTAGGATATAAGCCATCAGGACCCGCCGCCTTATCTGCCTTTAGTTTATGCAACTTGTCTAAAACTTCGTTATCCCTGACCTCAATTTCCACTAAATAATCTTGAGCATTGAGGATGCCCTTCGGCTTAATAAAAATCTGCTCCAAAGCAAAATTCTCAACAAAGTAACTATTTAAGGTTTCAGGAATATCTTTATTATCATATAGCAGTGGTCCAGCTTTATTCTTTATGCACTTAACTTGCTCTTTGACTTTCCTTTTTCTACTACAGTACTGAAAGAAGCGCTTAGGATTAGTTTTTGCCCCCTCTGCAATTTTCCTTTCATACAGTCTTCTAGCATCAAGAACAAAGTCAAGCAGGCCTCCTCCCAAGGACCCATCCCAGCGGGCTGTCCCCCCGGCTGCCTGTTTGTGCCACAGCCCCTCCGGACCGAGGTTCTCCAGTGGGTGCAGGACTCCCGGTTGGCCGCTCGCCCAGGGGTAAGTCGGTCTCTGGCCCAACTCTCTTTTAGGTTCTGGTGGCCCACCCTGCACAGGGATCTCAGGGACTACATCTCTGCTTGCTCGGTCTGTGCCTGGAACAAGGCATCAAACCAGCCCCCCCAGGGACTCCTCCAGCCTCTGCCCTCCAGACCTTAGGCGTGTGTGGCCCTGGACTTTGTTACCGGACTGTCTCTGAAGGTAACTTCGTCATCCTCGCTTTTGTGGACAGATTCTCTAAGGCAGCTCACTTTGTCCCATTGCCCAAACTCCCCTCCACTAAGGAGACCGCCAATCTGTTCATCCTTCACGTAGTACGACTGCACAGAATCCTGTTGGAAGTGGTGTCGGACAGATTCATATCTCAGATTTGGAGGGTGTTTTGTCGATCCCCGAGGGTTGAGGTGAAAATATCATCTCGTTATCATCCCCCGACCAACGGCCATACCCAACGAGCTAACCAACAGCTGGAGGTGGCCCTAAGGTGCCTGTGCGGCCAGAATCAGAGGGGCTGGAGCCGGCAACTCCCCTGGGTGGAGTATGCCTACAACTCCCAGCCAGCTGCCACCGGGGTTTTGCCTTTTGAAGCCGCCTTCGGGTACCAACCTCCTCTGTTCCCAAGCCAGGAAGAGAAGGTGGATGTCCGCTACGTCATCGCCAACATCCAACGTGCCAGGCGTACCTGGAATCGGAACTGGACAGCTTTGCGCATGGCTATGGCACAAATGAAGATCCAGGCGGATCAGGCTCAGGTCGAGCCCACGCTTTCGGCCCGGTCATTGTGTGTGGCTCACTTCCAAGGGCATCCCCCTCCGGGCCGAGTCCAGGAAGTTGGTGCCCCGGTACATCGGTCACTTCATCGAGAAGGTCCTGAGCCTCGTAGCTGTCTGCCTGAGGCTGCCTTCCACCCTCCACAGAATCCACCCGGTGTTCCATATCTCCAGGCTCCGGCTGCTCGCCAGCTGTCCTCTGGCCCGGCTCCCCAAGACCCACCTCCACTCCACCTGGTCGATGGCGCTCCTGCCTTCACTGTCCGCTGTCTGTTGGAGGTCCGACGCAGAGGCAGGGGCTGGCAATACCTCATCAAGTGGGAAGGGTATTAGCCAGAGGAACAGTGCTGGGTGCCGGCCCAGGACATCCCGGACCCCCAGCTCAGTGCTGAGTCCCACCAGCGCCAGGAGGCTCAACATCGATCGCTAGGAGGCGCCGGGGAGGGTACTGTGATGAGAGCCAGCTGATACTCGTCTTTCCTGCCTGCCAGCATGGTTTCCCGCCACTCACTCCAATCATTCAATCAATAGTTCAGTCTTTCCATTGGTTCGGTTTCACCTCACTCCACTATTTAGCTCCTGCTTGGTTTAGTTGGCTTTTGTTGATCAGACCATTCACTTCCCTTTCTCTGTGCTGGTTTGGTTCTCTCCCTTTTGGGAGACTAAATGCTCTTATTGACAGCCTGCGCTTTCGCACGTCTAAATTTCCCTTCTAAGTTTAACTATAATTCAATGCTCGCGTATCTGCGTCTCTGTGTGTTTTACTACCTATTTGGGCTTTGCTATATTCTCTCTTTCTAGAGTGTGTAAGCCTTGTTCTATTTTGTATTTGGTATTTCCCATTGTCATTGTTTGTGTGCTTGTGTGCCTTTTGCAAACTTTGTACAATGAATAATAAACCAGTCTTTTTGCCTGCTACTCTGCGGTTGGGGTCTCACTCCGTTCCTGCACATATCAATACATCTGTCTCTGGAGGAGGGATTCAATGAAGAAATACACCTACTGCTGCTGTGGTTGTAGTTTGCTCAATGTGGCTTTTTGTTTTGGAATTTATACTTATTCAACTAAATCGAAGGGCGATGTTTTTGCTTGTTTATTATGCCAACAGCATAAGGATTTCAGTAGACTCCCTGGTATGTTCATTACACCATTCTGTTCAATCTAGGGAGAATATTGCCTGATTTCCTGATAGTGGAATGTTTGTTCTGTTATAATAAGGTTTATTACAGATATTACTAAGTTAGTGAGTTATACTTGTTTCTTATAAGGTTGCGAGCTCAGAAGTGGGAACTGCTGGCTTTTCATTGCTGGGCGAATGTTCTGGCCATTAAATAATGACTGTTCCCTTCATGAGTTTGTGTGCTGGCTTGTGGGTCTCTGAAGAAACTTCAGAACTTCTTCTTGGTGAAAAGGCATGTTTTGTGTTTGGAGAGGTTAACGGTGACCACTGATGTCCAACTGCACCTATACTGATAAACTTATGCTAAATTCAACGAGAAAATCATTTGTTCATATTGAATTTCATGCATCAAAAGTTGATTTGTGTTAAATATTTGATTATTTTATCATTTGACAGTGCATCATTTTGAGGGATCTTGGAGTTTGGGGAGCCACCTGGATGGCTTTCTTATTTAGCTCCTAGAGTGTAAGTAATTTAGACTGTCATGCTTAGCTGAATTATACTTGTAGATAAGGAGTTTATGATCCCAGAACAACCCCCAGCCATTCTTCTCAGTATTATTAGTGAGAATTTATTTTTACAACTTCAATGCTGAATTTTCATGAAGATTTTTTATGTTTGCAGCCCTTTTTCTCTCGCAAAATCATGAAAATAAACTGAAATAGGATGGTATTCTAAATGCCTCAAGTGTCTTGACTCAGTTGAGCTATCCCCTTCCTCTTTGTGAAGCTGAAATCTTGAATTATAAAGCCTTAAATAAGGTAACACAAAAATAGCTAATAATATGTGTTCTGATAAATAGTGGAGATTCCTTTCAAATTAACCTTATTTTGGAATATAAATCACTCTCTAAATCACAGCTTATGTCCTGAGAAGTGCAAAAAAAAAAAAAAACCTTCCCATATATGGTTAATTTAATTGGCTAGAGAAGGGAAAAAGATCACACTTCTTTTACAGTCTAATACTAGTTTTACATATACATACTGATATATATAGGAATGATACTACAGTAAAAACCGATAATAAAACAAGCATACATAACTATAGGATTACATAGTGCTGCGAACATGAACAGTAAGATTAACAATACTGTGAATAACTGAATAATTACTGTTAGGCAATAACTTATTAATACTGATAACTGATTGATTGATGCCATCCTCAATTAATAGATTGATTAATTGATTGATTAGTGACATTTTCAACAGCACAAAATGGCATACTTACAATATAATTGTTGTGGCAAACTTAATAGTCTAGTTGTCTAGTTCCCTGGTTCATCCTCTACCTGCATGTGAAATATTTCTGCTTGATTGCATTCCAGTGAGAAGCAAATGGCGTTTTTATGCAACCTAGGTTGCAGTACTCTGGCTTTGTGATGCAACCCTGGCTACTGGAACTCCATCTTGACTGGGAATTGGCAGTCAACGAATCAAATTCCTTTTCAGATGCTCACAGATATTATATCTAGCGAAAACAGCTCAAGACAGGACCTTCACTATTCGCTCTCAGGAGCAGGAATTTCAGTCTTGCAATCTAGTTAAAAATATATAAAAAAGGTTTTAGAGTTGGACCTTTATTTTTGAAATGAAGGTTGTTTTAATACAATTAACTTCAATTTCTCTAGATTGGCAAATTGAGAACAGGGCCTCTGACAATGACAGCATACGACATTACAGTATTGCATGATCGTACCATATGGCAATGGTGGAAAATATACACTGAACAAAAATATAAACGCACGAACCAAAAATGCTGAGTTAAATGGACCTATAATAAAATATGCCCATAAATGGTGTTTATTGGTGTACTGAATGATTTCCATCCATCCATCCATCTTCTTCCGCTTATCCGGTCGCGGGGGCAGCAGTCTAAGCAAGGATGCCCAGACTTCCCTCTCCCTGGACACTTCCTCCAGTTCTTCCAGGGGTATCCTGAGGCATTCCCAGGCCAGCTGAGCGACATAGTCCCTCCAGCGTGTCCTGGGTCTTCCCCGGGGCCTCCTCCCGGTGGGGCATGCCCGGAACACCTTCCCAGGAAGGCGTCCAGGGGGCATCCGATATAGATGATACTGAATGATTTGTTTTGCTCAATTCTGGTGACCCACTTCTCACTGACCACTCCCTGTGAGATTACTCACTCATTGAGTTATTCCGCCCCTGAGCTGCATACAGCATAACATTGAGTTGGTCAGTCAGTGTGACCAATACACAGGCCCTCCTTGCACCAGGGTCAATATAAGGCCACTGCAAAATGTGCACTTTTGTCACAAGTCACAATGTCACAGATGTCACAAGTCATGAGGGAGCGTGCCATTGGCATGCTGAATGCTGGGATATCTGTGACAGCGGTGTCAACACACTTGAATGTGCGTCATTCCACCATCAGCCGTTTGAGAAGTGATTCAGAGAGACTGGCAGCACTGTGAATCGTCCACATGCACCACGACCACGTGTGACCACGCCCACACAGGATCGGCACATGCGGCTCCAGCACCTCCATGATCGGCTCCGACCAGCCACCAGGACAGCTAACGAGTCCGTCGGACTGCACAACAGGCGGCTATCAGCTCAGACTGTCCGAAACCGCCTGAGAGAGGCAGACCTCCGAGCCCGCCGACTGCACCGAGGTCTCGACCTGACTGCTGTCTGTCATCGGCACAGACTCGACTGGGCCAACTGTAACCTTTGCTGGAGGCTTGCACGGTGGAGGACGGTGTTATTCAGCGATGAATCGCGATTCCAACTGCACTGCGCTGATGGCAGAGAACGCGTGTGGCGACGTGAGGGCGAGCGTTACGCTGATGCCAGCTCCGAGCTGCACTGCAGGAGGAATGGGACAACATTCCACGGGCCACTATTGACACTCGTGAACTCCATGCGCCGGAGGTGTCCCGCTTTACGTGATGCCGAATATGGACACACTCGTTACTGAGTGCTGTGAACTCTGCCTGCTGACCCCTGTCGGGTTCAGGCTGTGAAAACTCATGAATTGTGTACAGTAAATTGTTAGTCATGTTTCTGTTGCTTGAATATTAAGGCAAGAATAAAATGATAATTGTTTTGTTGAAATATTTCCCGATTGATAAAGAATAATTTGAAAAAAATCTCTTTGTGCTTTTATATTTTTGTTCAGTGTAAATGAAGATGCAGCTGCCAATTTCTTCTCCAAGCCTTTAGAATGGACATAGTGGGCCGGATGCAAATGGACATAATGGGTTAAGGTGCGAGTCAGTAGGTGGTTTCCAGAAATTCCAATGAAATGCAAATCCGCTGGGATATGATGGGACTTTCTTAGACCTGCACAGCTGAGGCCCATCATCACGGCCTAAAAGCAAGTGAAACATCAAGACGTGAAGCATCTGAGATTTCCTTCCATGCGGTGTCCACTCTGCTATTTTGGGATTACATTCTGGAGCACAGCCAGAATTCTGCTCCTGATTTCTTTGGTTGCCAGGGTGTAGACAACAGGGTTCAGACATGGCGGGATGCATGAGGCCGCAGATAAGGTCAGCACAGCGACATATGTATCGATGCTGAATACAAAAAGTTCAAAGGTGAACACCGTCAAGATCGGCCCGTAGAAAACCGCCACTAGAACGAGATGCTCAGTGCAAGTCACCAGTGCTTTGTACCTGCTCTCGACATTTTTCATTCGAAAGACGGTGGTCAGAATACAGCCATATGACACGATAATTAAACTCAGTGGCCCAAAAAGAATTACTACACTCAGCGAGGAGGCAGTCGACCACTGTAAACTGTTATCGTTGCAGGATAGTTTGAACGTAGGGGCGTAGTCACAAAAATAACTGCGTACAGTGACCGAATCACAGAAAGACAACCTAGTCTGGATTAAAACTGAGAACAAAGTAATGCTTATCCAAATTGACCACACTGCCACCAAAATTGTGGTCATTACTGTGATTGTGTTGATAGAGCTCTGTCTCAATGGGAAGCAAATCGCAATTAACCTGTCGTACGCGAGTATGCTGAGGGAAAACGACTCTAACGAGAAGAAACAATAATAGAAAAACATCTGAGTGAAACAAGCGTTGTAAGAAATAAAGTTATCTTTCGTGAGAAATTCATTTATCACTCTGGGAATTATGGTTGTACTGAGCACCAAGTCAACAATAGCCAGATTAGCCACTGCAATATATTTTGGAGTGTGTAGGCAATGATCTATCGATATGATGGAAATAATAATGGCATTAAACAAAACTGTAACAACGTACACTAATGTAAGGAAGCCGATATATAAATCGAAAAACTGAAAGTCAGTGAATCCGGAAATGTAAAATCCAGCTGGTCTAATGATGGAGTCATTAGTGATCGAAGCGGCTGGATTTTCCCATCGCACGACTATGGACTTTGGGGACCTCCACCTGATGGAAACAGATGAATATCGATAAATATATATGGAACAAATTAACAATTAACCATAATGCTGCACAGTGATAATGCAATAACGCATGGCGTACTTTTGGTATTTTTTTTTTTTAACATTTGCTCTTAACCCTCAATGGGCCTCATACAAGAAGCGATATAAGAACAAATTTTCTGTTATTTTTGTTCGTATCCCCGATTTTTTCTTATTTTGTTCTTAACCCATTGATTTCTGGGATGCACCAATGTTTTCTTATTTTTGCTCTTCTTTTAGGTGAGAGAAAATTTTACGAGTGATCGAGAGCACTCTTACCAAGATAAGAGAAAACAGAAAACTGTTTTCTCTGTCCACAAATTGCTTGTCCAATGCACAGAAACTCAAGTTTTAAAACCTAAACATTAAAAATGCATCATATAATCAAATTTTGATTGTTTTATGTTTTTGAGAAATTATAATGATTTTATTATTGAATTCTTGGGCTAAAGAGTTTGACCAGCTGATCCTAATTGCGTTCTGCTTCTGAATGGCTTACCTATTGCTGTTGGATGCTTTGGCCATTCAGGCCTTGCGTAGAGAGCGTGTTTTTAGAGATCGCGCGGATCTGTTTACGGAGACAGATGAATGGCTGCTGAGCCCGAGTCCCAAGGGTGAAAGCGGGGTGCTCCCGTTGACATCCTGTCAGAGTTTGCTCGCCTAAAATTAAAAATTTTGGTTTTCGAAGACACTTTTTTTTTACTCCCCATGAAACATCAAAATTAACAGTAGAGTGATCACTAGTCCCAAATGGCTCCAGTACTTCAACATTGCTAATTCTATCAGGGTCATCAAAGAATTGCCTTCTCTCTTATCGGTTTTTTACATACTGCACCCAAAAAATTGTCATTTATAACATCTACAAATTCTTCCTCCTCTTTACCCAGTCCTCTAACCATTTCCCAGTCGATACCAGGATTATTGAAGTCTCCCATAATAATAGTCCCTCCTCCTCTACAAGCTTGCCTAATCCTCTTAAAGAGCATTTCATTGACTGTACTGTCCAAAGCTGGCGGTCGATAGCATACTCCTATGTTTAAACCTGTCTCGTGTTTGCCAATGAGCCTGACCCAGATATCTTCACATGGCAAGGAATGTTCAATTTCAGGAATTTCCTGAACATTTACGTTTTCGTTCACATACAGTGCCTGACAAAAGTCTTGTCGCATAAGGACATAGTAACTAAAAATAGCATATAACTTTATTTCTAACCAATCAATTGTTACAATAAATGGTCCATTTTAATGTCAAGGGCTTTCACATTAATAATTTGGTGCAAAATGAAACCGTCAAAAAGTGTTCTGATGTTCACAGCTTGGCTAAGCCCATAACATCTGTTTTTGCTAGGACAAAAGTCTTGTCGTCTCTTCAGATGATGCAACAAATCGCAGATTAGAGTTTAACCTATGACAAATACTGTAATTAACACATTCCCAGATGTGTATAGAATTAACCCCAGCACACCAGACTTTCATATGAGGTGCGACTAGACCTCTGATAACATACCAAAGATTCAACCACAAACCAAAGTGCTGATCATCAAGATCATCAAGACTGAGTCTGCTGCTGAGGTGGCAGACATCTTTAATGTATCCAAATGTCAAGTGGAGGGGATGAGAAAAAGATTTGAAGAAACTGGTGACGTTCATGGCAAGCGCAGGTCAGACAGACCCCGGTATGACAACTGTTTGAAAGGACCGTTGTTGCTTCAACTGTACAAGGCTAGCCCTTCTTCAACTACAGCGGTTACATGAGGAAATGTCACCAAAAATCCCGTATCTACAAGAAGAGTTTGTCAAATTCTCTCTCAAAGTGGTTTTCATAGCCAAATTAGTACACAGAAGTCTGCATTAAACAGAAAACAAAAAACCTGCATTGCATTTGCCAAGGCCCACAGCTCGCAGAAAGGATTGATACTGGAAAAGTGGCTGAAAGTTTATTTTTCTGGTGAATCATCCATTGAACTGCATGCCAGTCACCGTACAAGACCTGTTGGAACCCTCATGGACCCAAGATTCTCCCAGAAAACAATCATGTTTGGTGGAGGAAGAATCATGGTTTGTTGTTACATCCAGCATGGGGGTGTGAGAAAGATCTGCAGAGTGGATGGCAACATCAACAGCCTGAAATATCAAGAAGTTCTTGCTGCCCTACTTATACTGCTGCTCCTTCTCATTCTTCCGCCTCCATGTCACAGTTCCTGAAAGCGAAGAAGGTGAAGGTACTCCAGGATTGGCCAACCCAGTCACCTGACATGAACATTATTGAGCATTTCAGGGGTAAGATGAAGGAGGAGGCTTGGAAGATGAAACCATAGAATCGTGATGAATTCTGGGAGTCCTGCAAGACTGCTTTCTATGCCATTCCAGATGATTTCATCATCAAGTTATCTCAGTCATTGCCAAGACGTATGGATGCAGTCCTCCAAGCTCATGGGAGTCATACGCAATATTAAATTCTTTTTTTTCAAGGCACCATGGCTTTATGTTCTGATATTATAGTGGCATATTTGTGTATTCAAAATAAAGTGTACGATAATTTCCACATTTTTTTTTTCAATGCGACAAGACTTTTGTCCAAGCAAAATCTGACCTTTCTGTACAAATTAAATTATAAAACTCAATCAATGACACAAAACTCTATTTTGGTATATTTCGCATAATCTAGAGGGCTTTGCCTTTCATATAAGCCATTTTTGTTTCCTATTGATCAACTACAAGTCAGGTTATTATTTGTTGTTCCTACAACTCGGATAAGTGACAAGACTTTTGTCAGGCACTGTAGAGTGCTACGCCCCCTCCTCACCTATTACATCTGTCCTTCCTAAAAAGCTTATAGCCTTCTATATTATATTCATCTCCGTCCTCTTCACTAAGCCATGTCTCTGTAATCCCAACTATGTCATAGCCCTCACTAATCATAACAGCCTCAAGTTCTGGAAATTAATTTTTTATGCTTCTAGCATTTAAATAAAAACATTTCAGGTTATTACGAATGCTCTTCCCCCTTGATTTCCCATGCGGCTGCTGCTTCAAGCCCCCCACTACGCTTTGTTGCTTTAAAAGTATATCATCAATAGTGCATGTAACGCTATCAGCTTCCATCAGGGCAGTCTGCATTTCCCTATGTGTAACACTTACTAACCTCCTTGCCCCCCAAGTCCCTAGTTTAAAGGAGAAGTACCGTATTTACAGTTTTGACATTATTTGTGGCATAATATACAATCATTTACTCACCCATATAACTTCTGTGTCCCTATAAGTCCTTCGGAAGATATTTAGATCCAAAGAGAGCCGCGTATATCCGTATAATGGGAGTGAACAGGGCACCGAGAGTGCAGCCTCTAATGCCGCATTATCTGTCGCGAAACTCATTCATTTCACCAATATTTTGTTATGATTCGCTAGTGTTGTTCCCCTTTTGAGTCCAGGGTTGCCTGTAATCGTCATCTGGCGTCTGCTGCACTTTCTGGCCCTCTTTTTGTGGCCTTGCGGGAAAAAAGTCTTCGGTAGCAAAGTGAGCACCCGAAGATCCGCACGCCTCAACGCTTCCACTTGAGTATTCGGGTCTATTTTCAGCGCAACTAGCCAGAGCTTTAGCAATTCCAAATTACGTAAAGGTAGCCTATGGAAGCTAAACGTTGTCCAACTGGTCATTTTGTTGCAATAACTTGGAAAAACACAAACACGAACCATGATGTTTTACCAGCACTTAAAGCAGCCAACCGTCGCTGAGCTAATGAGCCGTACTGCACCTACTCGCGGCACCTGAGATGACAACGTCCAGTTCAGAGGTTAGTAGGTCCAGCTACAGACGCCAGATGACGATAACAGGCAACCCCGGACTCAAAAGGGGAACAACACTAGCGAATCATAACAAAATATTGGTGAAACGAATGAGTTTCGCGACAGATAATGCGGCATTAGAGGCTGCACTCTCGGTGCCCCGTTCACTCCCATTATACGGATATATACGCGGCTCCCTTAGGCTCTAAATATCTTCCGAAGGACTTCTAGTAACACGGAAGTTATATGGGTGAGTAAATGATCATATTTTATGCCACAAATAATGTCAAAACTGTAAAAACGGTACTTCTCCTTTAAATAACCCTGCGCTACCCTCAACATACGCTCAGTACAAAGGTTCAGGTGTTGCCCGTCCGGCTTGAACAGGTCACCCTTGTCCCAGAAGTTGTTCCAGTGCCCCATAAACCTGTACCCCTCTTTCCTACACCAGGTTTGTAGCCACGTGTTAAACCTCCAGATAAAATTCTGCTTCCCTCTGCTTGCACATGGTACGGAGAAAACTACCGCGGGGCATCTACTCCTAAGCTTTTCAGCTAATTCCACAAATTTGTCTTACAGAACCTCGAACCTACCCTTACCTATGTCATTTGTCCCAACATGGACCATGATCACTGGATCCCTCCCTCTCTGGCCAGGAGCTTGTCCGCACGCTCCAGGAGGTCTCCTACCTGGGCACCAGGCAGGCAACACACCGTACGAGACTCCTTCTCGCGCGAACAGACTAAGCTGTCTATTCCTCAAATGATTGAGTCCCCCACTATCGCTAACTCCCTTTTCTGAGGGGAAGAGGCCAACAGGGTGCCCTGATGCTCATCAATCCCCCCACTCTCAGGGTCAGGGGCCAAGTCGAGTTCCTGCAAGGGCCGGAATCGGTTGGACACCTCAACCACTGGAGGAGCTGTCGCTGTATGGCGTGCACGCCCTTTCCTTCACTGACGTCCTACAGTCACCCAACTTTCTCTCCCCGCCTCCTCAGGAGTCTCCGCACAATCCAGCTTTGGCGTACAAACCATTTCTCTAAGCGACATACTACTCAGTTCCTCTAGGAGCTCTACTGATTGTGAATTATGTTGTGCAGCCAACTGGCCCTAAAGAACAAGGATCTTGCTCTCCAAATGCTCAAGTAGCTGGCACGGTGACAGACAAACCAACCCTGGAAATCTCTTTCCAAAAGTGCGATCATTCTGCAACCGTCACATAGTTTTGGCCACATTTTGAACCCCCTACCTAATAACCTTGCTCACCCTCGATAACAAAGAAAATTATAATTGCGAAGACAGAAGCTCAGGAACCATAATTTATTAACCTGAGAAGCCTTAAGCAGCAGTCAGAATAGAAATCGTGGGGAAACTATGTAAAAGGAAAATAAGCCTCTTTTAGCAGGGGCTTAGTTTCAGTTAACAAAAGTGAAATACCGTACCAACCGGCAGTGGTCGGCGGCTTTTTCATAGTAACGCACAATTGGCTATTGCGCTACAGGGTTTCAAATTGGGAAGGGACTGCCGGGAAAGGGAAATAAAATAAATAGCTTTGTTCGTTGCTCAAGCACCTCCTGTTGGCCTGATGGGCGCTCGTCAGGAAGATTCTAAGCCTGTTCATGTTCGGGTATCCTCCGCCCTTGTTCTGAACTTGAGAAGATTCAACCAATGAGTGTATAAGAAGCAGTGGCTGACAGGCGCGTGCTTTGGAGGAGAGCGGTGAGCTGTCTTCACTCTCCTGAATTGGCAACAAGGGGTCGCAAACGAGCAAGCCTTGTACATAGTTCACCAATTCCACATTCCAGATTCGGGTGGGATTGGAGATGCCAGATTAAAAAAAAAAAATTGAAATACCAAATTGAAACAAACTCGATATGTAATAAGCACTCTTAATAAGCCGACTTGATTTTATATTGTCCCAGTGCTATTAATATACTAATCTAAAAATATCACAGGGCTTAGCAGAATCCAGATAATCACAGACTGGCTACAATGCCCAGGAGAAACTGGGGGGTGCAGGGGCGGAACACTACGATAAACCTTACAGTTTAAGATTCCAACCTAACCGAATGGACAACTCAAGTAACTGTTGCCCTACGAACTAAATACTAAATCAAGTCAAAAATGCAAACAGTAACTATCTAGCCAGCTAGCCACAAATACAACCAAAGGTAACCGAAAAAGAGTAAAGAGTAAAGTCCCGGTACCCTTTCATTCAAATGGACCGAATAAACAAGTCATTTACTATGTGAGCTAACTAAACACGGTCCCCCGAATTCATAAAGGGTGTTTTTCCCTTGATCACGGTTAACTTGGCTAAACAGTGTATAAACAGGTGATGATCGAGTGGACAAATTTAGGCCCGAATTCATAAAGAGAGATCAGATCAGCTGCTGTTTATCCAACGTACATGGTTAGTCACACCTGTCTAAGAAAAAATAGAAATTCTAATCGTCCCAAGGGGCTTGTTTATCTCGTGTACAAGCTACCAATTCTCTGTTGGCTTGCTTGTGTGGCTGGACATATGACAATGGATCTCTTGCACATAATTGAAATAGCACAGGAAGAGATGGCTGACCAAAGGCAAGGTGCCGAATTGAGGGTTTTCAAAGACAGGACGAATCCTTTAGAAGAGTGTAGCGACACGAAATTTGTCAAGCGATACAGAATTTCCAAAGAATCATTCCGTTATATTCTAGACCTAATCGAAGCAGACATTGACCATCCCACAAGACGAAACTATGCCCTTCTTCCAGTACACCAACTATGTATTGCCCTGCGCTTTTATGCATGCGGTGCATTCCAAATGGTTGTTGGTGACACGTGTGGTGTATCACAGGCTACCTGCTGACAAGTAGTTTGTCGTGTTACCGAGGCAATATGTGCCTGGAAAAACCACTTCATAAGATTTCCCCAGGAAGAGAATGAAAGACGAGCAGTTATTCAAGGATTTCATGTCGTAGATAATTTTCCAGGAGTGATCGGTGCTATTGACGGCACCCACGTCGCAATCGTTAACCCAGGAGGCATTAATGCTGCACGTTTTTATAACAGAAAACGCTATTTCAGTCTCAACTGTCAATTTGTCTGCAACCACCTGATGCAGTTCAGTTTTCTTTCGATTGGCTTCGGTGTCACTCTTTTTATCCTCTATAACTGTTCTCCTACCTTTTACACACTCAATTAGACCCATTTTCTGGTCATGGGTAGAATTGTCAGCGCGTTTTTTCGACATTTTGGTCCTGACTTTCTCAATTGAGCGGAAATCAGCAGAGCACATGTGCGGCGATCTCCGGGTTTCTTCAGATAGGCATGCCCTTTTGGTACACATATTACGTAATACCATGCGCATGACACCACTACACATCGGCTAAGCGGGGACTAGTACACGGATGGGTAAACACCCGATTATGTTCTACCTGAATTGCGCTAGTCACAGGAGTTTATCCACACGCGTACTTCTCTGTTTTAGCCACCGTACAGTAGTTGAGCGTGACTAAAATAATTGGGTGATCATCACCCTTTATGAATTCGGGCAGGTATCTCCTCCAACAAGCTGTCGCGAAGCACTCAAACAAGCAACTAAACATTAACCAGCTGATCAAGGCACTGCAATCAGATGAAAATACAAAAATAACGTAATTTGCAATGTGTTTAATCAGAAGAGCCTTTCGGTAAAAATAAGATGCAAAAAAGACTAAAACCCCCGTTAGTGTTAATTTTAATTCAAGCTTGGCAATGTGTTTATGCGGTAATGTGCTAAAAGAAAGACCGAAGAGCACTAAAAACCCAGGTGAACGTCAATATTTATTGGCTAGAAGACTGTATGAAAGGCAAGCGACCAAGTATGACACCAACCCAGGTTATAGTTAGATATCTGGGTAATTTGATAATATTTTTAGTGTTGAGAAGCTTGCTGAAGTTTATTAGCTGAATCAGCTACAGAAAAACCAGGCGAGGGTTGCACAGTCCTTGAGAAACAATTTTGTTTTACTTTGTACATCATACAATTTACGTAGTTAGCTAAAGTGTGTTAGCTAATGTGTGTTAGCTAACTAGCTAATTAACGAGTTAATGTGTTAGCTAGTGCTTGCGTGTGCGTGTTTGTGTGTGAGTGCCACAGGCCATGCATGTAGACATGTCTGTACAGGTCAGTCCTGTGAAATCTCATTAAATTCCATAAAGCTATTCCTTTCTCACTTGATTCAAGGGTACAGTGCACTCTTTTTGCACTTGAATCGGATGATTCGCTCAATGTCGAGGTACTACTACATCTGTCTTCTCCATAGCACATAAAATGTAGGAAGGTTGGTAGATAGGGGGCCCTACGCAACATAGAAGGACTCATTTTGAACTCTTACCCCTGCCCTTTCAATAGAATGTAGCTGTATTAATTTTTGTATCAGAAGAAATCATAATTACAACCTCTGTTCCATAAGAACTGGGACAGGAGGTAAAATGCAAATAAAAACAACATTCAGTGACCTGTAAGCTCTCTTTTACCAACATTTAGTTGAAAAAGCATAGGTTTCACCTTTTTAACACTGCAGGGGGCCCCAACATCAGACCACTATCGCAGTCATAGGATTTTAACAAGTGCTTAACTTGTCTAATTTGAGCAGTCCATGTATTCACTCTTCATCCATACTGCACGCACTGCATAAAAAATCCCATATTCACATAGTGATATGTTGGGAGGGAGTGTATGAGCCCACTGGGGGGCAGCAGTGAGTAATGCTGCAGCCACCCAGCCAGAAGGTCACAGGTTTGAATCTGGCCTGGGCCTGTCTGTGTGGGGTTTGCATCCTCTCCCTGTATGCCCCGTTCACATGGACCCTCGGGAAATGAGTGTGTGTGTGTGTGTGTGTGTGTGTGTATGTGTGTGTGTGTGTGCGTGTGCGTGTGCGTGTGTGTGTGTGTGTGTGTGTGTGTGTGTGGTGTGTGAGTGTGTGTGTGTGTGCGTGTGTGTGTGTGTGTGTGTGTGTGTGTGTGTGAGAGCCCTGCGATAGACAGGCGAGATGTCCAGGGTGTGTTACTGCCTTTTGCATATTGTCAGTTGAGATTTACTCCAAGTCCTCAAATGAGCCTGATGGAGAAGAGGCGGTTTAAATCATGAAGGGATGTTAATCTGGAGCTCGTCATGTTTAGAGCAGTTATGAACCATCTTAAACCACACTCTGACGGAAATATCCACACAGGCCAAAAAGAATATAATTTCATATCTATACGGTAACATATTTGAAAAAACCACAAAAAAAAGGGAAACTAACTGATAAAATTATAGAATCAATCGGCTCCAAACTGGTGAAGCCATGGATGCATGGGGCCCTGTTTTACGGTCTTGCAAAGGCCAAATCTAAAGTCCGTTGTCATGGTGTGTCAGATTTTTTTTTGGAACCAGCTGGTAGACCTCATCTAAAATGTAACAGGCGACGAGCAGCTTCTTGTATTCCCATTCACCCAGGGGGAAGGCAGTACAGCCGTGAGCAGGACCTCTGCTGCTGGCAATAATGCGCTCCTTTTCCTAAAAACACTGACAAATGTAACGATTTGATTTGATTTGAAGTAAAGATCATGGGATCATGGGATCATACAGCATCATGGGATGCCCATGCAAATGTCTTGGTCAGTAGAGCAAATCGCATGCTTGGATTAATTCAAAGAACTTGCGGTCATTCGTGTTCAGTTCAAACAAAACGAAAACTGTATATTTCACTTATAAAACCACTTTTAGAATACTCCACCCAATCTTGGGCCGTTTCATCAAAAAAATCTCTCCTTCATATTGAAGGTGTGCAACGGAGAGCCACTAAGTACATTCTTGGTCATAATGATTGTGTTGGAAGCAGTTACAAAGCCTGACTAATGAAGCTTGATCTTTTACCGCTGGGCTACAGATGTGATATATTTGATTCTGTATTCTTGTGCAAATGCTTGAAGGGGGAATATGACATCAACTACAACCATTTTGTTTCATTTCAAAATGAGGATACATTTTTAATGAAAATTCCAAAATTTAGGACTGAAACTTTTCGCCATTCTTATTTTAACAGATTATTTTATTTGTGGAGCGCCAGTCACCTCTATCAAATTTCTGATACTACAGCTGCTTTTAAATCAAAGTTATTTCATTTTTATACAGAAAAGTTTAACAACTATTTTTCTTCTGACGATTCCTGTACATAGGTTGGCAAATGTCATTGTTCACGTTGCCGTCTGTCCCTCTGATGTTACTTACACTTGCTAGTATACTGTCTTATTTTATTATTACTATTTTTTTTTTCTTCTCATTGTTCAATTGTCTGTACATGTTGTGGGATGATTGCCTCACAATAGGTGCCTTGCCACCTGTGCAATCATTTCCTGACTTCTGTCAAAGCTTAATAAATAAATAAATAAAAAGAGCTAGTAGCCCACATGATAACTTGACAGAGTGATTGCCAGAGCTCATAGAATAAGTCTCCTGTTCTGATGCAGCCTGTCATATTCTGTCACATTTGAACATTTCATGCACATGGGTTCTCTAAAGACAAACCCAGAGAGCTTAAACCGGCTCGTTCCTACGGCTCACAATTTGCCTGACTGGCAGTGAATGAGCTGTGTTAGGCAGGATTGTCTGTGCATAATTGATGCGCGTTTCCTGAGTCCCACAATAACCAAGTATAAAACTTTGATTTGATTTGTTTGTCATGATTACCTGATTAAAATGTTGCGTATCATTTAAGATCATTTGTTGAATGATTTATTTATAAGTGTGGTGATATACACTGCCCGGCCAAAAACTAAGTCGCCATTCGGATTTAAATGAGAAAAATACTGAAGAGCCCATGATTGAATCATTATTGCAGGGATTCATACGTTTCAACTGGCAGCAATTATTTTACCTCTAAATGAATCATTGTGTAGAGTCTTATTTCTTAAGCAACAATGTGAAAACACGAAAAGCATCTCATGCTCATGGTAAAAAACATCACTGTGTTTCAAGGGGGGCAAATTATTGACCTGCATCAGGCAAAGAAAACATCAAAGAAGATTGCTGAAATCACTTGAATTGGGTTTAGAGCAGTCAAACACATTATGAGATCCAGGAAGGCGAATGGTTGACTGTCAAATTAGCGGAAGAAATGGGTCAAAAAAAAATCATGAGTGATCCTGATCAGAGATCAATAACTTTCTTGTTAAAGTCTCCTTGTAAAAAAAAAAAAAAAAAAAAAAAATCGACAGTCTGATGAGTCCAGATTTACTCTGTTCCAGAGTGACAGAGCGGCAGGGTCAGAAGAGAGGCAGATGGAGTGATGCGCCCATCACACCTAGTTCCTACCATACAAGCCTGTTAGGGGAATGTTATGATCTGGGGTTGCTTGAGTTGGTCAGGTCTAGGCTCAGCGATCTTATGTAGCAATAAAATGAAGTAAGCAGACCACCTTGCTGAACAGAATGACCAGGTTATCACAGTAATTCATTTTTTTTATCCCTTATGGCACAGGCATATCCCAGGATGACAATGTCAAGATTAATTGCGCTCAAATCACGAAAGAGAGGTCAGTGAGCATGAGGAATCATTATCCCACATAAATTTGCTGCCACAGAGTCCTCAGCAGAACCAGCAGAAAGTCTTTGGGATGCGTTTGAGAGGGCTTCATGGAGTGGTTTCACTCCCCTATCAATCAATCCAAGGTCTCTGGCAAATATTAATGCCCCTCTGGTCAGAGAAAAATGTTATAACTTTGCATTAGATTGCTGAAGCAATGCCTTGATGAATGTGCGCTGTGATCAAAGCTAAAGGGAGTCCGACAAAATATTAGAGCGTGCAACTTTTCTTTGGCCAGGCAGCGTACATATCCTTCATCCAAAAAACCAATTTCTGGGAAATTTGACAAGTCCTCTCTATCGAGACGGTCAACTCTCCGCCTAGTCTAAGGTTGCAGAAGCACAGCAGTTGCACAATGACCTTTAGAGAGGCCCACCTCGACACTTTTCGACCTATAAAAATATCAAACCTGGGCAGACGCAAAGAATTTGCCCAGTCTTGCACAAATAAACGAATGCACCTGCTGCACAGAATAGCACCGCGCTAGCACAGGCTCAAAAATAGGGTCAAAAGTTTTGAAAACTAACAATTTATTAGGCAAGCAAATGAAAATGAGTCAAACACATTTTGTGTTATGTTTATGTCTTTAGGTTCAAGGAAGTATTTTGAGACAACTTGGGATGCCTTCCATTTACCTCAGAGGTCAGAAGTCGGAACTGGAAGCAGCGTTGCAGAACGAGCTGACCACATTCCAGTACAAAAAGTCGGAAAACCAAGATGGCTGCCTAGAGGAGAGCCTTTGTTGGGCATGACATTATTAGTAATACCAGTTGATAACAATGCATTACATGGTATTTTGTGCTCTGTAGCAACATGTCTACAGATAGAAGTTGGGCAGTACTGTATACGACTGACTTCCTTAGACAAAAATAAAACATAAGAGCGTCTTAGATTTTGAGGTCAGGGTTGCTTCTGAGTTGGAAATCCCACTTCGGGGAGCGTTCCAGCTCAAAATTCTCACTCGGAACTCAGAAATTCTGACTTCCAAGGTCAAATGGAATGGGCTAAATGTATAAAAATGACAAACAAGTGAAAAAGTGAGCACAGCTCACTAACACCCCCGACCCTTGTTCTCTGAAGATATTATAGCTAATTTTCCTATAAATTGGCACTGCACCTCTGCATGAAGTATAGAATGCATTTATTACATTTGAAAACAGTCTGATATGCACTTTTGAGAAACATTGGCAGTGGTGAATTTTCTAAGTTCAAAATTCGGAAAACAAAAGTAATTTTTTCAAAAATTGTCACATTTTCATGAAACTTGGCACTGCACTTCTCCATGAAGTGTAGAATGCATGACTGCAATTTGAACACAATCTGATGAGCGGTTTTCGAGAAATTGGTCAGACCAACTGGTGCAGACGGACGGGAGGACGAACAGACGGAATTCTTTGGTGTATAATTAACAACCTGTTAAAATCCTGTGATTGCACGTTGGAGCAGACACCAGCATACAGCGAGCCCCCAGGACTGACGTTTACGTCGCTGTATGCTTGTGTCTCCTCTAAAGTCCTCCTGCTCTCAGTGAAATCATAGAATCCAGCACGTGAAGTTGCAAATGAATACAAAGGGAACGCAATTAAGTTTGTAAAATAAATATCGCCAACTGTAATCCACGAGATGAGAATTGTGCATAACTACATTATTTGTGGAACCTTTTGATTAAAATGTGGGCTAGGTAGTTAAAAAATGATGCTTGGAAGGTTCTCACATTTGGAGTGTATATTTTTTCAGTATTATTTCGCTAAGAAAGAGTGACGAGTAAATTCTGTCATCGATTTTTGAACTTGTGGCATATTTTAGTATGAATGTGCAATGCATGTAAAGAAACTGTTAAATTCATTTGAAGAGCACTCTCAGAGCGGGTTTTTTGTTGAACATCCACATGATGTTGCTGTAAAATACACTCTTTTATTCTAAATTACAATGTTGTCGTGAAGTAAACCCCCTGAAAAAATGAAACCAACATTAAGAAAATGTCTGCCGGAAATATTTCTCTCTGAATTGAGAATAACAATAAGTTTCGTTTTCATAGCAATCAGTGTTGCTTTTGGGTAGGCCTACATAGATAAACATGCGCAAAAATAATCATATCATCGCTAAGAAAGATAACAATTACTTGGATGCTAACTGAGTTCTGTTTCTGAACCAACCAAATTATTTGCTTTGTGTCGGCAATTTAGGATGCAGCAGTGGACTTAAGATGTAATTTGAGAAGAAGTTTAGAATGGTGAGTTTCAATTAAAATTCTGATGTAGGTTTACGAGCTGTAGCTACTCCTCAGACATCTGCACATCAATAGTAAACGCGGACATCATGCCGGAACGAACGGCCTCAAGCGGAGCTACGACAGCCTGGGAATAGAACTAACGCAGCAGTGCACAAAACTCACCAGATCTTCTTAGAATGTGGCATAGAATCTATAAATTAGAATTAGTACCTTGTGCTTCTCAACTCAAAACTCAACGCAAAATTGCCCTTATATACAATCGTGTACGGCCTGGAAATTCTGTCGGGAAGGTAATCAAAATCGGCATTCACCCATCCCTTGCCATTGCAAATCCCTTTGGTAGCCATTACAAGCATTAATAAGAGAAGTCCTCTGTGAGTTTTGGCACTAAGCAGACGGTGTGACCAAGACAGACACCAAGGGCAAAGGTTTAATTTGAGAGCTGGTAAGGACATATGTAATGCAAACTTTTTGCAATAAATTGAGTGCAAATATTGCCTTTTCCTTTTACAGAGATTATCCTGATGAGTGTTTCTTCGCTGCTTTTTATGGTGCAAAGCACACTCACTGCCTCTGTAATTTTCATATAGATGCCCTATCCTTAACCTCGTTTTGCTATTTTATATCCATATACTTTTGATTTTATTTTTGAATGCAAATTTAAAGCTGTTACTTATGTCATGAACATTTATTATGAAGCTGAACTACATTGTATACTGAACAAGTGATGAAACTTTTCACAATTAAGTAGCTTAATTACATGCCAGGATATTGTATTATCAGCAAATGTTACAATCATTATTCGGTCATTTATCAGCTGGCTAGTTAGCTCCCCAGCTAGCTTGTGATCTTGCTAACGTCATGGTCTGACAAACAATTAACTGCTGTACTAATCAGACTTGAAAATTCCAAGCTTGTTTTTTGTGTAGCCCAACATCTTAGTTCCCCCATTAGTGAGATTTTGAGGAAGAACCAATCTTTGGCCTTTTCAGACCCCTCCCAATTTAATTGCAAAGCAAAAATAGAATTTTTCATGATCACACGCATTCCTCTAAATGTAAAATCTCCAATTCAATGTCCACTTTAACTTTAACAAAAACTGGGTGACAGCGAGGCACTCACATCCAGTTGCCAACTGTCTAGCATCGGCAAAATGGTCGAGCTGAAAACAATAAACCAGAGGCATGTAAAAAAAAAAAAGTCCTTGTCCCCTACTTTTGGCATTTTTACTCCCACCTCATCTTCCTCTCCCCTTCCTTTTTTCCCTCCCATTTGTGTGTTTGTTCTTTGATTGCATTTTCACTGAAGTCACTGCAGACTAGACATAAATTGTCCAATTAGTCATGAGGAAATTGGATTGGATGAATGAAAACAGTGCCTACATGGACTTGAAAATGCAAACGCAAAGTGGAGGATTACTTTAGCATTTTCATGATGATACAACTAACGCGCGTGCTTCTCGAAAACGAAAAAGCATTTCCGAGGATGTATTTGCTTTATACGATTAGCGTTTTTGTTTTGTTAGTGATATTGCAGGGCACTTCTCGAAAATGCAAATGCAAATGAGGAATGTATTTTAATTTTCCATTTGTAATGAAAATTGTAAACATGGACTTGAAAATGAAAATGCAAAGTGGAGGATTACATTTGCATTTTCATTATGATACAAATAATGCGCTTGTATCTTGAAAATGAATATGCATTTCAGACTTTTTGTTAACTATATGCTTCCATAAACACGGAGGAATATCGTTTATAAAAATGGTTTCAGCCCTCTACTAGAGTTCCAGAGACTTTTAGATTGAAGCTGTTCTGGTGGCTGGCAGTGGTCCAGCACCTTATCGAAATACATTCTGTTGGTTTTTCCTTTAATATTTCAGCAGTTTGTAAATTGCTATTTCCGAGGAAAAAACCTTGGAGGAGAAAAATCTCAAAATAGTCACTGAGACCAAGTAATTATTCAAATTAAATGAAAGGTCCCCTATTATGAAAATTGCATTTCCCTCTAATGATGCAAATAATTTGATCCTCCCTCTTCTGAGGGAAGAAAATGAGAGACTGGAGTCTGGGTTCAAATGCTAGATTTGTTTCTTTTTTCCTATAAGCTTGAAAACCTTGTTTACAGACACCAGGGAATTGTATTAAATCGATAAAGCATAGACTAATATTGGGCCTTAACATTGGAGTTATAGGTCACTTTTTCCTGTGAATAAGTCTCATTTCACTTCCTAACCCTGCTGTGCAAATAGACATGGACAAATGAAGCAATGTCCAGGCCAAAAAGCATTGACTGATTTTATTCATTCAAAAAAAAATGCCGCTGAATTTGGATCTATGCATGCCCTGACGATGTTGCAGCCCTGACTTTGTGGAAAAACATCAGAATTTTGCCCTTAATTTCTTTGGTCGCCAGTGAATACATGATGGGGTTCAGACAGGGTGGGATGCTTGAGGCTAATGACAGGGTCAGGACAATGATATCTGTATCAATGACGAAAAGAAAAATCGAAATGTTAAACACTGCTAAGATTGGCCCGTAGAAGACTGCCACTAGAACTAGATGCTCTGTGCAAGTTGCAAGTGCTTTGTACCTACTCTCTACACTTTTCATTCTAAACACCACTGTCAAAATACAAAAATATGAGGCGATGATTAAACTAAGAGGCACAACCACAATTACTAGGCTGAGAACAGAAGCAGTGACCCACTGTAAACTGTGATCATTGCAAGAAAGTCTGAGCGTAGGGGTATAGTCACAAAAATAGCTCTGCACAAGGACCGAATTACAGAAAGACAGTCTAGTCATGATCGCAACGGCATATGCAGTAACACTAAGGCAAAATAGCCACACACTCGCTAAAATACTGGTCATGGTGATGATTGTGTTGATGGAACTCTGTCTCAGCGGAAAACATATTGCAATAAACCTGTCAAAGCCAAGTACACAGAGGGAGCACGATTCTAATGAGGCAAAGGCGTAATAAAAAAACATCTGCGTCAAACAGTCATCGTAAGTAATAAAGTTATCTCGGGTAAAAAACATCTTGATCATGTTTGGAATAAAGCTTGTACTAAATACCAAGTCAACAATTGCCAGATTTGCAACTGCAAGATATTTTGGAGTATTTAGACGATGATCTGTCAATATAACAGAGAGAATAAAGCAGTTTGAAAAAACTGTTGCAGTATAAAGGAAAGCAAGGAAAATTAGATACAGGTCAGTAAACTTTAAACGCGAGAATCCAACGATGTAAAATCCATCCGGTCTGATGAAGGAGCTGTTTGTGCTTGAAGTGGGGTCACTTCCATTGCCTGAGTGGGACATTCAGAAACTCAGCGTGATTGCCTCTGGGCCCTGAAACAGAGATATATAACGGCCGACCAATTAATGAAATGATATAAATGCCTGAATGTTATGGTGAAATCTACTCCCGTTTGACTACATTAAGCAGTCACATTTAATGAAACATGCGGGAGTGTGTTTAAATTGATGGTGCCTTAAGACTGGCAATGTTTTTTGCCAGTATGGATGGTAGTTCCTTTTTGGTTAAAAGTGTTATGTATGAGTATTTTGTGTTCAGCACTGTATATCATTTGTAAATGGAGATTTGTTAGACACTATTTAAATGCCCATTATGACTGGTCAGCGATTTGTTTATTTTGGTTATCATTTAGCACACTCTGGTGATATGTCTGCAGAAAAACCTGATCTCATGCAATACCACTTCTTTGTGATGAAATAGACTAGTGCTTTCTAGAAGCTTCTGGCATCTTCCTGCCTGGAGGGGGCGGGATTACCCAGGAATCCCGTAGATCTTTCCAGAATGTTGCTAGTCCATATAAATGCTGTGATTTTGGTCAGTAGAGGCAGAGTTTTTGTTTTGGCAACAGTGTTACATAGTGGCATTAGAGTGTTATTATAGGATTGAACAGTGGATTATTTGTAGAAGTTTTTTTTTAATCAGTGAAGAATAAATTTGTTTAAGTTGTCATTGCTGGTTTTCTTTGTTGTGATTTTTAAGTCATAACAAAAGTGAATGCCTGAACATTGCATTTATACTGCACCATCGCAAAGATACTCAAAGCACTTTACAGTCATGTGAAATAATATCATCTCGCCACCATCAATGTGCAGCACTTACCTGAGTCAAGCAACAGCAGCTATTTTTGCACCAGAATGTTCACCACAAATCAGCTTGCGGTGGAGAGGGAGAGGAAAAACTGCGTTGCCAATCGGAGATGATCAGGTGGCAGGTTCACAGAGCCAGGTTAGGAATTTAGCCTGGACTCCAAGGAACCCCCCACTCTTGTCGAAGATTGTCATGTGTTCATTGACCAAACTGAGTCAGGACCTCAGCTTAACATCTCATCCAAAAGTGTGTCCTTTAGCAGAGTGTCCCCATCGCTGCACTGGGGCTTTGGGAATTGTTTAACCAGAGGGAAACCAACCGTCACCACTTCCTGCAGCAGCTCCGTTTTCCCTGATGGTCTCCCGTCCAAGTACCAACCAAGCCCAAACCTGCTTAACATCAGCCAAGTTGGCTGTTGCAGATGGAGTAATGGTATGGCAGCTGGAATTTTCACTTATTAGAGTCGAAGCCCCTACAGGGCACAGGGCCCGATTGTTCCTGTAATGTTTCTTATTTCTTTCTTTCTTTCTTCTTCTTGCATCTCTTTCGACCTAAATTTCACCCCCTAAACATACTCAAAAACTCACCAAATTTGGCATGCACTTCACGTCTGGCAAAAAAGTTTATAAAATGTAAAAAATATCCCCCAGAGTGCCAAAATGTGCTCTCTAGGGCCACCTACAAACACTAAAACAGCCACTATGGCTTGTAGGAACGTGATAGAGAAATCAAACCAAAACTCCGTTGTTCATCTCAAGACCTAAAAATTATCCAGTGACACCCCTGAGCTTAATCTAACAGGAAGTCCACAATTATAGGCAGCACGGTAGCATAGTGGTTAGCACTGCTGCCTCACAGCAAGAAGGTTGTGGGTTCAATTCTGGCCTGGGGCCTTTCTGTGTGGAGTTTGCATTTTCTCCCCATGTTCGCATGGGTTTTCTCCGGGTACTCCGGTTTCCCCCACCCACAAAAACACGCATCATAGGAACGCTCCAACCAGTACCCCTGACCAAGGAACTGGCTTTAGAACTGGAGTTGGTCCCCGGGTGCTGCTCTGTGGCTGCCCACTGCTCCTAACCATAGGATGGGTCAAATGCAGAGGACAAATTACCCCACGGGGTTCAATTAAGTGTATCTTATCTTATTTGCATTTCAAAAGAACAGTTCGCCCTTAAATTTGGCCTTGAACAAAAGCAAACTCTTTATGGTTGTTCATCATATCGGCTCCAAACGCTAATGACAAAGGATACACTGCTGATGAAAATTTATGTATAACTTTGTCATTACTCAAACGGTTTGGATTTGATGAGGCGTCAAAGTTGGCGTCCCTAATCACGATGTCTGCCTTTTTCTATGTGTACGCCACTTCCAACCAAAGTTTCACCCCCTAAACATGGTCCAAAACTCACCTAATTTGGCGCGCACCTCTTGGCAGGCAAAAAATTGATAAAACGTCAAAAAAATCCCCCAAACTGCCAAAGTGCGCTCTCTAGCGCCACCTAGAAACAGTAAAACGGCCACTACAGTTCATTGCAATATCATAAAATTTAAAAAAAATTCACATATCAGTTGTGAATGATCTTGTGTGTTTTCACTTGTTTTGGTGAGGTTTCATACAAAATTTGATTCAATAAAAAATTTTATGAAAATGGCACATTGTACAGTAAAATATACCTTTTTGCTGTGAACACACCATTTGACCTATCAGAACGTCGTTTATAAAACTTCACATCCTCCGTGTGGACAATGTCTGCGCCAAGTTTGATACCATTCGAAAGAACATTTGCTGAGATATTGACGTTATGAATTTTCACATTTTGAAAAATATAGAATGACGGACTTCTGAATTGACCATAGGTTGCCGTGTACAATCAATAAATCAATCAGTAACCTTTCTTGCAGGGAAGTCCCACTGAGACAGAGGTCTCTTTTGCAGGGGAGCCCTGATTACAATAAAACAATTACAATGGAAGGTTAAAGACAAACAGCACACATAAAATACACAAAAGTCACAAACAACAATTTCAGATTAAAGGAATAACAAGTTTTAAACTGGAATAAAACATAATAAAAATTAATTTAAAAAAAATATTTATATACACACACATACACACACATATATATATATATGTACACATGTATACATACATATGCACACATATATACATATAAATAAACATATAAGAACATAGGACAGAGAAAAATAAATGAGCAAATCCTACCATAAACTAAAAGCAAATACATCTGGCCTCCAGAAGCAATATATCCAACACTAATTTCTTGAAAGACATGAAGGGGATAAGGCAGTCTAGCTTCAAGGTATCCTGGAAATTATTCCACATACAAGGAGCGAATGCACTAAAAGAGGTACCTCCCAAATTTGTTCTAGCCTCTAACAAAAACCATTCTTGTGATCTGGTATGCTGACTTCTGATTTTGATGGATAAGAGCTAAGAGCTAAGATAAGTACTAAAGTTTTGTCTGTTTTCAGTGGACATCCTTCCAAAATTTAAGCTCTGTAGGATGTACGTGTGACTTCTTACACATTGTTGTAGAGCTGAATGTGGAAGGCGTGCAAGCCATCAACACTGGAATCCCAAATCACATCATCTGCCTTCCAATATGTTCATGAATGGAGGAAGATTCCACATTACACAGCCGTAATAAAATCTGCAAAAGAAACTTTGACCAGGTCACATGGGTCATACCTCCAATTTACAAAAGAAAAATCTATTTAAGTAAAGGTGTTTGCACTCAACTCAAGATATAACATTTTACTCAGTCTCGCACTGTCCACTCGCACTGGTTGAGAACGCTCATCAGCGCCCGACCACATCTCGCCCCAACCCCGACGTGCACAAGGGGGCGAGGGCCCCCCCAACGCTGCTTGCAGCTTTAATTAGTCATTTGTAATTAGTACTTTGGTTCAGTTAAAATGGACTCTAATGCGTTTTGCACCTGAGTTTGGTTTGTTTGGACAGGTGTTAATGTGTTAATCGAACTTGGGTGTGGGCTAATACAAGGGCGTATTCCAATCCCTGTTCTTGGCGACACTCGGGTTGACTCGACACGAGAACGAAGTTCAGAACAACCAAGAACCAACATGAGAACGCATTCTTGTCACTCCCCACTTTTTGGAGAGTGGGACGAGTGTTGACGAGAACAAAGATGGCAGACGCGGGAGATACGTATGTGAAATTTTCATTAATCGCACTGATTAATCTTGTTAATAGCCCTCTATTTACGAGAATGAGTAGTTTCAGTGGCAATTAACTTTGTATAGAAGCATGAAGTGACTTTCAGGCCCGGTTACTAGGGTTGATCTTGCTAAAATTTTGTAAAAACCGTTGGTATCGCAATAATTCAATTCAATTCAATTTTTTTCTGCACCACACGCAGCCCCATGGGCTAGCCTGAGTTGGAGACTGGAGAACACCCAAACTCGCACTTCCATGTTCGGAACGAAAAACCCTGCACCTTGCGCTCGTGTTGACTCGTGTTGGGGATTCGAATACGCCCCAAGTGTGCCAAGTGCGCATCAAGAGGAGGGTCTCCTGATGCTTTCAAATGAACTCTGGAGTGATTTAACTTTGGCTTGAAAGCAATCTGATTTAGTAGACTACAGAACCACTGTAAGAGTTCTGCCCTGCAGTCCCTCCCCCTCCGGCTGTCTTCGCCTCCACTTCAACGAGCCACACCTGTTGCTCGTTGAAGTGGAGGTGAAGTTAGGATATTTAAGAGCTGCATTGCCAGTTGGCAGTTGCAGCTGCATTCTGGTTTTTAGAGCCCTGTTGTTTTGTGCTGCTGCTCCCCTGTTTTGTGATTTTTAAAAGTACAGTATGTTTATTAAATGTTTGTCTATTTTTGTATCAGCCTGTGTGAGTGGGTCCTCTCCATGCTTTTGGGTACATGGTCCCAGTGCCCGCCGGATTGCAGGTTGCATCTGGCGGGACCAAACCATGACAACCACATCCAATCTCCATCATCATGAGATTTTTGACTTGCACCATGGTTTAGCTATCCAAGAGGCTGCATGAATTGTGGGTCATTGTGGACCAATGATGAAGTGCAAAGCCTCATAGATATGTCACATTATAACAAAACTTGCTAAAACACATAAAAGCTCAGAGGTTTATAAAGTGTTTGGCGAATGGCGAGAGGTTCATTCCAAAGGAGTCCAAAAGTAAGCTGAAAAAGTAAAATCCTCCATGGAGTCTGAGAAATAAGAGGAATCTTTATAAGATGTATATAAAGGATAACAATGAGAATACTAAGGCTGAATACTGTAAAATGCGAGCTGTGGTCAAAAAAAGAGCTGAGGAATGCTAGAAGACTGTATGAAAGGCAAATTGCAGAGGGGGCAAAAACTAACCCTAAGCGCTTCTTTCAGTACTGTTGCAGAAAAAGGAAAGTCAAAGAGGAGGTTAAGTGCATAAAGAATAAATATGGATTGCTGTTATATGATAACAAGGATATTGCGGATACCTTAAACAGTTTTTTTGTTGAGAATTTTACCTCGGAGCGGGTTTTTATTCGGCCAGAGGGCATGTCCAATGCTCAAGATTATTTTGCTGAAATTGAGGTTAGGGATAATGAGGTATTAGACAAGTTGCATAAACTAAAGGCAGATAAGGCGGCGGGTCCTGATGGCGGGTCCTGATGGCTTATATCCTAGATCGCTCAGGGAAGTTAGTGAGATCATCTTTAAACCGCTCTCCACTATCTTCAGACGGTCTCTAGAAACTGGAGAAATACCAAATGATTGGAAGCAGGGCAATATAATACCAATATATAAGAAAGGGGACCGTACTGAGCCAAGAAATTACAGGCCAGTCAGTTTAACTTGCATTGCATGCAAAATACTGGAATCTATCATAAAAGATGAGCTGGAATTATTTCTTGAACATAATATCTTGAGGGATAGCCAACATGGTTTCCGTAAGGGAAGGTCATGCCTGACAAACCTCCTGGAATTTTTTGAAGAGGCCACCAAGACTTATGATCGGAGCAGGGCTTATGACATTATATACTTGGATTTTCAGAAAGCATTTGATAAAGTACCGCATAAGAGACTAATTTTTAAAATGAGCTCCATTGGAGTTACAGGAGGTATTCTGGAGTGGATTCAAAACTGGTTACAGGACAGAACACAAAGAGTGGTGGTCAGTGGAATCTCATGTCGGCTGGGTATGGTGGGGAGTGGTGTCCCTCAGGGATCAGTGTTGGGACCCCTGCTGTTCCTCATCTACATTAATGACCTTGATAGAAATATTGAGAGCAAATTAGTTAAATTTGCAGATGATACTAAATTGGGAGGTTTGGCAAATAGTTTAGACTCTACTAAAGTGATTCAGGAGGATTTGGATAGAATCCAGAATTGGGCAGAAATGTGGCAAATGAAATTTAATTTAGCAAAATGTAAAGTTGTACATCTAGGTAATAAAAACATTAGACAGGATTACTTCATGGAAGGTTTAAAACTGGAATGTGCTCCACATGAAAAAGATCTGGGAGTGATTGTTGACCAAACCCTCACAGGTTCTAGTCTTTGTGCCGTAGCAGTTAAAAAAGCCAATCGGATGCTGGGATACATTGCCAAAAGTATTGAGTACAAATCCAAGGAGGTGATACTTCTCTTGTACAACACATTCGTCAGACCACATCTGGAGTATTGTGTACAGTTCTGGGGACCATACTTTAAGAAAGATATAGAGGCTCTAGAAAAAGTTCAGAGAAGAGCAACTAAGCTGATTCCGGGTATAAAAGATGAAAGCTATGAGAACAGGCTGAAGATCCTTAATCTCTTGAGTCTTAGGAAAAGGAGACTCGGGGGTGATCTGATTGAGGTCTTTAAATATGTTAAAGGGATTAACAAAGTGAATTATCAAGGATTCCTTCGACCAAGTTCTGTTAGTAGAACTCGGAGTCACAAATGGAAGTTGACTAAGGGTAAATTTAGCACTGATATTAGGAAATATTTTTTCACCCAAAGAGTAATTTCGATGTGGAATAGCTTGCCTGACCATATTGTTGAGGCAGAAACCTTTTCAAGAGCAGACTTGACTTAAAGCTAGATACCATTGAGTCATTGAGTATCTGAAGTGATATATTCACATTAGTTAGTTAAAAGAAACTGGCGAGCCTAGTTGGGCTGAACGGCCTGTTCTCGCCACTCATGTTATGTTATGTTACATTAGGTTAAACGCTTTCACTGCTCTGTAGAACAGTGTCAGTGCATCAAAGCATTTAGTTCAGTTTGCAAAGGAGGTTTTGCAGGGTATAGGCAAATTTGCCCACTGCCCAATTTGAACCATCTTCTGGTTATATGTACCTACTTGTGGGACTGTCCAGAAAATAGATTTGAAATGTAAAATTTGCATATAGGAAGTGAACTGTGACCTATTTAGTGATTTCAAGATTTTTGTGGGGCAAGGCCTCGTAAAGTCCATATTTAAACCCATAAATGATTGTTCTGAAAAACCAGATGATTTTTAATGGCTACACAACAACATGACGGACATTTTGATACCAAACATAAGTATATATGTGAAAAACTGAAGAAGTTTCAGACAATTTTCCATTGAAAACAACCAGGTTCCGATGAAAACACACCTAAAATGGCTTGAATACACCATGTTACCGGTCTTGCAATTTAATGACACTCACACATCATTTAGCCAACTATATGAGGCAACTTGTGTGAAAATATCTTAGGTGTGTTTTCATAGGAACCTGGTTGTTTTTCAAGATGAACTTTACGTTTTGCATCAAGACAGATGCATTTTTCAATGGTTCGGTCATTTATAGCGTAAAGGAATACTGATTTTCCATGCGGTTTTTCGGTGATCATGTTCGACATGCTGATGCTTCCTTGGCTGCTTCAGACTTCATTGCGTTGGCCAAAAATCGAAGAACAAGCTTCATCAAACTGTTAAATTAACATGTTCACAATTTTTTGCAAACATGGAACTTGGTTCCAGTCTCGGGGTACCTTAAATCGTGCTACTCGTCTCGGAATTGGTGTCATGCCAACACTAATGTGTAGCCTATGCTGTATGCATGGACATCATGACATGCCTGTATACAATGTACAGTCCGGGGGTCCTACATTGTGTGGAAATATTTACACAAATTAGGCTACAATTTGCTTGTATATTCTGCTAGCCAGTGTGGTGTTGGCCCAAACGCAGTCACTGTGACCGAGTCAGGCTCAGATGAGATATGAGACAGGCTACCATACCCACTAAGTCTACAGGCCAGCTACATCATTATAGGTTGTGCATTATACATCGTTGTCAGGCTCGATTGGTACAGGCATGTCTAGCGATTCAGGGACATGCCAAAATTAACGGCATCAACTCATCTGTGGACTGTGCAAAATGCATCCCGCCCACGCACTCAACACAGCAGTACAGTATACAAGAAATCGTCTACGGTCATAGATCAGATTGGTCCTCAAATGCACGCTATATTTGGTAAATACATTGCTATAAATAGCAAAAAACTAACCTCTGAATAATCAGCAGTTCTTCGACAAACACCCAAATCATTTTGCTCCACCAAGCGCAAATGATGAGTTTTTCGGATCAATAAGCTACACGCGAACAACGGTAAGGAACATTGGCGTTTTTTCTCCGCTCCCACCGAACCTCGTTTTGAACCAGAATTGCACAGGCGAGGGGAATGTGTATTCTGTCTACTGAGGTGCAAAGTGGAAGTTAAGTGCCACCGATGTTCAGTATCTGTGTATGACAAGTAAAAAAAAAATCGGCGGTTGACAGTACGAGAACTCTGTGATGATAATAATAGCACCAGAAGTGAATGGTTAACGTATCAAGATCTACTATTTCCAGACATCTGTGTGAAAATAGTCTGATTGGTCGTGTTGCTGCTTAGAGTTGGTCACATCAAAACAAGACTTGAGTTTGCCTACAAATTCTAGGATTGGACACAAATGGACTGGGAACAAGTCCTGTGGACAGATGAATCAAATTCAAAATTTTCTTATCCAAACTCAGAACTCATTTTAAAAATGACTGTGTAACTCCTTCAGTAAAACATGGAGGTGGTAATATTATGGTTTGGGGTTAGGTCTGCTCGAAAGGAGCCAGTGATGTCATAAAAATCGACAAAATCAAGGATCAAAAGAAGTATCACTGCATCATTCTAAGGCACGCATTGCCATCAGGAAAGAGACTGATTGGTCGAGGATTTTATTTACAACATTATAATAACCTTTTCTAAGTTGTGTAAGAATTACTCTATTTCAATCGGAAAGAATCATCTGGGGTCAGTTGTTCAAAAGATTAAAAGTGGATAAAAGTGGATAAAAGTGACCCGGATTTGGAAATCCCATTCTTTGCTATCCAGGATCACGTATTCCATCTCACTTTTATCCCGGTTTTTCAATGCAATGTTGGATTGGATTACTCTGATCCAGATACAGACTTTTCAGGATTACCAAATCCAGATAAAAAGGGCTCTAAATTGGACCAAATATTACAATATAAGCTATATGAAGAATAACAGGTGGAATAGCATGGGGTCACTTCAAGTTTTTATTTGAAAACACAAACTGTGTTGTGAAGTGGCCTGGGTCTGTCCATGATATACGTATCCTGAGGGAGAGTGCGCTATTCTGAGAGCTCCAAACCAACCAACCCAATGGCATGATATTAGGAGACAGTGCCTATTCACTCCTACCATGGCTGATGACCCCTTTTCCTGTGGCAAACACTCTGGCGCAGGCACGCATGCAACACTGCTAATTGCAAAATAAGATGTGCTATTGAGCATTTAAATGGAGTTCTGAGGAGGCGCTTTGCCTGCCTCAACTACTTGTGAGTAAAGCCACAGGAAGCGTGCAACATAAATCTTGCCTGTATTGTGCTTCACAACATTGCCACCAGACGCAATGTCCCTCTCTGTGATGATGTTAGGGTTAGGGTTATGATGATGTTATGATGAGCCTATTGAGGACCCAGAAAATCCTCCTGCAGCGCCTCAGAATGAGCTACTGACCAGGGGTGCAATACGGGATGCAATTGTTCAAAATTACTTTTGACCATGCCACTGTAATTATTAGTGAGAGATTAAAGTTAAATTTAAACAATTTTTGCTTGAGATTGAAAATAATTTGGGGGTTTTATGATTTACATTTTATTATTTTATGAATTAGTTCATATATTCTATTTTTTGATTAACTCCACTAACAAGTTTAATCGGGAGACGGTTGTCTGCTTTATCTAATTTATCATTGTAATGGTTGAACAAATCAAGAGTAAATTAAAAAATTATATATATATATATATATATATATATATACAACCCCAATTCCGAAATAGTTGGGACGAAGCATGAATTGTGAATAAAATCAAAATGCAATTACTTTCAGATCACGTGAGCCAATATGTTGTTTACAATAGAACATAGATAACATTTCAAATGCTTAAACTGAGACATTTTACATTTTTATCCACAAAATGAGCTTATTTCAAATTTTCTGGCTGCAACAGGTCTCAAAGAAGTTGGGACACATGCAAAAAAGGGCTGAAAAACCAATTAATATATAAGAGAATCAGCTGAAAGAACATTTAGCAAGTAATTAAGTTAACTGGCATCAGGTGTGTAACATGATTGGCTATAAAAGGGATGTCTTAGAGAGGCTGAGTCTCTCAGAAGTAAAGATGGCCAGAGGCTCTCCAACCGGTGAAGGCTTGCGTGAAAAAAGTTGTGGAATACTTCATAAACAATGTTCCTCAACGTCAAATTGCAAAGGCTTTGAAGGTCTCATCATCGACAGAGCATAACATCATCAAAAGATTCAGGGAAACTGGAAAAATCTTTGTGCGTAAGGGACAAGGCCGAAGACCTGTACTGGATGCCCGTGATCTTCGGGCCCTCAGACGCCACTGCATCGCTCACCGGCATGATTCTGTCAGTGACATTACTAAATGCGCCCAGGAATACTTCAAGAAACCACTGTCTGCAAACACAGTCCGCCGTGCCATCCACAGATGCCACCTAAAACTCTGTCATGCAAAAAGTAAGCCATTGTTGAGCATGATCCAGAAGTGCCGCCGTGTTCTGTGGGCCAAGGCTCATTTAACATAACATAACATAACATAACATGAATGGCGAGAACAGGCCATTCAGCCCAACTAGGCTCGCCAGTTTCTTTGTACCATCGTGAATATATCACTTCAGATACTCAATGACTCAATGGTATCTAGCTTTAAGTCAAGTCTGCTCTTGAAAACTCCCAAGGTCTCTGCCTCAACAATATGGTCAGGCAAGCTGTTCCACACTGAAATTACTCTTTGGGTGAAGAAATATTTCCGAATATCAGTGCTAATATTTAAAATGGACTCTAGCAAAGCGGCAAAGTGTCATGTGGTCAGATGAGTCCAAATTTGACATTCTTGTTGGAAATCATGGGCGTCGTGCCCTCCACACTAAAGAGGAGAAAGACCACCCCTCCTGTTATCAGCGTTCAGTTCAAAAGCCAGCATCTCTGATGGTATGGGGATGCATTAGTGCATTTGGTGTGGGTCACTTGCATGTTTTAAAAAGCACCTGAATGCTGAAAGGTCTATAAAGGTTTTAGAGCAACATATGCCCCCCTCTAGATGACATCTATTCCAAGGAAGGTCCTGTGTATTTCAGCAGGACATTGCAAAACCACATACTGCAGCTATTATAACAGCATGGCTTCGTAGTAGAAGAGTCCATGTGCTGAACTGGCCCGCCTGCAGTCCTGATCTTTCACCGATTGAGAACATTTGGCGCATAATTAAATAAGAAGTCCGTCAAAGGAGACCCAAAATTCTCCAGCAGCTGGAAGCCTGTATTAAACAAGAGTGGGATCAAATTCCAATGGCTTAACTTCAGAAACTTGTCTCCTCAATGCCCAGACACCTCCACTCTGTGTTAAAAAGAAGAGGGGATGCTTCACCATGGTAAACAGGCCCCTGTCCCAACTTTTTTGAGACCTGTAGCAGCCATCAAATTTGAAATGAGCGCATGTTGTGGATAAAATTGTAAAATATCTCATTCTCAACATTTGCTATGTTATCTCTGTTGTATTGTGAACACAATACTGGCTGGTGTGATTTGAAAGCCATTGCGTTGTGATTTTATTCACAATTTACACTTTGTCCCAACTGTTTCGGAATTGGGGTTGTGTGTTATATATATATATATATATATATATATATATATATATACACACACACACACTACATGATACAAATGTTGTTCTACTTGACCAGTTTTAAGTTAGTTTCATTATATTTTGCTTCTGAAATCCACACTGAATCCACCCTTCTCCTGGGACCATAATAATCCAGCTTTTTTGGATCAAATGTATCCCAATCCTTCCTAAAAGTTTTGAACTACACAAACCCAAAGTTTGATCCAGATAAAAACAAAGATTAGTTCACGTGATCTAATCCGATTACCGAATCCCTTTTTTCTTTTGAACAACCTGTTTTCAAGATTGGATCCAGGGCGGATTACTTTAATCTGGATTAAATCTTTTGAACAATTGGCCTCAGGTGATAGAATAGTTATGACTTGGCCTTCTTAAAATCCAGACCTTAATCTGATTGAGCAAATCCAGGATTTGCTTGGTACCAAGATAAATAAATCTGTTGTTACATCAAAAAAATCTCTTTGGAATGGACGTCAAACTATATGGAATAGTTTGGCAAGTGAGGAAATAAAAAATATGTCAACAAAATTCCTGAAAGATTAAATTCTGTAATCAAAGTAGAGGGAGGCCACATTCGATATTAAGTTTTTTCTCTCAAAAAGACATTATTTATTTTTTGTACTAGTTTATATTGTTATCTGTTCACTTATTTTCATCAATGTGATCCAATATTACATGAAGTAAATACTTGAATAGTACTTGGTTTCTGATTTTTGTTGTGTATAATCATCACTGCTGTCAAGTCTCGCCTTCTGCGGTCTAGCACGTCGGCCAGTTAGGACCCCAGATAGCAAGCACCTCCGCTCCGGATCTGCCCCGGCTCTGTGCCGACACCAGCTGATCCGGCTCAGAGCCGGGCAGATCCGGAGCGGAGGTGCTTGCTACCTGGGACCTGGATCGCAGCCCCACCTGTTTCTCATTCCTGCTGAGTGGTTGCAGCATGTATAAATGCCACAGCCTAAGCATTGGTCCCTGGCTACTTCTCGTAAGCCATACGTGTGTAAAGCTTTTAGCGCCGTTTCTTGTACGTACAATTGCTAAACCAAGCCTTTGATATAAGTGCTGTAAAGTGCCAGCACTTTATTTCTTTACGGAACCTCGTTTCCATTTTTGTAAATGTTTTATAATACAAGTACAGTTGTGTTAGAATGTATTGCTTGTATTATAAGTGTTTGTTTTTGGAATCGCGATTCCTGTTTTGTTTGTATATTTTGTGTGGTCGGCATAATAAATCATACAACCAAATCCACCTTTGCACTGGAGTCCAGTCCACGTTTGTCTGGCCTCCACGCCAACCCTTACAACTGCACACTGTATATAAATATGTATGTATGTATATATATACAGTCGTGCCCAAAATTATTCATACCCCCACCAATTTTTGAGTTTTTTTGAGATATTTTTTGACAAATCATATTTATTCTTGGACAAATGACACAGTAAGTTGACATCAGGCTGTAAGAAGTACTGTATACAATTTTTCAGAAATACATTACTTTTTGGTATTTTATTTGACAGATTTACAAAAAATGCCATGTCCACAATTATTCATACCTTTTCTCAGTAATTG
This sequence comes from Gymnothorax javanicus, assembly GCA_029692085.1. Classification (NCBI taxonomy): domain Eukaryota; kingdom Metazoa; phylum Chordata; class Actinopteri; order Anguilliformes; family Muraenidae; genus Gymnothorax; species Gymnothorax javanicus. Next base: position 152,079,101 of record CM056197.1, read on the forward strand.
ATGGCAAAGCCTTTATTCACGATTACAGCCTCCAAACGCTTCCTGAAGTTGATCACAAGGTTTCTACACGTTTCCACAGGGATTTTGGCCCACTCCTCTTTTGCAGTTTTTCCAGGTCCTTAAGGTTTGAGGGTTTCCTTGCCATCACCTTGGTCTTCAGTTCCCTCAACAGATTCTCGATAGGACTGAGGTCGGTGCTCTGGCTTTGCCACTCCAAAACGTTCACTTTGTTGTCCACTAACCATTTCTTGACGGATTTGGCCATGTGTTTAGGATCATTATCCTTTTGGAAGATCAATTCCTCCCCAAGATCAAATTATTCGCCGGACTGCTTGATGTTTTTACTTTAGATCTGGATATACTGGTCCTGTTTCATAGTGCCATTAACTTTAACAAGGTTTCCAGGCCCATTCGCTGAAAAGCAACCCCAGAGCACAATACTCCCGCTACCATGTTTGACTGTTGGGACCGTGTTTTTCAAGTTGAACGCTTCACCTTTCTTACGCCAAACAAAAGCCACATCTCTGTGCCCAAACAGCTGATCTTTGTTTCATCCGTCCATAACATTGACAGCCAGAAGCTTATATCTTCATCCAGGTGAGCTTTTGCGAAGGCTAGAATAGTTCTTGTGTGTCTGGGTTGGAGAAGTGTAAGTGACATAAGAAAGGTGAAGTCTTCAACCTGAAAAACACGGTCCCAACGGTCAAACACGGTGGCAGGAGTATCATGCTCTGGGGTTGCTTTTCAGCAGAAGGGCCCGAGAACCTTGTTAAAGTTAATGACACTATGAAACAGTACCAGTATATCCAGATCTTCAGTTAAAACTTAAGCAATCCGCTGAAAAACTTGGTCTTGGGCAGGAATGGATCTTCCAACAGGATAATGATCCTAAACATACGGCCAAATCCGTCAAGAAATGGTTAGTGGACAACAAAGTGAATGTTTTGGAGTGGCCAAGCCAGAGCCCCGACCTCAATCCTATCAATAATCTGTGGAGGGAACTGAAGACCAAGGTCATGGCAAGGAAACCGTCAAACCTTAAGGATCTGGAGAAGTTTGCAAAAGAAGGGTGGGCCAAAATCCCCGTGCAGACGTGTAGAAACCTTGTGATTCACCACAGGGAGCATTTGGAGGCTGTAATCATGAATAAAGGCTTTGCCAGCAATTACTAAGAAAAGGGTATGAATAATTGTGGACATGGCATTTTTGGTAAATCTGTCAAATACAATACCAAAAAGTAATGTATTTCTCGAAAAATTGTTTACTGTACTTCTTACAGCCTTATGTCAACTTACTGTGTCATTTGTGCAAGAATAAATTTGATTTGTCAAAAAATTTCTTGAAAAAACCCAAAAATTGATAGGGGTATGAATAATTTTTGGCATGACTGTATATATCTCTACAGTGCTTAACAAATTTATTAGACCACCTGTCATAAAAACAAGAAAACACAAGTATTTTAGAAATTTCGCAAAAACTTGTTTAAAACTAAAAATTATATTGTTATTTCTTTGGCAAATAACAAACTGAAACAACTAAATAGTCCTCATTCACACATAAAAACCAAAAAAACTTAGTATTTTGTATGGCCTCCTTTGGCCTTGATAACAGCTTGCATTCTTGCATTCAACCACTAAAACTAATTTTTATGTTGAGGAACGCAAGTAAATGACTGTCATTAAAACATAATAATGTGCTTAACTATTTTTTTCTACTTTTTTGTAAAACAGTAAATTTTAAAATTCATGGATAACAACAATTATGTTTTAGCATTAAAAACATTTCAATTAAAGAGCTTGCGCATATTGATGGATTAACCACTACAGAAACATAAAAATTATTTTGGTAATTATCAATACTGTTAATTTAGGGCAGCTGTGGCATAAATCTTACATTGGGTGGTGGTGTAATAAATTTGTTAAGCACTGTGTATATACATATATATATATGCAGATTATGCAGATTTGTCAGCTGCAAATCCATGATGCAAATCTCCCATTCCACCACATCCAAAAAGGTGCTCTATTGGATTCAAATCTGATGACAGCGGATGATCTGAGCTTTGTGCCACAAAGAATTAAGGCAGTTCTGAAGGCAAGAGGGGGTCTAACCTGATACTAGCAAGGTGTAACTGCTAATGTGGCCGGTGAGTGTGTGGTTTCCTTTACATTGGCCATGCCATGTATTACTTCCCGTAATATTTTACACAGATAGCATTACATTATTATCATGATTAATTCGTGAACATTAATAATCCTTAAGTGTCCCACAGGTACAGCTATAGGCAACAAACAGAAAGTCTATGCACACCGAAAATATGCATAAAATCGAATCATATAAACCCATTGAAGAACCATACCCTCCGGGGAAATGTTTCACAACCCCTGATCAAACTTGTTTTATGTTGTCAAACCATGTAGGTTAGCACTACATAAGCCATCAGATTATTGGTTGGAATGACGGTGATTAGCCATGAAAAAGTTTACCTTGATTCACATTAGCACTGTCAGAAGGGCCCAGCTACTCCTCTCTCCAGCTCTGAAACTGAGGGCCATATCTCTTCTCCTCCACTTTGCTAATTTACCTACATTAAACATACTAGACCGCTAATCTTTAAAACATATTTTAAATCTGTTCTTTAGCTTGTGCATGTCCTGTATTATTTTGTCAGACATGGACTAGCATATAAGCACCCGTCAACACCGTTCTCCAGATAGCCACCGGCAGCTGCTTCAATGTAGACAAGGTAAAGCAACAGAATTAGAGCTCACCTTTGGTTTTTGAGGAGTTGTCTACCTACACTTAGGTATATCTCTTAATTTTTTTTCCATAATTATGATAGTGGTACAATTGGGCTCAGTGAAAAATTTAACAGGAAAATGCTTCTCACCTGCTTTTCTCAGCATAGGTCTTCACCCCTGAATGTTAATTCCCTCTTACAGCAGAATTTATTGCCATGATCGTGCATCAGTGAATTCTTCTGGGATGTAATTAAAATTAAAACTTCCCTCCCTTTCCTGTATCGTACATATTAGAGGCATTGACGTGATCGAAGATAACACTGCATTTCGATGTTTTGCAGGATATCTTATCCACAATGACTTGTTATGCATTCCAACAGAAATGCAGTTTTGGAGCTTTATCCTTCAGGGGGCTTCCCAGGTTCGTTTGATTTACCTTGTTCCAGCAGAGATATGGGAAAAATAACATTGCAGTTTATTAGTTCAACACAAAAACGTACCATTCCATTGGTTTTTATTATTGTTACCATGGAATTGATGTTAATTAGCAAAATCACGGTCCATATTGTGGCAAGCCTAACTTCCTAACCACCCAACCAAACCACTTAATTATTTTTCTCCCTGTTAGATACAGTGCTGTGAAAAAGTATTTGCCCCCTTCCTGATTTCTTGGGGTTTTTTTGCATATTTTTCACACTTAAATGTTTCAGGTCATCAAACAAATTTTCATATCAGACAAAGATAACCCGGAGTAAATACAAAATGCAGTTTTTAAATGATAATTTCATTTATTAAGGGAAAAAAGCTAACCAAACCTACCTTGTTCTATGTGAAAAAGTAATCCCCCCCCCGCCCCTTGTTAAATCATGAAGGTTTGGATAGCTAATAATAACTAGAATGAGAGTTTAAGAAACTCTGAGTTTGCATGTGATAGCACGATTCTCTGTATAATGTGATGTTTATTTTTGCATTGTCCTGCACTCTGCTGTATGATAAGGTGCAAAGTGTCTTCTTTACTGATAGGCAAGTATGGTAAACTATGATGACCGTCCATTGCATGGTCGAAGTGACCAGGGCATATGTATGGTAAGGGTTAATTTAGTTGTCAAGCTACATCATTGGTATGTAGCATAATAAAAGTTATTTGGATGATGATTATCTCCTTTATTGTTGTTGGTAATGGTTCAGGTATATTTTTTTTTATTATCTATATACCGGTTTTACATGGCTATTGATGCACTATCATCGTTATTGACAAATTATTATTCACTGCTTATGATTGTTATACAACTATTATTCATCTAAGTCCAACTTGTTGTGCTGGACGATACATGCCTGACATTTATGATCATTCTGTTGCTTTTATCAATATAGTGAAACAGACATTGCTAAAAGATGTATTATTATTATTATTTTTTTGTATTGGTAATAGTAATTTCCGGACTGGCAGCATCACCACCTTGTAAAGCAGCTGTAGTAATTGAGAGGCACAGGGTTCAAAGGGTGGTGCAGTCAGCCCAGCGAGTTATTGGTGCTGTATTGCCTAACCTGATGGACTTAAACAATATGAGGTGAGGACCCCAGGCACCCAAACCATGGCCTCTTCTATAAGAAGCTGTCCAAACGGAAGCCAGGCTGTGTGAACACTGCAGCCAATACCAGTTACCAAAGCCACAGCTTCTACCCCCATACGGTCTGTATGCTGACGTAAGACCAATAAGACGTGATCTGCTCTCTCAGTAATTACTGAACTGCCTCCTTCATCTTTTTGCTCATTGCTATCGCCTTTACATTATCTTGTAAATACAGAATGTTAGTTTATTAGAGCCTACTTTGTCATATATTGTTATTATTACTGTACGATGATGACATTTTTTTTTTCTAATCATTGAGATTGGGGTTTGAATTTTGTAAACTGATAGAGATGTGTATTAATAATAAAACTTAAACAATTTGAATTGATCATATATATGATGCGCTTTCATAAAGATGTATAATTATACACACCAGTGCACAATATGCTTGTAGGTTGTATTGCAAAGATCATTTTGCATATTCACAGCTTTTGTTTTTTTATAGCCTACTTTGTCTTATATTATTATTTGTTTTTACTACCATAATTTTGTCTAAGTATTTTAATTGGGTTTGAATTTTGTATATTGAGAGTGATTCATTTTCTAGAGCGTAATTCTATCCCAGCATATCTTTTGGGCGAGAGGCAGGAATATACCCTGGACAGGTGGCACACACCATACGCTCACTCATACCTTTAGGCAATTCAGAGTCTCCAATTTGCCTGATATGCCTGTCTTTGGACTGTGGGAGGAAACTGGAACACCTAGAGAAAACCCACGCGGGCACGGGGTGAACATGCAAACTCCACCCAGAAAGGCCGTGGGCAGATTCGAACCCACAACCTTCTTGCTGCGAGGCCGACCACCGTGCCGCCCTACTGACTAAGAGGAATGAGGGAAACCCAAATCTCACTGCTTTGAACGGCATGTGGATATGATGCATCACAAAACTTGAACGATTTGATTATTCTGTATGTATTATTATAGATGTATGATTTTTGTTTTTATTATTATTGGTGTTATTATTGTTATGATTATCGTCATTTTTGATGATGATAATAATACTATAATAATACTAATATTAATTAATAATGTTATGATATCAATATCATACAGAACCCTCCTCAGGAATGCAAAGTGTCTTTTATAGTTTCTTTGATGATAATCATATTATGAATATTACTGATATTGTCATCACCTAATAAAAATAATCAAGTATGGTTGACTGTTCAGTTTTCTTGTCGACACAGATTTTGCGTGAAAGTAAATAATGCGTTGCTCTCGCCGATTCTGGCGATGGTTTCGGATCTCTCATGTTGTTTTCATTACAGAGCTGGAAGTTGGAGATTTGGAGCAGCTCATAGAAACAAGTGTTATTTTCAAAATAATACGGATGATTACTTTTTCAACTTAGAGTTCGTTTCAGATCGGTTGCTTTTTTGAAGGAGTTAAAACGGATTGTCAGTCAACATTTCTATCAGATATGGCCTCCGTTGTGTTAGAGATGACTTGGATTCTCGCTGTTCAACAGGGATCATTGACTTCTCAACAATGTTGGAAGATCCAAATATAATTTCAGCGGCAAGTGCAAATATAACTTCATTTTAAAGTGAGTACATGACGCAGTATGAGTGAGGTCGTGCTGATAGATAGCGAGCAATGGAGAGTCAGTGGCTATGCATACGACCATTGCCAAATGTGACAGATTATTAAATGCTGATATTATGGATGTTGTGACCTACTTCTGTTTTGCATTGTTCTTGCTAGCTATCTGGACAATTCTTGTTGGCAAATCTAGCCATTTTCATCATACATGCGATTGTAATATGAATGTTGTGATCGCTGTAATCCTCATAATTATATGGTGTTATTAATTGGTTATGTATGTTATTGCTCTCATACAGTAAAAACAGCCTGCCAATATATCTTATTTTGGCCGACCTGTATTATTATGTGGGCTTTCCTCTGATCAGCAGGGGCTTATATGCAGGAATCAGCATGACAGATAAATGGTCTGAAGAGCCAAGGTGGGGGCGGGGGGCTGCTCTGAATGCATCCTTCGTGTTGGTGTAGGCCACGTCTAATGTGTTCTCTCCCCTGGTTGCACAGTCTACATGCTGGTGGAAGTTTGGGAGAACTGACTTCATGTTGGTCTGGTTAAAATCCCCAGCAACAATGAAAAAGCCCTCAGAGTGAGCAGATTATAGAGCACTGATAGTCCGGTAGAGAACACTCATAGCCTCCTTTATGTTAGTGCTAGGGGGCACGTACACAGCAGTGATGGAACCAAAGTAAACTCTTTCGGCAGATAGAATGGTGTACAGTTTAGAGTCAAAAGCTCAATGTCCGGTGAGCAATAGCTTGAGAGAAACATAGCATTTTTACACCAGTTGTTATTGATGTAAATACACAAACCACCTCCTCGGGATTTACCACTGAGTGCGCAGCTCCTGCTGCCCCTCGATGCAAACAATATTGTCTGGGATTGATGAGTTTCGCCATGTCTCTGTCAGAATTATTGTGCAGCAGTTCCTCGTCTCTCGTTTCGTTGTTAACTCCAGCTGCAAATGATCCATTTTGTTCTCCAGGGAACAAACGTTGGAGAGGAAGATAGATGGAAGCGGCGTTATGTAAGGGTTGGCTTTTAGCTTGGCCGTTAGCCCCCCCCGTTAGCTCTTCTGCCTTCGGTCACACTGCCTTCGCTTGCTCCTCGGTGGGCTTATGCTGTTAGGCAAGTCTGCTGCACCGTAGGCCCCTGGGTCTTGCCGGCATAGTACTCCAAGGCCGCGCAAACACTCCCTAGTAGTCGTGTCTATGAAGCCGAAGTGGCTGGATGATTGTAATTCCAGCAACTGCTGGCAATCATACACTAACTTTCGGAGAGTGTTGACTATTACTGTCATCCTAGGCGGCGTATTTTGATTAAGGTCCGTAACTTGTCGCGAGCCTATGCCGCCGTAGCCAAACAGGGCGCTGCTATGGAAGATAAGTGGTATAAAATTAATATCGGACATATGTAAACACACATACACATGTACATACAAACATACATACTGACATACTCACATACATACAAGAGATGGCAAAACCTTAACATAAATACGTAAAAATTCATACAAACAAAGAAACTAACATATTAGTCGCAGTTGTCTATAGCCAGTTGACATTGTAGTTCGGTCTGAATAAAATTCAATTGTGAAAGAACACCCAGTTTAGGATTTCATACATGTCAGGAATGGTTGCCATGTCTAGTAAAATGTACGTGTTTTTTATTTTATTTTATTTATTTTTTCTCCAAGTACAAAAAGCTCATAAGTTCTCTAGTCCTCTTAGCATGTGTGGGAGATGCCTCCTGCTTTGAATTCATGAGTATAAGACATCTAGCAATTAAGGAGGCAAAAGCAAAAGAAGCGTGGTACTACGCCAAAAATTGCAATAAAAGGTGAAGGGGTGAATTTGACTCAAAAAACCTCAGAGAATGTATCAAACACTGATGTCCAGTAACCATGAAGATTTTGACAGGCCCAAAAAGTATTAATGTAGTCGTACCAGCTACTCGTGTTTCACACAGCATAGTACCTGGTGCATTGTTGGTGGGATTGATCATGAAAAGTGCCGAACATCATCTTCAAGATGACACAAAATATATCATCACCTCACACGACATAAACACAGGAACGAGTTGGAGGGTGTCGAAGGACTTGTGGTCTGGGTGGTTTGTCCATTTTGGCCTGATAGTTTTGGCGCCATAAGCAATCATATTCTCTGTTTCCAGCAAAGGCCTAACCCACTTTCATTTAGCTGCTAAATGTTAGCGTGTTGCCGTACGTTCCACAACCAAACATTTGCCATTCCCTTTTTTCCGCTTGGTTAAATAATAATATCATTGTCTTGCCTGAAAGTTGCTTCCTAGTCAAATGACCCAAAATGATAATTTCCTGTTAAGTCAGCTTACAAGAAAGCCTGCAAGCTTGTTGGTCTGGATACATATTCACCTGCTTGAGTCAAGTCTTAACCCTCTGTTAACCAAGTCCCTTTCCAACTGTGTAAAGATCATTTCCCTAGGCAAATATGTTGATTATGGGCCAATATTTGGAAAAATGGGAAAAAAACAATTCGACCCTTTGGCCCACCTTTCCAAAATGTAGCAGATCTGCTACATTGGGTAATAATGCGAATGGAAAAATTAAAGTGACGGACCATTCAAGTTATTCTCAAATGTTTATTTGGCAATAAGAAACAAAACCAGCAGGGTGTCCAGGCTGTTAACCCTTTCACTTTATGTAGCAGATATGCTACGGTGGTTACTAGAGGGTTAATGTCTAGTCTTCAGATCGCGTTTCCATGAAAATCATCCTATTCCTGCATAATGTCAATTATGCTGTGTATGGTGTTGGCTTGTCCTGTGTTCCCTCTGTCCAATCTGTGGACTGCAGCAAATTGACGCCACGTCATAGTATCGGCTTGGCTCGCTCCAACCTTGGCTGAAGGGGTCCTGAAAAAGGTACTTGAAACCAGGTCCTGTCCACAATGGAAAGGCATAAAAAACCGAGTAGAGACAAGTCGAGCGGAGCTGTGCCATGCAGTTCTAAAGCGCCATTAGACAGTATTGTCCACCAAAATCATAACATGGAGGAATATCTTTCAGAAAAATAGTTTCAGCCCTCTACTAGAGTTCCAGAGACTTTTAGATTGAAGCTGTTCTGGTGGCTGGCAGTGGTCCAGCACCTTATTGAAATACATTCAGTTGTTTTTTCTTTAATATTTCAGCAGTTTGCAAATAGCTATTTCCGAGGAAAAAAAACCTTGGAGGAGAAAAATCTCAAAATAGTCACTGAGACCCAAGTAATTATTCAAATTAAAATGAAAGGTCCCCTATTATGAAAATTACATTTCCCTCTAATGATGCAAATAATATGATCCTCCCTCTTCTGAGGGAAGAAAATGAGAGACTGGAGTCTGGGTTCAAATGCTGGGTTTGTTTTTTTTTCCTAGCTTGAAAACCTTGTTTACAGACATGAGGGAATTGCATTAAATTGTTAAAGCATAGACTAATATTGGGCCTTTAACATTTGAGTGATAGGTCACCTTTTCCTGTGAATAAGTCTAATTTCATTTCCTAACCCTGATGTGCAAATTCAATTCAATTCATTTCAAACCTTTATTTATACTCGTAGGGCATTGAGGTTTCCCTAATTTACAATGTCGACGAGTTTACAACAAGGGACATGCACACAACAACAGCAATAACAAATAAACACGAGGAAATAAATTAATTAAACTAAAAACAATTGCAATTTGATGAGCCGAGATTAAACACCAGATATTTAAAAATAGTAGCAGAAGGGAGTACCTCTAACCTTAGGGTTTGTTGCAGAGTGGTCCATGTAATAGGGGCATCAATGAAAAAGGCCTTTCTTCCAAAATCCGTATGCGCGCAAGGAACCCTAAGAGTGAGCCAATTGTTGGATCTGGTTTGATAGGAACCAAGATTCCAATGTAGTAGGGAGGAGAGATAAGGAGGAAGTTTACCACTTATGGCTTTAAAAACAAACAAGTGCCAGTGGTAACTGTGCCTCAAAGGAAGAGAGGGCCAGCCAACCTTACTATAGAGAGTGCAATGGTGTGTTTTATTACTGTCAACGGTGATAAATCTTAGTGTCGTATGATAAACTGAGTCTAATTGTTTCAATGTAGATGCAGCTGCATACCTCTAGATTGCATCACCATAGTCTAATACTGATAAAAATACTGCCTGTACAACTCTCTTCCTACTAGACAAGGGAAAGCTAGACCTATTTCTGTATAGAAAGCCCACCTTCTGCCGGAGCTTGGAGGCGAGGCAGTCAATGTGAGTCTTAAATGAGAGCTTCTCAAGCCACAGTCCGAGATATTTATAATCAGTTTCTCTCTCTATAGGAGTACCATCAATGGTTAAAATATGAAGTTTCATAAAATCAATATTTCGAGCTCTTCAAAATAGCATAAATTTGCTTTTTAGCTCGTTAAGAACTAGTTTAAGGTCAGAGAGAGTATCCTGTAATAAGTTAAAAGAAAGCTGCAAGTTGTTAATAGCAGCCTGGGGGGTATCTGCAATACAGTAGAAAATAGTATCATCTGCTCATTAATACAAATAGTAAAAAGGACAGGACCCAATACAGAGCCTTGAGGGACACCTTTTGTTATGGCTAATAGACATGGACAAATGAAGCAATATCGAGGCCAAAAAGCATTGACTGATTTTATTCATTCATTCAAAAAAATGCCGCTGACTTTGGATCTATGCATGCCCTGACAAGGCTGCTGTCCTGACTTTGTGGAAAAACATCAGAATTTTGCCCTTAATTTCTTTGGTGGCCAGTGAATACATGATGGGGTTCACACAGGGTGGGACGCTTGAGGCTAATGACAGGGTCAGGACAATGATATCTGTATCAATGTGGAAAAGAAAAATCGAAATGTTAAACACTGCTAAGATTGGCCCGTAGAAGACTGCCACTAGAACTAGATGCTCTGTACAAGTTGCAAGTGCTTTGTACCTACTCTCTACACTTTTCATTCTGAACACCACTGTCAAAATACAAAAATATGAGGCGATGATTAAACTAAGAGGCACAACCACAATTACTAGGCTGAGAACAGAAGCAGTGACCCGCTGTAAACTGTGATCATTGCAAGATAGTCTGTATATAGGGGCATAGTCACAAAAATAAGTCTGCACAAGGACCGAATTACAGAAAGACAGTCTAGTCATGATTGCAACGGCATATGCAGTAACACTAATGCAAAATAGCCACACACTGGTCATGGTGATGATTGTGTTGATGGAACTCTGTCTCAGTGGAAAACATATTGCAATAAACCTGTCAAAGCCAAGTACACAGAGGGAGCACGATTCTAATGAGGCAAAGGCGTAATAAAAAAACATCTGCGTCAAACAGTCATTGTAAGTAATAAAGTTATCTCGGGTAAAAAACATCTTGATCATGTTTGGAATAAAGCTTGTACTAAATACCAAGTCAACAATTGCCAGATTTGCAACTGCAAGATATTTTGGAGTATTTAGATGATGATCTGTCAATATAACAGAGAGAATAAAGCAGTTTGAAAAAACTGTTGCAGTATAAAGGAAAGCAAGGAAAATTAGATACAGGTCAGTAAACTTTAAACGCAAGAATCCAACGATGTAAAATCCATCCGGTCTAATGAAGGAGCTGTTTGTGATTGAAGTGGGGATCACTTCCATTGCCTGAGTGGGACATTCAGAAACTCAGCGTGATTGCCTCTGGGCCCTGAAACAGAGATATATAAAGGCCAATCAATGAAAAGATATAAATGCCTGAATGTTATGGTGAAATCTACTCCCGTTTGACTAAATTAAGCAGTCGCATTTAATGAAATGTGCGGGAGTATGTTTAAATTGATGGTGCCTTAAAGGAGAAGTACTGTTTTTACAATTTTGACATTATTTGTGGCATAAAATACAATCATTTACTTACCCATACAACTTTCGTGTCACTAGAAGTCCTTCGGAAAATATTTAGATCCAAAGAGAGCCACGTATATCCGTATAATGGGAGTGAACGGGGCACCGAGAGCGCAGCCTCTAATGCTGCATTATCTGTCGAGAAACTCATTCATTTCACCAATATTTTGTTATGATTCGCTAGTATTGTTCCCCTTTTGAGTCCGGGGTTGCCTGTTATCATCATCCGGCGTCTGTAGCTTGACCTACTAACCTCTGAACTGGACGTTGTCATCTCAGGTGCCGCGCGCAGGAAAAAAGTCTTCCGTAGCGAAGCGAGCACTGCAAACCTGAAGATCCGCACGCCTCAGTGCTTCCACTTGAGTATTCGGGTCTATTTTCAGCGCAACTAGCCAGAGCTTTAGCAATTCCAAATTGCGTAAAGGTAGCCTATGGAAGCTAAATGTTGTCCAACTGGTCATTTTGTTGCAACAACTTGGAAAAACGCAAACACGAACCATGATGTTTTACCAGCACGTAAAGCAGCCGACTGTCACTGAGCTAATGAGCCGTACTGCACCTGCTCGCGGCACCTGAGATGACAAGGTCAGTTCAGAGGTTAGTAGGTCCAGCTACAGACAGCTCGGCAAATTAACCATTCTATTAACCCCTTTGAGCTGAAGCCAAATATGGTTATTTCTGCGTTACCCTATTTAATGCATTATAATTGTGTGACTCTATTCTCTTATTTCTTCCTTTTCTTTTTGTTTTTCCATCTAACTTTGGCCAACTAACTCCTCCTACACCGTTTAAGCTATTGATTCCGTTCAAACTTTAAAAAATTCAGCTTGTTCTGAATTATGTTGCATCTGAACAGATTTTAGATTTTTTTTTTAGATTTTGAGATATTTAACTTTAAATGTATTTTTTTGGGGTCCTAGTAAATCAATCCATATTTGTGCTGATTCAATAGATTCAGCTATTTTTTCACTCTCTCATACTTTTAGCTAGAAATGTTGTTCAAACTACAAGATGTTAAGTTAAGCTTGTATAATTTCTTTACTGATCAAATTTTTTGTAACTTATACAGTTTTTTAATTATAATTTTAAAAAATCATTTTTTTTACAATCAATTCTGGGAACTTACAGTGTGGTGACGTCACTGTTAGAGTGACAAACAGCTGTAAAATCATCAAAAAGTCTTCTCTTAAACTTGCTCCAACTCCCACAGTTTTCACTCCACATAAATATGTTTGTATCCAAGATGAAGCAAAAGTTGTGCTGGTCACGAAAATTTAACAATGCAACCTTCTCAATAACTTTCAGAGGAGGCGGCTATTGGTAAAAAGTAAATGGCTGAGCAAGCAGATCCAGTTGACCAATGATGTATCCAGTGGGGCGGTTCCTTGCATTTAGTATTTTTGATGTTATACAATGCATGAAGTGTGTGTGTATTGTGTGACATGCATTGACTTTGGAGAATGAAATACAGAAGTCCAATAATAAATTCTCATACATCATCCTTTTCTGTCTTTTGTAAGTCACAAATGGTCCGGGAAATATAGCTCAACTGGGTATTGCCGACTGAGTACAGATTTTGAAGTCAATCGGCAGTTAAAACAATGGACAACATTGATTATGTGGACATTCATGGCATTGGTTTATTACAGGGTCAAAACCATAGAAAACTAGAATGGCAGCCTACTATTCTTCTTAAATGTCATGCAATATAACTCCCATTAACCCAATGGCATCTGTAGCTATCCCGGACGTCGTCCACTTCATATTTACATGATGGGATACCTCGCTCCCACTCATAGCAAGCACGCTGTGTTTGTCCAAAATTTCATAGAAATAATGAAATTGGGATGGATGACTGGGAATCCCCACACATCGCCAACTGCCGACGAAACCTAGTATGGAGAAGCGAAATTTTTTCCCCATACTGGTTCCGGGCTCAGATAAGTTATTAACATATGACAAATCATTTCTTGGGTCAGAGCCACATATGTTACGAACACGTGGAATAATTAAACTAGCTGGCATGAAAGTCTTTCGGCATGTATTGGCACTATTAAAATAAACGCAGAAATCTGCATTTCGTGGCTTGCCTCCCAATTTCAGAACGCCATTAGCATGATTAAAACGAAATAATTGTTGGGAATCTCTATCAACGTGATCAGGAGACAGCCAGTTTCAAAGTGGCAGAACTGTCTGCTTTTAAACGCGTTTCATTTCAGCTGCAGTTGATGGAATTTCACCTCGCCGAGAGATTTTCATCGGAAATAGAAATATGCATTTAACTTAACTACTGCTATGACACTTAACTCAATTTGTTCAATAAGAACAGATTTTACAGGAGAGCCAAGAAGGATATGATATGGGTCCTGTGCCACAAAGAGGCATGGAATCTAACAAGTCAGTGCAACGCAGTGCATTGTGAATCACATTACAGTGAATACAATGCTCTTGAACATCCACGATGATATTGACTGATCTACCTCTAAACAAATTTATTTAACTCTAAGATAAGTGGCAATGCCAAAATTAATATGTGACCCGGCCAAGGCGCCATTGCATAGTGCCTAGATAAGACAGGAGTGTGCTGATAGGTCATAAATGAATTAGATATATTAAGAGAACTGGAGTGGGGAAAACAATTTCACTACCGCGAATATGGTATGTGGTATGGTATGGCAGTATGAGCCAAAAAGCGACGTGAGCACTAACCGAAACTCCATTAACTCCTATATTAAATGAGACAAGAAAATTTCAGTTGGGAAGCTGAAAAACACAGTTTTCTAACTTGCTCTTGTTCCCACATTTTTGGCACTACACGTGCTATTTTGACATATTTTGCTCAGCAGACTCATTTTCAGTATGGTACCATTTCATAGATTGGACTTACTATCTTTGAGGTAGGGGCAGTAGCATGTCAGAGACGCCTTAGCTAAAATCTCCATTGGACCAAATGCTTTAGCCATTAACTCAAATGGCTCAGAGTGACTCAGCGAAATTGTGGCATAGCGGTATTGCGGTTCAATTCTGCCCTCTGCTGGACTTTTTCTTGGCCTCAGAATTATCAATGTTCGGATTAAGATTGATACGACTGTTTGATGCAGAAAAATGAGATTTGTCTAACTCAGTTAAAGAATTTTCAGTATCATTGTTTGTACAGCCGCTCAACCCAGCTCCAAGAGAGTGCATTTATGGCAGCAAAGACCGGTCTTTTTGCAGGGCGGGTCCATGAGAACACGTTACAGTCAAAAATTGCAGAGCAGAAAAGAATTGCTCAAGCTCCTATTCCAGTATATTGAGAGTTTGGAGCGCAATGGTTATATCTCCATTTTAGCAATTTTGAGAAAACCCCATTTTAAACTTTGTGAAAGATGTTTTATAGACTTTATAAAACATCTGATTTAATACAGCATTCACAAAGGTTAAAATGGGTTTTTCTCAAAAGTGCTAAAATGGACATATAACCATTGCCCTCTAAACCCTCAATATACAAGCAACTGTTTGCGCTAGCTAGATATATTTAAGATCGTACCTAAAACAGCCAAAATATTGGCACCAAACTAGAGCCCGTAAATTATCAAGCAATGAAAGTGATGTCCCCAGTCACTATTTGTTCATCACTCTACATTATTTTTTCCTGCGTTTGAAAATAGCCGGGTTTAAGGCCAGAATAAGCAGTAGCCCCTAGTAGTTTGGCTTTCCATAAATGGATCAATGACGCCATCCGACATTACTTGCCAAATTATAATTATTATCATTATTATTAGTGGTAGTAGTAGTAGAAGTGGTAGTATTTTTTTTTTTTTTTTTTTTTGCATTATGGCTTGACTAGCTGGAACACATGAGATCACTTTACAGAAATTTCAATTGATAAATAATTACACCCCAATTTACAGCAATAAATAATGACACCCCAATTTACAGCGCTGCTCGTTCTTCTGGTCATCTTGCCTATACCTAAGCTAACATTACCTAAAATAAGCTGATTTAATTTCTATTTTCTGACTGCTTTTTCTTCTTCCGCCCAAATTTGGCCAACTAACTCCTCCTACACCGTCTAAGCTATTGATACCGTTCAAACTTCTAAAAAAAATTCAGCTTGTCTTAAATTAACTTGCATCTGAACAGATTTTTGATTGATTATTTTTGTTGTTTTTGAGATATTTAATGGTGAATGTAATTTTTTGAGGTCCTATTAAATCAAGACATTTTTGTGCTGATTCTGATTCAGTAGATTCAGCACAGGGGAGCAGCAATACGCCTTCGCTGCGTCGGGCCTGCCAAATCAAGAGAAGAAGAAGAGCTTGATATTCAGAAGTGTTTGGCCTATTTAAAACCATATCTATGCTTAAAACACTGTTAATGTTAAGGTTGGCTAGCGTAAGACTAACAATGTTAGCAATAGCCAGTCACTAATGCCGGCTAGGAGCCGTTGGTCCATCATAATATATGCCTGTTGCCATTGCTTGGAAGGGTTGATGTTTGCTAATATAGTGGCGTTAGGGTTGGTCAATCTGATACCATGATAGTAGAGTCAGCCGGACAATCATGCTAGCCGGTTTGCTGTCAGACTAACAGCTATCCACCAGCTCGTGGTTATAGTTGGCCTAATCAGTTTTCAAGCATGGTTAGTTTATTCAAGACTAACCATGATACAGCGTAACTGTATCTTGAAGGGTTAGCGGATAATGTCAAGTGTTTGTAGCGAGCTAGCGACTCAATTGACCTTGAATCTTGCACAAACGTGAATTGGTGAGCAATGCTAGCGCGGCATATTGGGAGAAAATTGCATCGCAATAAAATTTACAGGCTTTGACCTGCCTAATCTTGTTTTGCCAGAGTCAATGAAGGAGACAAGTTGATAGGAACAAATTGAGTTTAGTTTGGGAGAATAGTGCAGCCATTACCAATACATTGAATGTTAGGTAACGGTTGCTACAACGCCCATGCAGCCACGGATCAAATTTTTAAGACCGTAACTGCCATCCTTGCTAAGCCAGCTAACGTAACTCTTCCATACTCATTGAGTAGTTTAATAGTTAACGTTAGCTTGCTATTAATTATGTCATCTGCAGTGATGGCAATTTCAACGCTCAAGTTTGACCCGTATCGAACATGTTCTGTGCACTGGGTGTTCTCGAGCTAACTAGCCCATAATTGCACAGAAATGAAAAGGGAGCCGTGAATAATATCACAACATGTGTTATTGATATCTTGTAGCTTGTTATTATTTGCTATTTAGCTAGCGAACACACAGTGAACAGAAATGAACAGAGAGCTGCAAATAGTAGCATTTGACTACTTGGCCAGGTCAGCATTGTACAGTTCGGGACTGGGGGAGATAATGACAATGAGCTATAAGCAAGAACAGCTGCGGCAGTCTGCCAATGTGGCCTGCCATGTTTGCTCCGCCATAAAGCTAATTTCTCAGCATGCGCTGCGTTGACCTACATACGCACAGAACCATAGAGAGAGATGCATCAACTTCATTGACTCCAATTGACCATTTTTTTTCAGCTGGGTTGAAGCGGAATAGACTCAGTCACGATGCAGCTGAAAAGTCAGAATTCCTTAAACAATTACTTTCAGCTTTAAAGTCTAGTGTTTACATTTCAGCAGTTTTTCAACATTTCTTCAGCAATTTCCTTTGCCTCTCAGTGTCCAAGCACCTTCATTTTATAAGCCAACCTCTTCAAATTTTCTCACTGAAGCAAGCACACAAATTTTCTTCAGAAAATTCAGCCTTTTCTAGTTCAAGATTTAAACTTCGTAGAGAGACTGAGTTTGGCTTAACTGAGACAAGACACTTGCAGAATTTAGAATTCCATTGTATTTCAGCTTATTTTCATGATTCTGGCAGAGAAAAAGGGCTGCAAACAAAAATAATCTTCATGAAAATTCAGCATTACAATTGTAAAAAAAAAAAAAAAATACTGAGGATTGAAAAATGGCTGGGGGTTAAAACAATAAATTTCTTTGATCAGAGACAGTCTTCATCTGAATATGAAATATTAAATTATCCTCTCTTTAGAAGCCGAATAAGATAGCTCTCCATGTGGCTCTCCAAAGTCCCAGAGCCCTCAACGTAGCACAGTGTCAAATCATAAAATAATCAGATTTTTAACTAAAATCAACCTCAGACTCATGAAATTCAAAATAAATTAATGATTTTCTGGTTGAATTCAGCATGAGTTAATCAACATCGGCGCAGATGGCCATCAATGGCCACCAGTAACCTCAATAAACGCAAAACATGCCTTTTCTCCATGATGAAGTTCAGAGTTTCATCCATTTTTCTACAACCCCAATTCCCGAAATAGTTGGGACGAAGGGTAAATTGTGAATAAAATCAAAATGCAATTACTTTCAGATCACATGAGCCAATATGTTATTTACCATAGAACATAGATAACATTTCAAATGTTGAAACTGAGAGATTTTGCATTTTTATACACGACATGAGCTTATTTCAAATTTTCTGGCTACAACAGGTCTCAAAAAAGTTGGGACACAGACAAAAAAGGCTGAAAAAGCAATTAATATATAAGAGAATCAGCTGAAAGAACATTTAGCAAGTAATTAAGTTAACTGGCATCAGGTGTGTAACATGATTGGCTATAAAAGGGATGTCTTGGAGAGGCTGAGTCTCTCAGAAGTAAAGATGGCCAGAGGCTCTCCAACCTGTGAAGGCTTGCAAAAAAACAATTGTGGAATACTTAAAACAATGTTCCTCAATGTCAAATTTCACTCTGGCCCTCAAGAAGCGGGACTGCAGGCTTTGAAGGTCTTCATCATCGACAGTGCATAAAACATCATCAAAAGATTCAGAGAAACCCCAACTATGGAAAAATCTCTGTGGTCAGTCCATTCTTGTTAGGGACCAAGGCTGAAGAGCATCTTTGGTACTGGATGCCCATGTGATCTTCGGTTTTAGCCCTCCCTCCTGACGCCACTGCATCAAAAGAGACTTCTGCATCATGATTCTGTCATTGACATTACTAAATGGGCCCAGGAATACTTCAAGAAAAACCACTGTTCAAGAGACTTTTACGGTCCGTCAGTGCCATTCATAGATGCCACCTAAAACTCTATCATGCAAAAAATTTACACCTTGGAAGCCATTGTTGAGCATGATCCAGTTGGAGAGCAGTTAACTTAATTACTTGCTAAATGTTCTTTCAGCTGATTCTCTCATATATTAATTGCTTTTCCAGCCCCTTTTTGCCTGTGTCCCAACTTTCTTGAGACCTGTTCCAGCCAGAAATTTTTAAATAAGCTCATTTTGTGGATGAAAATGTAAAATGTCTCCGTTTCAATATTTGAAATGTTATCTATGTTCTATTGTAAATAACATATTGGCTCAAATGATCTGAAAGTCATTGCATTTAGATTTTACTCACAATTTACACTTCATCCCAACTATTTCAGAATTGGGGTTGTGGTATAAAAGATGAAAGCTATGAGAAGAGGCTGAAGATCCTTAATCTCTTTAGTCTTAGGAAAAGGAGACTAAGGGGTGATCTGATTGAGGACTTTAAATATGTTACAGGGATTAACAAAGTGAATTATGTAGGATTCCTTCGGCCAAGTTCTGTTAGTAGAACTCGGGGTCACAAATGGAAGTTGACCAAAGGTAAATTTAATTTAGTACTGATATTAGGAAATATTTTTTCACCCAGAGTAATTTTGATGTGGATAGCTTGCCTGACCATATTGTTGAGGCATAAACCTTGGGAATTTTCAAGAGCAGACTTGACTTAAAGCTAGATACCATTGAGTTATTGAGTATCTGAAGTGATATATTGACAATAGTAAAAAGAAACTGACGAGCCTAGTTGGGCTGAACGGCCTGTTCTCGCCACTCATGTTATGTTATGTTATGTTATGTTAGAACCGCAATAGCACAGAATAAGTCCATAAAAAATCAATATCCTCGGAGTACCAAAGGATCTCAGCCATTAATCTTCCAGCCCTTCTCCCACCCAGGTCTCTAGCATTAAGGACCAATGTTCTAAACAAAGGCTCTACTCCAGATGCTGTGGCCAGGCTGCTTTTTGTCATACCATCTAAAAACAATTCAAATGAAGTTAGGATCATAAAGACAGAGGCAATTTTCATTGTTCTAGTTCTGTACGCCACCACGAACGATTTGAAAAGGAAAAATCAAGAAGTGCTTGAAGTGCAGAATTTCACCTTCAATTTAAAAGTTTTTTTTCTAAAATAATGACTGCGCCATATCTGAATTACACACATTTTATGCACAGCCCCTGCAGTTTTAGAGGCTCAAAAGTAATTGGACAAACTGACAGAATCAACAATTAAAGGTCCCCTTTTATGCTGATCCTTCAATACATACAGGTAATGTTGTAAGGTTGGATGTCCATACTCAACCTCTGCAAAGTTTCTAAACATAAGATACAGGGGTTTTGCCGTAATCCGAGAACGTGATATCCTCTCTGAACAGCTCGTCCCGAGATCTTCACGAGATCTGGGCAAAACCTGATGACAGGTTGTTGCGTCCAATCAGGACAGACCTTACCAGAGCCAATCATGGCGCTTGACCTGTCCACCTCGGAATTTATTCTATAAGACAGAAACGAGACCACGTCATTTAACTAGATTTATCAGTATGTCTCCCAAAGCTGTTAGCACGTGTTTTTTTAAATGCGGAAAAGCACAACTATTTTCTCTTCTAAAACACAATGCCACCAGGAATCAGTGGGTAGCTTTTTTGTTTGCTGGGGGAAAACAGCCACCCTAAAGAGAACATTAGCTGCTTGTGCTATGCATTTCACCGAAGACAGCTTTGTCAATAAAGGATAATTCGACGCCGGATATGTGTCTCAGCTGCTTCTCAAACCTGGAGCAGTTGCATCGATCAAACGCACAGAGCCACAAGCTGTTAGTTACGATATAACAGCAAATAATGTAAGTGAAGCTAACGTGTTACGGGTGGCTGACAGGACCGCAAATGATAGTTAGCACTAACAATTGGCCTCAAACGCAGGCTTTGTAAAATATCTGAAAATGAAGCCTGGATCGGTAGCAACTGTCGGTGACTCACAGACATGGAAGCAGTAAGTTTTACTATTTTGTGTTGCTTTACTGTTGCTTTATCCATGACTGGGGTCAGTCAGGTACTATGCCATTGTGTGGGCTAGCTCTCTGAGGCTACCATGGTGAAAGCAATCGCGAAATGCACCATAACGTGTCTGGCATAACAAACGATTTCTCTGCATTGCCCTGGCGGAATTTTATCCCCCTTTAAAATTGTTCTGGCTAATAAAAAGGCGAAAAATTTTTATTAGAGGCGGTTTATTCCAAACTTCTCAGTGTTGGCCACCCCATTGACTGAGCTAACCCGGAAGAGCCAGCCTAACAAAGTTGAGTGGACTAAGGAGTGCAAGACTGCTTTTAGGGCACTGAAGGACTGTTTGTGCAGAGAGCCTGTGCTTCTCAGCCCAGACTTTGAGTGGCCAGTCACTCTTCAGACTGATACTTCAGAGAAAGGCTTTGGTGCAGTCAGGATTATGAACAGCTCCGACCGGTGGCCTACATTAGCCGCAAACTCCTGCCCAGAGAATGCATTTATTCTTCTGTTGAAAAGGAGTGTTTTGCGATTAAATGGGCCTTAGATTCCTTGAAATATTATTTCATGGGACGAATGTTTGCAATAGAGACTGATCACAGGGCATTGTCTTAGCTGGGGCAAATGAGGGATACCAGAATAATTCCAGAATCACAAGGTGGTTCATAGCTATTCAGCCTTTTGATTTTGAGGTACTTTACTGTTCTGGGAAGTCAAATTGCACAACAGATTTCCTCTCTAGGATGCCACAAGGGGCATCTCCAGAAGGGGAGGGGGATGTCACAGAGTGAGCCGTGATGAGATCACATGCGCAGTTGGCGCGCAGCCAGCTTTTTGCTGGCAAATATACATCTGAGCTGACCTGCTGCTATTATTGCTTGTCTGTCTCATAAAACATTGTCACCACCGTTACCTTCAAATCTTGTCATATTTCCAGTCATTTTTCTTATAATTCACAGTCTGTAATAAACTGGTCTAGCAAACTATATTGTTACAATTGCAGGGAAAGGCCTACCAGCATTTTAGCAATGTTGTTTGTTATTCCATCCGTAAAATATTCTGCATCCGTTGTCATGTCACCTTTCATCTGTATAATCTCGGTCTGGTATCCACAAATGCAATCGCTCACACTGACCATTTAATCCAGCATCATTTACTGGTTAAATTTCATAAATACCTTGCCATAACAATTAGTCCACACGCATCACTGTTTGCTTCCGGAGAAACCGAGTGGGCTGTACCATAGTGTGTAAATGGGGGGGATTTCGCGGGGCTGTAGCGGGCACGGACCATTTTTTTGAGGGGTATTTTATTGGTTATTGTAAATATGGGGATTTTGTCTGCAGGGATGATTATGGGATGTCTGGAAATGTTTTTGTGTGTTTATTTCGTGTTGTGTTATTTGATGCATTATTTTGTTAAAATTTTCTTGATTGCTGGATTGTTGTAAGAAGTGGTGTCAGCCTGGTGGAGGGGCTACAGCTAGCCTTAGGTTGTATTAGGCCCTATGGCTGAATGTGAAGGTGCTGCTGGTATGTACAATTGAAGTAGCGTTTACAGGGTCTATGTGACATAGCCTGGCAATTTTTTGTCTGTTTATTTTGTTTTTTGTGCATTTTTTGTTTTGCCTTCATTTGTGACATTTTGTTTTAGCACTGTAAATATTTGCACCTTCAAAAAAAAAAAAAAAAAAAAAGATCACTTTTACTGAAGAATTCTGTCCTGTCCGTCTACTCTGCCGCCAGTCATCCGGTCACAAGGGTTGAGACAACCTTGCCTACATGTTTTTTTTTTTTTTAATATCCTGCCACCATCCCCCCACTTTGGAGGACAACTTTATTAATTCAGTCAGTTATATAATTGTGTACGAGTCCTCCTACCATCACCCGACAAAACAAAACACAAACACAAAAAATTTAATAAATGAATGAATAAAAATAGAAATACAATAACAATTACATTCACAATGCTTTACTACCATTTGCATTAGTCGTTATTAGCTCACCTATTCCATCCCTCATTATTCCCAACCTTCAGTCTCCCTTACTTTATCCCATCTTTTGGCATAAATTACAAGTCCTGTCTCATGGGCCATCACTCACTCAATTCTACTGTAATACTTGACAAAATTTTTTCTCAATTCTTAATGCCTCCACAGATGTCAACCCGAAAATAAATATTTTTGCTAAATATATAATTATATTACAGATTAGATGTGTTCCTTTTGTTACATCACCCAGTAACACTTTAAATAAATCTAATTGTATACTATCATACCGAGATATCCAGCCTTGTACCTTTATCCAAAATAAGGCTATTATAGGACAGTACCAAAATAAATGGTCTACTGACTCCACTTCTTCCTGACAGAATCGACAAAGGGTTGATGACTCTATTCACCATATATTTAGCATCTTTTTAGTTGCTAAAAACATATATTAACTTATATTGAAAATATCTAATCTTTGGATCAAGTGATTTACTGTAAAGGATTTTGAAAACTTGGTTCCATGGGACTGGTGTATCTAACATATTTTACCAACTGTCTAGAATCCTGTATGGTACAGCGACTAAGTTCTTTATTCTTAAATAAAATGTGTATGTTTGTTGATCTTTATTCTATTTAACCAATTTGCCATTTTCATATGAGGCCTACAGACTAAATACCCTCCTGTTCCTTTAATAATTTTTGATTTCCAAGCACTTGGTAAAGCTCCAATAAGTTGATTATATTGTTGCAATGTACAGACTGTTCCATAAAAACTAGTTAATTGTTTGTAGGTCATAAGTTTATTATCCTCATTCACTATATCCCTTATAAATATAATACCTATATCAAACGTGTTTCCAAAAAATCATCATTCTATCAACAAGTATATTAGAATTTAACCATATTATTCATTGTAGAACTTGTTCTGCATTTTCTGGTGGGTGAGACTGAAATTGTAACCAACTTTGAAGAGCTTCTTCCAGAAAAGTGGAGACACCAGAAAACATGTCATTAATTAAAGCAAAATGCATAGGTTTAATTTGCAGAAATGGAGAAAAGCCTTTATCAAGCACAGGATGGACACTTTTAAGTAATTTGCTGGAAAACCAGTTTGGATTGAAGTAGAATTTTGGAATCAGGGAAGCCTTCAGTGAAAAATTTAAAGCTTTTATGTTTAAGAGTTTTAGCCCACCAGATACATAATCATTATAGAGATATGTACGTTTAACTTTATCAGGTTTGTCATTCCATATAAATTTGAATATCTTCTGTTCATATATTATGAAGAATGATTCTTTAGGGGTTGGTAATGCCATAAATAAGTATGTAAACTGGGATGCAACTTATGAGTTAATTAAAGTTATTTTGCCATAAATGGTCAGATGTTTCCCTTTCCAGGGCAGCAGAATTTTTTCGATTTTACTCAATTTCTTATTAAAATTAATCGTTGAAATTTCACTCATATTTTCTGGGATGTGTATACCAAGTACATTGGCCAATCCATCTGTCCAATGAATTGGTAAATTGCATCGATGAGTGAAATTTCTATTTTTCAGGGAACCAAGCCTCAATATTTGGCATTTCTCATAATTTGCCTTCAGCCCAGATAGGTTCGAAAAGTCATCCAGGTCTTTTGTAAGGCTCTGTAGTGATGTATAGTGAGGGCTCAATAGAAAAATTGTATCATCAGCATACATTGAAATTTTTGTATTTAGGCCTCGCATTTCCAAGCCTTTAATATTATTATTTGTACGTATTTTTATAGCGAGTATTTCTATTGCCATAATAAATAAATACGGTAATAACGGGCAGCCCTGTTTTACCCCCCGTGAAAGGGAGAATGGTTTTGAAATATAACCATTATTTATAATTTTGGAGATTGAATTATTGTACATAACTTTAACCCACTGTATTAGAGACTCACCAAAATTCTAAAATTCTAAACGTTGATAAATGAAATCCCATTTTATTTTATCAAAGGCCTTCTCAAAGGCTGCTAGAAAAACTAAACCTGTTTTCTTTATTTTATCATGATGTTCTATAATTTCGAGTAATTGTCGTATATTATTTGCAATATTTTGTCCTTGTATAAAACCAGACTGGTCATGGTGTATAATATCAGGTAGGACATTTTTTATACGTAATGCTATGCATTTAGCTAATATTTTTGCATCATAACACTGAAGAGTTAGTGGTCTCCAGTTTTTTAAGTGAACCGGATCTTTATATTGGCCACTAGCTTCTTGTTTTAAGAGCAGAGATATTACACTTTCCTGCTGAGTCCCTGTGAGAATACCTTTGTCATATGAAAAATTAAAACTTGTCAGTAGGGGGGTTTTAATCTGTTCGTAGAAAGTTTGGTACACTTCTATTGGAATACCATCCAATCCCGGCACTTTCCCCTTTTGAAAGGACATAATTGAATAGTAGAGTTCAGTTTCCGTAATTAGACCCTCGCAAGTTTCTTTCTGTTCCTCCGATAATTTAACTTGATTACGAGGGAAAAACGGATGACAATCAATGTTATGTAGTGGAACAGGTGATGACTGGAAGGAGAAGATCTCTGTAAAATAGCTCTCTCCTTCAGTCAGAATATCTATAGGTGAAGTAAGAATTGCCCCATCATTCCTTTTTAACCTGTATATTTTTCTTTGCTAAATTTCTATATTGGAGACTTAAAAATAATTTATTGCATTTTCACCCTTCTCCATCCATTTTGCTTTATTCCTATAATGCATTATAATTGACCTGTCATAAATTAATTGTTCAAATTCTTTTTGTTTTTGGTCCAGTTTTTCAGCCACATCCAGAGTTGCTTCTGAGCTGTCAAGTAGTGATGCAAGAATCTCAATTTCTTTTCTAATTTTTTGTTCATTTAATCTGAATTGTTTTTTCCTTTGTGAGGCAAATTGAATCTCATGGCCTCTAAAGACACATTTAAATGTATCCCATACAATAAGAGGGTCTGCTGATCATATATTATG
This sequence comes from Gymnothorax javanicus, assembly GCA_029692085.1. Classification (NCBI taxonomy): domain Eukaryota; kingdom Metazoa; phylum Chordata; class Actinopteri; order Anguilliformes; family Muraenidae; genus Gymnothorax; species Gymnothorax javanicus. The sequence goes on from CM056197.1 coordinate 152,104,961, forward strand.
TGCAAAAAAATCTGTAATAAATTCTTTTGTACTGTCTACAAATGTCTGAACTTTTGATTAAACTTCCAGTATCCCTGTCCTTGTGGATATTCAGTTAGTTCTAAATGAAGTGAAATAAGTTGATGATCAGATTTTAGTTTGTCTTCAATTACTGCCTTTTTTGTTTAGGATAACAAAGAAAAGGAAATAAGGAAATATTCTATACGGCTTGCCTGATTCTGTCTTCTCCACGTATATTTATGCAATTCTGGATTTTTTAATCTCCAAAAATCTACCAGATCCATTGTATTCATTACTGATGTGATTTCTGTAGAAGCATGTGGGTGGTGATGAGCTGAATTATTTCCCTTACGATCTATTAAATTATTCTCTACTGTATTACAGTCCCCAGCCATTATGAGATATTTACTCCTGAATTTTGAGGTTTTAATAATGTTGTAAATAGATTCAAAAAAGTGTGGATCATCATTATTTGGACCATATAAATTCACCAAACATATTTGTTTATCCTCAATAATCATACTTAAAATGATCCACCTTCCTTGAGGGTCAGTTTGTAAAGCTTGGAGAGAATAGTTGAAGTTGTTTTTAAACATGATCATAACTCCCCTCGACTTTTTTAAACCATGTGAAAATAATATTTGCCCACCCCATTCCTCCATCCATGTAGTTTCATCTGTCATTACTGAGTGAGTTTCTTGTAGACAAAAAATAGCATAATCTTTATCTTTTAACCAAGTAAATATTTGGTCTTTTCCTTTTGTCTGCGAGGCCACTGCAGTTATAACTAACGATACAGACTCCATCTATTCCCATTTTTAAAGACTAGGTTTTTAGATTAATGGAATATGAGTTTTGATGGTCAGATATAGAATATTTTCTAGGGATAGCAGAAGAGCTAACCATAATCCATGCAGATATAAAAAGTAAAGTAAATTCAACATAGGTGCCATGCCTGCCAATATTCATGTGGTAGTTGAAAAGCATAAACAAAAAAATTAACCTGATTAGGTAAGAAAAAACCACAAACAAAAACAAAACGACCTGCTGACAAAGACAAACAGATAACATATCAACAAATGAAGCATTTTTTGTCCTAAATTCCATTTCTTTGGGTAACCCACTACTGTGTCCCATAAGATTATAATTAATAGTCATAATAAATGAGGAAGAAAAGAAAAAAAAATAATAGTGGCATAGATACAACAACCAGCATTATCATCATCACCATCACTATACTATCACCATCATTACTGTGATAATAGCGACAAAAGCAGCAGCAGCAAATTGAAAATGAGATCGGGTCTCAAAACTAATACAACCAAGGTGTAATTGTTGCGTCTGTATATAATTATTTATATACAGCTTGTCAACTGATAGCCGTACTTTAAGTTTTTCGTCCCGGTTCTCTTTCATGATAGGAAAAAGCTTCCTTCTCCTTTCCATTATTTCCGGCGGGAACTGGTCATTCACTGAGAAGGGCTTACCCTTCAATTCTTTCCCTCTACAACACGGCTATTTTATTTTTTTTTTTTATTTATTTATTTATTTATTTATTTTTTTTCTTTAATAAATTTGGCATCTCCAATCCCACCCGAATCTGGAATGCCCAATTGGTGAACTATGTACAACGCTTGCTCGTATGCGACCCCCTGCTACCAATTCAGGAGAGTGAAGACAGTTCGCGGCTCTCCTCCGAAGCACGCGCCTGTCAGACACCTCTTCCTATACACTCATTGGTTGGCTCTTCACAAGTTCAGAGCGAGGGCAGAGGATACCCCAACATGAACAAGCTTAGAATCTTCCTGACGAGCGCCCGTCTGGCCAACAGGAGGCGCTTGAGCAACGAACAAGGCAACTATTATATTCCCTTCCCGGCAGTCCCTTCCCAATTTGCAACCCTGTAGCGCAATAGCCAATTGTGCGCTACTCTGAAAAAGCTGCCGACCACTGCCAGCTGGTACGAAGCGGGGATTGAACCCGCGCCGTGATAGTCACTTTTGCTTCGCAGTGCGACGCTTTACCGAGTGAGCTATCCGGCAGCCCCCGGCTATTTTATTTTTAAAATAAGTAAATTTGGCCACAATTTTACTTGGGCGAGGTCTGCCGGTAATCAGTTTCCCAAAACGATGAACTCTCTCAAAGCAAACCTCCGCTGCTTGCCCATTCGTCATTCTGAGTTCCTCCTTCATAAATCGTCTGACTTTGTTTTCTGTTTCGGTATAACCTTCTTTTTCGTCTTCTTTTATTCCCGTGAGAACCAGATTGTTCCTCATACTCCTGCATTTTAAATCAAGGAGCTCATTTTGTATTTGTCGGTTCTCTTTTTTTAATTTTTCCGTTGTATTCGTCAGCGCGTCTACTGTAACTCTTAGCGCTTTGTTTTCCTACTGTAGCTCTTGAATCAGTTCATTATTCAAGCCAACAGCATTTTTCAAATGAATAATGTCTTTAGTCACCAAAGCAAGGTCACGGACCAATTTTTCCAACAAATCTAGCTTTGTCAGTTTAGTATTTATCTCCTCCATTGTTGTACTCACGGTACCCCCGCTGAATTCAGCTGTTTCCGAATCGCTCGATTCTAGCTGAGATCGCGTTCTCTTGGGCTCCGGCTGGTTTGGCATATTGTAGTAATATTTATCCAAAAATGTTTCCAAATGAACAATTTTATCCAGTTTGGAATCCTCGAGGTTCGTGGTTACACCTTAGTAGATTAATTTGGGACATTGTCTGCAAACAGTCTCTCACATCTTCCTCAAGACGGCAGCCATCTCACATCCGGGTTCCATTACTGTTGTTTCCTTGCCTACATGTTACTGAGGTTGGTGCACTGTTATAAATTGCCATAATTTTACAATACATTGCAGGTGCAGATTCACAGAAAATGCAACTTTCTGCATGCCCAAGTACATTTCACTGAAAGTTAATTACGGTTAATTTACCCATACAAGCATTTTTTTTGCCCCCCGCATGCACTGGAAGTTAAGACCACGGGCTAAAATATCTTAGCCACAACCTGCCTAGCACCGACCAGCTAAATTTTTTTCCCAATGATAAAGCAATGTGACAAGTTTAATTTAGGCTAAATTCAGGTTTCGGTTACCCATAATTTCACACTTAGATTTAATTTACGGTCTCCCATAATTTTATTGTAAGAACTGCGGGCACCGCTGCTGCCAGTTAAATGAACTTTAATTTTATGGTCAATTGATAGTGGTGGAACACATAGCTTGCTCCATCGCACATACATGTGTTTTAGCACATGCGAATGCACACAAAGATCTGGTTTTACCCAGATGGCAATCTAGCAGCTCAAACTAGGTATTACGTGTAAGGCCCGCATCCACGTATTTATTTTCCAGTTTACCCATGGACTGCTGTTCATCTTTGTCATTTGTTTATCACTCAGTGTCGATTTTTGCATTTGACGCTGTCGTGCGCCTGATGCAGTTCACGCAAAAGACCATTTAAAATCTGATTCCAGCAGTCAGAGCATCCGTACTGAGGCGAAGATTTCAGTCTTAATTCAATCCACCTCCTGATGTGGCTTGAATTTGAATCGAAAAAATAGAATTTCATATTGTTTTTAGCTGTCCAGACTTCCATCTAGATACAATCTGTATATTCCATGAAATGGATTTGGGCTGATTGTGAGAACATAACAAAAAGTTTGTGCAAATGAGAGCTTTCCAAAGCCCTGAAAAATAAATGCTTTCGGTTTAAAAATAAAAACAAAAATAAACAACCTTTGATCCTACACCTGCCCTGCTGCCACTTTGACTTTCTGGAGCAGGGTAACTATTCTGTTTTTGATCTCTTTGGTTGCCAGAGAGTACACAATAGGGTTCATGCAGGGTGGTACGCATGAAGCTAATGACAAAGTCAGCACAAAGATATCTGTATCAACATGGAAAACAAAAATTTCAATATTGAACACCGTCAAAATTGGCCCATAGAAAACTGCCACTACAATGAGATGTTCGGTGCAAGTTGCTAATGCTTTGTACCTGTTTTCCACACTTTTCATTTGAAACACAGCAGCCAAAATACAGCCATATGAGGTGATGATTAAACTAAGAGGCACAACTACAATTACTAGGCTGAGAACAGAAGCAGTGACCCACTGTAAACTGTGATCATTGCAAGATAGTCTGTATATAGGGGTATAGTCACAAAAATAGCTCTGCACAAGGACCGAATTACAGAAAGACAGTCTAGTCATGATTACGACTGCATACAGATTAATACTTACGCAAAATAGCCACACACTCGCTAGAATACTGGTCATGGTGATGATTGTGTTGATGGAACTCTGTCTCAGCGGAAAACATATTGCAACAAACCTGTCAAAGCCAAGTACACAGAGGGAGCACGATTCTAATGAGGCAAAGGCGTAATAAAAAAACATCTGCGTCAAACAGTCATTGTAATAAATAAAGTTATCACTCACGAGAAACATCTTGATCATACTAGGAATAATTGATGTACTAAGCACTAAATCGACAAATGCAAGATTACCAACCGCAATGTACTTCGGAGTATGTAGGCGATGATCTGTCAATATAACAGACAGGACAAATAAATTTGAAAAAATTGTTGCAATGTAAACAACGAGGAGGAAGATAAAATACAGATCAGTAAACTTAAAATGCGTAAATCCAACGATGTAAAATCCGTCTGGTCTATTGATGGAGTCATTTGTTGTTGAAGAGGGGCGAATCGCCATTAGACTTGCGTTGTTCTGAATCTCCGTGTGACTGATTAGCGTCTGAGTCTTGAAAGGGAAACATTTATTTATTAGACGTTATTTGAAACTGCAATTCAATATAAATACAGCAATAACAGTACAAATTTACAGAACGTGTTCCACTGTTGCCCTACAAAATGAGAGGTAAAATAAAACTCATAAAAATAAAATATGTAACTTCCAACAATGTAAGCTATAGGGAGATGATCCAAACTTTACATTAAGTCATGAGACAGAGTATCTGTGAAAGTTTGGACTTTCTTTCATTTTTATAAAGGGTTAAAGATTTGGTGTCTGAAAAAATTTGAATTTACACGTAGACTTCAACAATTTAACATTATCGATGAAAAATCTGAAAGTGAAACATGAACGCCCACCGATGGAGACATAAAACAGTTCTGCTTATTTTTTGTTTGTTTGTACTGAGAAAGTCATCAAATTCAAATAGAATTGTGGCATTGAGAGTATTTGAATTGACAGGTACTGATAATGACGGAGGTCATTACTTACAGAATGCTTACTCACTGATGCTCTCTCGGCCATGTATACATGCTGCTTTCCTTTTCAGCATTCCACGCAACTGTACTTTTAAATTGATAGTATTGTAGTATAGTTTAAACCAAAAAAAGAAAAAATACGTCAGAAAGTAGCCGCCCTTATTGCATTCCAAAAGAAAAAGGCAGGGTTTGTCTCGAAGGCTGGGCTGAAGTCTGAATGGTCAAAATCGCATTTGATGTACAAGCTGTGGCTATTCTATTCTACGGCGACACATGGAGACATTGGTCTCCTTTTGCAGAAAATATCAAAAATCTGTGCAGTACGAAGCTCAATGAATAGGGAAACCGATAATTCTTCTCACCAGATCCTCAGGACAAGTCTCAGTCAAAAATATTGTTTCTCCCCTCAAACTGCAAAATATATCTCCTGGTGTGAGGGCGAGGAGTGCCAGTGCTTGTCAATTCTTCTGGGGCATAATTAAAATTCAAAGCGCTCTCATTCCTGCAGAATTATACCCCTACAACTTAATGACTTCAGTCAGCCAGGCACATACAATGCTGTGGGAAAAGTATTTGCCCCCTTCCTGATTTCTTTTTTTTTGCATATTTGTCAAACTTAAATTTTTACAGGTCAAACAAATTTTAATATTAGACAAAGATAATTCGAGTAAATACAAAATGCAGTTTTTTAATGATTTCATTTATTAAGGTAAAAAAGCTATCCAAACCTACCTGGCCCTATGTGAAAAAGTAATTTTCAGCTTGCTAATAGAAAATTAGAATGGGTTCAAGGAACAAAAAACGAGTGGAAACAAATTAAATTTTGAGATTAATGTACACAAAAATGGGTACAAAAGCTATTCCAATCATTATGGAGTGAAAACGATATTCTCAATTTGATATAATTGGTAAATAACGCTATGTAACCTCCCAATTATGTTCAAGTGACAAGTTGACTATTCCCAGTTTTGGAATATTCACATTTTTTGTTCGATAATTATGATAAAAAGACATTATTACTACAAGTTGTGACGTTTCACAAAAAGCTGTGTTGCTTTGACCAGAAATGTTCAATATTTTGATTGCACTGATTATTTTTTGTACAAAACATTGGTAAATACAAGCATATTGTACAATGCGTGCACTGCGTATATATGTATATATGGTTCAATCCAAGAAATTATGCCTGGGCCTATTTTAGGGTCTTTCTGACTTCAGAGAGCTATAGAAAAAAAAATAATGCACCATTCTTCCTGTTTCTAGTCTCATTTGAAAGAAAACATCCAGGGCTTCAAAAGAAGGGAAAATTTGCAAATGTCGGCCCATAATTTCGCGTGCTATTGAACCCCAAAGTTAAAAAAATTGCCCAAAATTGGCATTTTTGGGCCATTTTCACCTCATTCCAAGCCATGTATTGTCAAGCCAAATAGTGCTAGACCACCATAAACTTATTTTTCCCTTAGTGGGGGGTCATATCTAACATTTCCATGTGGTTTAGCCATGTCATCACATACATTTTTTCTTCCTATATCTTTTAATGGGAATTTCAACTCGTTGAAACGCAAGTTACGAAACTTTTAGACCATCAACTAGCATACTAAGAAGGTAGTCCCACTGTTCATAGTACATCCAGCCAAGAGGGTCCCAATAAGGGTCATATTCATAGAAATATTTTTTACAAACACTGACATGAGTCTGTGCCAGCTTGAAAAAACTATTTTTCAACACCGGCCTCGTCACTGGCGTTCACTGACATTTACCTATATATAGCACAAACTGCTGCTAATTTCTTTACTTCCTACCATCCAAACCAAGTTACAGGGTATATGTAGCAACCCTAAACGTAAAATTAAGAAAATTCATTCAGGTTGGCTCTATGGGTAGTTGCTCGGTGAGTGAAACGCGAGTGATCATCCGGCGCCAAATATGTCGTGAGAAGAGGAAAGCGACTTCCTGTTACCTGGCGAAAGTAAAATACATCCGGGGTCCTTCGTAAACGACTAAGAGGATCTCAAGCTTCAATTGAGGCGAGTCCATAGCAGATTTTACCACAAAATACAAGAGAAATTCTTCAGAAAGGTAAGGAATTTGGATGAAATTCTTGCAAAATATTGTTGAGGGGGTGTCTGGGTGTACGTAGATGTCTCAATTTGTACCGAAACAATGTATTTTGGGTTCTATGGGTTAAAACAGATCGGCGAGTGAAATTACCAAGTCGGTGCGCCATTGGTTTGGTAATGGGCCATTTGCCGTGCCTGGTGTGGGTTTGGGGAAAAGTGATACGTGAGTGACTGGCCAGCCACCTTGCCGAAAATGGCCTCTGTGGCTTGAATTCCTGTATCATTGGCTGTAAATCGATCTTATTTCTGTAGAATGAGGTGCCCCACGTGTGTTACTACCTTTTTAGGCCATGTTTGGGCATTTTGATTCGACCCCCCACCCCAAAGAAGGGCGGAATGGCAAAATTTTGTCAGAATTTTCATTTTTTGGTCCCCCAAACGGCCTAATTTCGCTAGATTACCTGCTTTTTCCATGTTATATTCCTTACCACACCTATCCTTAATCGTTTTAGTTTGTTAAACCTATCCTGGGTAGTATAATATTGCCACAGTGCAGGCCTAAAGGTATTTGGCTACGCCGCGTCACTCACGTTTCACGTACTACGATTATGGCCGCCACACATCTTTAAATGCACAGCCCGGGAATTTTCACTTGTTATTATTTTAGATAGGCCTCTTCTCTAATATCCTGACCAGAAGTAATGAACATTGTGCAATACCTTCACTGCTTTTAGGTACATTTTCCCATCGTCACTCGCGTTTCAATTTCTATTTTTTCATCACTATCAGTCGCGACTCGTGAACTGCCAACAGCAGAGGCCCAAACAATCCCGTAAAAAGAGTGATTGGTCATGACCTGCCCCCAATCAGTCATTCAAATGACCACCACAGAAACTCTGAAAACTCTCAACACCACCAGGCGCGGCCAGCCCTCATCCACAACGCACACCTGGGAACTCTCACGGATTCGGTGTGAGTTTGAGTGGCATATTTTCGTTCCTCTGCTGTAGTCAGCAATTTTTCAATCAAGGCGTATGTAGATTCTGGTTCGGAACTGAAGTCCTTGTGCACGGAGGAGTTGGAAGCAATGGAATTGCATAAAGACGTTTCAAATTATCTTATTTCATTTAAACGATCGCGAAACACATGTATTGCTTCCAACCCCTGAGTAAAGAAAAGCGTGAGCAGTCCTGAGTCGTAATTGGTACCCATTTTAAATGAAAACTGACCACACTTGTTAATGTTAACAGCTGGCCCGCGCGGACGTCGTGAAAAAGAGTTAAATTTTATTTTCAAAGGCATAGTAGAAACCCAAGATGAGCCAGATATGTGTATTTATGCCCTTAATTTAATAGTAGAACATGTTTTGTGTATGTAGGAGTGATATGGATACAATCCAATGATGTATAGAGGTGCTGAGGTGGACTTTAGAATATGTTGTCCGAGGTGAAACGCGAGTGACGAACGAGAGGTTTTCCGAGGGTCAATGCAGGGCCTGACTGAGCTGTTTAAGTAATTTATGGATGGCAAACGGTAACGGTTTTGTATAATAGACACACTGTAGGCAAAGTACAGTGATTTTGAAGAGTATCTGATGAGTTTTGAAGAAATGAGGGTAAAGTTAAGAATGTGAGTCAATTTTGTCCAACTTTTACCTTTTGCGCTGTATATTCGACAATGCATAATTCTATAAATTCTCAACCCTGGTTTTTGATTTTTTGTACACTTAAAGTAACACATTGTAGTAGTTTGTAAACAAAATTTGGTGTAGAATTGACAATTATTAATTGTACTTTTGATGTTGCATTTAATTTCATCACTCATGTTTCACGCGTTTCGGAAGGTTTTACGGCGCGTGCGACAAAAACTGATCCGTTAGGAGTTGGTGACTTGAATGAACCATTCCATAAAGCCAAGATATAGGGCTATCAATAAAATAAAGTGTTATTAAGTAATACTGAGTTTGTTATTTTCATCCCCCTGAGCATCATTTTGCCATGAAAAAGTATTTGCCCCCTTCCTGATTTCTTCCTTTTTTGCATATTATTCACACTTAAATGTTTCAAATCATCAAACAAATTTTAATATAAGAAAAAGATAACCTGAGTAAATGCAAAATGCAGTTTTTAAATGATGATTTCATTTATTAAGGGGAAAAAGCTATCCAAACCTACCTGGCCCTATGTGAAAAAGTAATCCCCCCCCCCTTGTTAAATCATGAATTACTGTGATTAACCACATTTTTTGAGTCCAGTTTCATTAGCCACACCCAGGCCTGATTACTGCCAGACCTCTTGAATCAAGAAATCACTTCAATAGAACCTGTCTGACAAAGTGAAGTAAGCGAAAATATCTCAAAAAGCAACATGTCATGCCGCAAACTAAAGAAATTCAAGAACAGATGAGAAACAAAGAAATTGACATCTATCAGTCTGGAAAGGGTGGCAAAGCCATTTCTAAGGCTTTGGGACTCCGGCGAATCACAGTGAGAGCCATTATCCACAAATGGAGAAAACTTGAAACAGTGGTGAACCTTCCCAGGAGTGGCTGGCCTACCAAAATTACTCCAAGAGCGCATCAACTACTCATCCAGGAGGTCACAAAAGAACCCATAACAACATCTGAAGAACTGCAGGCCTCACTTGCCACAGTTAATGTCAGTGTTCATGATTCAAAAATAAGAAAGAGACTGGGCAAAAAATGGCATCCATGCGAGAGTTCCAAGGCGAAAACCACTGCTGACCAAAAAGAACACGAAGGCTCGTCTCACATTTGCCAAAATACATCTTGATGATCCTCAAGACTTTTGGGAAAATATTCTGTGGACTGACGAGACATAAGTTGAACTTTTTGGAAGGTGTGCGTCCCATTACATCAGGCGTAAAACTAACACAGCATTTCACAAGAAGAACATCATACCAAAAGTCAAACATGGTAGTGGTAGTGTGATGGTTTGGGGCTGCTTTGCTGCTTCAGGACCTGGACAACTTGTCATAATTGATGGAACTATGAATTCTGCTCTCTACTGGAAAATCCTGAAGGAGAAATATCCAACCCTCAGATTGTAATCTCGAGCTCAAGCACACTTGGGTTATGCTGCAATACAATGATCTGAAACACACCTGCAAGTCCACCTCTGAATGGCTTAAAAAAAAACTAAATGAAGATTTTGGAGTAGCCTTGTCAAAGTCCGGGCTTAAATCCTATTGAGATGCAGTGGCATGACCTTAAACAGGCCGTTCATGCTCAAAATCTGGCTGAATTAAAATAATTCTGCAAAGAAGAGTGGGCTAAAATTCTTCCACAGTGATGTGAAAGACTCATTGCCAGTTATTGCAAACGTTTGATTGCAGTTGTTGTCGCCGAGGGTGGCATAACCAGTTTGGGATTTAGGGGGCAATTTCTTTTTCACATCGGGCCAGGGAGGTTTGGATAGCTTTTTTCCCTTAATAAATGAACTCATCATTTAAAAAACTGAATTTTGCATTTACTCGGGTTGTCTTTGTATAATATTAAAATTTGTTTGATCTGAAACATTTAAACATGACAAATATGCAAAAAAAAAAGAAGAAATCAGGAAGGGGGCAAATACTTTTTCACGGCATTATATATATTTATATAAAATATCCCATAAATTATTAAAAATTGGCTTGATACAACCCATGAGATGAAGGTTTAGTATTACACACGTGTAATACAACTTTCTCGCGTTTCGAGTGGCCAGATTCCGTTCATTGGCAAATGCGGTAATGTTACCAATCCTCCTGCCGGTGACCATCGATCCCATTAGTTTCTAGTTTGCAGTATATCCAAGTCAATGTGATGAATAATTCACCAGCTAGCATGCTAGCACTTTTTGCCATTAAAATAATTATATGAGTAACTGTTCTTGTACAAACTTGAATTTATTCATTTAATGTTGAAAAGCGCTAGCATGCTAGCTAACCAATTGTTCATCCCATAGACTTGAATAAACTGCCAAATAGAAGCTAACGCTCTTGGGATAAATAAGATCTCTATTGAGTGAGCCTGAGAGATCAAATTTATGAAACTCGAGTGGTAATGTTCGTTTTAGAAATTCAATATCTCTGGCTCGACCACAATTTTCGTAATTTTTTTTTAATATAGTTCATAATGTCTTATTTGTTCAAAGCCAATTCAAACACATTCATTGTGCGCTTAGCATATGAAGACCACAAAGGAAAAATGATCAGAGTCCAAATTTTGCATTTTTGTATATTTTAATTATAATTTTTTATATATTCTATATTTTTTGCAAATTTTTTCAGTGTTTTGTTTCTAAGATCGTTTTGAATTTTTAATTCATCATTTCTCCACAACGCAAAAATGTGACTCTGGTCATTTTTACATTGTGGTCTTCATATATTTTGATATTTTAAAACTAGAAAAGGTTCTAAGAATATGTGCATCAATGTTTTTACATTCATATGACAAGCTGTCACTTTTTTGATCAAGAAGATGAAAGCTTCCGAACACTCCTTTGGGTGATGGACTGTTGCCTGGCCACATTTCGTTGTCCTGTAGATGTGTTCCTTTTGTGTCTGCTGGAATTGCATGTGGGTCACTGCACACTAAATGGGACACTTGCATGTGCCACAATTAAATCCTCAAAAACTAACCGACACAATAAAACAACATTTACTTTCCAATTGATGCCCTTTCATAGTCAATTTAGACATACACAGGGGCAGGCTGGTAATCTGGAGGTTTGGGTGGGCTCCAGCCCTCTATTCCAGGCCGAAGCTGCCTGGGTTATACCTGGCCATCGCAGCTGCGGGCTGCAGAAAATGGAACATTGCCCGTTAGACTCGGCCGATCTAATTGTTTCAACAGTAGTATACAAGCCATCGGGAGAAAACTTTGATGAGCCGCCACGTAGTTGGGTCAGGCAAACGTTCTCACCAGCCCGACAATTCTCTTCACTGGCACAATTTTCATATCAGATAGCTAACGTACATGATTACATTGAAAAGCGGATGATGATTCGCAAAAATTCGAAAGGTTAGCTCATGGTCTTATATACCAGCTTTGATGGTTGAACTTCACCATTCTGGTTGTCTTGCGTTAAGATCAGTTTTTAGGTAATTTGTTTGACTAATCGCCTTGCTTGGCCCCTGTTGCGTTAACAGTCTAAAAACGCTTTTCAACGACTATGAAGATCAGACGAAAATGTCAAAAAGCATGGAAGAGTGGAAGAGGTAAAGAGAGGAGGCATTGAGGCTCAGGCATTCAAATGCAAATATTGACTTACTTGGCCATGATGATCCTCATGTGGCAAGCGGTTTTCATTTGCAGGGAGACACGGAATTAGTAAGACCGATGTTAAATTAATTTCTATCGCAAGTATGTGCTCAGTTAAAATTTGCTTGAGTGTACAAAACGACCCCACTCATAGACACGTTGTTATTTGCCTACTATTTAATGCATATTGCTGCATTGTTTTATGGTGCCAAATGAATTTTGTCCTGGAATACAGTAAGACTCTCCCAACTTTCCATTCCAAAGCCGTGTCTGGACGTTCAGAATCACCTGTAATTAGACTTGCAACCAGCCAGTACTACTGTTCTGAAGATAAAGGGCTATGCTATACTCTTTAGAGTCTGGAAGTAAGATATGCCACGATATTTTAAAAAGGCTATGTATGAATCAATCCAAATTAGGCAATGGTCTTATTGAAAAATTATAAATGACCCCAAAGTCGCATTTCTTTGTCACATTCATTCATGTAAATATAATAATAATAATAATAATAATAAATAATATCGCAGTAAAAATACATTAGTTTATATGTTGACAATGTTATGTTTCTAATTTAAGGCAGCATCATTCCTAGACAGCACACAAACGTCGCACCGATGTCGGCCTTAGAAAGGCACGTCGGCCGGCAGTTTCTAACGTCTGACAAGCATCGGCCGAAAAGACTGTATTTTACAAGCGCATTAAACGTCTCAGCAAGGTCGGTTTTGCTTCGGCTGGCCGACCCCGCCCTGCTGTTGTGTGGGCGGGAACTCGGAACCGGTCTTCTTACACAGCAGCACAGCACCGGCGCAGAGAGTCCACCACCAGCATCTTTCAGGTAAGTTGTCATTTGAATTAAATTGGCAGAAAATGACAATGTTTTCACAGCTAATGAAGTTGTGAGTTAGGAACAAACCGAGTGTGCCAGGTAAGAGCCCATATCCCGACTGCCAGCTTTAGACTCGTATTAAAGGTAACTCGACCAGCCATAAATCAGTTAACGTTAACGGCGGTGATTTTCACGGACTACTACAGAATATAAATCGGTGTGTATCTGCACACTTAAAAATGTTGGGTTAAAAACAACCCAATTTGGGTAGTTTCCCAACCCAGCGCTGGTTAAATATTGGACAGAACACACGCTGGGTTAATTTAACCCAACAAATTGGGTTGGTTCCCTTAATACAACAATTGGGTTGTTCATATAACCCAATTAAGGGTTTACATTGACTACACTGCTGGGTTCTTTAAACCCAGCAAGTTGGGTTGCCAATATATAATTATTACTTATTAATATTACAATTATTTATTATTATTATTATTATTATTATATAAGAATAAAAATAAATAAAACAAGATACAGTTTAAGGAAGAGTATGTGTGAAATAACACAATATAATAATATTAATAATAATAATAATAATAGAATTTATGTATAACGCACTTTGCAAAGGACAAATCTTTAAGTGCTAAATATAATAATATAGACTAGTATTTGACATGTCTCAGCAAGTATTACTTTGTACCTAAAATAAAAAAATAATAAGAATAAAAAAAATACTTATAATAGAATATAATGTAATATAATATAAGCCTATATGTTAGTGCCATGAAACTAATTTAATAGATATTTTAAGAATAATCTTAGCACAATAATATACAGTGGCTGATTGCCAAATGTCACTTTCATCATCTTACTGATGTCTTACTAACAAAAACATCTTTTGTTTTCTTGTCCTGACATAAGCTCGCAATAAGCTAGTTTCATTTATGTTAGCTTAAGAGATACATCAAATTCAACACGTTCATTACAGTTAAATAATATAAAACAACTTCTTGCTTGTGAAATGTTATTCCTTGTTTCTTGGTTTCGGCGTTTCTTTCACGGGAACATCCATAAGCGGCACAAAAGTCTGGCATTTTGGTGCCAGTCAGATGCACAGTCTGACCTGGTCTGACTGCTTGTCAGAAACCCCGGCCCAAGATGGCGGCCGTGTTGACGCATCTGACAAGCCTGTATGCGGCATCTACGTGTATATATCTATGCAGTGGACTAATGCTGCGTTCCATTTACCTCGGAAGTCGGAGGTCGGAGCTAGGAATGACGTCACAACCGAGTAATCAGCGTTCCAGTTACAAAGTCGGAAAAAAGTTGCCAACCGCTATAAACCGGGAAGAAGAGTAGTAAAACAAGATAGTTACGTCTACGAAAGCTATTCTCGCGTTTGCCTTGTCCGAAGATAAGCAGCTTCTGGACAAATATGCGGTCCTTCTGCAACCTTTAAACACGGTGGATTTCCGTGTATATACGTCGAACAATGTATAAGACTGATTTATTTATAAGACAAACACGAGTCAGAAGTAATAAACGGAATATTACAGGAGCTTCTAATTACTGTTTACACCTGGGGCAGCCATCTTTGAATGTTAACTCGGGGGTAGTGATGATTTTCCGACTTTCCGAGTCAGAAATCCGACCTCGGGGAGCGTTCCAGTTGAAACTTCCGACTCGGAACTTGGAAATTCCGACTTCCGAGTACTAATGGAACGCAGCGTAACGTTGGCTAGCTAGCTGAAGCCTGCTAGCATGCAGCGGGCTAGCTAAAAAACACCGATTCACCACCACGGTCAGATTAATTCATAAGATTTTTTTAATTTTATAACACTCTCCCACTAAGTGATAACTAACGCTGTCCTCCTAGCTATAATACATAATGCATTTCTCTTGTCATTTCGAGTAACAACAACATAGTTTGGTTGCTACATAGCTAGCCAGCTAACGTGTTAGCTTGCTACGTTTGAGGAAATTAAGTCTATGCTACTAACGTTAGCTAACAGTTAGGTTGCTAACGTACCAATCGATTCCTGAAGCTAGTACTCAACAGTGCTTCACGAACTTACATCTTAACAACTATATGAAGCTTTATAAAATAATATAAAGTCAACTATATGGTAAAACAATTGTGGGCATGTAACAAACCTTGCTTTGTACTGAATTGATCCGGAGACGCCAAGTCTTAACGTCTTAGGCGTGAATAGTGGCATTCACAACTTTTTCCGTGAAATTCACTTGCGGAATTGAAGTTATTGTGCATCAAGTTAATCAGTTTCACATGCATTACGGTGGATTTCCCCACTAGTGACACGAAAATCTATTATGACTCGGGAATTCTCAGGCTTGTCTTTTCTGAGGAATTGACAGCAATGGAATTGCATAAAAACGTTTCAAACGGTCTTCTTTCATTAAAACAATTTAAACGATCACGAAACACATGCATTTTCCATTGTTTCCTGAGTAAAGGGAAGCACAGGAAGTCCGGAGTCATAATCGCTTTCCATGTTACTTGGAATGAGGTGCACCTGTGTGCAAGTGAAACGGAAACTTCAATGCACAAGGATTTTAGTCCGCGTGAGAATCTCATTAAGCGAAGCCCCACTACACACGGAAAATCCGCATGTCATCCGCACCGTCCAGCGGAGTTGCTCGTTTATGGGCGTATCTGGTCTGCTGGCTTGTGGGCGTATCAGACAATATGTCATCAAATAGAATCCATTCCCGCTGAATTTTGATTTTTATGCTCTTGTTTTAAATACAGAGTTGATGGGTTTAACAGAATAATAATGTAGCTAAACTGTGACGGCCTGAGACGTTTAAATTAATCATGTCAGATACCCTGAAAAGATACGTTCATGACGCCTAGTTGTAAATCCTCGTTTACGATAGTGAGCCACGAAGCTCAAAACGTCACTCACCATGTTAAATTGAACAGTAATGTAACGTTGGAATTATGATAAGTGAAATTGCGATTTGTATCTAGGCCTACTTCACCACGGCTGAACTTTTGCACAGGAACCTTTTATATCATTTAAAACTGATATAAGATAGCCAGCTGGCTAGTCAATAACAATTACTGCTTGTTGTTGGTCCCTGATAAAAAGTTCCCCCGCTCATTTTCAAGTGAAAGAGACTGGTTCACGCCTTGCGGAACCGTATTCATTTCAATATGGCTTGAAAATTTCATCTGCGCCCTCCCACTTTCCCGCCCGGAGCCCGCTCAGATCGGATGGTATCCCAGAATGCATCGCGCACCAAAACGCACGCATGCCATAGAAAATGAATGGGATGCAGAGGAGTGCGGAGATTTCCCGTGTGTAGTGGGGCTTCACCAAGCCTAAAAAATGCGTGGGACCTACGTCGAATGCGTGAGACTTGGCATCTCTGTTGATCATCAGATGAGATGAGTGGTCCGAACATAACCAACTGTCGGGGTCGAGTTCGTGGGTGGTGCTTAGTTGCGCATGCCCGAACGTCAACCCTAGGCGTTGGGTAGTCCAAAATAAACCAACACAACATTATAGAAACTACAACCCAACAGCTAATAACTCCATTCCCAACAGAAATAACCTAGCGAATTGGGTTCTCAGAATACCCAATTCAATGAAAATAACCCAATTAAATTAACCAACAAGCTCAACCTAGCAGTTGGGTTGATAATACAACCCAGCATTTCTTTGAGTGTGATTTACCAGCTAGCACTGTTTTGTGATAATTCATGAATTATAGAAGTGGTTCGCCTTTCATTTCCTCAGTTTACTCCAACAAAACTAGTGCAGATAACAGAAGGTCGGCTATTGCCAGGGCTCTCAAGTTTTGGATGCAGGCTAGAGTCAGATTTTATTCGGGGGGGGGGTGCATGATACTATCGTCTTCAAAGGTGCATAGTAACGAAGTACATGTACTTCGTTACAGTACTTAAGTAGTTTTTTTTTTTTTGAGGATTTGTACTTAAGATGTTTTTTAAACCGGGACTTTTAATCTAGCCTACTACATTTAAAAGATAAAAAGTATACTTTCACTTCGTTACTTTGACACTGGTGACTTAGTTAATTTAATTTAAAAAATACTTGGTTAAATGAATTAAAATATTAATTTAATTTATCATTTATGGATTATCAGGATTTCGCGTGCTCGAGAAGAACAACAGTGTATCTTTGTGCAGATGTGTCCGCCAGTGGACGTGGAGCTTGCAAATTTATGCACGCAGTCACAATATTCTATCACTAGATGGCACACCAGGATCAGTTATTGAATATTCACAACTGCCAGTAAACTCAAAGAAGAAGTGACTCAGCATCCCGCTCAATGGTTTTTGAGCCACCACCGATGTCTGCAAGGCAGCGGCTGCCTGGAAAGCACCTCCCGCCCAGAGCCATTGATATTGATATGCATCCAGCCAAGAGAAATTGGAGTTTAATTTGTAGTCCAGGGGCCTATTGCACGAAGGCGGGATAAGGGATTAGCCCAGGATCGGCACGGGATTAGCCTGATGTCAAGCCTCATTTCGGTTGCAAAGAGCATGTGAGCTAAGCCATGGCACTAGCTACTATGGAAACAAAGTCTGTGGAGCTAGCCAGCTCCGGAACAAGCTTACGAACTAGCTAAGCTCCTGTCTCCAGCCAATTTCACCTCACCTCATTCAGCAGTCACTCAAATTGAAAATCAATGTCCTTAACAGTCATTCTGAATTGTGCACTACACATTGCTATCTCAATTATAGTAGGTCCAGAGTAATTATCTTAGAAACTTGTGACCATTGATGTCAGTAAAATAGCCAATATTCGATCTGCCTTCGTGGATCTAATTAATCCAGCTGCACACTGTTTGGGATTTGGTCATGCTGGATATGTCATTGATCCTGGATCTCAGGATTCTACTTCTGTGGAATAGGCCCCAGGACTACTGTTGTGAGTGATATAAGTATTTGAAATTAACATCATTCCTTAATGTCTGGTGATATATCAGAGCAATTTCATGATTAATCAACATATATTTCTTACATATTGCCCCTTTAAGCGCCACTGACATAACTAAGTTCACGTTACTTAGCTAGGTAGCATGCGCCATGGCGTGCACACAATACTTGTTCAATACCAATATTATTTTGTTACCCAGCGAGCTAACATTGTGGTGAAATTAAATGGTCTTAGTGTATCTGCACAATAATATGAAAATTACAGCAGATATTTAGAATTAGCATAAAAGTCACTTTTCTGAATAATTATTTTGTAATTTAATTTTTATTTGTACATGTTTGTTTGTATATTACAACATATTCTTCCAGTTCTTTCATTGGTGTTTTAATGTGCTGTATGTGTTTTTGCTTGTCTTTTTCTTTTAAGTAGACTGCCTCCACCTTCACCCTCTGTGGACACTGTTTCCCACCAGAAAGGTCTCATATATTAGAGTCTCATTGTTTTTAACAGTGTTATTGATTGCCATCTCTAGCTCTGCCTTTTTGTTTTCTTTCCCTGGCTTGTCTGTCTGTGAAGTAGGGCAAATGCACCCTCCTACTGGACATTGAAGCGAAAATCAAGGGCAAGAGTTGATCAACAGTTGGAGTCCATCCAGTCTAGTTTAACATCCGGCAGTACAACCGAAGATGTACTTGTTGACACCCAGAATGAATTTCCTACTGATGTTGAGGAGGACTTCATGGACTGTGAATCCTCCTTTGCTGAGCCTGAGGAGTTTGATGAATCTTCAGATTCCGATAACAGCAGCTTGAATTTTGAAGAGGAGGAAGGTATTTTGGAAAGTAATTTGGCAACCTGGGAATTGGAAGAAAATATTACACACAGTGCTTCGAGCAAATTACTGAAAATTCTAAAGTACCATCATCCATCACTGCCAGTTGATGCGAGAACACTCCTGAGGACTGCACGGTCAGAGTCAGCTGTTGTTCAAAAAAAAGCTGGTGGGACATACCACTACTGTGGAATCCTGAATTCGATGAAGAACACTTTGGAGGCAAACAAGTTCATCTTGGCAAGTGGTGCATACCTAGAACTCCAAGTGAATGTGGATGGGTTGCCAGTTTTTAAAAGTTCTACCACTCAATTCTGGCCCATTCTTGGAGTAATCAAGAACCTCCCCCATCATCAGCCATTTGTTATTTAACTTTTTTGTGGTACAGAGAAACCCTCCCTCAATGAATACCTTGAGGATTTTGTGGCTGAAATTCTTGAGTTAGAGAAAGGTTTTACATTCCAAGGAATCACAATGAAGCTCCAGCTGTGCTCCTTTGTCTGTGATGCTCTAGCCCGAGCATTTCTGAAGGGTATTAAGGGACACACAGGCTACTCAGGGTGTGAGAAATGCACACAGGAGGGAGAATATGCGAACAACCAAGTGATATTCCCTCAAACTGATGCCCGCCTCCGCACTGATGAGGACTTCAGAGAGATGGCTGACGAAGGGCATCATCTCAGGTTTTCACCTCTGGTTGCGACATCTTTGGGCATGGTCAGTGGGTTCCCATTAGATTATATGCATCTTGTCTGCTTGGGTGTCATGAAGCGACTCTTGTATCTGTGGCTCAAGGGTCCAGTAGCTTGTAGGCTCTCAGGCTTACAGGTGCAGATGCTCTCTGAGAAGCTCTTAAAGGTCAGGACAAGTGTGCCAGTGGAGTTTGCACGAAGGCCTAGAACCCTGAAGGAAATTGACCGATGGAAAGCCTCTGAATTCCGCCAATTGCTGCTTTATACAGGTCCTGTGCTCCTTAAGGACTTTCTGCATACTGCAGTGTACCAGCACTTCTTACTTCTTTTTATCGGAGTGTTCATACTGTCAAACAAGGCACTGCTTGAGGACTAAACTGAGTATGCAAATGATGCCCTTGTCTTGTTTGTGCAGCACTTTGGTAAACTGTATGGTGAGATGTACATTTCCTACAATGTGCACAACCTTGTGCATCTTGCACAAGATGTTAAGGTGCATGGGAACCTGGACTCCTTCAGTGCCTTCAAATTTGAAAATTATTTGCAAAAGCTCAAGAGGCTTGTCAGGAAACCCGAATCTCCTTGCTGTCAGGTTGTGAAGAGGCTTTCGGAGCGAATGTCTGTACAAATGCAGAGGGTGAAGAGTTTGGGTGCAAGGAGAGAGCACACATCTGGACCTCTGCCACCACTGTTTAACTGTGCACAACAGTTTGCCCAATACAACAAAGAACTCTTCACCCTTAAACTGGACCAAGCCAACAGCTACGTCTGCATTCAGGGAAGGGTGACAAAGATCAGGAATATAATTGTTGAGGAGAGGGAGGTGTACCTGGTCTATTCAACATTTGCCCAGCAAGAGTCCTTCTTTGAATACCTGACACCCTCCTCTACATTTGGCATACTCTTAGTACATGGCCTCTTGGACACAACTCAGCACTGCAAAATTGGACTGGTAGAAAGGAAGGTCTTCTTAATACCTCATGGAAGACAGTTCGTTGCTGTGCCCATCTTGCATATTAACTGACCATTTAAACCCCTTCCAGCCCCACACCTCAACCACTCCGCCTTCTGCCCATCCACCATCCCTCTGCCTCTTGCTTGTCCACCATCTTGTATTTAGTTATGTCTGTCTCCCCCACCTGTAGCTGCCTCTCCAGCTACCCAAGCCTCATCCCCTGATCTGCCCCAATCTCCTTACCTAAACAGTAAGTAGACACTTTAAAATGTGTTTTTTTTTTCAACCTACACTATCTTGTCGTTCTATTGATTGTGTGGTATTTTTTGTATGACATGCATCACACACAAAAGCACCGTCCCTACCATATGGCATTAGTAATAATTCAAGTGCACTTTCTGTTGTGTTAATTGTTTTGTATTAGGTCAGTATGTACCAAATGGTGGTCTTTGAGGAGGACAACACAACAGGCCCAGTGGCAAAGGAATGGTTTTCAGGTGGGCTTGCTTGGTGGCCTCCTTGTAGGGACAAGGCCCAAATTCTCAGAAGTGTTCAAAACAGAGTTGTCCCTCAACCAGCGAAAGGTTGGAAGCAGTTTCCCGCACGCCTTCTTTACGAATCAGGTAATTTTCTATGTAGAGTCCTTATGCAATTGAGTCTCATTGCTTTCGGTGTTGCTCTGATATTTAGATGTTGTTCTGATATCTTAACTTTACAATCATAGCATCTACCTTGTTTATGTTTATTACAGATTCAATTGAAAAAACTGTAGCAAAGTGGGACAAGTCATGTGTGACATCAGACCTAAACACAGACAAAGAGCAAGACATGGCAAAAGTCAGACAAAGGAGAAAGTGAGCACACATTTCTATGAATATGAAATCATTCTCAGTTTAATCTCAGTTTTGGGTCTATCACACAACATTTATAGAACTGTTTTTTTTTTCTTCTTGAGGGAAAGGTTTTATTAAGCTCTCTTTGAATTGAAGATGGTTATGCATGGAGACAAAAATTCTAATAATCCTAATTCTAATGGTTAATTTACATATGTAGACCAAAACGGCTCAGATCACCATCCCCGTCATCGTCATCACTTCCATCAGAAGAAGATGACCCTCCTGTACCTCTACCTGAAAAGCAACCTCGACCACCTTATCCACCCAAAACACCAAAAAGAGTTCATCAAGCCTGTCCAAAAAGCTTAATAGCCCCTCCTCCCTTACCAATCTTCAAAAGACCAAATGGCCAAGATACCATCAGAGCTGGTAAGCTTAACCTAAGGGATAAAGATTTTGATCTTTGTGTTTTTTGAGTCACGTCAAACACTCTCAGGCCTCAGTTTCCCATCTAGCCTCCTCCAGCCTGCCATCTGATGAGCCAGCATTGTAAAACATTTTATATGCACACTCACTGGCCAAAAAAAAAAGAAAAGAAAAATCTCTCAATGTGAATTGCGAAGACATTGATTATGCCACCATCTACAATACATAGACGATTCAGAGAATCTGGGGAAATCTGTGCGCAACGGACAAGTAGTGATGGGCAAATGAAGCTTTCGTGAAGCATTAAACCACTTGAGCCAATTGCTTCGAAAATTGGTTCAGTACTCGAAGCTTCAGTAAAGGTGACCTCTCCTGGCCAAGTGTGAGGCTGCAGTCAAAATTAGGCTGGCTAGTCAGTGGACAGGAGGGTTAATTGCACATGCGCACACACACACAGTATATTATGTTGTATTTACAAATAAAGATTGATGAATGAGTGTTTTGTGTTATTGAGGAGAGTGCTGGGGAAATATGGAATAGGTTGGGTGTGCTTGTGTAACTATGGCAGGGGGTGATTGGAGTGTTCCCACATATCAGAATGACCCCCCTTCCTGGCTGGCTCCATAATGATTCACCACAACAACGCAATACAAACAACTCGACTGAAAAAACACGCCTCCTTCTACAACCCACAAATTCTGCATTCTTTACGGCTGTTATAAAGCCTTTATGGCGCTCAAATTCAAAACTATCTCGTCCTGTCACCTGTCAGTCAGTGAATCAGCTGATTGGCGCACTTGAACCAGTCAGGTGATTCATTCAGGGAGCGAAGCAGTTCCTGCTTCGGACGTCATATGTAACGTGGATTTTTTCCGCTCCGAAGCAAGCTTTGAAGCAGTGGGTGCGTTCGAGCGCGTCTGCAAGTAAAAAGGCTGCGCGAGATTCCCGAACAATTACGCGAGAATCTTCCCCAAGTTGCGCGATAAGCCCTCGAAACCCCGCAATAGCTATCGCGGGGTTTGGAGGGCTTATCGCGCAACTTCGGCAAGATTCTCGCGTAGTTTTTCGGGAATCTCACGCAGCCGGCTTACTTGCAGACGCGCTCGAACGCACCCAGTGGTTCTATACTACGAGTTTGAAGTATGTATCGACACTAGAGTGCCATATTGCCATCACTACGGACAAGGCCGAAGGTGAATATTGGATGCTCGATCTTCTGGCCCTGAGGCTGCGCCGTATTAAAAACAAGTATGATTCTGCACTTGAATTCACTGCATGGGCTCAGGAACACATCCACAAATCACTGCGTGAAAAGAGTTTGCAGTGCAATCCATAAATGCCAGTTAAGCTGTATCATGCATAGAAGCAATATGTGAACACAATCCAGAAATGGAGCCATCTGTATGAAGGTATTATTGGTGAAAAAGGTTTGAGCACCTGTAACAGTGGAATTTGTAGTTGTGTACAGCGATTTGTATGTGTATCAGTAAATTTGAGGTCACATACTCTGAGTTGTGTAAAAGCCCTTTTTTTCTCTGCACAAATACAACACAACACTTACACATTCACAAATTCTTAATTACAGGTGCACAAATCCTATTTTACAAGTCATCAGATTAAAAAACAGATCAGCGCTCAAATTTTTTCTCCATATTGAATGTAGTATATTTTTGCAAAACATATTTGTGCACCTGTATCAAATAATGTGAAGTTGTGGACAAAATTTGAATATGTGCAAATCTGAATGTGAATTTGTGCAAAAAGAGTTCAATGTATGTGAAATAATTTCTCAGGAAAATATTTGTGTTCTTTTTAAAACAGAAATACAAATGTAGGAAACAGAATCTGTGGCTTGTAGGAATCTTCCCCAGAGTCACAGATTCTGTTTCCTACAAGTCACAGATTCTGTTTCCTACAAATTCAGAAGATTCTGTTTTGTGTTACAAATCATTGAATTCTGTTTTCCTACAAATCATACATTCTGTTTCCTACAAATGCAGATTCTGTTTCCAACAAATGCATGATTCTGTTTCCTACAAGTCTAAATCAGTCCACTGATATATGTTTTGTGCAAAACTATCTGTGCATTCAGTCTATGGTGCAAAAAATATGCTGATCTGAGATCAAATATCTCCTTTGAATAAGTGGGGCCAAAAGCCGAAATCCTCTGATTAGCTCTGGAATCAGTTGATCTCAGATCAATACCCATTTTCTCCATAGACTGAATGCACAGATATTTTTGAATGTCTCATAAGTGTTGTATTTGTGCAGAGAAAAAAATCTGTGACTTTTACACAACTCATAGAGTATGTGACCTCAAATTTACTGATACACATACAAATCGCTGTACACAACTACAAATTCCACTGTTACAGGTGCTCAAACCTTTTTCACCAATAATACCTTCATACAATTTGTTAGGACCAAAGCTCATTTTAAAATGGCTTTCCATTTCACCTCAGTCCATTTTAAACCATTTTAAATGCGCTTTGGCCCAAAGATGCATGAACCCATGCAGTGAATTCCCATGCGGTATCATACCCATTTTTAATGTAGTGCCGAGCATCCAATATTCACCTTCGCCCTGTCCCTTGAGCATCAATATTCACCAGATTTGTCCCTTAAGCTGAAATATTTTCCAGATTCTCTGAATCTTTTGATGGTGGTGGGATATTCAAAGTCTTCACAATTTAAGATTGAGAAGCCTTTTTCTGAAATTGTTCTCAATTTTTAGATGCAGATTGGTGAACCTCTGCCCATCTAAGAGAGACTCCCTCTCTAGAATGCTGTTTTTATACCAAGTCATCTTACTGACCTGATACCAATTAACCTAATCAGTTGCAAAATACTCCGATTTTTTTTTTCTTTTTACCAGCACCACTTTTCCAGCCTTTTGTTGCCCCTGTCCTAGCTTTTCTTAAATGTGTTGCTGCCATCCAATTCAAAATGAGCTAATATTTCCAATATTTTTCATGAAATGTCTGAATTTCAACATTATGTTGTCTCTGTTCAGTTGTAAATAAAATGTGAGTTTGAGATTTGCAAATCATTGCATTCCATTTTTATTGACATTTTACGCGATGTTCCCTCTTCATTGGAATTGGGGTTTGGAGTAGAATACAGTACTTCCCAAACCTCTCATGGAGGACCACCTGTCCTACATATTTTAGATCTCTGCCTGCTCTAGCACAGGTGATTCAAATGATCATTCCCCTGAGGCTGATTGATAATGAGCTGATCATTTGAATCACCTGAGCTGGATTAGGGAGAGATCTAAAACATGCAGGACAGGTGGGCCCCTGGGAGAGGTTTGGAATTGGTAAATATGAAAAAAAAAGTAAAATGAAAGTAAAAATTCATGTTTTATTTTAAATACAACTTAATTAAGTTTGATGTACTTAAAATGCTGTCCATTTTGACAATGGTTGTACTCAATTTCCTGGGTTTTTTTTTTTTTGTAGATTGTTCTTAAAAGTTTTACTTTATGCTAAAATTTTATGATTGAGTTTTCAACTTAAAAAAACAAGAAGTTCACAAAACTAAGAAAAAGTGCTTGGAAAATGTTGCCTTATTTTTTTGAGTTTAATCTAAGTAACAGTTTTTACAGTGTACACACATTGGTACAGTGTGATCCAAATCAATACAACAGCTTTGCCATAAACTCTACTTGAGCAAAACCTACAACTTTTCACCTTTTGTTGACACTGTCAGAAAGCTGGTAATTCTTCAGTTTATTATTGAGGTGGTAGTGGGTGTTGTTGTGGAGCGCATTACGCTAAGAGGTGTTGCTCATTCTGCCTCTCTCATGTATGTGTGTGGGGTCAAGAAAATATTTGGAACAGATCTTCAGATAAACATACAGAGAATGACAGAATTCGCAAATGTGTTTTCACCAGACTTTCTTCAGCTGTCACTGTGAGGGATCTACTGTATGTTGAATTGATTAAAAAAAAAAAAATCAATGTTCTCCAAAAGACTAAAGGCATACCATTGATCTTTTTTTAACCATTTTCTTCAATTCATAACAGCAAATTCACAGGCCCAACCAACTACCTGGAGCACCTGCCATAGTCCAGCTCCAGCCTGGCAACCTTCAAACATGGACTCCTCTCAATGTAAGAGAGCTGACATCGTGAAGATAAGGCATATATGAAACAATTTCTAATTATTTCTTAATGAAAGAGATGTTTTTTCTAGTTATAGTATTGAGTTTTAGGCAAGATCTAGATGTCAGACAGACAGACTGTCATCAAGGGCCAACTTACGCTGAATGTGGGTGTCCTTCAGAAATTCTATACACTAGGCCAACTTAAGCTAACCTAAGTGCAAAATTTATAGTTTGAGTATATATAGACTATTTAGGAGTCTAAAAGTTTGATCACAAACACGAATTAATATCTTTTTTCTATTTTCAAGTCACAACAATTAGCTGGGAGCCAGATGAGGTAGAGACACAGCATCCAACTGCAGAGAGTGATGGACTGTGCTGTCTTGAACGTAAGCTATTCAGTGATTGAGTCTGTGGGACAGGTAGTCAGTGTCTACAAAAATAAAATTAATAGGAATTGAATAATTCTGGTATATCTGTATCTTTTGCTTTCCTTAGGTCCAAGATCTCGCCTTTCTAACACTCATCAACTCATCCCAAATAACTGCACTGGTACATTTTGCCACTTCTTTCTGTTGATGTCAGTAAACTGCTTTGTTAATAATAGTTTAATAATGGATTTTCACTGGCTGTATTTTAAACAGCAGTTGAAAGGCTCATTCTAGAACAGCTGGGGGAACTTCACCTCAAAGTGGACCATTTAACAGCTTCTCTATGGTCACTCGTTGCAAACAGAGCTCCACCCCAGAGCAATGATTATGACAAAAGCCCCCCCATTTCCACATTGGAGGAGCCAAACAACTTTGATGAGAGACTTCGTCAGGACAGCAATTTTAAGAAACATGTGGTATGTCCTTAAATATCCTACAATGAGTTTACAATGGATAATCATCATCTAAATGGTGGGGGTGGGGGTGGGGGGGGTTAATTAGTGAATTGAATTTTTTATGAAAAGTAACAGGCATATGTGAAAGAAAATGGGATTTGAATTGTCTGTAGTAACACTTTCTTTTATATTCTATTTCATTACAGATCACAAAGCTGTCCATAACTGGGGGAAACTCTGTTAAAAAAACTGTGTGGCGAGTGTGCCGAAAGGTCTTTGCACTTGAGTTTGCTACTCAGTTAAATTGGTGTGGGAGAGGACAGAAGACTGGCATCAAATCCCGACCAGTACATGAAATTCTACTGTGTAAGTGCTAAGAGGAGCTACATTGGTTGCAGATGAGATATACTCCATCAGCCCCCACCTGCCTTATTGTTGCCGATGTGTTGATTAGTGACATTGGTTGTAAGGCTACTAAACTGTAACACTGACTACATCAAAAATTAATTGGCCACAGATTGGCACCTTGACCTGAACCAATCGAGGTTAGGTTTTGACCTTGTCTTGTTGCTTTGTATTTTCTCTTGTAGTGTCACTTCTTGAAAATGGACTCCTGAGCAACACTACAGAGGCTGAGGTAGAGGCTGCCATACAAAATTGGCTCAGGCTGAGCCAAGACAGAATTGGAGGACGGCGGAAGGAGAGACCCTGAAGAAGAACCACAGCTGTAAAGATAAGCCTTTTGATGAAACTAGAGCACAAGTGTTGACTGCTACTAAGTGTGCACTAAAGTTAATAACACATTAAAGCTGCATTATTTTTCAAGTAAATATGGTAACTTAGTTGCCTTTAACTTTGCTAACATGCATTCATGTTTTATAGCAAGATGACAGTCACTCATGAAAATACAATAAAATGTTGCATTTCTCACATACACACAAAAAAGAGCATCTGTCTTTTTATTTTATTTGTACTCAGCCTTAGTCATTTTCCTCATCATCTTTAACCAGACTCTTCAAGGTTTGGTAGATTATTTGCTTATTGTTTTTAATTTGGGCTCCTGCGTCCTCAGAAAAAAGGAACAATAATATAGATTTATTATCTTCAAAAGGTGATTTGTACGGTTAGTGGTGGGAAGCCTGAAAATATTTTCACCTGGCAGAAAGAGTTTGGGAACTGTTTTAATCAATAGTCAGTATATCTCAAGCAAGGGGACATAAGAGTATTACAGGCAAAACTAGAAACCATTCAAAGAGTACTGACCTCTGCCAAGGCAGCTCAAAACAGTCATGCAGCCTTTCCAGATGGACAGACAAAAACAGGACGAGGATTTCAATTCCTGGTGACATGAAATGAAATCATATGACAACAAATTCACTTATTATCGATGTGGTTTTACTCTCGTTTTTAATAATTGTGCTTAAATCAGTGTGGAGATGCCAGCAGCTGGATGCCAGCACAGACGCAGACTTTAGTCCCCAGATGGAGACTCTCTTTTACGCTTGATGGACGGTGGTGTTTCATCATCTGTGGAGCAGATCTCTGTGGATCTCTCTAAGGGAGAATCTTTGTTTTAAGTGGGAAACAGATCTCACGTTTGTTAAAACCCTGGTTTGTCCAAAAGTTGGTCAACTGTGTGCATGGGTCACTGCAGGTCTGTGCCAAAGGTCGTGATGCAGGCAGTGCGGGTGAAATCTTGGAAACTTGTTTTCTAAAGTAAGACAAAAGAAATGCATTTCCTCTCGGCTCTCTCAGAATATGCTGCAGTGTGTCACCCTCTCTTTTCGGATGGCGTGTTCACTGAGTTGGGGTGATACAGCAGCGGCACGTGAGCACTCCACAGCTCGTCTTTTTAAAGCTGTTTTACCTCTCTGAGGAGACCATATTTATTTATTTATTTTTTATTTGAACAGGGACAGCGCACATTAACAACATTTACGTAAATGTAAATGAGCCAGTTTTAGCTAAGTAGCTAATTTTCAACTGTAGTCCCCGGGCAAGATGTTGATTGCCAGATAAAAAAACATACAAATTTGGAGTGCATCATCACAGTGAGGACATACATCACATTTAAGAGGAAATAAGTCGCAAAAATAGCACATTAAAATAAGAAAGGGGCTTCGGCTAGTCAGCAAGCTACATGAGGCCACAGACACGCAGACATAGTAGCCATACAACATATCGGCAAAACACCATAAAATATAAAACAAAATATTCTACACGAATGTACACTTAGCAACAAGTAGGCAAGCAAGACAGACAAGCAGACAAGTATATACAGCGCCCTCCATAATTATTGGCACCCCTGGTTAAGATGTGTTCTTTAGCTTCTAATAAATTCAGTTTTTTTCTAAATAATATAGGACTACAATGAAAAAAAGAAGAAAATCCAACCTTTAATTCAAGTGCATTTATTCAGTGGGAAAAAAAAATCCACATTTTAATCAAATCATGTGTGCCACAATTTTAGCACATCAAATCATGTTAATTTTGCCATGAATTCAAAATAACAATAAAATAACACCAAATCCCCCATAACTGATGTTTTATGTTTTAATCTTTGTATCATCCAACCCCCTTTCTGGAATTCAAACTCACAGCATTCCAAAAACTTCATCCATCTTCTCCTATTTGTACTGTTTGTTCACATGTCCCACAATTTGAAGATGGAAATCCCATGCCTCGTTCACGCTAAAAATACAGAAAGAGGCCAATGGTATCTTCAAAGGAATTCCATTCCTTTATAAAACACGTTTTAAAACGACAAAATCTCTCTAAATCATCCAGCCCCCTTTTTGAAAACAGCACCTAATCCTCTCCTATAATGGGATGGAAGTATACAGAAAGAGGGATCTTCAACCATTCCTCTGCATCCAGCGACCTGGGTCCTCCTCTGCATTCTCCTCTTCAGCTCCACAGGTTTTCAATGGGGTTGAGGTCTGGGGACTGAGATGGCCATGGGAGGAGCTTGATTCTGTGTCTGGTGAACCATTTCTGTGTAGATTTGGCCACATGTTTAGGGTCATTATCTTGCTGAAAGACCCAGTGACGACCCATCTTCAGCTTTCGGGCAGAGGCCACCAGATTTTGATTTAAAATGTCCCGGTATTTCAAAGCGTTCATGATGCCATGCACCCTAATAAGGTTCCTAGGACCTCTGGAAGAGAAACAGGCCCACAGCATCACCGATCCTCCCCATACTTCACAGTGGGCATGAGGTGCTTTTCTGCATACTCATCTTTTGCATTCCGCCAGACCCACTTAGAGTGTTTGTTGCCAAAAAGCTCCATCTTGGTCTCATCTGACCAAAGCACACGGTCCCAGTTGAAGTCCCAGTACCGCTTTAGCTTAACTCCAGATGTTTGTGTTTATGATTGTGAGTGAGAAAGGTTTTTTCCGTGCATGCCTCCCAAACAGCTTGTTGGCATGTAGATAGCGCCTGATGGTTGTTTTGGAGACTTTGTGACCCCAAGATGCTACCATTTGTTGCAATTCTTTAACAGTGAGCATTGGAGAACTTTTTATTTCTCTTACCATCCTCCTCACTATGCGTGGTGGCAAAATAACCTTGCGTCCTCGTCCAGGCTTGTTTACCACTGTTCCAGTTGTTTTAAACTTCTTAATGATTCCTCTGACAGTAGATATGGGCAGGTGCAGGCAGTGGCTATTTTCTTGTAGCCATTGCCTGACTTGTGAAGGTCGACACACATCTGCCTTACTTGAATGGTGTGTTCCTTTGTCTTTCCCATGTTGAAGAGTGGATAAGAGAAATGACCTCTGTGTCACGTCATATTTATACCCCAGGGAAACAGGAAGTGATGAATTACTAATTAAATGTTCCTAGATACTCTGATCAACTTTGTAAACTACTGTAGAAATGACAGAAATACTTCAATTACATTTATTTCCTAGTAATTGTTAGGGGTGCCAATAATTGTGTAACAGTTGATTTTATGAAAAATAATTATTTCTTAGTCAGGGATTTTTTTTCCCCTTAAAATTCACTTGATTTGAAGGTTACATTTTTCTCCAATTTTCAGTGTGAGAGTATGCTTCTGCAATAAAAAATGAATTTATTTTAAGGCTTTTAACACATCTTAACCAGGGGTGCCAATAATTATGGAGGGCGCTATAAGCAGGCAACATCGAGGCGAGGAGGCAAGCAAGCAAATAGACAGAATTCGATAGATATGGATGAAATCCAAGACTACTGATTGTGATCACAGGTCTGATTATCTTTTAACCATGTTTTTAAAGTAAGTTTGAATGCTCTGTGTGTTTCAATTCTACGGATGTGTGGTGGTATAGTGTTCCAAAACTGGGCCGCTCACACTGAGAAGGCTGACTGACTGAAGGAACTTTTTCTCAGTGGTACGATAAGATTACCAGTGGTAACCGATCTAGTAAGTCTGCTGCCCAGTGTAAAAAAAAATCAGCAAGTGGTGGTGGGGCCAAACCATGGAGAATTTTAAAGACTAAATTTGCATCATGAAATTTTACAATATCATCCCAGCTTAAAAGGACATGCTTGTTCAGGATACTGCAGTGTGATATCGGAAAGATTTCTTGTCTAAGACTTTTAGGGCTTGCTTATAAACAGAATGAATTGGTTTTAATGTTGTTCTACCGGCCTGGGTCCAGCTGGTAAGACAGTATATTAAATGGGGCATTATCATTGCATTAAAGTACAATTTTGCAGCTTAAGAGTTTAAGCAATTTCTTATATACTACTCAAAATTTGATAGGGATCATAGGAATTTTTTTTTGAAATGACATGCAAATTTGGTAACTGCCACTGATGAACAATATATTGGATAAATGACATGCAGTCAGACACAAAACACATTTGCACGCAGCATTTCATGACATTAAATGAGCCAGCCTCACATTTTGGCTTTGACTTACACTTCACCATTTCAACTCAGATGTGTGTGTTGCTTGTTGGTGAAAATTTGAAGTTCCCAAATTTTTGCATTACATTTAGCAATAACAATGTCTCCTCAACGCCTTAGACATCGATTGACTTCAGAGCAATTGGGAAGATGCATCGGAATGCTTGACTCTGGCTTCTCCTACAACGCCACGTTGCTTATGCACTTAACGTCAGCCAAAGCGTTGTGAACAGAGCTTGGAACCGGCATCAAACGTTTGGTACAGCAGCACACCGGCATGGGGGTGGTCGCAGAGATCGACTACACAACGTTTTTCTCACACTTCAGGCACGACGTCATCCTTTCTGGACAGCCACCACCCTACAAAATGACCTTCATTACGCCTTTGGGGTCAGGGTATCCACTCAGACGATGTCTTCATACTGCCGGCCTCAACTCAAGAAGGCCATGTGTTCGAATCCCACTGACCATGCGTCATAGGCGTGACCGCTTGATTGGGCTCAATCATGTCACATGGACACACAACGTCCAGTTCTTTTTTGAGTCCCGATATTGCTTTGGACTTTACTGACAGGAGGCAACGGGTGTGATGAAGACAATGTGAGCGATTTAATGATGCCTACATCAACGAACACGACCGTTATGGTGGCAGATCAATTATGGTCTGGGGGAGGAATAAGCAGGAATGGCAGAACGGACCTGCATGTCAAGAGGGACGATGACAGGGGTACGGTACAGGGATGAGATCCTCAATGTGTACGTAAGACCATACGCTGGTGCTGTTGGCCCTGATTTCATCTTTGATGGATGATAACCCCATCCTATCAGGGTGGTGAATCAATTCCTAGAGCAGGAGACAATTGTCCGCATGGACTTGGCGCCGCTGCTGTAAACATTTGTGGAACATGCTGCAGGTCGCCATTTCCGAACAACCCACAACTCTAGAAGAGCAAATGCCCTTGTTGAAGAATGGAACAACATTCCAATTGCAAGCATCCGGTTCTGATTGACAGTATGACCTGACGTTGTCAAGCCGTCATTCAAGCTAGGGAGGCCATACCCGTTATTGACATTAACTGTGGTAATGAAACATCAAATCGAACACTGTCTGTTTTCACTTTACATGTCAGAGGTGAAACCATGAAGTGTTCGTGAAAGCCAAAAGTGTGAGGCTGCACCTGCACTTGCAAATGTGTTTTGTGTCTGACTGCATGTCATTTATCCAATATATTGTTCATCAGTGGCAGTTACCAAATTTGCATGTCATTTCACAAAAAAATTCCTATGATCCCTATCAAATTTTGAGTAGTATATATCTGAAGTTTACCAAGTTGTGCTCAATTGTTTTAAACCTGTTTTTTGAATGTAAGATTTGAGTCTAGAATAATTCCAAGATACTTGAATTCTGTCACCACTTGAAGCCTC
Source organism: Gymnothorax javanicus (assembly GCA_029692085.1). Classification (NCBI taxonomy): domain Eukaryota; kingdom Metazoa; phylum Chordata; class Actinopteri; order Anguilliformes; family Muraenidae; genus Gymnothorax; species Gymnothorax javanicus. The sequence continues at coordinate 152,138,270 of CM056197.1, forward strand.
TCACCTGCAACATACACATTTGGGTCAGATGTATTTCACTGCCTTTTGAGAAAAACATAAAAAGTTTTTTTACATTAAGGTGAAGACAGGAATCGTGGAGCCATTTAGATACCTGCACCATAGTTGTTGTAAAGTTTTTTTGCTACCTCTGCTTTGTTCTTACTATGTACATAAATTACAGTATCGTCTGCGTACATTTGAATTTCAGAACCAGTACAAACGGAAGGCAAATCATTAATATACAGACTAAACAGTAGGGGGTCAAAAATCGATCCCTGGGGCACCCCCACATCATATTTCAGATAAGGTGATAATTCACCATTAACTCTGACAGATTGTTTTCTGCCTTCCAGATATGATTTAAACCATTTTAAGGCATTGGGGGAAAAATTGAACAGAGATAGCTTTGTAACTAGCACACTGTGGCTAATGGTGTCAAATGCCTTCCTCAGGTCCAGAAACACAGCTCCAATCACACCCCCTTATCCATTTTTGATTTAATGGTCTCAATGAAAAACAAGTTGCAGTTTCAGTTTTGGTTCTAAAAACCAAACTGCTTTGGATGTAATATAAATGGCGATTTAACTGCTCTACTACACAAAACCTTTGACACTATTGGAAGGATGCTGATCGGCCTGTAGTTTTCAATCTCATTTGCCTTTCCTGACTTAAAAATGGGTGTGACTACAGCTGGTTTCAGAGACTTGTGGATACTGAGCCTGCCAAAAGATGCATTAATCATATTTGTAATAGGACCAGAGAGTGACTCTTTATGATTTTTTTCAAAAATATAGCGTCCAGCCCAAAGGCATCCTTGGATTTGGAGTTTTTTAAAGAACTTATTATTTTTTCCACTCTTGACTTTGTGACCTCGCTTATAGAGAACACAGGTTGTGTTTCGTTCACTGGTACTAAGTTTAAGGAGTCCATAGATGGGCTAAATGTTAATAATTTAACAGAATCAACAAAATATGTGTTGAAGGTTGTTGCAATTTGTAATGGGTTTTGTGTTTGACAACCATTTATATTTAGTACTAATCTTCGTTCAGGGCTCTCACGATCTTTTCCTGTTAATTTCTTCAAATTATCCCCAATCAATTTACAGTTTCCTTTTGTTTCACTAATTATATTTATGAAGAAGGATGCCTTGGCCTGTCTTAGTTCTTTAATTACTTTATTTCTCAAAGTTGTGAATCTACGCTTGTCATGTTCTAGTTTGGACTTTATTGCTGTTTTTAAGGCACAATCTCGTTCGTTCATTAATTTCCGTATATCGCCATTTAACCAGGGGAGGGTGCTCTTTTGATGCTGTTTGGGCTTCGTTTCTTTTAGGAAGTTTTTTAATGTGGATTGGATTGTGGAGATAAACACATTACTATCAGTTTCCACATTTGTTCCTGATAGAATATCATCCCAGTTAATTCCATTTATTGCAGCATTAAAATCATCTTGGTCACCCTTAGGTACTCTAAAATAGCTATTCTTTCGAGTAGTAGTCAGATTAAATCGTTTCTTTGTCAGTATCCTTGATATAAGCGTCAAGTCATGATCAGACAACCCGGTGACCATGTTAAATGTTTTTGTTACCCTCTCTGGTTTATTGCTAAATACTAAATCGATTTGAGTTTTGGAGGACGATGTGATCCTCGTTGGTCCATTAATTAATTGTACAAGGTCAAATTTTGTTATCACTTGTTTTAGGGCTTTCCTACCATTTTTCAGTTCCCATTTGATGTTAAAGTCTCCCATTAGAATAACTTCTTTATCAAAGTTACATTCCCGAAGTACTGAGTTGAGCTGATCAAAAAAAATATTTTTTGAGCTCGGAGGTCGATATAATCCTAAGAGGGTAAAAGACATTTGAGGAGACAATGTAACATTTAAACCAATACCTTCTAATTCTTTTCCAGAAGACCAGTGAATCTGACTACATTGTATGTCATCTCTGATATAAAACATGACACTTCCCCCTTTTCCTTCAGATTATATCTAGGTACAATCAGAGCAGCAGTTGGAGAATTACTATGAAGCCATGTTTCAGATAGAAACAGAAAGTCCAGATTGGATTCTTGGAGGAGGTATTTAATCTGGTCACTTTTTGGAGTAACACTACGTACATTTAAATGGCCTCCAAGTTGGCCTTTAGGCTTAGCCTGGGGTTCCCAAATAACTCAAGCATTATTAACTGACTGAAAAAAATTTTTTTTTTTCAGTTTTTATTTTTATTGCTGGATTTACTGTATAATTTTTTGCTTTTGTCCTGACATTGGGACGTTCAGCGTTATCGTCTGAGCCGCCGGACCCAATATTGGTGTCCAGATTGCTTGTCAGACTATTCACCTGTGACGGACGATCACAATGTCCAGTGGAAGCAGGTTGAGTGGAAGCAGGTCGGTGCGGTGCAGCCGGATAGTACGCCTCCAACGCTGGCAGGAACACGCCGCAAAGAGATGGAGCCATCCCGGAGCCGACGAGATTTCCAAGACGCTGTTACGTCTCGCATGCCCACCTCGCAGTTGCGAGGAGGCGCCGGGGACAGGGTAACCTCCGCGCCGACCCGCGTTACCTATCGTCAGGGTCCATGGCTGGTCAGGTGTATCATCGGGTCCCTGCAGCGTCGCCGGCTCCTCCTCCCCACTAAGTTGGTGTACATGTTCATTTTGTGCAGATTCACTGTCAATCATGCGTACCTGCAAACTGATTATGTTGCTTTCTTTGCCGATGGTAAAGGCATCTTCCCCGTTTGTGCCTGTGTCGGCAGTAGTGTTGGTCACAGGACCGGGGCATTTGTGGACATCTCCGGAGAGTAGCAGACAGAGGATAATGATAAGTTTGTCGCTTCGTTGGTTTTTTGTTATGGCGATATCCCGTTTTTTTGCTGCATTAAGCCAGGAGGGATAGATGAAGGTATCAAGCAGTATGCTGTCACCATACCCAAAATGTTTGCTAATGTTTGATCTCCCGGAGTGGTTTTTTAAATTTGCGTATTGACTCAATGTGTTGGGCCTGCATTGCTCAGTTCCGACGCGATTTAAAAATGGACCAGTATCTAAAAGTTTTAAAATCACACCATATACTAAAAGTGCTATCAGAGCGCCGAGCTTGCCTGCCGCCATCTTCAGAGTTTCCAGTGTGTAACTAAGGTTTAAAAAAACCTTAGTACAAATATTGGTACAAATAAATGATTTATTTATCATCACATTAACTTCTTCCCTTGCTCATTACACATATACAGTGATGACTGGATGAAATTTTGCATAGAAACATTTTAACTACCCCAGTTCCGAAATAGTTGGGACAAAGAGTAAATTGTGAATAAAATAAAAATGCAATGACTTTCAGATCTCATGAGCCATTCTGTTATTTACAGTAGAACATAGATAACATTTCAAATGTTGAAACAGACATTTTACATATTTATCCACAAAATGAGCTTATTTCAAATTTTCTGGTTGCAACAGGTCTCAGAAAAGTTGGGACACAGGCAAAAAAGGGCTGAAAAAGCAATTAATATACAAGAGAATCAGCTGAAAGAACATTTAGCAAGTAATTAAGTTAACTGGCATCAGGTGTAAAACATGATGGGATGTCTTAGAGAGGCTGAGTCTCTCAGAAGTAAAGATGGCCAGAGGCTCTCCAACCTGTGAAGGCTTGTGTAAAAAACGAACAAAAGCTATGATTTATGCATAATCACCATCAGAGTTGCAGTTATGACATATGTAGGCGAGCCCACTGATATTTGCACAGTCCTCATATGCCCACCCTTTGCATTAGAAGCATTGGACCCACTCCTCTCCGCCTTTGGATGATGAGTAAGGACCAAGGCACCAAAGAGGAGCAACAAACATTCCCACTGACAAAGGAATGGAATGAAATGCAGAGGCCCCAGGGCTGGCACCTGCCAACCCTAAACACTCTGCCAACACCTCCACTTTAATGGGCTCCACCTGAGGCCCATTCAGGTGGAGGTGAAAGAATGAGGAAGGGGAGGGGCTGCAAGGAGCAAACCCTTACACATTCATACTTGTGTCCTCCAAACAAAGGCCCTAATAGGTCCTCTATCATAAACATAAAATAAATGCAAATATTAGAATTATTAAGACACTATAGGTGTCTGAAAAACAACAAATCGGCTCCAATATTTGACTTTAGAATATTTTAATAAAGGCCTAACACAGGACCTACAAGCGGGGCAACCTCAGCACCCTGACAAACTAACCCCATGCTCAGGGGTGCACATAACTTTTTTGGTGTGGTTCTCAAGGGAGCACCTGGAGATGCTCCCTGTGCTCACTCTTTTTACGCAGCGCCCATCCTACAAAGGTGTCATCATCGCAGCCGTCCTTTCCTGCAGAGCACTCAACACGCATGCTTTTAAATGCAAATCAGCCCACAAACGAGAAGTTGAGCAAAACAAAAAATTAAAATATTTCTTAATGTATATTTACTTTTACTTAGAAAACAGTTAATCTTTCTTATGTTCAATTTCATCAAGCAAGAGGAGGATTTCTTCCTTTGTGAATGCTAACTTCGTGGCCTTTTCCCTACATGATTGTCAGACACCCTGTTGCCACATGCCAATTTATTGGAGCAATCAGGCTCTGGATTGGTTAACTGAACAATGAACTGAGCAGACAAAGGTTAAAATGAGTTTTACGCCATTATTAAACCTTTTTTAATTATTTCTATTCTTGTGATCTTTCGTGTAATATTTCTGTAAGCTAATCAATTAAAAAGACACTGAATCAATTTAGTCATATACTAATGATGATGACAATGTGTTTTTAAAATATTGTATTTCAGTGTTGATTGGTTAAAACGAGGGATGTTCAATCTCATAGCATCGATTTATTAACAATTAATGCTTTTAGCGAGGACTCAAGAAACTCTCCGCAAAATTCCTCTTTAGGCCCGTCTAATCCACTGTGTTTGGGAAAACCCACGAAGGAGAATGTGACGAACATGAGAGAATGTTCGTTGCTTAAGAATCTCTGTGCCACGCTTGTTAATCCTGAGATCCAACATTATCGGGAAACCCACTGCAGAGCTTTAAACAAGCATGGTTGCCAGTCAAAACAGCCTCTGATGGCTCTCAAGTCAAGAACACACAACTTTAAAACAAACAGCTTTTGGTCTACGGACGCAATCCAAGGAACAGTGGATTGTTAATGGATAAGAATAGTTTTTTTCAGTATGGGAAATGTAATATGTAAAATGTAGATATTTTTATAGAAATTTTCCAATAAGGCACCGGAGTTTAAGGTAGGATTACGAAGCTTCTGAAAGGATTTGCATGCATCGGTGCTCTCGTTGAAATGGGGCAACGATAAAGTCTAAGCAAAAAATTAAGTACTTCGCCTGTTCCATTGCGGAGATTTTCAGAATTTTATATGTGGTGTGCTTTGATGTCTTCTATGACATTGTCGATCGTAGAAGGTATTTTCAAAGCATTATCTAGCTAGCTCCTCACGATTTTTGTCGATTAAATTGCCCATGAACATAATGGAGGTTTCTGGATTTGGGCCAAGTTATGGTCCAGTTGCTCCGAACCGGTCGGTCAAAAAGTTTCTGATCGATAAAATTTCACAGAATCTAAATAGAAATATTAAAGATCACGCCTATTTAGTTTTTAACAGTGTCTGACCAGTATTTTGTGTAAATTATAAGCCTACACCTTGAAAATTCCAACCGTATGCTTACAACCGCTCATGATAATGGATAATGCGCAGATCTTAAAACTTAAAAGATGAGGATATAGAGGCAGTTCCCCGGGCTACTCCATATTCAAATAGTACTTAGGAATACCGCAAAAAAGCCGATAAGAAGCGAAGTTTTTCTGGGACAAGTCAAAGTTCAGGCAGCTCTGCACGAAACCGCATTCGGGCAGAAAATAACCGGCGCGGACTATGCCGATTTTCCCCTGCTTTGATGGATTTGACATTTTGCTAATTTGGGTGAAAGCTGAGTAAACTTTAAAAAGCTAATAATTAATGAACACACTTGTCATAATGTCTTCTGTCTTACCAGAGATGTATGGAGAAAAAACCTATTTCAGTAGCCGGGCGTAAACCAGTCAAAAATGCCAAATATGCTGGTACGCAATTGAGCTTCCCTTCAAGTTTTCATGCAAGATTTTCACTAGCGCACTAATTATGTGCACCCTGCCCATGCTGCTTGGGCCAGTGTAGCCCCGTGCTCCCATTTTGAAAATCAGGCCGCATCTCTCATCTCATGATCGCAGAAAGCAGGCCTTTTATCTTATGTGTTGTTAATAACTCTAGTTGCATACGTTTATCAAACAGTAAAAACACCGCGGAAATCTTTTGTCTTCACAGAAGCTAGACGCATTTCTTTCAAAAACTTAAAGTTTACAATTTGGGGTCAAAATTCAGTTATTTAGGCAGAAAACACTTACATGACACTATAAGTCGTTCTTCTTTCCAAGAGATGACGCCGCTGGAATGTCACTTAACTTGTACATTTTCGTTTTCCCGTCAATGCTTTGCAATGAAAAAACTGGGGTGACAAACCTAACGCCGTGGCCGATGTAAACCCGTCTCCCCTATAATTTGGAAATTGTCATGGTTATGGTTTTTGTTCATGTTTATGTTCATGTTCAGTGTTCATGATTTTGTCTTTTATTTATTCTTTTTGGTTATTGTAATATTTTGGGTTTAGTTCATTCCATTTCTCAGTTCCATTGCACTTGTCTCCCCTGTCTTGTGATCTAGTTGGTTCAGTCCGTCTTCCGGTCTGTGTGCTCACTTACTCGCGGTGATTTAAATGTATTCTGGTGTTTAACGCATTCCTTCGATTCGCTTACTTCCTTCGCCTTACTGTTCTGATTACTAAATAAAACTAACGTTTGTATTTTGTATCATAGTCTACTAACACAACTAATCCATGTATATAGATTAAGATCCAACATTATCGGAAACCCACTGCAGAGCTTTAAACAAGCATGGTTGCCAGTCAAAACAGCCTCTGATGGCTCTCAAGTCAAGAACACACAACTTTAAAACAAACAGCTTTTGGTCTCACGGACGCAATCCAAGGGAACAGTGGATTGTTAATGGATAAGAATAGTTTTTTTTCAGTATGGGAAATGTAATATGTAAAATGTAGATATTTCTTATAGAAATTTTCCAATAAGGCACCGGAGTTTAAGGTAGGATTACGAAGCTTCTGAAAGGGATTTGCATGCATCGGTGCTCTCGTTGAAATGGGGCAACGCATAAAGTCTAAGCAAAAAATTAAGTACTTCGCCTGTTCCATTGCGGAGATTTTCAGAATTTTATATGTGGTGTGCTTTGATGTCTTCTATGACATTGTCGATCGTAGAAGGTATTTTCAAAGCATTATCTAGCTAGCTCCTGCGATTTTTGTCGCATTAAATTGCCCATGAACATAATGGAGGTTTCTGGATTTGGGCCAGTTATGGTCCAGTTGCCTCGGAACCGGTCGGTCAAAAAAAAGTTTCTGATCGATAAAATTTCACAGAATCTAAATAGAAATATTAAAGATCACGTCTATTTAGTTTTTTAACAGTGTCTGACCAGTATTTTTGTGTAAATTATAAGCCTACACCTTGAAAACGACCGTATGCTTACAACCGTTCATGATACGGATAATGTGCGAGATCTTAAAACTTAAAAGATGAGGATATAGAGGCAGTTCCGGCTACTCCATATTCAAATAGTACTTAGGAATACCGCAACAAAAGCCGACAAGAAGCGAGTTTTCTGGGACAAGTCAAAGTTCAGGCAGCTCTGCACGGAAACCGCGTTCGGGCAGAAAATAACCGATCACGGACCATGCCGATTTTCCCCTGCTTTGATGGATTTGACATTTTGCTAATTTGGGTGAAAGCTGAGTAAACTTTAAAAGCTAATAATTAATGAACACACTTGTCATAATGTCTTCTGTCTTACCAGAGATGTATGGAGAAAAATCCTATTTCAGTAGCCGAAGTAAACCAGTCAAAAATGCCAAATATGCTGGTACGCAATTGAGCTTCCCTTCAAGTTTTCTGCGCATGCGCACCAGCGCACCAATTATGTGCACCCCTGCCCATGCTGCTTGGCCAGTGTAGCCCCGTGCTCCCATTTTGGAAATCAGGCCGCATCTCTCATCTCATGATCGCAGCAGGCCTTTATCTTATGTGTTGTTAATAACTCTAGTTGCATACGTTTATCAAACAGTAAAAACACCGTGGAAATCTTTGTCTTCACAGAAGCTAGACGCATTTCTTTCAAAAACTTAAAGTTTACAATTTGGGTCAAAATTCAGTTATTTAGGCAGAAAACACTTACATGACACTATAAGTCGTTCTTCTTTCCAAGAGATGACGTCGCTGGAATGTCACTTAACTTGTACATTTTCGTTTTCCCGTCAATGCGTTTGCAATGAAAAAAACTGGGGTGACAAACCTAACGCCGTGGCGATGTAAACCCGGTCTCCCCTATAATTTGAAATTGTCATGGTTATGGTTTTTGTTCATGTTTATGTTCATGTTCAGTGTTCATGATTTTGTCTTTTATTTATTCTTTTTGGTTATTGTAATACTTTGGGTTTTAGTTCATTCCATTTCTCAGTTCCATTGCACTTGTCTCCCCTGTCTTGTGATCTAGTTGGTTCAGTCCGTCTTCCCGGTCTGTGTGCTCACTTACTGCGGGTGATTTAAATGTATTCTGGTGTTTAACGCATTCCTTCGATTCTCGTTTACTTCCTTCGCCTTACTGTTCTGATTACTAACAAAACTAACGTTTGTATTTTGTATCATAGTCTACTAACACAACTAATCCATGTATATAGATTACTAACTTACAAATGAGCACTCTAGTTAAATCTGTAAAGTTGCACCGCTACTAATTAATACTAATTCCCTCTCAGCAATCGCCCTGTTCTAGTCTCCGCCTCTGCTCAGCTTTAACTATCTCCCCCTGCGTTTCTGCGAGATCTCTCGCACGTGCTTAATTACTTTCCTGCACTCGTTATCTGTGCATTTAGAACTCCTTGACCGGAGCTGTTTAAATGTCATAGGCTGTCTGTGATTCCCGTCCGTGTCTTGGCGTTCGCCAATTTTCGTGGTTAGGGTTTCCCTCATGTGATTCTCCCGTTGTAATTAGTCTGATACAGTACACCTGCTCCCTGCATAGCATGTGACTTTCCTCCCGTCTATTTAAGCAGTCTTTTCACAGCCAGCTCCTTGTCAGAACGTTGATCAATATTTCTTTGTGCAGAGCGCCTTGTATGCTATTGAGTAGGGATGGGTTGATGATGCCTCAAGGAGTGTATTGACACATTACACAAACTGTGTTGACACTGTATTGACACTGTGTTGGTCACTAAATAGTGACCTCTGCTGTAAATCTAAAATCATTGCAGGTAAACAAAATGAAAAGATGGAAAAACTTGCATGCTGTTAACCCAACATTAGCCTGTGAAATAATATTTAATCTTTATTCAATTGCTAGTCTTTTACTTAAAATATGATCTCATCCTTGTATAATTTCATTTGCTCCATTTGTTTGCTGAGTGAAGTTGTTCATTAGAAGGGTTCAAAATTTGCTTATTTGTGTAAATGCTCAAATGAGTTGGCATGTAAAATATAGCAAATTTGTCTGTAATAAAATTGAGAATTAAAATGTTTAACTTATTTATGGGATTTTGTTAACCAAAGTGTTCAATCATATGAAATAACACACTAAAAATGGATTCATTCATACATTTTTATTGAGGAACAAAAGTTTTTGAAGTGTCTTTGCTCCAAGGCGATTTCTCCTCTTGGACACCAGTTCCCCTGCCTTAGAAAATACTCGTTCACAGGGAACAGATGAAGATGGTGTGCATAAATATTTAAGTGCCAGTTGATAGAGGTGTGGATACGTTTTCTGGTTATTTTTCCAATATTGTAACGGGTCTTGTGTTCTGGGTGTGTTGCTTTCAGCCAAGTAGCGTTGGACTTCAACTATGGAATCTGCTGTAGTATTCGAGGTCATCCTGTTCTCCTCACCTTCCATATCTAGAGGTTTCCAGAGATTGTGCCCTAACAAATATTTTTGAAAAAATTCTGTCATGTGATAATACACTAACGATAAACCACAGAAATATACATATAAACACACAAAAAATGTGCTTTCATACCTGAACTGGGTTCTGATCCATGTGAAGAGCTCGGTTCTTCTGCTGGGTCAGGCTCATGGCTCCTCATTTCAGCAGCACACTCCGACTTCAGTCTCTTAACAGCTTCCGTTGCTTTTAGTGGACTAAAGAAGCCAACTGTTTTAAACCTGGGGTCCAACAGTGTTGCCAGTGTCATCACACTGAGTGATTCCATGTTGCAGATGGACTCAGTTAGCCGCTTTCTCAGATTTTCAGCCAGTTCTTGAGCAGCTGGTTTTGTTAATGTTGAGGCTTGATGTTGAAGCTCAATGTGGATCATTCTCATCAATGGAATAACCTTTGACCCCGAGACTCTTGTTTCCTCAGAGAGTTCTCTTGTGGCTTGGTCAAAAGGAGAGAGCACCCTGAGCATCTCTTCAATGACTTCAAATTCTTCAGGAGTCAGTGGAGTAATATCATTTTTTAATGAGGCCAGTGACACCCAGGCTGCCTCCTTCTGCTCAGTCATTCTTTCCAGCATGTGGTAGGTGCTGTTCCATCGTGTTGGCACCTCATTTATTAATTTATGGAATGGTGTTCCCAGCTGTTGCTGCATTTGAGTGAGCTTTTCTTTGGCCGTGGTGCTTGATCGAAAGTATGTGACAATTTGCCGTGTTTTGTTGCGTATTTCTGTTAGTGTTGTAATTTGATCACATGATTTTTTTACAATTAAATTGATGGAATGGGCAATACAAATACTTTGCCGTGTTTGCAGTATTCGAGCACATGAAATTATGTTTGCTGCTGCATCAGTGACAAGACACCTGACCTTGCTCGTTATGCCCCACTCCTCCATAAGGCTCCTTTTAACCATGGCCATGTTTTCTGCAGTGTGTTTCTGTGGAAAATGCTGCACTCCTAAGACTGATGTACGGAATTCATGGCTGTCTTTGTCCACATAGTGGCAAGTAACAGCGAGATATGCCTCCATATTAATCGAGGTCCACATGTCAGCTGTTCAAGTAACAGCAACGGCGCTCTGGAGGTCCTTTTTTGTTTTCTCCTTTTCCTCCTCATATTTCTGGCCCACCAAGTCCTTGACGGTCTAAAAATAACCATACAAATATTGTAATACCTTATGAATACATACATGTCTGTCTGTCTGTCTGTCTATCTATCGACAGTACTCATTAATTAATTCAACCATACATTTCTTACACATACCTTCCTGCTTGGTAGAACATATGAGGGTGCAACAAGCTGCATGAGCGCCCTGAATCCCTCATTTTCTACAAGGGTGAGTGGCTGACAGTCTTTGATGATCATGTTGATCACAGCCTCATCAATGCTTGCTTGTTAGGAACTGCAAGCCAAAAAAGAAATATTTTGTTTAAAGCTTGTTAAAGGACTGTAATTTTACAAATAATATTACAGAGTCACACAAAGCCTTTTGTGTGTAATAAAAGTATTTTGAAAATTCAAAGTTTGTGAGAATTTCATCATACCTGGGGTACTCACAGCAGGAGTGTCTGCCAACTCTTCATTGCCATGCCGAGCTCTATAATGCCTCAGCATTGATGGCGTGCTCTTATTGATGTAAGACAATTCTGTTGAGCAGAGCCGACACTTCACCTACAATAAAACAAAAAGTTAATTTATCTGAAAACAAATCAAACCTCTTACTAGAAAAAAGAGTAGAAACATTGAATTAAAACTAACAGTAAACAATGCCCAAAGGAGGAAAAGATTTACCTTATTTGGCGTCAAAAGATCAAAATTATTCCAGACTTGTGAAAATTTTCTAGAACGATCCATGAGTGGAAGCAAAGCAAAAAATCCAACAGGCACAGCAAACAGATTAATCTCCATCCAACAAGCCCGCAACATGTCGATACAGTTTGTTTCCTTATTAACACAATTTGGCGCGGCACATCCAAACGACACACTTCCTGTATCGGTCACATGATTTTTTGTTAAAGCGATACACGCACCAATACGGGGTTTCACACTTGTGCACTCGGCACAGTGCTGACGCACCAGTGTTGTTCGTCCCATCACTACTATTGAGCATTGTTTTTCTTCGACTGGTTTGTCCGACTACGATTCTTGCCATAGCCCTTCTTGTATTGTTTTGTCTTTTTGGATTTCAACCTATTTTTGTATGACCTCGATTTCTGTGTTTGGATGCCCTGTGTATGACCCTTGGCTTTGTTCATCGACTACGACTTTTTGCCTACCGCTTATGTACCTTTGCTCATCTGTCTTACTGGTTCTGACCCCTGCCTGTCTAGTCGACACTGTTTTTGGATTTCGTATTGTGGCTTGGCAATTCTTGTGTGGGGGTCTCTCTCTCTCTCTCTCTCTCTCTTCCCCCCCCCGGCTGTCAGGAGGAATCGGGTGCTGATTTTGCTGTTTATTGATTTGCATTAATTGTTTGTGTTTTTTTTTTTTTCTGTTGTCCTTGCTGAAGATCTGTAGGCTAAATAAAGTTTTTTTTTTTTTAACCTGAATTCTGGGTCTTCATTACAAACACACGAAATTGGGTTTAAGTCAGTATTTTTACTTGCATAGTAAAATGTACTGAAGCGACCTGTGTTCATGCTGTTCTGTGGGGTGATGTTTAATGGGATTTCCGACGCACCTGGGGCAAGTCTGCAGCACTGAGCCGAGTACCTGGGAGTGAAGCAGAACGAGGTTGAGACGCGTGTGTTGCCGCTGCTGTTGTTCCGGCCACAGTCCTGTTGTGCATTGTGCTATGCCAAAGTTGTGGACAGTTAAGCCTTCCTGTAAGAAGCTAAACGGTCCGGTGAATTAGTCAAACAGCAGACGTTGCAGTACAATCAAAAGGTTCGACATAAATAAAGGTCACATAATGAAGAGGCTAGCTACCCTGGCGCTCCAGCTTTAATCATTCAGACGTCGTGTGGCGGTAATTTTAGACTAAATGCCGACGTCTTGGCGACATATTGGCAATTAGCAAACGCTCTCCCTGCAACATCGTGGCGATGGAACTTTATATGTCGGGCCGACATCGGTGCGACGTTTGTGTGCTGTCTGGGTTGTATTTAATTTATTTCAGGACATCTTTAGGATAAATAGGATCTTTAATATGAAAAGGATTGTTTCTTTTTGGACATTAACCACCCAACCCCTACCTACAGAATAGCAAATTCATTCACATGTACATAAGTTCAACTTAATGGTGACTCAGATTGTTGGTGCTTCACTAGACAACACTTTCTACTTTCACAACACTTGGAGTGTTTCGGAAGCATTAAAGCCTCGTCTTTTTTCCCCCGAATGTTTCTAAAAAAAAAGACCATTACAGCATTTTACTAACTTTCTACAAGCTGAGGATGGTATCTTTTACTCAACCTGGTTTAGGGACTTTGATCTGTTAACATATCTTAAAATCACAGATGCATTTAGCCACTGGGTTTGTATGTTACACTACAGTGATGATTCTAGAAAATTTCAAAAGTGGGCCAACTCTTCTTCCCCCCGACTTAAAAGTGGGCCAACTGGGTATACCTGGTAAAATGCCATTTATATCAAGTTTTTAAACAGTACCTTGACTGGCTCACTTTACATGTACACATATTCAGTTTTTACACCTTACTGACAAAACTAAGACATGAATGGCAGTTTGAGTTTAAAGTTAATGTTTTAAGGTTTTAAAGTTTCGCTCGGAAATACGTCACGATGCGGAAGTTAGATACTCTCGAAATGCCGTTTCAGCTCGACTTTAAGCTTTGAGTGTGGTACATCCAAAGTGTGCTATACTGGAAATTACTTTTCTACCATAAAAAAGTGGAAATTTGCAATTGATGACTGAATGAATTGGCTCTAATTGATAAAATGAAGGACATAGTTCAAGTGACCATAACTCATTTAAAGACAAAGTATATTATAACGAGTCAAACCTGTTAAATGTTGCTTGTTTGGTTTCAGGAAAGAACACCTGAAATAAGAACCCTAATCAGCAGCTTCTTGATTGATCACAATTTTGCATTTGATCTCATGAAACATACTACTTTCGTTTGACATGCTTACCTGGAATACATAAAAATAAAAAAATATGAATGTTGGGCTTTGAAACATCACGGAAGGCATAGCCATTTCTGTCATAGTGTGGTTTAAGGGGGTAAAATGCCCCTCTCATCTGAAAAGCAACTAATTAAAAAAAATGGCTTGTTGAAATTCTGGGATCATAATTCTGGTTGGAACAAAAACCAGCGTACACAGTGGATCCCCAGGACCAACTTTGGGAACCACTGAGCTACAGTGTTCCTGCGACACATTTGCACTGTTCGGCAACCGGCGAGCACGCATGATCCTAATCTCCTCTCAGCATGGATAAGTGCGCAGATGCTCACGTTTAATACAAGGCCAAGAGATACCACAACAACAACATCATAACTGCTTGACTGAAGGCAACAGATTTTGACTTCGGATTCTGATTTGTGCTGAAAACAACAGCATTGAGGACTGACCTTGACAATATCTCGCATAGCCTTTCAAGTCACTATCTTGCATTGCCCAAGTCTACGAGTCAATGGCTTTAGTTTGAAGGAGAGGACTAATGACGCTTAGTCTACTCTACATAGTCAAGGGGAAAGAATTCTGGTTACAACCTCCACTTTTTTCTGCTTTTTATTTGCCAGACCAATTTCAAAAGGGAGCACAAATATATTTTGGGGGTTTGATTAGTGAAAAGGGGGTTCAGAATTTAATATCAATATTAATATAATAATATTGCGAATACATATGCTGTGCATGAACAAGCACCCGGAAGTGTCATCAGTAACATGGCTGTAGCCAATATATGCCACTATCACGTATAGCAGCATTAGAAATTAAACTCTAAATTTTCTTGATGCTTGATTTTTTTACAAACTCGAATGTTTCTCTGAGTACCCAAACATCAATTTATGCTTAAAATGTAATGATTTCATTCATATTGGTGGAGGTTGAATACAGAATTCTTTCCTCTTCAGGGTCTACAAAATCGGGCCATTCGGACACAAAATGTACGTTGCACACCCTGGAATATTCCTTTGGAACAATAATTCTTCCTGATGATAGCCCAAATCCATGCTGTTCACTGCCTTTTACCTCGGACAAAGCAAAATAACTTTTTTGCAATGCGATTTCTGCATCTTCTGCCATACGTAGTCGGCAAAGACCATGCATGTAACCCAAAGCTCACTTAAAGGGACATTATCATCCAACACAATTTGCCGTTTAAATCATCCCCAGATAATGCATTCAACTTCTAACCTGTTCCGGGTAATTCAGCCCCCAAGAAATTCAAATATCAAACAAAAGTGTGAGAAAAAAGGCTATTCTTTCTTGAATGGGGCTTGCCATTTTATAAGAACAGTCTCTTTTTCAGCGCTTAGCTGTGACGTTTCACCGGCTGCTCTGCATATACATTACATACAGCATACACACAGTAAAATTACCATCTTTCCACCGCAAATTTTGTGAAATGAGGTAGCAAGCCAGCGTGCACAGTGTACCTTTCCATAACCACTGCGTAACATTAGTTTGTTAGTTAGCTGGCTAGTCAGTGTTGACTGTGAATTTAAAAATGATGGCAAGTTCAACCGTAAATGTGTGTAACTCATCACGGCGTATCAATGTGATGTAGCTCAGTACAAACATAAAGCTCACAACAAACGCAAAATTTACTCAACTCGTTTCATAACTCTCATATGACACGATCACACGTAATATCCTCTATATCATTTACATTCCTGGGCTCTGCTTCCATACCGCACAGTGAGTTTGTGTCATTTGTCACGTCTGTTTGTACGTCAGTCATGCAGACATAGTCGAGGTCTGGGTGCAGGAAATCTAATTGCCCGCTTTCTTTCGAGGCAGGTGATTCGTATTTATAGCCGGATATCACACAAAAGACGCGTAATGTTCAAGTACTATCATCACAATGCATAATGCATGAATGCCCTACAATTATAAAAATGACAGCCAAAACAAAGGCGGAGAGCCAGGATGACGTCACTATTTACAGCGCCCTAGCGGCATTTCCTCAAAAATACTGTCTGCTAGTAGTGTCATGGCGCGTTCCATAAACGTGTCAAAAACATCTAAACAATTTGAAAGGTTGACCCCACATGAACAATTTCCTACACATGATTGATTTTGTATATTTATCCAGCAACTGAGTGTGACTTGCTGCACCATGATAATGTCCCTTCATAGTGGGGCAGATTAAGTCAATATTCCATAAGAATCTTTCACTTGGTGATACAAGCACCAAATTTGGCACAAATGATGTCCAGGATGTACTTTTCTATCCAGCTGAAAATCCAAGATGGCCGCCAGTTTTCAAGATGGCCGCCTCGTCAAATGCAAGAAAATGGTTTTTGAAGTAGAACTTGAATGAACAGAAATGTGTAAATGATCCAAACATCAAAATGAATGTATTCTGACTGGAAGAACTCAATATGTCAATTGAATTCCAATATGGCCGCCAGTTTTCAAGATGGTGGCTATTACGTGACTCAAAAGTAGCGTTTTTGGAAGCTGGCTGATCACAGATATTGCATTAAGTTGAAGGGCAACATCCATGATCATTCATTGAAATGCTGTGGTCAAGCTCTATTGGTTTGTATTATTTTAGTGATGTCAAAGCACAACCAGGGCACACTGGTGACATCACTGCTGTGAGAGTCAGCATGGGGTTCAGTGTTGGCTTGTAGTGTACTAGCTGTGGTTGTAGTTTACTAACTGTTGTAGTGGTGTACTCACAGTAGTTTGTAGTGTACTTTTACTTATATTTACTTATATTTCTGGGGATGCGCAGTCACAATCTTTAAAAGGTGACAAAAGGTGTACCCCAAGGTTCCATTCTTGGTCCAATTTTATTCACAATTTATATAAATGACATTGCTCGTAATGTAACGAATTGCAAGGTTCATTTTTATGCTGATGACACAGTGCTTTATTCCTCTGCTCCAACATGCTTACAGGCCCTCACATATTTACAATCTGCTTTTAACGTTATACAGCATGCTCTAGCTGATCTTAAACTGGTTTTTAAACACTGATAAAACAAAGTTCATGATCTTTTTCAGCACAGAATGCAATTATTTGAGTTGACTCCATTTTCCTCAGTGACTGGTGCTCAAATTGAGCAGGTTCAGTCTTACAAATATCTGGGTATCTGGTTGGATCATGACTTTTTTTCTTTTAAGACGCATGTGTCCAACCTGTCCAAGAACCTTAGAACAAAAATCGGGGTTTTTCTTTTTTACAGAAACAGGTCCTGTTTTTCTTTGGACAATAGGAAGAGGATTGTAGAGGCAACAATATTACCCATACTTGATTACGGAGATGTCCTCTGTCAGGCATGCCTCTATTAGTATGTTAAGATCCTTGGATGCAATCTATCATGGCGCATTGTGCTTCATCACAGGTGATGGTTTCCGAACCCATCACTGTGCTTTATATAATTCTGTGGGGTGGTTTTCCCTTCATTTTAGAAGGAAGCTACATTGTATTTTATTTATTTATAAAGCCTTGCTAGGCAAACTTCCCCATTATATCTTAACACAGCTCTTATCCATCAAAATCAGAAGTCAGCATACCAGATCACAAGAATGGTTTTTCTTAGAGGCTCCCAGGTCTAGAACAAATTTGGGAGGTACCTCTTTTAGTGCATTCGCTCCTTGTTTGTGGAATAATTTCAGGATACCTTGAAGCTAGACTGCCTTATCCCCTTCGTGTCTTTCAAGAAATTAGTGTTGGATATATAGCTTCTGGAGGCCAGATGTATTTGCTTTTAGTTTATGGTAGGATTTGCTCATTTATTTTTCTCTGTCCTATGTTCTTATACGTTTATTTATATGTATATGTGTGTGTGTGTGTGTGTATTTTATTTTTATTAATTTTTATTATGTTTTATTCCAGTTTAAAACTTGTTATTCCTTTAATCTGAAATTGTTGTTTGTGACTTTTGTGTATTTTATGTGTTTGCTGTTTGTCTTTAACCTTCCATTGTAATTGTTTTATTGTAATCAGGGCTCCCCTGAAAAACAAAAGAATAAAAAATAAATTCTTTAAAGTTCTGTTTTCTTTTGATATTCTGTCTCTCCATGTTAGAATACATCTACCATTAAAAGTATAGAATGATCATGTCTTTATTAGTGGGCAAACCAACAAAATCAGCAAGGGATCAAATACTTTTTACTCTCACTGTATATGTGTGTGTATATATATATATATATATATATTTATGTGTGTGTGTGTGTGTGTGTGTGTGTGTATGTATGCGTACATATATATTTTTTATTTTTATTAATTTTTATTATGTTTTATTCCAGTTTAAAACTTGTTATTCCTTTAATCTGAAATTGTTGTTTGTGACTTTTGTGTATTTTATGTGTGCTGTTTGTCTTTAACCTTCCATTGTAATTGTTTTATTGTAATCAGGGCTCCCCTGCAAAAGAGACCTCTGTCTCAGTGGGACTTCCCTGCAATAAAGGTTATTTGATTGATTGATTGATTGATTGAATGCTGAGGACGATGCAAATGCTATCGCTTCAGCCTAAAGTGTACACAGTCGTGTGCCTGCAAATGTGAGGAATAAAGAAGAACCAATCAAAGCTGTACATCAACAGCAAGTCATTTCCCCACTCAAACAACACACAAGTCAATCAGTTTTTTCACATCATTTGTAAAACACAGAATCGAAGTTAACATTACCCTATATATCGGCAAAGTGTAATCATATTTCTAATGCACTGGTCAACCCCAGATAAGCCATACTACATCTTCTAGCACTGTTGAAATGCAATATGCACAGTTTACTGACCTACCACATGTCTCTACATTGGGTGGTCACATACCTAGACATCACATCGGAAACATCACCGAGAGTGTTTCTTCATTTAATTCCCATTGTATCATCATAATAGTCAATAATTTACATTTTCTAAACTCAGAATTGGATTTCCCATACCGAAAAACATATATTTCGATGTATAGACCATCAAAATAGGATTATTCAATCAAAATATAGTTCAAACACCATTTGAAACCACTTTGAATGGCAGCCATCTTGAAAAATGGCGGCCATTTTGTTTTTTCAAGTGGATAACATACTTTTCTGAGAGAGCAGGTTCTGAAGCACTTGTTTGCCAAATTTGGTGCTTGTATCACCAAGTGTAAGATTGTTTCAGCAATCTGCCCCACTATCAAGCTGAACTGTTCTTTGGACAGGAGAATAGACTGAATTAAAAGCTCCCTACCATGTGAGAAACATGATATATATTTCCGTGAAAGAACACAATTTTCCCTATTATATGGCAGATCCACTGGGCCGTAAGGTTACACAAGTAAGTTAACGTGATGCTTTACATAACCTTACCGCAGAAATTTTGTGTTCTAGCGGAAGCTCGCTGCAAAACTTTTATCTTTTGGTCCCTTTTAGGACCACTTATGTTTATTTTGTATGTAAATGATATGCTAAATGTGTGTTCTAATTCTCAATGTTTGTTATATGCGGACGATGCCAAAATTTACCGAACTATAAGAACGCCCGATGACTGTATGCTCTTACAGAAAGATATTGATCAGGTGTTGGTCTGGTGTAAAATATGGAAGTTGTACCTCAATGTTATTAAGTTTATGGCTATATCATTCACAAACAAAAGAAATCTGATACTGTATGAATATAAAGTCAGTGATACACCTCTGACTTGAGTTACAAAAGTAAAGGATTTGGGTATTACACTTTCCAGTGATCTCAGTTTTAATGACCATATACAATGTATCGTAAATAAGAGTTTTAGGATGCTCGGTTTTATAAAACGGTCAGTGCAAAATTTTAGAGATCAGAGATGTATTATATTATTATATTACACCCATGTTAGATGTCACCTGGAGTATTGTTCTGTCTTCAACTCATGAGGAACAACTTGAACAAGTGCAGCGTAAATTTGCTAAATTTTGCCCAGCAATACAATGGCTCTAGATATAATGAGTTATGTAAACATTTTGGTATACCCTTTTTGAGTAGCAGACGACAGTTTTTAGATATCGTGCTTTTACATAAATGTATCAGTTTTTCTTATGACTGTCCAACTGTTTTAAGTAAATTTAGTTTTAATGCTCCGATGAGAGTTTTATGACAACATCCCACTTTTAACCTGGTGCGTAGTCTAATTAATGTACGCAAATATTCTCCTACGATAAGAATGATAAGTACTTTTAAAAGCATTTTGGGTGACAATGTGTCTGTCGATATCTTCTCTGCCACAACGTTTTTTAAGTGAAATATACGAAAAATTTTATTGAATGGGTGACATTCCTTTAATCTGTTTGATTGGTGTGCAGTTTTTTGTTTATATTGTTTTGTTTTATGTGTGTGTGATGGTGGAGCCTGTAAATGGGACTAGTTCCCGTAGGTTATCCTTGAAAATTAAAAAATAAATAAATAAAAATCTGCTTTTACAGTAAGCCATGTCATTCATGGTAAGATAGCATCAAATTGAGGGTCTTGCGTAAGCTTGTGGATGAAAACAGGCAACCAAAACGTTTTCAAGCACGTTAGAAAAAAGCCAACCAGGCAACATTTCTTTACATTAGAATATGTGGCGTGCAGTAATCTGCAGTCAATACTTAAGAAAATCTGAGGCATATATCAGTATTTTAGAAAAGAAAACAGATTCACCTCTAGACGGCTCTGGCTCGACTTCAGAGCCATTCAAAGTGCAAATTTTTTAAGTATGCCTATGTTCCCTCAATGAACAGGATTGAGATGATAAAATGATAATAATAATAATGATGATGCCATTAAAAGTGATCCCACCAGTGATCAATGCCATCAATCAATTACAATGACCCATTGAAATTAGAGCTACACTTATGAAATTAGATGAACTTATTCCTCTGATAACAGAAGATAACACCCATTCAATGGAGTGATAACATTCTATGCGGGAAATATGTTATCACTTAGTGAAAGCAAACGTGTTGAATCACATTCATCTGTTGTTTGGTTGCTTCCTTGTTGACACTCGCCACTGAGGCCAAATGCCAATAATTAGGTTAATGAGACCATTTGCCAATAATTAGGTAGCAATGACTTTTTATCTCAACCAAGGCTCAATGGTTGCTAACTTAAATTTCCTGAAGAGAGCCAGTATTCTATTTTTGATTTCTTTGGTTGCCAGCGAATACACAATGGGATTCAGAAATGGTGGGATGCATTTGGCTAATGACAGGTTCAGAATTCTTACGTCCGGATCGAGTCGGAAGAAGAAGAGTTCTATTATGTACACCGTCATGATAGGCCCATAGAAAATAGCGACTAAAATCAGATGTTCTGTACAAGTTACAAGCGCTTTATACCTGTTCACCAAATTATTCATTCTGAACACCGCAGTCAAAATGCAAGCGTATGACAACATGATTAAACTAAGGGGACCGAACACTATCAGTAAACTCAAAGCGGAAGCAGTGGACCACTGCAATCTGTTGTCGTTGCAAGATAATCTATACATGGGGGTGTAATCACAAAAGTAGCTCTGCACATTGACCGAATCACAGAAAGAGAGTCTGGTCATGATTATGACTGCAAATACAACAACACCTATGCAAAATGACCAAGCAGCCACTATAATACTGATCATGACTGCTATAGTGTTGACAGAGCTTCGTCTGAGAGGGAAACATATTGCGATCAACCTGTCGTAGGCAAGTATACTGAGAGACAATGACTCTAATGACACAAAAAGGTAATAAAAAAACATTTGAGTTAAACACGCATTGTACGAAATAAAGCTCTCTTTCGCGAGGAATATCTTGATCATGCAAGGAATAATAGTTGTGCTGAACATCAGGTCAACGAATGCCAGATTAGCCACTGCAACATACTTTGGAGTGTGTAGGCGATTGTCTATCCATATAATGGAAATGATAAATGAATTGAACAAAACTGTTACAATATAAACCAAGGTCAGGAAGATTAAATATGAATCAATAAACTTTAGATAGGTGAATCCAACAATGTGAAATCCCGCTGGAGTTATAATGGAGTCATTGAAGGGGCTCAGAACTCCCATTCCTCCTTTTGGCAACCAGGACCTCAGTGAACCCTGAAAGAAACAGATGAATGGCAAATGAGGAAAACATACAACCACGTGGCAATCCTGACCAATGTTCCGTATCACCTGCAATATGCTTTGTGATGTTACTTTTATGGAGGCTAATAATCTGAACCATATGGACAGATCAGGCCACATGTTATAAATAAATAAATAAATGAAAATTACAGCTCATGCAAAGTAACAGGTTGCAATTGTTTATTTTTTCTTTCTTTCGCTGAGACATTTAATAAAGTTTGCAAATTGTGGCACTTTTGTGACCAAGGTAAAAAGCACTTTAACAGTTATGAAATGCAGGAGCGTACCTACTTTCAGCCGGAACAGAACATTAAACAAGTAAAGACAAAACCTTACATTTGATGCCACGCGTTGCCTCCTTGCAGTAAATCAGCGGCTCTTAACATCTGTTCTGGGGGCCGCCCGTGTACGCTGGTTTTTGTTCTAACCAAATTTCAATGACAGAATTTTCACAAATTGTTATTTTTCTATTCATGTTCACGAGGATTATACACAATGAAAAACCTGTGCAAGCTCCCAGTTGCAAATTCATAATGTGAGCTCTTGTATCGCCAACGTTTTCATTGCATAAAAGTGGGGGCAGCTGTAACTGATATGAATAAATCGGTAGGCTTCTAATTTGCGACAGTATGGACGCATGGTTGCTAAAAATGGCTTTTTGGCATAGGCCTAGTTAATGACGGATAGATCAGCGCGGAACGACGTCAATTCCAGCATCTCATTGTCCTGCATGGTTTCATACATTTTTCTGCGCCTCGGATCTTTAAAAGTGTACTTTAGTTGCACTGTTTACCATCAGTATGGCATACAGTTACATACATAGTCTTTGTAGTGAGGCAAGGTCCAGTTATTTGCTGAAATTAGATGTGTTGGGTTCGCAACAGTGTGCCTATCGTCTTCCTTCTGACGTGTGGGTGGATGATCCAACATTTTTGCCTAATCAGTGTTTCCCATACATTGACGAGACTATGGCGGCCCGCCATAGGCAAATTTACCCCGCCATAGTCTCAATATGCGCAAATGCCGCGTGTCGAGATTACATGCGCACATTTAAAAAAAAAAAAAACGGGAAAATAGGAAAGGTACCGGAACACTGAGAATCATCTCTCCCCCCCCTCCGCTCAATAGAATGAGAATGACCCCCTCCAGACATCAGTCTGCCACCACACATGTGCCCCCATAGTCTCCAAATATTCTGTGGGAAACACTGCTTCATTATGCTGTTTTTTCTCATCTCTGAAACATGATAATCTTGCATTCAATCTTGATGTGTTCTATTTTCAAATATGCATTTTTATTGCAGTTCATAAGCTAGTCTAAACCCAATAATGATGTTGATTTAGCCAATTCAGGCAACCTTTGCCAGTGTCCTCAGTAAACCTGCAGCGCTCAGTGTTTACAGCAAAGAGCTCTGAGTGTCCCACTCAGTAAACCTGCAGCGCTCAGTGTTTACAGCAAAGAGCTCTGAGTGTCCCACTCAGTAAACCTGCAGCGCTCAGTGTTTACAGCAAAGAGCTCTGAGTGTCCCACTCAGTAAACCTGCAGCGCTCAGTGTTTACAGCAAAGAGCTCTGAGTGTCCCACTCAGTAAACCTGCAGCGCTCAGTGTTTACAGCAAAGAGCTCTGAGTGTCCCACTCAGTAAACCTGCAGCGCTAAGTGTTTACAGCAAAGAGCTCTGAGTGTCCCACTCAGTAAACCTGCAGCGCTCAGTGTTTACAGCAAAGAGCTCTGAGTGTCCCACTCAGTAAACCTGCAGCGCTCAGTGTTTACAGCAAAGAGCTCTGAGTGTCCCACTCAGTAAACCTGCAGCGCTCAGTGTTTACAGCAAAGAGCTCTGAGTGTCCCACTCAGTAAACCTGCAGCGCTAAGTGTTTACAGCAAAGAGCTCTGAGTGTCCCACTCAGGAAACCTGCAGCGCTCAGTGTTTACAGCAAAGAGCTCTGAGTGTCCCACTCAGGAAACCTGCAGTGCTCAGTGTTTACAGCAAAGAGCTCTGAGTGTCCCACTCAGGAAACCTGCAGTGCTCAGTGTTTACAGCAAAGAGCTCTGAGTGTCCCACTCAGTAAACTGAAAGGTCGAAATCAGGAATGTTAGCATACTTTTGTCTGCTCTTTGTAAAGACTCAAGTAAATGATTAAAACAACATCTGGTTAGACCGGTAAGAAATTGGAGTTACTTTTAAACCATTAAATTCACCGAAAACATTACACAATGATTTATATTTGTAGTTTAAGGGAAATTTCAACAGAATGTTGGCTAAAAGGTTTCCCATCGGCACCATCTGGTTGCTAGGATACCCCAGACCAAGATATTGAAAGTGCCCAGATGTCCGCCCTGATCTGTCAAAAGCGAAGGCAAATGATGACAAGTCTAACCAACATTGAGTACAAGGGGGAAAAGCCTCACGCTCAGAAACGTAATTGGTGCCCTTTTTTATGGTTAAAATGTGCGTCCTTTCTGCAAATATGCCCAATAAAGCACAACTTTCATTCTCCTTGGCACCCAGTTTAGCCATTGCGGACAGTGCTGTTAAAAAGGGTAAATAACACAGTTAACTATAAAAAGAATCTAATTAAGAAAATTAAACAATTTAAATTTTAATTAAATTAAAAAAATTGTTTAAACTTGTGATTTAGCAGATGCGTTTATGATTATTATAACTGACTTGTTAACTCCTTATTCTGCTCCCCGCTTAATCCAGTCATCCACTCAGCAGTTATTATCAATCTTTCATTTTCCTTTGAAAACAAGAGATGGTCGTGCATTTTTGGTTATTGCCCCCAGTCTGTGGAATAATCTCCCATTACATATTAGAACCTGCTCTTCAATTGATCGTTTTAAATCAGAACTAAAGACCCATCTGTTTACTCTGGCTTTTAGCTCAGTCTGAGGCTGCGCCATGGTTTTCAGTCAAGTTCACTTTTACTTATGAATGTCTGCTGTTTTATTTTCTATTTATTTTTTATTCTGCTGTGTCTCATTATTCAGTTTTATTCATTTTATTTATCTATTTCTGCTTTTTCATTTTTGCTTCTTAATATGGTCTTTTTAGCCTTACTATTGTATTGTTTTATTTTTGCCTCTATATCTTGCCTGTTGTATTTCCTCTGTATCTGCCTCTTCTGAAAAGCACTGTAGGTTAACTTCTGTTGTTTTGAAAGGTGCTAAATAAATAACTGTGATTTGACTTGACTAGAACAAAAACCAGCATTCGGGGGTCCTCAGGATCGATGTTTGATGACACAAATGAAAGCGACTGCAACAAACCAGACTTTTTTTGGCTAGATACACAGGTAATTAAGATGTGAAAAAGCACACAGATAAAGGTAAAAAGCCATGGAATCAGTATGGAATGAGTAAAATATATTCGCTTTGGATGTTTTTTCTTTCAGCGTTACAAATTTGGCTTTTTAATGTCTCGGCCAAAAAAGAAAGCAAATTGCACTATCATTTTATAGGCTAAACGTGTGGACACATTTGCACAAAAAATGAGAAGATAAAGCGCGCGCAGTGAAAATCGCCCAGCACAAAATGCACTACTTACCAAATGTCTTTCGCAGCAGAATCATGTTGTGCGCGTCTTCTCGCATGCAGCAGAATTTAAATGTGAAAAAGGGGTACTTTGGAGCTCCTCTGGGACCATTAAAATTCACAATTGCGTGCCCTTGACATCTGAATGCACAACCACTGGGTTGCCAAACCCTGTTTTAGAAGATGTAGGCAGTGGGGACACCAGGATTTTGAAAGGAGGCAGGGCGCTAGCTGAGTTCAAGGTATGTTGGGGGGCAAAATTTTGTGAGCGCATAATCTAGATGGATCCAGGGGAGAGGGCCCTGGAAACTATAATCTTTCAGCATTTTTAGGTGAAAAGTCTCCATACGTCCTAAAAACTGAGATAAACACACCTGTTGAGCACCTCTGATCCATATGCAAACTTTTATGATTTTACAGGAAATACTTTTTTTATCATTTACTCAAGAGAAAACACAATTTGGTACATGTTACATGTCACAAATTTCAATTCAGGTCTGATTTTGAAACTTATAAACCTTTGGATCATACAGCCAATTTGATACATTCAGAGCTTTTTCTTACTAAGGTCAGGGAAAAAAATCTTTGTTATGTATACATTTTTAAATTTTTAGGTTGCTGTGAATGTGATTTATTAATAGTATTTTTTATGATAATACTGGAACATGCCAAAAACATATTCAATAGTTTGTTCCTGCGCCGTATATGTCCTCAAACTTTGACATAACTTTGTCTTCCGGCGGGTTGTTCAAAGGCATTTATTGATGACGTCCTTCAAAACAGTGTCGCAAAAGCCTCGCCACCACAAAGGAGATTATAAAGTGAACAGTGCAGTGAACAGAAACTCACCTTTTTCAGATATGCTGATTTAATGAAGACATGAAGCTCAGAACCCGACAATTTTACAAGATTAATCTGATTTTGTGATGAATTGGCAATGATAACACGTGTAGGCAAGTGTGTGTAATTGCCACATTTGTCATGAAATGCCACATGTTGGAGGACGGATTGCGCAAATCAAGGTGAAAGTTCACCGTTCAGAATCGAGAGAGTAAAACTTATTTATATTTTTGTGACAGACATTTAAAGGCATAGAGTAAGAATGTTTTTGATTGAATAAATTTTAATGCAAGCAGAATTATCTATCGGGTCCTATTGCTGTGAAAACTGCACACTAGTGAGACGCAATACCCACGGTATTATACCGTGTAGATGTCACCATAAGAAATTCAAACCTTATAAGGGAAAGTTCAAACCCCCAAATTGGAATTTAACATTTGGGGCCTATAGGCAAAGGAATAAAATTAATATGGTCACTGCTCTCGGAAACTGTGTTCTTAAAACCTTAATTTGAGCAGGAGCTGACTGGGGGACGATTTGGGGGGGGGGTCAAACTTCCCCTCAATTCAATTCAATGAAACTTTATGATCCCCTAGGGGCAATTTGTTGTACAGCAGCAGTGCACACATTCACATTAAATGTAAGACATAACTTAAAACAATAAATAAATTAAAAAATAAAACCAAAAGAACAATAAAACATCAACCATAAACAATACCAGTCCGCAACAACTAAAAAAAAAAAAAAAAAAAAAAAAAAACTAACACGCATTGTTTTGCCGATGGGACAAATGAGTTTTTAAGCCTATTGGTCCTGCAAGTAGGCAGCCTGTATCTGCGACCAGAAGGAAGCAACTGGAACTCATGGTGCAGGGGGTGGCTAGGATCTGATAAAATTCCCTTTGCTCTGCCAAGCACCCTGGCCCGATACAGAGCGGAGAGATCATTCAGGGTTAACCGTGCAATTTTATTACATGTCTTGACTAACCCCTGCAGCCCGGTCCTGCATTTCACTGACAGAAAGCCCTACCAACAAGTAAAGGTTAAGATCGATTCAATAAAACATGAATAAAACGTGCATCGCCTTGGCACCTCCACTGGGTACTATTGACATACACTCCGAACCTTAGAAAATATTGCAAAATCAAAATGTAGATGTCCTACTGAGATCAAAATTAGTAAAATTATTGAATTAATAACCTACATGATTCTAGTCATTCGGGATTACAAATGGTTATCACTTTCACGATTCATTTTGCTTTCTGTCCTTCATTTTATGAGCCCTCGGTTACTTCCATGGCCGATGGTTTGTTGTCATTATGTCATTTGTACTTCCGTCTGTGTCTCTGTTAGTCTCACATCTTGTGCAGGCCAGTACTCAGTAGCTATCATAGACTGTATAAAAAGATGGACGAAGCCACCGTGATGTCACCCATGGGTTTCAGCATACCATTTAGGAACCCTGGATTTTGGCAATTTGAACAGCACCATTTTGTCATTTTGAAACTGGATGTGATTCCTATTGGACGAAAGAGTGAATTGAAGATCCAGGAAGGAGCGAGGGGTGTTTCTACGGGTGGATCTGACCGCATCAGACAAGGACCAGTGGATAGCCACACCCCTAAAGCATATTCTGGTTTTATCCTTTATTCTAGTCTATTTGGGACCATAAATTACAAAAATTAACATCATGATATATCGAAGTAGACTTGAAACTTGCGATAGGTACCATAAAGTAATGTGGAAAATCATTATTGAAATAATAAATCAAATTGGGAAAGTAGGGTCATTTTCTGATAGACTTTTGTAGGATTGAACTTATTGCTGCAACCACCAACGTCGCCATCTGCTGGCCATTAAATAGAATGCAAATTTTAGAGATTTTCGCATTGGCCTCACTATTCAGGCCGATGCACTGCGTCCATCTTTTTATACAGTCTATGGTAGCTATTAATGCCTCTTACTAATGTTATGGCCCCAATTTGTTATGGCGTCAATTTGTTATGATGTCACGGACAGCAAGGGATGACAGACAAAATTCTTAAACTTCAACAGATTTAATTAAACAAACACTTAGAACTAATCTACACTCTACCCTACTGACCAAGATTGAAATAAAAAAAAATGAGATATTTACAGTCCCTTGGTAATGGAGATGGCGCTGCTATGTTGCGATGTCCTGGGACAGGAAAATGCTCCAACACAGGCAAAATCCACAAAAAGCTTCACAGGTCTTGAAAAGAGTGACAGGTCTGGTCAAATGTATCCTTCCACAATTTCTCCATGCAATTTCTCCAACTACTCTTCCACTCTCTCAATTTTTCTCCTTATATACTCTTGTCCAGCCCCCTCTGAGGCATGCCCAGGACATGCCCAACCTAGCTCCAGACTGGGCTTAACAAAAAAAATTGTCAATACTGACATCTAGTGGCTTCCCCCCCCCATTACACCTCCATTCCAAAAGGTAAAAATTTTGACTCATAAAGGCAAAATTTTTCTTTTCAATACAAAAATGGTTAAGTAGACACTTGTGTATATATTCTGATAATACAATATGCTAATAAACACGTGATATATATACACATACTCAAACACAGGATAAGCAATCAGCAATTACATCGTCAGTACCCTTTACATGCTTAATTTCCAAGTCAAACTCCTGTAAAATCAAACTCCAATTCAACAATCTCCGATTCTTGTTTTTCATCTTACTCAAAAACATTAACGGATTGTGGTCAGTATATACAATCATTGGCTTTTGCCCTGTACAAACATAAACCTCAAAGTGTTGTAAGGATAGAACCAGAGCCAACAGCTCCTTCTCAATTGTGGAATAGTTCTTTTGGTGGCGATTGAACTTCCTGGAGAAGTATGCCACGGGATGCTCAATGTCATCAGAGTCACTTCTCTGAAGGAGCACAGATCCACAAGCTTGGTCGCTAGCATCGACCGCCATGGAGAACGGTTTGTTGAAGTCAGGAGATTTGAGCACGGGGAAGTGACATAGCAGAGACTTCAGCCGATCGAAGGCTCTTTGGCACGCTTCATCCCAAGTGAACTTTACGCCTTTCTTCAGTTGGTTGGTGAGACTGAGAGCAATCTCAGCAAAGTTCTTGCAGAACTTGCGGTAGTACCCGATCATTCCAAGGAAGCGGCGCAAAGCTTTTTTGTTGTCAGGAACTGGAAAGTCCATGATGGCTTGGACTTTAGCATTTATGGGTGCCACCTTACCCTGGCCTATGACGTAGCCAAGATACGTGACAGTAGCACAACCAAAGTCACTCTTGTTCAGGTTAACAGTCAGGTTAGCCTGGGTCAAGCGCTGGAACAACGTCTCTACATCTTTCAGATGTTCTTCCCAGGAGTCACTCCATGTGATCAGGTCGTCAATGTACGCACCCGTGTGTGGCAATCCGGTGATTGTAGACTGTATCATCCTTTGGAACGTGGCTGGGGCATTTTTCATGCCAAAGGGTAGGACTTCATACTGGTATAACCCAGATGGTGTGGTAAAAGCAGAGATGCTCTTGGCCCTCTCAGTTAAAGGCACACACCAATAACCCTTCAATAAATCAATCTTGGTCAGAAACTTTGCTTGCCCTACTCTATCGATACAATCATCAATCCTAGGTATTGGAAACACATCAGTTCTAGTTACAGCATTGACTTTGCGATAATCTGTACAGAATCTAGTACTTCCATCAGGTTTTGGAACTAGAACACAGGGTGAACTCCAATCTGAGTTAGAGGGTCTGATAATATCATGTTCTAACATGTACTCAACCTCTTTCTCAGCAATCTTTCTCTTTTCAGGATTAATCCGGTACAGATGCTGTTTTATTGGTTTGGCATCACCAACATCTACATCATGAGAGGCTATATAAACTCTCTTTGGAACATCAGGAAATAGATCTTTATATTTCTTGATCAACCTCTCAACCTGATCTTTCTGTGAGGGTTCTAAGTGCTGGAGTTTTACATCAAGATTTTGCAACACTTCAGAATTCGACAATTTACATGAAAGAACTTCAGCTTTAATTCTAGGTTCATCATCTTGAAACTCCCCCTCATCTTCGCAAGTCTCGGCCATAGGAGGATCTGAAGTGACAGCTGCAACCCTAGCATTTCTATCATGATAAGGCTTCAGCATGTTAATGTGACACAACTGTTTTGGCTTTCTCCTATCTGGAGTCTTCACAATGTAATTGAGATCATTGAGTTTTGTCAGAATTTCATAAGGACCATGAAATCTAGCCTGCAATGGATTGGACTGCAAGGGAAACAACACAAGGACCTTGTCTCCTGGTTTAAAACTCACGGCTTCTAGCCTTATGATCATACCAAGTTTTCATTTTTCCCTGACTTGATTTCAAGTTCTCTTTGGCTAGGTCACAAGCTGCACGCAGTCTTTCCTTGAACCTGCTAACATAGTCTAACAGACTGATATGCGGCTCTTTCTCTTGCCATTGTTCACTCAACAATAGCAAAGGTCCTCTCACTTCATGGCCAAACACTAGCTCAAACGGACTGAATCCAGTACACTCCTGCACTGCTTCTCTAGCTGCAAACAACAGCAAATGAACACCTTCATCCCAGTCTTTCTCATGGTCATAACAATAAGTCCTCTTCATTGTCTTGAGAGTGGAATGAAACCGCTCTAAGGCACCCTGACTCTCTGGATGATAGGCACTGGAAAGAATCTGCTTCGCACCTAGTTCATACACAACCTGCTGAAACAGTCCGGAAGTGAAATTGCTACCTCGATCTGACTGTATTTCCCTGGGAAGGCCAAACAACGTGAAGAACTTTATCAAAGCCTTCGAGATTGCAGTTGCCTTGATGTTGCATAGAGGTATGGCTTCAGGGAATCTGGTAGATGCACACATGATTGTCAACAAGTACTGATTTCCAGATCTAGCCTTGGGTAATGGACCAACACAATCAACAATGACCTTGGAGAAGGGCTCCCCAAATGCTGGGATAGGCTGCAATGGAGCTACAGGTGGGTCTAACTGGTGTTTTCCAACTACCTGACAAGTGTGACAGGTTTTGCAAAAGTTGGAAACATCTTTCCGAAGTCCAGGCCAGAAGAAGTGTTTCATGACCTTATCAACAGTCTTGTTAACACCAAGATGACCTCCTAAAGGCAAACTATGAGCCATTGTTAAGATCTCATTCCTGTAGACCTTCGGAACAACAATTTGCTTGACCACTGCCCAATCTGCATTAGCAGGGATATCAGGAGGGCGCGACTTCTGCATCAACACTCCATCCTTGAGATAATACCCAACTGGAACTGTGTCTATTTCTTCATCAGGAAAGGCTCTCTTCTTTAGCACACAAATTTCAGGATCATTGGTTTGCTCCTGAATCAACCGCTCTCTGGACAGAGACAAGTCTCCAGACACATCAGAATCACTTGACCCATCTGGCTGGCTGAACAGAGAACTGATAAAAGTGTCTGATAAGTCCTCAAACGGAGAAACCATAGTAGGCTGAACAGAGTCATGAGGCGAACCACCTGAGTCATGACTATTCAATGTGCTGGACGGCACCACATCATCTTCTTCTTGAGCCTTCTTGGCCATAGCACAGGTCACTGCACAGGAAGGATACAGAGATGGGTCTTCATCGCCATCTTCAGTGCTCGGCTGTGAAGTAAGATGAAAAGGGGGAACTACATTGCCCCCAGCCAGGTCATTGCCTAGCAACAGAGAAACACCCTTGATAGGTAGACTTGACATAAGTCCCACCTTTACCTGTCCTGTAACTAAATCTGACTTCAAGAATACAGAGCGCAGGGGTACAGATACAGTCCTCCCTTCAAAACCTTGTACAAGAATGAAATCCCCAGAAGCGGTCTCATCACGTAACTCCGAGGAGTCCATCAACAGAAGTGACTGAGAAGCTCCGGTATCCCTTAGGATATATATGAGGACAGGAGGAGAATGCTCATTCAGAGCCACAAATCCCTCTGACACAAATGGAAGGAATTCCTCCCTCACAAAGTCAGCAGTATCAGGCTTCTTAGCCTCACAAGGAGCAGGCAATTTAGCAGATCGGTCATCTACTACAGGGGTTTCTAACCTTGTCTTCACAAAAGCATTGGGTTTGGTATCCTTTTCTTTTCCTTTCTTAGCTTTAAGGAACCAACAGTTAGTTGTAACATGACCAGATTTCTTGCAATAATTGCAAACTAGACCACTTTTGTCACTGTCAGCTTTCACACTTTGATCAGACCTTTGACTGGATTTCTGAGCACCATCACCAGATTTGTCTTTGTCTTTGGGTGAGGAATCTTAGGTATCACCATTACCTTTCTTCTGAAATTGGGACCATCTATTGTTACTGCTAGACTGAAATTTGGACTTATGTGTGAGAACATATTCGTCTGCAAACTTGGCAGCTGATTGCAAATTCAGTGCTTGCTTCTCATTAAGGTAGGTCTTAATATCATCCTTGACACAGTTCTTGAATTCTTCAACTAACACCATCTCTTTTAGTGAGTTGAAATCATCCTTGACCTCCATAGAAGTACACCAGCGCTCAAAGCAAACCTTCTTCTCGTTAGCAAATTCCACATAAGTCTGATTGTCAGATTTCTTCAGACCTCTGAATTTTTGTCGGTAAGCCTCTGGAACCAACTCATAAGCTGTCAAAATAACCTTTTTGACAACCTCATAATCAGAGGAATCATCTGCAGACAAAGCCGAATAGGCTTGTTGAGCTTTACCCTTGAGGACAGTTTGCAACATCAGAGGCCAGTGTTCCTTTGGCCACTGACAACTCTTAGCTACCCTCTCGAAACACTGGAAATACTTATCAACCTCCTTTTCTGAGAATGGAGGCACCAGCTTTTACTAGAGGTCATTACTTCTCCGGCCAGGTTGTCAGCTCCTTTACACTATCGAGCATTTAGGCTCCAGTGTCTTTGACCCAACCATGCTGTGTGCTGCAGTGTTACAAGTTTTTTTCACCTCGCCATGACCCCTGGTCACAAGGAACCCGGATGTATGCTGGATTTTTTTGTTTTTTTGTGGCAAATCAATAAGTTGTATTATCAAATGCTTTTCAGTTTTATTGTGAAATGTGAACATATTTGTAATGTTTCAGTGTTGAAAAGTCTGAAATAAGGCTACCTTTTCACCAAAAACACTTTTGATTTGTAATTGATTTCTTGCCAGTGATTAAGGACAGAATGACTAAAATGAGTTTGTGACTAGCAATAAGTGCTTGACAACATGGAATGTATTAATACTTAGAATTGTTAGTTGTTAGTTGTCACTTGTGAATTACTATGGGGGAGGTTTTGACAACTCTGGCAGAAAAACGATGTTCCTCATTTGCATACCGGTCATTCAGTTCCTGGGGAGACCTAATGATTACATCATGGTGGCTGGACTGCACTATACTGCTGTGAGTGCAATCGCTTATTAAATAACATTACACTTTAGATTATATGGCCATCTGGCAAGCTAGCTAACGTTAACTATGGAAAATCTATGTAAGTAATTGTCCTATTGAAGCAATATCATTTGGTTTTGCCCTAACTTAACTAGCAGTAAAAGGCATTAACTTCTCTGACATATTTTGTGGCACTTTTGTGCATCCGAGCTGACTTTCAGATTTTTGGCTCGTTGGTTAGCCGGCTAGCAAGCTAGCTCAAGACCAATTACTGGTACAGCAAGCTAGCTATGGTGAAGTTAGGGCAAAAACCAAATGAAATCGCTTAAATATGATGATTATTTACTAAGATTTTCCTTAAATAGTGTTAGCTTGCTTGCAGGATGGCCATATAATCTGAAGAGTGACGTAATACGCAATTGCATACATAGCGCTGTAGTGCAGCTAAAATTAGCTATGCAATAACGCTATCTCTGCCCGAACTGTCTGCTTGCTCCTCAGTTGACAGAAGCCATTAATCGTAGTTGAGGGTGCTCGTGTGCGTCTGATCACAGCGCTTTATAATCTTCGGGTGTGATAGTGTTGAAATGACCAATCAGAGTCATCAAAACTTCTCCCATTGCTATGTGTTTTGGGAATTGCAAGTTCACAGGCGGGAGTGGGTTCTGCCTAAGAGTTGCCGCCTGCAGGGCACGCTGTAAAAAGTTAAGCGAATGGGTCTGCAACAAGGCAGCAAAAGTTTCATTGGTCAACACAGAACCAGACATTCTATTGGTTGATCATTTTTATTTATTCACGTTTTACACAATGTCCCAACTTCATTGGAATTGGGGTTTGTACTATGGATGTTTATATAGCTAAGGTTTTGAATATTCATGAATATTTACTTATGTTAAAAGTTTGACTCATCACAAAAATCACAAAATGGCAAATAAAATACTGGACATGCAGTGTCGAAAATATGCGTGACAATATGATCATTCATGGACTTGTGGAAAGTAACAATGAGACTTACCAGTCAACAGAGAAACTTGTCAAAACCTTTTTTAAAGAGAAATTAAAGATGCCCAAAAAAAGACGTTGAAGCTATTAGCTTCGTCAGGGTTCATAGGATAGGTCGCACTAAACCTGAAGGGTGGCCGAAGCGAGACCGTCCTATTGTGGCAAAGTTTTGTCATTATAAGACGAAGCTTGCGGTCATGGAAAAAGGACGAGAGCTGAAAGGTTCTAATATGTCCATTAATGATCAATTTCCACCAGAGATTCTTTGGAGGAGAAGGCTACTATAATAACGGTTGAAGCGAGGAAATCGCACAAAAAAGTTTGCCTAGCAGTACATAAATTGTTCATTGATGGGGTTCTTTACAGAAACTCCAAAATAACAACATGGCTAAGCGGCGGAGATAATAACACTGATCCAATGACTAAAGACTAAGTTTGTCAACAATTACAATTGAGTTGCGTCCTACCGCAACAGTAAACACTGGCGATTATCGATGATGCCATCGCCTGTGCCAACTCTGGGAGCACTTTCTCAGGCAGAATCAATTGAATCTAATCGAATATTTCGCTGTGTGGTAAATGCGGTTTAGGGAAAGAACCAAGCTACCGTTGTTTTTGCTATGTTTTGTATTTGTGTTTTGGGAATGTTTTGATGTATCTCTATCTTTCTTTACCACTTTCTTTCTCTGTCTGTCTTTTTTGTACTTGAGTGTGTTTGGGGGCTGGGGTGAAATTGCAAAGGAGAAAGATATGTGAAGGGGAATTATTGGGAAACAAGTAGGTCTGCACTCAAGGAACACTTTTTTCTTTTTTTTCTGATGGAAAAGATTAAACTATATAATGCACATATTGAAACGTAAACCTCACACATGGGTAGCAAGAAATTATGCATGTAAAGGGTATTAATAATCAAGTTAAACGAGGTAAGATTCTGAAACATTTAAAACAGTTCATTCC
Source organism: Gymnothorax javanicus (assembly GCA_029692085.1). Lineage (NCBI taxonomy): Eukaryota > Metazoa > Chordata > Actinopteri > Anguilliformes > Muraenidae > Gymnothorax > Gymnothorax javanicus. The sequence continues at coordinate 152,174,260 of CM056197.1, forward strand.
AGATGTTGTCTTTCTTCAAGAAACACACTTAAAAACAATAAATCTCCATCATTTAAAAAGGGACAGGGTAGGGAAGGTATGTGGAGCAGGGGAATCATCAAAGCGAGCTGGGGTAGCAATACTGTTCAATAAGAAATTACAATTTCAGGTTAATGAAATGGTTTCAGACCCATTAGGTAGATTTATATTCATAAATGGGATCTTAGAGTCAAAGAATATGACTTTTGCAAATGTTTATGCTCCCAATGAAGACAATCCTTCCTTTTTTAATATGATTGAGCATAATTTGATTAGATTTCATAATTCAACACTAATCTTGGATGGTGACTAATCTGACTTTAAATCCCCGGCTTGATAGAAGTGGGGCTGCAGTTAAACCCAAAAAATCCACATTTACTTTACTTAAATTAATGCAGATATTCAACTTCCAGGATGTATGGCAGATCTTACAATAAACTACTAGAGATTATACTTTTTACTCGAATAGACATCAAACCTTTTCAAGAATTGATTTCTTTTTGGTTTCTCAGGAGATAGTGAGACATGTATTACAAAGTGTGATACACCCGATAGTTATCTCAGATCATAGTCCAATTCAGATAACCTTTAAAATACCCTCAATCTATAGAAAATGTAAACAATGGAAGGTCAATAATTCTTTATTTGAAGACGTACAAATTAAAAACAAAATAACAGAATACATAGATGATTTTATGAAATTACATAAGGACTCCGTTTCCAGCTTTTCCATTGTCTAGAAACTTTAAAATGCTGTCTCAGGGGAGAACTAATAAAGATAGCAAGTACTCAGAACAAAAAGAGACAGAAAGAAGAAAATGAATTATTAAATGAAATAAAATTATAAAAAATCTCCTTATCTAATCAATTCAATAATGACTCCTGCACCAAATTATGTAAACTAAAATTGAAATATGATGAAATTATGTGAAATAAAATTCAGTATAAGCTAAATAAAGCAAAACTAAATTTTTTTGAAAATGGGGAAAAACCAGGAAAAATATTAAGCATAAGACTTAAAAAACAGATGATGAGAAACAATATATCTAGTATCAAAACAAATCAATCAATTACTGCAGACCCAGAGGAAATAAATTCAACCTTTTTATCATACTATGAGAACCTCTACAAGTCAGAGATTTCTAATACATCTGAGTTACTTGACTCATTTTTTCAAGACATTTCACTGCCCTCTATATCCGCTGAAGAAAGCACAGAATTAGAAAAAGCAATAACTACATCAGAAATACAAAAGGCCATTCAAAATCTTTTGCAAAAAATAAATCACCAGGGCCAGATGGCTTTAATGCTGAATTCTATCAAACATTTTGTAATGAGCTATCGCCAATACTTTTAGAAACTTATCACAAAGCATTTATTAATTGATCCTTCTCTCCTACTTTTAATTACTCGCATATCACATTAATTCATAAAAAAGATAAAGATCCTCTGCCATGTAATAATTATAGACCAGTTTCATTGGCAAACTTGGACAATAAAATCCTGGCAAAAATATTAACAAGACTCACATTAGTTGTACAAAAACTGATACATCCAGATCAGACTGGCTTCATGAAAAATAGACATTCTTCTGATAATACTAGGAAATTATTTAATATTTTTAAGTGTGCAAAACAACATCATACTTCTGCGGCTGTCTGCACTCTTGATGCTTAAAAAGCTTTTGATAGGGTAGAATGGCCATTTTTGTTTCATACTTTAAAAAAATACGGTTTTGGTTGTAACTTTCAACAGTGGACACACAGGCTCTATCTAAATCCTAAAGCATCCATAAAAACTAATGATCAAATCTCAAGACCATTTACCCAACACCGGGGAACAAAGCAAGGGTGTCTAGCATCAGCTCTACCATTTAATCTCATGATTGAACCATTAGCTCAGAAAATAAGATCAGCTAATAATATAAAATGCATAACAATAGGACGGGAGACTTATAAAAAAATCACTATATGCAGATGATATAATCTTATATTTAACAGACTTTGAATCTTCACTCACTTAAATTAAATTACAGATTTCAGCTAATTCTCTGGATATAAGGTAAACTGGGCAAAATCAGAGTTAATGCCACTAAATAAGCTTTGTAAAATTATTTGTACACAGAACACAGAAATAAAATAGAAGGAAACAGAAATAGGTTATCTAGGACTTAGGATCACACCAAACACGAATCAAACGCAAGATATTAATCTTGCCCAAATTATGAATAAAATAAATAATAATATAGCGAGACGGTCAAACTTGCCAATTTCCTTATGGGGAAGAATTAATGTAGTTAAAATGACTGAACTACCTAGTTTAAATTATATTTTAAGAATGCTACCACTGGTTATCTCTAAGAATTGGTTTGACTGTCTACATAAGACCATTTCCAGGTTTATATGGCAGGAACCGAAGGCAAGATGCTTATATCTGAGATTATCTAGCTCCAATCGGAAAGGGGGCCTTCAACTGCCTAATTTTTATCATTATTACTTGTCATTTGGATGTCAACAAATTCGGCATTGGTTTGATCCAACAATGAACAATAAAGATTGGGTGCAAATTGAAAGGGTTGCAATGGAGAAAATGAATATAGGACTAAAAAGCCTATACTATATAGGGCTCTAAATTCGTAGACCAGGCGCAGGCGTGGCGCAGGCGCGGCGAATGGGGGGTGCGCCGCGCCAACGGGGTGTGTCCAGGCGTATGTTGCAATTTCGTGCCTGGCGTAGCCTGGCGCAAGTACTCCTCTGTCCCCTCGGTCCCTCCTGCAGATTCAAGTGGCAAAGAAGGCGTGTTTGGGTATAACACAGCCGAAAATCTTCACCAATCAAATGAGCTCCTCTTCACCTTTAATGTGTTGGAATATAAAGCCTCTGTCCTATGTCTGCATGATTTAATGTTGCATTTTACTTTGCTGCTTCAGGCGTGTTTTTCTGCACCGCTTCGCCTATATTAAGCATTACAATATGAGTTAAGCTAGGGCATTCTCTTATTACCATTAAACTTGAATGGAATTTCAAAAAAAACTACGTCAGATCATTCAAACTTCGGAAGTTGGAATGAAATACGACGGTTGCTCATTTATTTCTTCTGCCTGCATCACTGGGAAAAAACGATGGATTAAATATTCCTATTATTACACCCTGTTGCTGCTTAAAATTTTGGGATTAACATGCATGGACAACAATGCAAGATACGTTACATTTATTTTCAATATGCGATCTTAACTCAGTACGAGATCATAGCAATCAGGCTTTATTCCTTTCCCCAACTAAAAACGATAAAACCTAAATGACAATAAATAGCCTAGTGTTAAGCCTTAACACTGACGCGAAACGAATTTTTTCAACAGATTGCGTTGAACTCATGTCTACGTGTCCGAAAAGTCTGACAGGGTTTTAATATATCTCCGTGTCCGACAGTCGATTATTGTTTTTAATTTCTTCAAATCTACTGAATGTTTTATTATTAAAAGTGAATGTTTTGATAAGAGGGCTCAGTTCTTCAAGATGATGCCGAGAATTTCAATCAATGTTTCTGTTTAAGCTCTGCTCAATAAAGTGAGTCACATTGGCGCGACAATGTACAATGCCTACATTAAATGCAAAATACTCCGTGTCTGATAGCCAAAAAAAAAAAAGATGACGATTAGAACAGATTGATTGCGAAATAAAGAATAAAAAGAAACATTTTAACAACAAACAGAACATCCAATGAACACTGCGATTTATTCATTTAAATCATCTTTTTTGGAGGCTCTGTTTGTTGGTGATATATTTTTATTCTTTATTTCGTTACAAATCTGTTCTCATACTAATACTTTTTACTTTTGCTGGCTGCCGTACATGGAGTTTTTGCATTTCACATCGTGCATGCGATAATTTATTCACACTGTCAATGGTCATGGGAATGATTTGCTCACTGACTTCAAGCACTATTTTATCTCTGGTGTGGAAATAAAGTGTGAATCTGTTGATCCATCTGACTAATTTTCAAAAAGACCGAATAAAGACTGTTGTATATCTTCAACGGAAGAAAACACACATATAAAAAGACCAAGAAAAGTCGATAGCTATCAATTTGCATTTTTAAAGTCAGACACAAACATGGCCAAGTTTAAAATGTCTAATAATTCCTGGAATACTAAAAATTAGAACTTTTATGACTTTCGGACACGAAGATATAAAACCACTTAAACCGTGTCCGACTTCGTCTTTGCATTGACTTTGACTGTAATCAGTCGTGGGAAAAATTAAATTTAGCGTCCAGTGTGCAAATGGCTTTACTGAGCATAGAACACAAGCATTATATATAGGCAGTTTGTGGTTGGCTGAAAAGATGTGAAGTCGTTAGTTTGCATCACAGATTCAGCTGCGTTGATTAAGCCATTTCCTGCCAACCGCCTTTAATCTGACATCAGGACAATCGATATAGATACTATAATTAATGTCCTGATTCAGATAGTTACATTTAATAGTGGTTGCTGTAATTATTTATTGCATCGAAATGTGACTGACATTCTGGAAACCTGCCTGTGAGGTTTCGGTGACGTGTATCCTGTCGCCGGTCAGCCAAATTACCACTGCACAGAAAGTAAACCAGGTTGGAGCTGGCGAGCCTTCTGCGCAAAGCGAAGACTTTTATCTGAAATTGTCACTGCGTCTTGATGAATATGTGACACCTCCCTACTACGCCGCCACACCCATCTCTTCCGTCTACCAAATTGCCAAATGGCTGACCAACAATGAAAATTACCACTGCGGGGCTGCACGAAAATCGCTTACGCTATAGGACCCTGCGCTGCGCCAAGAAATTAGAGCCCATAGATTCAAAATCTAAGGAAATTGTACACAGCCCAATAGAAACATCCTTTGAAATATTAAAATTAAGCAAAAAAGTTTTGGGTATTAATTCAATTTTTTCAGGAATTCAACCATTATGGAATAACCCTATATAATGGTAAATAAAAAAAGAATAAATTGGATTAAATGGAAAGAAAATGGGATTACTGATGTTCATCATCTTCTGAATAATGGTTGTCTTAAGACTTTTAATGATCTCATTACAGAAAAAGGCATACCACAGTCTGAATATCTAAATTATATTTCACTAAAATATGCCATAAAAAATAGTATTCCAACAGATAAAGTTTATAATGATGTAAATAAATTAGAAAGCTTACTTTTCTGTTTCAACTCAAGAGAAAAAATCTCAATGTCATCATTCTATGCATTGTTCAATGAAACAGCTGACAAATTATTCACAAACTGTGCATTGAAATGGGTTAGAGATCTTGTCATACAAGAGGATGAAATCTCATGGTCCGATACATGGAAAAATGCAAGATACCCTTTTGATCTACAAAAAACAAATTGAGACAGTTTAAAATTCTTAACCGCATATACTGCACTCCGTCTCTCTTGTAAAAAATGGGACTGCGGGAAAATCTTAACCGTATATACTGCACTCCATCTCTCTTGTATAAAATGGGACTGCAGGAAAATCTTAACCGCATATACTGCACTCCATCTCTCTTGTATAAAATGGGACTGCGGGAAAATCTTAACCGCATATACTGCACTCCATCTCTCTTGTATAAAATGGGACTGCGGGAAAATCTTAACCGCATATACTGCACTCCATCTCTCTTGTATAAAATGGGACTGCGGGAAAATCTTAACCGCATATACTGCACTCCATCTCTCTTGTATAAAATGGGACTGCGGGAAAATCTTAACTGCATATACTGCACTCCATTTCTCTTGTATAAAATGGGACTGCGGGAAAATCTTAACCGCATATACTGCACTCCATCTCTCTTGTATAAAATGGGACTGCAGGAAAATCTTAACCGCATATACTGCACTCCATCTCTCTTGTATAAAATGGGACTGTGGGAAAATCTTAACCGCATATACTGCACTCCATCTCTCTTGTATAAAATGGGACTGCGGGAAAATCTTAACCGCATATACTGCACTCCATCTCTCTTGTATAAAATGGGACTGCGGGAAAATCTTAACTGCATATACTGCACTCCATTTCTCTTGTATAAAATGGGACTGCGCCTCTTGTATAAAATGGGACTGCGGGAAAATCTTAACCGCATATACTGCACTCCATCTCTCTTGTATAAAATGGGACTGCAGGAAAATCTTAACCGCATATACTGCACTCCATCTCTCTTGTATAAAATGGGACTGTGGGAAAATCTTAACTGCATATACTGCACTCCATCTCTCTTGTATGAAATGGGACTGCTGGAAAATGGTAATTGCATAAAATGAGGCACTTGTGAAGGGTCACTTTTGCATTTGTTATGGGAATGTGATAAAATCAAAGGGTTATGGTTTGGTATAACTAAACAGGTCCTGAATGCTAATAAAATATGCCTCTACAACTTAATCCTCAAACGTGTGTTCTTGGAGACCTACACAACTACAATAAGCTTTCATGTAATAATAGAAATATTTTTCTTTGAATTTGCATGGTTACCAAAAAAAAATAATTATGAACAAATGGATTGACCCAAACATACCCACTGATAAAGAATGGATCAATGAAGCAGTTGATATGATTAACATGGAAAAAATTGCTTCAGATATGCAAGGTAAACAAAAACAATTTATTGAAATTTGGGGTCCATTAGAAGAATATATTAAGTCTACTTAATATTTACCTTGAAATCACAACATGGAACAGTTTTTGTCTCTTAATTAATATACAATTTATCAGATCAATGATTTAGTCAGTTGATTTGTCAATTGAGTGCTTAAATAATCATTATTGTCAATATTGCAGGCACTGTTTCTGCTTATTGATTATAAGTTTTGTTTTTTTTTGTTTTGTTTCTTTCCATGTGCCTGTTCTTATTTTTATGCCAATACACTGTGCTATTAAACATTGATGTAGTTTAAAGAAAGAAGTATTGGAGGGTGGGATTATAGGGAGGCAGGAAACTTCAGATTTTGGATTTAATGTCATCTGTATGCCCTTTGGTGGTGGTGGTGATGGGGGGGGAATCATTTATGTCTTGTTCATGCCTCTAAGTTATGTCCGAAAAATGTTTGTTTGTGTTTGTGTTTTTGATATACCCTTCCTCTGAGGAGAGGTTTCATCATTACTGTTGATATAGTTATTCTAAACAAATACATAGATGTAAACAATAACAATTATAAAGGGGAAAAAAAAAAGTTTGACTCATGATAGACAAATCCGAAGCAGATAACATTATGATGATGACAATTTCATATTTGCTGATGTCCTAACAGCAAGGGAAATTTAAAGGGGGGGCGTCCTATAGTTGGGATCAAAATAGTTTCAGGCGCACTTTTTTTTTATATGTTATGAGTTATGAGCCTTATCCCGGTTTTGATTACATTTGGGGGATGGCATTTACAAGCACACAGAGAAACCTGGTTGTTCATACCCTTGTAAGCATGATGAATACTAGTATCCCGGTTTCTGATTTCTGCGTCTTATTTGTGCTGGTGCCTGAGATGTTTATCTTTTTCAACACAAACCCCAGCAATGCTGAACTCTGAGAAAAATTAGACCACCGAGGCCACTTGCAGGCTTAGCACAATTAAGTGCTAACATCACATTATAGACATGGTTTATCCACCTACAATCTAAATTCCAAAAAAGTTGGGATGCTGCGTAAATTGTAAATAAAAACAGAATGCAATGATTTGCAAATCTCATAAACCCACATTTTACAACAAGAAAAGGCTAGAAAAGTAAGCAACAAAAGACTGGAAAAGTAAGTGGAACTAATAAAAATTCAGCCGGAGGAGCATTTTGCAACTAATTAGGTTAATTGGCAACAGGTCAGTAAGATGACTGGGTATAAAAAGAGCATTTTAGAGAGGCAGAGTCTCTTAGAAGTAAAGATGGGCAGAGGTTCACCAATCTTTGAAAACAGTCTAAAAATTGTGGACCAATTTCAGAAAAATGTTCCTCAATGTAAAATTGCGAAGATTTTGAATATCCCACCATCTGCAGAACATTATATCATCAAAAGATTCAGAGAATCTGGAGAAATCTCTGTGCGCAAGGGACAAGCCAATAAATTAGAAGTTTGTTGTCAAGATTGTGAGATATATTTAGTTTTTTTGTGAGACCGCTCAGTGAACTACATCTTTCGTCCAGCACAATGTACGTAACCAACGCAAGCATGGCCGTCTGCTTGGCACACTTTTAGCTTACGGAAGCTACAGCTTTTTGGAAGGAGAGAAGGCGAGTCGATTCTGTAACAGCTAGCGTACAGGACCGGCTCTGCAAGTTTTCGGCGAGCTTTAAAAGACTAGAATGCCAGCTGGCTAAAGTTATAACATAGCTAAGCATCAAAAACTGTCGATTATTTTAGCTTTTGTCAGTTAACCAACTTGCGAGTTCAACAGGTATCTGTAAAAAATGTATAAATTAATGCTGAAACAGACCTTAGAACAGCGTGCTAATCAGTTCTATGATTCGTTGAGAAATAACGTTAATTTCCAAAAATGTAGCGGTTAGTTTACAAGGATTTTGATAACTGATAGAGGCTGTAAATTTAGGGCTCTTGGGTGACTTGGCTAGCTAGTGTGTTCACAATAAGAAATGTTGATACGTGCTAAAATAAAATAAGTTCTTTCAGGGTTAGCCAGTAATGCCCAATTTAGATAATGCTTGCTAATATTGGATTATTTTTTATCATACTTCTGAACAACTTGAGTGGGGCCCAATTTCAATATTTTATCAGATACCATAAGTCCTATGCACACTTAGCTCAGTTAAAAATCCACTCAAAGCCAATGTAAGCTGGTCAAGTAGCTGCCAAGTCTGTATTGTCTGCTGGTCCATCAGCTTGTTCGACCAGGTTCACCAGCTTTATCCAAAAAGAGAATAGGTTTTACCGACAGGCTATACAGAACCATCATAAACCATCTTGGGACCCAAACTGGAATTTTAAGATGGGTTGTCATCAAATTACATAATCTGTTATGGCTCGTAATAGTGTGTTATGTCTATCCATTCCTCTGTAGTTTGTCTGAGACGTACAGTTTTAGCTGTCAGTAGAGCTCTCACCCATATCCTATAGTGCATAATTTGCCTGTTGCCAGCATGTGTACCATTCAGGCACAGCATACTTTAAACCTTACTAATACAAACTGGTACATATGTCCTTCCCATCTTTACATTACTGCTCACTCAATCGGTTATGTAATGTTAACAAATGGTAATTTTCTTTTTCTGATAATGTGAATGGGAGATGACGCGACATCGTCGAGCACTGCCTGAGATTGTGTATGCGGGCAGTTCAAGCATTGCCATGCTGCCTTGATGGCAATTTTTGTCTTGTGAGAGATCAGCTTCACAAAAGGATGAGTTCAGTGGAGGATGGCTGGCACTTCCAAGGTCCTCCAGCTGATGTCTGGACTGTACCCACAGCATGAGAAGACATGGAGCCTCCTGATCACAAACACCACCACAGACTTTTGGACTCCAATTTATTACTACTAAACTGCATTGGTCATTTACATGACTCAATGAGACACATAACTCTATGCCATACAATAAATTTAATTTATTTGTATTTACGCAAGAATTAAGAGCATTGATTAGCAGCTGGACATGCAGGAACAGGACATGCTGATGGAGCTGGGAAAAGGTGAATGAAGAAAATAGATTAATTTTCAAATCAAAGCACATTGCAGTTCTTACAGTCACTGACCTGAGGAAAGATGAGTTCACGTGACTGCTGCCAAATGTCACAATCAATACATTGACTGCTTGGAGCACAAAAAGGTGAAGAACGTTTTTTAAGTTTTGAGAAAAAGCAATGTAAAACTTTAAAACAATGTGAAAAATATGATTTGCATCCAACCTCCTAGTTACAGCAAAGAATGTATTGCGCAGTTTTGTACACCAAGCAGTTGTCATGTGGCTGTATGTAGGCTGTAGTTCTGAGGTGCATTGAGCCTTTAAGGTTAATAAAATGTATGTGCATCAAATATGTACAGTTGTAATCAGGTTTCCAGAGCCGTTTGGTTTAGGGTACAAGTTCCTCAATGTCTCTGTCACTGGTGAGGAAAAACGAGAAACCAAGGTCAGCAACTGTACTTTAAACACTTTGCCTGGGTCCTCTCAAGCAGAATCATTTATTTACTATTCATAATTATCAAACTACAGTCTTGCAGAAAAAAAAGCTGGCTCACCCATCTCCATAATGAAAAACATTAAGCCTGTCATGCAGGGCTGTCTTACTCCCATCGCCTGATTTGTTTTTTTTGCATGTTAACATTAAAATTACAATCTCTACGTCAAATAAACCTTTTCATTCACTCATCAATGATCATGGTGTGACAATCGTTGTTGTTTAACTCTCAGAGATGTGTTTCATGGGTAATGTATTTAATAAATTACTCTCCGTGCATTTGAAAGGTAAATGACAGACCTCACACTATTAGCTAATGTTAGCTAGCTAGCTAACTTGCTAGTTGGGTAACCAGCTAGTTTGGTAAGTTAGCTATGTTCCAAGCACAAATGTGGCATCATCTTACCTGATACGTTTTATCCAGCTACTCCTGGTCCTGTAACCTGGTCCTTCAATTCATCAGGGAGCGAAAACGAGTAATACTTTTCGTGTGGGATCACTCCGCTATGAACCCGAAAGCATTATAGCTACAGCGGCTCTGGGTAGCATGAGATCCAGAGAAATCAGTAACGTCATTTAAGCAACATTTCGGGTCTGTAGTGTGTAGTCTTTTTACTTCCGTATTTTCACAGTCGTATATTAAAACAGTTATACCACAAACTGCTAATTTATTGGATTGCAAAATTATCTTTTAAATCAACAAACATCATATGTGTAATTCATGGTATAATTCAGGTGGGATCGAAAAATAGTTTATTTCTTGCCATTGACTACCATGCAAATGTTTTTCGAAATAAGGTCCCATAAGTGGTCAACCAGAAGGGGTGTGACTTCGCCACTCTATGGTAAACCACATACTGCATCCGTCACAACAGCATGGCTTCGCAGTAGAAGAGTCCGGGTGGTGAACTGGCCTGCCTGCAGTCCAGACCTCTCACCAATAGAAAACAATTGGCACATCATAACATGAAAAATCTGGCAAGGAAGTTCCAGGACTGTTGAGCAGCTAGAATTCTACATCAGACAAGAGTGGGACAACATTCTTCTCCCAAAACTCTAGCAATTGGTCTCCTCACCTCCCAGACATTTACAGACTGTTGCTAAAAGAAGAGGGCATGCTTCACAACGTTAAACATGGCCCTGTTCCAACTTTTTTGAAATGTGTTGCTGCCATCAAATTCAAAATAAGCTAATATTTTTCATGAAATGGTAAAATGTCTCACTTTAAACATCTAATATGTTGTCTATGTTCTATTGAGAATAAAATGTAGGTCTATGAGATTTGTAAATCATTGCATTCTGCTTTTATTCACATTTTACACAACGTCCCAACTTCATCGGAATTGGGGTTTGTTCATTACTAGGGGTAATATATTAGTCTAAAAAGAAACAAAAGTTTATGTCGTAAATAGAATTTATAGACCTACACTATAATATATGACAGGGGTTTTCAACTGGTTTTGTCCCAGGGACCACCATTATAACCAAGAAGCAACTCGGGGACCACTGCTTTGGGGGATGTTTGTTTTATTTTGCACCATGTTTAAAATAAAAGAGTATGTAGGCCTATATATGTAAAGAAGGCTATTTATTTGCATCAGTGTCTATTTATTTGCACCTTGTGATAAAAAGAAAAACGGTCCATTAATAATGAACAACAATAGTATGTGGGAAGCCAAGAGGGCTTATAATATTACAAAGTTCACCCTCACTCTGTGGAGCAAGGGCTGAGATTATAGTTTTCTTACCAGTCAGTGGGATTTCTGGGCATGGTGACTTTCACACAATCTGTCTATTTGTGGCAATATGGTGGATAGGCACAGTCTCATGTCACTTTCAGGCTCCAATCTTGCCCTGTACTTGTTCTTCAGGTAGGCTAGTGTGGAAAATCCACTCTCACAAAGATAAGTAGTTGCAAAAGGTAAGAGAGTTTACTGCCTTTGCAGCAAGTGCTGGATATTCTGCCTGACAACCCACCCAAAACTTCACAAGGGGCTGTGTTTTATACATGTTCCTCTTGACAAAGTCCGTGGATAGTTCTATCAGCTGATCCTCTTCTGTGGCAGATAAGCTTGACCCTACTGCTGCATCATCACTAAATGGGAGCAGGATCCATTTGCTATTACAGTGCCACTGATCAGATTCATCAAAGTACTTTTGGAATTGGAGCACAAGCTTCCTCAAATGGCCACTAATTATGTCCTTACTATCAGTACTGTCAGAATATTCCTCAATTGATGGAAAAATAGCCAGGTTACCCTCCTCTAATCTTTCTATCCACCGCTTCATCTTTTTAGTAAATGCCTCCATTTATTCAAACATCTGTAATACGTTTGCATTTCTGCCTTGCATGGAGCTGTTCAACTTGTTTAACTCTGCAAAAATATCAGTGAGATATGCCAGCTTAGTTAGCCACTCAGTGTCACCAAAGTTATCAGCCAGTTCGTTGTGTTTGTGCTCACTTAAAAAGTCATGGATTTCACGACACAGTTCAAACACGCGCTCCAGTACGGCACCGCGCAACAGCCACCGCACCTCTGAGTGATAGAGGAGAGATGTGTGCTCGCTTCCTAAACCCTCACAAAGGGATGAAAACTGGCGCATATTTAATGCCTTTCGTTTGATTAGGTTTACTGTCTTTACAACAGAATCAAACACATTGCTGAGTTCAATGCTTAGTTCCTTTGGAGGCCAGGGACTCACGATGTATCATGCAATGCGTCCAAATTATCCCAGGCACTGCTTTCCTTATGTGCGCAAGCTCCAGTCGGGTTGCCACTCATTGCTCGGGCTCCATCACTACATAACGCCACACACATTTACCAGGAGAAATCGTGCTCTTTAAAAAAGTTGTCAATGGCTGTAAATATTTCTGCACCTGTTGTTCGCCCTGGCAGTGGTTTACAAAAAAGAAATTCCTCGCACAAAGTGCCACTGTCCTCAAACCACACAAACGCCAGGAGTTGCGCATCATTGGTAATATCGGTAGACTCATCAATTTGAATTGAGAATCCTTGAGCTGATCAAAGTTTCTCCATAAGCTGCTCTTTAACATCACCGGCCATTTCCACAATCCAGTGCCCGATATCGTTATCTGACAAGGGGATGGTTTTTAATTTGTTTGCACATTCTTCACCTACCATGGTTGTACACATATCTACAGCTGCTGGCAAACTAAGTTGTTCAGCGATTGTATGGGGTTTTTTACATTGTGCAATTCTAAGTGCCACCTGATATGAGGCTTTAAGAGCATTTTCACTGCATTTTGCACTCTTTTTCATGAGTGTCTGCTGTCCCTTAAAAATACGCAGCATTTTTGAAAAAACTCAACAGGCTTGCCTTTCAGTGAACTATGGTCAGTCTCCAGATGCCGCGTTAGTTTGGAGGGCTTCATTGCTTCGTTTGACAGGCGTGCTGAGCATATGAAACATACTGGAAGCTCATCTCCTGCTTTGTTGATGGTGAAAGTGAATCCAAGTTTAATATACTTGTCTGCATCATATTTTCTTTTTGCCGGCCTCTCCCTCTTACGTTTCCTTGAATCTTTCTCTTGGGGGCCTGGTTCTTCAGTCTCCTCCTCTGACGTTCCAGCGGAGGCTGTGGTCTCGGCCTGCTCTGCAGGTTTTTTTCTGACAAAGAATCGGTACATGATGACAGCTGGCTAACAGTCACTCTGCTGTCCACGTTAGCGAGCAATACGCTCGCCAGCCAACTAACGTTAGCACTCAAATCAAAGATATGACATGAAATGAAATTAAACTGGCCAAGTTGCAAAAAGAAAAATCTAACGTTTATGCAAAGTCACTTGATTTTGCTAGATTTTGCTGAACAGTTAGCCTATGTTACATTAGGCAGGGCTCGGCTCGAAGTCATGCAGAGAAACAGTCCAATTTTTTCCGGGTTTTTTTTTGCTTCTGGTCCGTGGTCCTGTGCGGCCAAGATGGGACGTCAGTGGTGACATGAGGCTTGGGAGAATCTCGATCAACTCCATTTGACAAAATTTGGATGGGTAAATTATTCACAAAAATGAATTGTAAATGGAAAATAAATTAAGTCTAAATAATAAATCTTTTTAAAATTATTATTATTATTTTCCATTTACAATTTCACGGACCACCTGCAATACCACCACGGACCACCAGAGGGCTGCGGACCACCGGTTGACAATCCCTGATATATGAAACAACATGATGTTCAATACGCGGTATGGCTTCATCTAGATGTGATGCAAGCAGTAACCTGTCTGAACATGGACTTCGCAAATGTCTGGATCTACTGTTGAGGAGTTCCTCTCCATTCCTGACTTAATGCATTACTCGATTAGGCCCTTCTATTGGTTATGAGAAACCTGAATAAGATAGCTGGGTTACACCACTGATAACCGGAATATTTCGACCTGCATACACCTTACCCTGGTTACTACCGTCAAATGCTGAGAACGTGCAAATTAAAAGATATCATGGCAAGGGTTCCAGGCAGGTCATTCTTTGAATGGTGCACAATGGTAAAAGTTTAAATTTACTTTTTACCTTTCTTGAGAAATGAACGTTATGAAACACCTTGACGGAAGGAACCACCATAACAGCGATTTATTAAAATCAGCGGCTTTGTCAGGACCGCTGAACAGGGGTACATTTTCCAAAAGCATAGTTAGCAAAGTTATCAATTTATTTTAGCAAGTTTTTAGCAAGTTTGTCCATTCACAGTCAATGATACAACTACGTAAGTTCGCATCTGTGCTTTTGTGAAACGTACCCCAGGTCAGCGTTGGAAAACTCTTAAAGACATTTACTTCAGTGTGAAAAAACAAAATCACACCAGCGGGTCTGATTCCTCCAAATTCAAGAGTTTTATTATTTGCAATAGCATTTGGTGTGATAAAATTGCAATTAAAAAAAAAAATTTTTTTTCACAAAATGTATAAAATGAGCTGCATCTTCTGGAGCTGCCAAATGTTTGGCATATGTATTCCTTCTGGTTAGAGGGTGCTTTACACAAGAGTATTATGTATTCAGGAATATGGTCTGGATATTGCTGATCTTTGTCATGTGAACCACGTTTTTCGAGATCTGATCATGCCGTACTTGAGGGGAGGTCAGTAACTTATATTTGTGAATATTGCGTGCATGTAAACGTAGTCAATGTCGGCAGCCTGCAGCTGTGCAATGATCATTAGTTGTGGCTGCCCCTGATGAACATGTCGACACAGCATTTCATTGGCATTTGTTCAATAGGAGACATATTGGGACTAAATGCTGGCCGAGGAAGTGTCTGGATATGCTCCTGATCCAGACAAGCGTGTGCTACTCTGGCAGTGTGCGGGCAGGCACTGTCCTGCTGGAGCGGACGCAGAGTGGGGTTCTGCTGTGAAGGCGGGACAACTACAGGTAAGAGCGCCTCATCTCATGGACAAGCAAGGCTGCAGCAACAACTCTAATGTGCAAACATGTGCAAAGCATCCAGCATGCCAGTAGCCTGGCCTCAGTCAACTTCAGTGAGTCACGGCATGCTGCCCCTGATGACAATGGTGTGCATACGCTGTTTTTTGTGTTCTGAGGTCACTGGCTTGAGAATGCAGTAAATTGAGCCAATTCTGTGGCACACAAGTGAGTTCATGTGTGTGCCTTAAACGAGCGCCAATACCGCCATGGACTAAAATCTATCACGGGAAACTGAAAACTACTCACAGAGTATGCTTGGGTTTTCTGAGGGATTAAAATGAATGTACTGAGAAATGGAATTAACGATTGAAAAGGTATTTCACGACATAAAAATTGCATTTCTTTGATTGATTGGGATAGTTGCTCCTGACTGCATGCAACCCTTGACTCTATGGTCGGCCTGACCATGCTGCTACTTCAACCTTCTTGTGCCTAGCCAGTATTCTGCTCTTGATTTCTTTGGTTGCGAGCGAATACACAATGGGGTTCACACAGGGTGGGGTGCACGCAGCTAAAGACATCGTCAGAACTCTGACATCTGGATCGAGCCGGAAAAAGAACAGTTCTATGATACACACAGTAAGGAGCGGCCCAAAAAAAAGTGCCAAAAGAATGAGATGTTCTGTGCAAGTGAGGAGTGCTTTGTATCTGGTTTCAACGGTCTTCATTCTAAACACCGCAGTCAAAATACAGGCGTAAGATATGATGATTACACAAAGGGGCCCAACTGTAATAATCTGACTCAAAACGGAAGCAGTGGCCCACTGCAATCTGTTATCGTTACACGATAGTCTGTTAAGATGGCTGTAGTCACAGATGTAGCTATGCACGCGTACTGAATCACAGAATGAGAGTCTGGTCATTATTATTAGACTGCGAACACAACGACACCAACACAAAATGACCAAGCAGCTATTATAATACTGATCATGATGGTGATCGTGTTGATTGAGCTCTGTCTCAGTGGAAAACATATCACAATGAACCTGTCATAGGCGAGTATAGCGAGGGAAAACGACTCTAATGAGACAAAACAATAAAAAAAAAACATCTGTGTCAAGCAGGCATTGTACGAAATGAAGTTATCTTTCCCGAGAAATATCTTGAGCATACTTGGAATAAGAGTCGTACTGAGCATAATGTCATTGACTGATAGATTAGCCACTGCAATGTACTTTGGCGTGTGCAGACGACGGTCTAGCCATATAATGGAAAAGATAAAGGAATTGCAAAGAATAGTTACAATGTAAATAAAGATTAGGAAAATGGAATAAACATCAGAAATCTTTAAGTTGGTGAAACCAATAATGTAAAATCCTTCTGGTCTTATAAGCGAGTCATTGGTGATTGATGTTGTCAGAATTCCCATCCCTCCTTTCTGATGTTCTGATCTTTTGCATGACTGCTTTTCCTCTGAGGCCTAAGAGAGAAAAATATGAGTTGTAACATAATGAAAAGATGCAATCAACATGGCAATTCAAGTGAATGTTCTCAATCAAACCTATAACCTCAGTGCCAGAAGTGGGACAATGCGTAAATAAAAACAAACAGAAATTTGCAAATCCCTTTTAACCTGTATTCAAGAAAAAAAGTATGAGGACAAATAAGTAATGCTTTAACTAAAAAAAACGTAATTAACTAATTTATTTATTACAATAAATTGCGATTTTGAAATGTGATATCTCCAGACATCACAATGAAGTTGAGATACTGTAGGTGCATGTTCAAAACTCTGTAACGTCACCTCTCCTTTTAATAACATTCAGAAGTCTCTTTGGAACTGAGGACACTAATAGTTGGGGTAATGAAAGCAGAATTTGTTTCCTATCTTGCCTGATATAGGCCTTCAGTTAGTCCGCAGTCTGGAGTTTCGATTGTATTTTACATATCCTGTTATTCATTATCGGACCGCCTTTGGCTTTGATGATCGCATGCATTCGCCATGGCTTCTTATAAATTGCTTATGCAATGTCACAATATTTATTTCCGTCCAGAGTTGCATTCATTTTTCACCAACATCTTGTAGTGATGATGGGAGAGTCTGAATGTTGCGCAAAGTCTTGTCCAGCACATCCCACATCCCAAAAATTCTCACTTGGGTTGAAGGAATAGTTCACCCAAAAGTGAAAATTCACTCATCATCTACTCAGGTCAAGGATAATTGAAGGGTCGGTGAATTTCCTTCCTCCTCAGAACACTTTTGGAGTTTCAAAGAAAAACAGCATTGAAGGCAATTAGGAGATAAACCTACAGTTTTTTTTTTTCCCGAAAATGAGGTATTTAACGTAGGATAGATACCTGGAAATTTCATTTGACCAATGTAAATTTACAGGTGTCTTGCCCACGAAAAATACCGAGTGCTCGGAAAAAAACTGTAGGTTTATCTCCATTCTACCATGACTCTTGTCAACACCCCTACGAAAATATTGGCGTGCTAGCTATGACACACAGTTCGATATCACTTTGGCTTGCTAGCCAGGAAGCCAACTATCTCGCTAACAAGTATGACAGTGTATGCTTTGAAAGCGAACTGCAGCCTTTTTAGCTCGCTAGCCAGTTGGCTATGTAGCTAAATACATTGGCGCGCTGGCTATTCTATTGCTAGCTAGGTAGCCAACTAGCTTGCTAGCGAGTAAGACTGCATGCAAACTGTAGCCTTATTTTGTCGGCATAATCATGATGAGGTCTTGACCCAGTGCGAGGTAGTTTACCAGTGAATAGATACCTGGTGTTAACCAATCAAAATGCAGAATTCGCTGGAATGAATGGTAGAATTCCAAATCAACTAAAATTTAGGGTGATCACTCTTTCAAGCGTAAAAAACATTAAAAAACACGAAATGCCTCCATGCTGCTCGTATGGGGTGATCTACGGGTCTGTAAGCCCCAACATTCAAATTCGACTTGATCCATGAGCAGCCCTAGAGCCCCACCCAACTTGGCAAAGTACTTAGCAATGCTGAGAGGCCAGGCAAACTTGGTTCGATTTTAGCATCCAAGCGACTTGATATTTTACCAGGTGATGTTTCTTTGTTGTCCTTTCTCCAGCAATGATTGCACCCAGCGAGCTAAGCAGAGAGGATACAAGTATTTTTTGAAGGGTTATATTCACAATGTGTATTTTTGAAAGATATCATACAGTAATGAGGTGGATATTTGCGGTGAATGCTACAAACCGATGAAAAGGTCTGATCCTCACCAAGTGATGACAGTCACTTTGTCAGACGGTTGTTAGATGATCAGTATCCACTGTGGTTTTGTCGCTGGGTAGTTTAATGTACACCAAACATGCGATATAACATCTAGGGCTCTAATTTCGTTGACCAGGCGCAGCAAATTGGGGGAGCGCCGCGCCAACGGGGTGTATCCAGGCGTATTTTGCAATTTTCCTGCTTGGCGCAAGCACTCCTCTGTCCCGCCTCTGTCCCTCCTGCCTGCGCAAGTGGCAAAGAGGGAGAAGAGAAGGCCTGAGTGGGTTTAACACAGCCAAGTCAAATTTTCACCAATCAAATGAGCTCCTCCCTCACCTTTAATATGTTGGAATAAAGAAGCCTCTGTCCTATATCTGCATGATGCGTTAATGTTGCATTTTACTTTGCTGCTTCAGGCATGTTTTCTGCTCCACTTACATATATATTAAGCATTACGAATATGAGTTAGGTGGCTAGCTAGGGCATTCGCGAATTATTACCATTAGCGAACTTGAATGGAATTTCTAAACGAAACTGCGTCAGATCATTCAAACTTATGAAGTTGGATTGAATGACGGTTAATTGCTCATTTATTTCTTCCGCCTGCATCATTGGGAAGAGAAACGATGGATAGCGCGTTCCTATTATTACACCCTGTTGCTGCTTTAAATTTTGGGATTAACATGCATGGACAACAATGCAAGATACGTTACACATTTATTTTCAATATGTGATCTTAACTCAGTACGAGATCATAGCAATCAGGCTGTATTCCTTTCCCCCACTAAAAACGATAAAACCTAAGTGACAGTAATAGTATTAAGCCGCTTGCACACTGGACGATTTTTTTTAAGACGACAGATTACATTCAAAGTCAATGAATAGACGCGAATACATGGGTGTATTCGCGTCTTTGCATTGACTTTGAATGTAATCAGTTGTGCGAAAAATTCGTTTCGCGTCCGGTGTGAAAGCAGCTGAAGGACACATACCCACATAGCCTACACATGCACTCGCGCCCACATGCACACATCTCTCTTTCTCTCTCTCTCTCTCTCTTTGATCTGACATCAGGACAATCGATATAGATACTATAATTTATGTGCTGATTCAGATAGTTACATTAAATAGTGGTTGCTGTAATCATTTATTGCATTGGAATGTGCCTGACATTCTGAAAACCTGCCTGTGAGGTTTCGGTGACGTGTGTGCACTGTGTGCCGGTCAGCCAAATTACCACTGCACAGAAAGCAAACCAGGTTGGAGCTGGCGAGCTCTCTGCGCATTTTCGGCGGAACCTTTTTTCACGAAATTGTCACTGTGTCATGATGAATATGTGACACCTCCCCCTACTACGCCGCCACACCCATCTCGGCGCATGTCCGTCTACCAAATTGTCAAAGTGGCTGCGCACGGTATTGCACCGCACAAAATTACACCTGCGCGGGCTGCACCGGACGAAATTACCACTGCGTGGGCTGCGCCACGCTGCGCCACCCTGCCCTGCGCCAAGAAATTAGAGCCCCAAAGTTCATGCGAAACCATTTGTTTTCTCCCAGCTAACAATAGATTCACAATTTTTTTCCACTGCCCTGTGCCTTAAAGCCTACACAAGAGTTGAAAATGAGTAAATTTTTTACCTTGTGGGGGAGAATTATTTATTGAAAAATATTGCTTAGCAATGAATTAAAACTATTTCTTATACCAAGAACAAGGGTCAATATGTTAAAAATCCTCTTTCGTAAAACCCACAAACTGGGGATCAGTTTGGTTCTTTGTAAAATGGCATAGAATGTCAAACAAGTTGGCTCCAACCACCTACACGTGTCTGAAATATTGATAACTGCTTTAATGACTTGAACTGAACATTGAGCTTTTTACTGAAAAGTTATGTTAAAACTTTTCCAGTTATTTGATGTTCGCTAGCTCTACAAAGCAAGTAAATCTTGTGACTGTGACATTTTTGAAATTGCGTCAGCTGATTTCGTTTGTGCAACCATCTGCAAGAAGTCTGATAGAAGATCTCCAATGAGTGAGCTCGAGATATCTAGCTTTAAGTCAAGCCTGCTCTTGAAAACTCCCAAGGTCTCTGCCTCAACAATATGGTCAGGAAAGCTGTTCCACACCAAAATTACTCTTTGGGTGAAGAAATAATGTCAGTGCAAAATTTACCTTTGGTCAGCTTCCATTTGTGACCCCGAATTCTACTAACAATACTTGGTTGAAGGAATCCTACATAATTCACTTTTTTAATCCCTTTAACATATTTAAAGACCTCAATCAGATCACCCCTTAGGAAAAGGAGACTAAGACTAAAGAGATTAAGGATCTTCAGCCTTTTCTCATTGCTTTCATCTTTAATACCCGGAATTAGCTTTGTGGCTCTTCTCTGAACTTTCTCTAGAGCCTCTATATCTTTCTTAAAGTATGGTCCCCAGAACTGTACACCATACTCAAGATGTGGTCTGACGAATGTGTTGTACAAAAGAAGCATCACCTCCTTGGATTTGTACTCAATACTTTTGGCAATGTATCCCAGCATCCGATTGGCTTTTTTAACTGCTACGGCACAATGGCTAGAGCCTGTGAGGGTTTGGTCAACAATCAACAATCACTCCCAGATCTTTCTCTTGTGGAGCACATTCCAGTTTAAAACCTCCCATGAAGTAACCTGTCTAATGTTTTTATTACCTACATGTACTACTTTACATTTCACTACATTAAATTTCATTTGCCACATTTCTGCCCAATTATGGATTCTATCCAAATCATCCTGAATCACTTTAGTGGACTCTAAACTATTTGCCAAACCTCCAAATTTAGTATCATCTGCAAATTTCACTAATTTGCTCTCAATATTCTTATCAAGGTCATTAATGTAGATGAGGAACAGCAGGGGTCCCAACACCGATCCCTGGGGGACGCCACTCCCCACCATACCTAGCTCAGATGAGATACCACTGACCACCACTCTTTGTGTTCTGTCCTGCAACCAGTTTTGAATCCACTTCAGAATACCTCCTGTAACTCCAATGAAGCTCATTTTAAAAATTAGTCTCTTATGTGGTACTGTGTCAAATGCTTTCTGAAAATCCAAATATATGATGTCATAAGCCCTGCTCTGGTCATAATTCTTGGTGGCCTCTTCAAAAAATTCCAGAAGGTTTGTCAGGCATGACCTTCCTTTACGGAAACCATGTTGGCTATCCCTCAAGATATTGTTACGTTCAAGAAATAAGTCCAGCTCATCTTTTATGATAGATTTAAATATTTTGCACGCAATGCAAGTTAAACTGACTGGCCTGTAATTACCTGGCTCAGTACGGTCCCCTTTCTTATATATTGGTATTATATTGCCCTTTTTCCAATCATTTGGTATTTCTCCAGTTTCTAAAGACTGTCTAAAGATGGCGGATAGCGGCTTAAAGATGATCTCACTAACTTCCCTGAGCACTCTAGGATATAAGCCATCAGGACCCGCCGCCTTATCTGCCTTTAGTTTATGCAACTTGTCTAATACTCCGTTATCCCTAACCTCAATTTCCGCTAAATAATCTTGAGCATTGGACATGCCCTCTGGCCGAATAAAGACCTGCTCTAAGGTAAAATTCTCAACAAAGTAACCGTTTAAGGTGTCCGCGATATCCTTGTTATCATATAGCAGCGATCCATTTTTCTTCTTTATGCACTTAACCTGCTCTTTGAATTTCCTTTTTCTGCTACAGTACTGAAAGAAGCGCTTAGGGTTAGTTTTTGCCCCCTCTGCAATTTGTCTTTCATACAGTCTTCTAGCATTCCTCAGCTCTTTTTTGACCACAGCCCGCATTTTACAGTATTCGGCCTTAGTAATCTCATTGTTATCCTCTATGTACATAATATAAAGATTCCTCTTTTCCCTCAAACTCCTACGAATAGCTGCGGTCATCCACTGAGGATTCTGCTTTTTCAGCTTACTTTTGGACACCTTTGGAATGAATTTGCATTGTGAATCAAGTAAAACCCCCTTAAATCTTTCCCACAACTCATTTACAGACTCACAGTCCAGGAGTGTCTCCCATTTTATTTCACTTAGATATGAGCGCATCCTGTCAAACTTTGCTCGCCTAAAATTGTAAATTTTTGTTTTTAGAGACACCTTAACTTCCCATGAAACCTCAAAATTAATAGTAGAGTGATCACCTGTCCCAAGTGGCTCCCATACCTCAACATTGCTAATTCTATCTGGGTCATTACAGAGCACTAAGTCTAAAATTGCCCTCTCTCTTGTAGGTTTATTAACATACTGCACCAAAAAATTATCATTTATGACATCTAGAAATTCTTCCTCCCCCCTACCCTGTCCTTTCACCATTTCCCAATCAATACCAGGATAATTTAAGTCTCCCATAATAATAGTCCCTCCTCCTCTACAAGATTGCGTAATCCTCTTAAAGAGCATTTCATTGACTGTACTGTCCAAAGTTGGTGGTCGATAGCATACACCTATGTTTAAACCAGTCTCGTGTTTGCCAGTGAGCCTGACCCAGATATCTTCGCAGGGCAAGGAATGTTCAATTTCAGGAATTTCCTGCACATTTATGTTTTCGTTCACATAAAGTGCTACACCCCCTCCTCGCCTATTGCATCTATCCTTCCTAAAGAGCTTATAAACTTCTACATTATATTCATCTCCATCCTCTTCACTAAGCCATGTCTCTGTAATCCCAACTAAGTCATAGCCTTCACTAATCATAACGGCCTCAAGTTCTCGAAATTTATTTTTAATGCTTCTTGCATTTAGATAAAAACATTTCAGGTTATCACAAATGCTCTTCCCCTTCGATTTCCCATGTGCCCGCTGCCCAAAGCCTCTCACCACGCTTTTTTGCTTTAAAAATATATCATCAATAGTGCATGTAACGCTGTCAGCTTCCATCAAGGCAGTCTGCATTTCCCTCTGTGTAACACTCTCTAACCTCCCTGCCCCCCAAGTCCCTAGTTTAAATAACACTCTGCTACCCTCAACATACGCTGACCCAGTGCAAAGGTACCCCTCCGGTTCAGGTGTAGCCCATCCGGCTTGAACAGGTCACCCCTGTCCCAGAAGTAGTTCCAGTGCCCAATAAACCTGTACCCCTCTTTCCTACACCAGGTTCGTAGCCATGTGTTAAACCTCCAGATAAAATTCTGCTTCCCTCTGCTAGCACGTGGTACCGGTAGAATCCCGGAGAACACTACCGTGGACGATCCACTCCTAAGCTTTTCAGCTAATTCAACAAATTTGCTTTGCAGAACCTCAAACCTACCCTTACCTATGTCATTAGTCCCAACATGGAACATGACAACTGGATCCCACCCCGCTCTGGCCAGGAGCTTGTCCGCACGCTCCAGGAGGTCTCCTACCTGGGCACCAGGCAGGCAACACACCGTCTGAGACTCCTTTGTCGCAAAACAGACTAAACTGTCTATTCCTCTAAGTATTGAGTCCCCCACTATCAATAACTCTCTTTTCTGAGGGGTAGAGGCCAACAGGGTGCCCTGTGGCTCATCAGTCCCCTCACTCTCAGGGTCAGGGGCCAATTCGAGTTCCTGCAAGGGCCGGAATCGGTTGGACACCTCAACCACTGGAGGAGCTGTCGCTGTACGGTGTGCACGCCCTTTCCAGCGCTGACGTCCTACCGTCACCCAACTTTCTCTCCCTGCCTGCTCTGGGGTCCCCACACCACCCTGCTTTGGCTTACAAACCATTTCTCTAAACGACATACTACTTAGTTCCTCTAGGAACTCTACTGATTGCGAACTATGTCGTGCCGCCAACTGGCCCTGAAGATCAAGGATCTTGCTCTCCAGATGCTCAATGCTGGCATCAGTGACAGACAAACCCACCCTGGAAATCGCTTTCCAAAAGTGCGATCATCCTGCAACCGTCACATAGTTTTGGCCACATTTTGAACCCCCTACCTAATGACCTCGCTCACCCTAGATAACAAAGAAAATTACTCATGCCGAGACAGAAGCTCAGGAACCACAATTTATTAATTTATTAACCTGAGAAGCCCTAAGGCAGCAGTCACAATAGAAACTGTCGGGAAACTATGTGAATGGATAATAAGCCTCTTTTAACAGGGGCTTAGTTTCAGTTAACAGAAGTGAAATACCAAATTGAGAAACTCTATAGATAATAAGCACTCCTAATAAGCCAACTTGAATTTATCTAGTCCCGGTACTATTAATATACTAACCTAAAAATATCACAGGGTTTAGCTGAGAACCCAGATAAAAAAAGACTGGCTACTACGCCCAGGAGAAACTGGAGGAGGGAGGAGGCAGAGCACTCCGGTAAAGCATTCCGTTTAAATTCCAAACTAACCGAATGGATGAATAAAGTGACTGCTGCCCTACTAACAAAATACTAAATCTCAGATCCCCAGCCAAAAATGCAAACAGTAACTATCTAGCTAGCTAGCCACAAATACAACCAAGGGTAACCGAGATAAGAGTAAAGCCTCAGTTCCCTTTAATTGAAACGGACCGAATAAACAAGTTGTTCACTTTGTGAGCGAACTATACATGGTATCTCCCCCAACAAGCTGTCGCTGAGCACTCAAACAAGCAGTTAAACTTTAATCAGCTGATCAAGGCACCGCAACCGGAGGAAAATACAAAGATAACGTAATTTGCAATGTGTTTTATCAGAAGAGCCCTTCGATGATAATAAAATGTGAAAAAGACAAAAACCCCAGTTCGCGTTAATATTCAAGCTTGGCAATGCGTTTATGCAGTAATGTGGTCAGGATAGAGAACGAAGGGGACTAAAAAAACCCCGGTGAACGTCAATATTTATTGGCTAGAAGACTGTATGAAAGGCAAGCGACCAAGTATGAAACCAAGCCAGGTTATAGTTAGATATCCCGGTAATTTGATATATTCTTGGCGTTGAGAGCTTACTATAGTTCGTTACCTAAATCAGCTACAGAAAAAGCAGGTGACAGTGTACCTCAGTCCTTGAAAACAACTCTGTTTTACTTTGTATATCACACAATTCACTTAGTTAGACAATTATTTAGCGTTTAATTTATTCTTTAAATTTAGCATTTAAATTTATTTTACTTTACCTTACTTTGCTCCCGGGAGACTGAAACCCCCCAAAAAAACCCCAAAAAACCCCCGTCGCCTTTGTTTGACCAGATTAGCGACTTAATTTGGCTGTTTGCTCACTGAGTTGTTCCAGGGGGAAAAAGGGGAAAAAGAAGGAGGAAGATTCTCCCTGCCCCTAATGCGACAAAGGTTATACCTCGGGAGCAAATTGTCTAATCTCTAATACTGTTTGAGCCTTAACACATGAATTATTTTCAGAAAACTCCGTTTAAACAAGAGTAAATCTTCAGCTTCGATCCCACACGTCTTCCTCTGTCTCAACTCAAGCAGAATGAACACCAACGAACAGCGCTACAGCACAGCCAAGAGGTCAGCAACAGGAGGTCATCAAATGTATGAATCGAGAGTAGTCACTTTCATTTATTCTGAGCATTTGTTGAGTTTCCAAGGCTCAAGTTTCATAAATTTGCTAACTCGGGCTCACAAATTTGAAACCCTATTTATTCCATAAATGTCAGCGTCTTATTATTTAGACAATGGAAAAATAGCGTTAGCCTCTAGTTGGCAGTCCATTCAAGTCAATGGGATGAATAATCTGCAAGCTGGCATTCTAACGCTTTTGGCCATTAAATAAATATATTCAAGCTTGTACGATAATAGTCAAATGTGTCACTTATTTCTTTAATGGACAAAAGCATTAGCATGCTAGCTTGTGTAATTAAGCAAATTGAATCACTGAGTTTCCAAAGGGCCCAACTCCAATGAATGAGAGGTCTGCATATCGTATAACAAAAAGGGGAACTTTCTTGTAATTTCAGCCAAAAGTATCCCAATAACAATTATCCTCTTGTAAAGAAATAAACTAAAAAATATATGGATCATAACATATCTGGGTCATATGGGCAAAAAAAAAAATAAAGTTAATTTTTCCCTTTCTTGAAAAAGAGGGTTCCTTGGAGTTGGACCCTTTCGAAACTCAAGGATTCAATTATTCATCCCATTGACTTGAATAGCGATGGTGAACGGTTACCAGCAGGGGTTCGTAAAGCTACCTTTGTGAACATATTGGTTGTATCTCATGAGTTGTATTTCACCAATTTTTAATCATTAATGGGATAAAGAGGCTTATCTCTGGTGGGAACTCAACCAATAATCCCACATTGATTTGAGTTTTATGCCATATTTTGTAATCCCACACATAGCAGAACGCACCGACCATGGAGATGTAATTAGCATGTGCCCTATCTGGCTAGCATCCTGAGATGTTTTATTTTTTATCTTCACCATGTTGAGGCAGTTATTTCACACCCTCCGGGCTTTTACCAGGGTGATTACTGAAATAATGCGTGGCAGTTGGTATTCAAGTATTCTTAATTCTACAATTTATAACAACAACAAAAGAAAAAAAAAAAAAACCCTGCTCGCTGTCAAACATGTATGTTCTTGTTAAGTCATGGTTTATTTGAATGAAATTTACATACATGTATGTTGATGTTTTATAGGATGAGTGGTACCTGTTCATTCGTGGTTGATGTGATACATTGTGATTCCATCACAGCAATGCTTTTCCTAACATGGCTGTTATGATTGCATATTATTAAACAGTCCGTATAAAATGCGATGAATTTAACACAATTATGGTCTGGTGCTCCTTTGGCCGAGCTCGGTCAAAATTTGTTTGCCCAAAAAAATGGAGATCAGCTGGGCTGCCTCATTGGCTGTAGTCCAGAATTTGATTGACTGACTGGGTCGGTTTATTGCAATCCTAGAATTTTTACAGGCTGTAAATCTGTTTTAAGCAGGTGCATCATGTTTACAGCAGCAATCTACCCTCTTGAGCCAGGTTTTGACAGATGTGTCACTGCATCTCCTGAGGGATAAAAGATCCTTGAATGCACGGTACTCTTTTTCTATATTGCAAGGAATTTCTGTGTTATTACTTTTTTTAACGGATCAAGTCAAGTACTGCGGAAATCAGTAGGCTCCAAATTAGGTTTCTGACTGCAAGTGTTTTGATTTTCTTTTTTCAAAATACTTTGCTTCAAAGCAATAAGATAATCCTGACACAAGACAGGTCTGAATGATTATCATTTGCTCGCTTAATAAACAGTTACCACATTTTCACCAATTAAGAACAAATTGTTCATGTGGCTGTTTCCAATATATCACACTGTGGATATGGTAGTTTAATTCTTCGTGGCATGAATAGATATTTCAAAGTGCGGCTTTGAAGGGTTAGCTAAATAACGTGAAATGCACCTAAGTAAGCCAATTAAACAACTTGCCATAGAGGTTGGAACAAAAACAGCATTCACTGGTGGGGCCATAGAAACTTACAGTCAACATAACTGCTGCATTGAAGAACTTTTAAAATTCAGTATTCATAATATTCTACAGCCATGACCTCCCTGAAAAGAACGGCAACAACGACTACAGTGTAGCACAGTATTTCTCAAATCCAGTCCTGGGGATCCACATCTGAGCGCCAGCTCAGCAATAGCATGATTCAGTTAACCCTGGAAAATGCAGTCCTTTTTTGAGCAAATTTCCTCCCAAACTAAAATGCTTACTGTTCTTCAACCTTTTTGACTGCAGGCATTTTCATAGCCTCGTTTGTAAAAGAAGAAGGTTACTCTGAAATAATCATAGTTGCTGAGGGTGTTACCAAAATTGAGTAACAACACTGGAAACAGAAGTTTTTGTCTGATAGAAGAAGATTCTATGCTTTCTTTTGCCCCTGTGGCGGTGTGACCAAGCCTTATCAGCCAAGAAAAATAATACAGCCACTGGCAGAGGCGCAAACAACTGCAGGTTCAAATATTATCAGGCTATATTATCATTTTTTAAAGATTTTTTTTGTGGTTATGTTTGTGCGTGTTTCAGTAAACAATTTTGGAAAGTCCAAATTTCCCCACGTTCCTGGCAACAGCTGCATTCACTTTTGTAGTAGTTTTTGCAGCTTCCTAATTTCTGGTGTTTTTCCCAATATGCTGCTGAATTTTTATTCCAATATGCCCTTCCAATTCCCAGCACTGGCATGCGATCGTATGTGCATAATAAAGTCACTTCCAAAACTCCTTTGCTTCATTGACAAAATCTGCTCATCTCAGAAACCACTGAAGCATTTCCTCCTCGGAAAAATTAATCCCTTGGCTACCATACGCATCTGTATCGCGGAGATTTCAGACCATGGCTGTCTGTGTAAGGTAAGAAATGATGTTCTTGTTATATTGGAGTGAGAGCTGAGAGGCTAAAACACCCGCTGCTCGGGTAGATTAGCACATAATGGACAGTGAGTGCACTTATTTTGTTCCCAAAGGGCTACTGTACATTCTGCTGCACTGCATCATGGGTAAAAAAGTAAATTACAGTGAAAATTCATAAAGATGCACAGCTACTACCTCCATGTCAAAGTTCATTTTGCAACATTTGTCCAAGCTTGCTTGTATGACAGCTTTTCATCTCTAGACCGCTACCAAGGCAATAAAATCAATTTCAACATTGTTTGACAATCTGAAAAAATCGGATTGCATAGTCAGGGTTAGGGTTGTTATGACACAAGTTTAAATACTACTTTTGTTATCATAGTTGTGTCATAAATTGGCTAATGCAGACAGAATGGTATACTGTAGTTCTGCAATGTACTGCAATATTTGACAGAATAAAAATGTAATTATTCCTAGTGGCCTGCCCTTGGGCCAGTGTTTGTGACATTAGTAATCAATAAATCCTAATCATCACTCTCTCGGTTCATTGACTCAGGAGTGATAAACAGGGTATGGTACAATCATATATACTACTTTGGCTACTTAGAGTTTGGAAATGCCGTTGAATGGGATTTGCTGGGGGAAAAAATCAAATCTTCTTAACATGGAGACAATTGTTGATGCAAAAACTGATTCACATAATTATCTTAATTATCATAAATTACCTCATATTCAATATTTTATTTGTATTTTTTATTCTGACATTCAGATTTCGCGGATTAGGCTACTTTGTGAAATAAGTTTTCTGCACGGGTCACCTGCAGCTCGGTCTGTTTGGTGTGCTTATTATGAATCGATGCATCAGTGATAAATAACTTTATCAAGGAATTGTTTTTGCCGTGTCCTGGTAGATCCATAAATCCAGCAACCACTTTATTGTAAAACACTGCTCTTAACTAGAAAGTTTAATATCATCTTGTCTTTGCAGTGTATTCAATTGAATATAAGTTGAAAAAAAATCATTGTATTCTGTTTTTTCTCTCGATTTAATTAACCCTTAGGGCGCCGAAACCAATTTTCAAACGCTTAAAAAATTTAAATATCTTGAGCTTTTGAAAACCTATCTGTGGCGACTTGTTGAAAAGAGCTCCCCTGCAGGTTTTCAAAAGCTTTGATTTTATTTCATTGTATCAGCCAGCGGCAAATGCTGCCTTTGGCACTTTAAGGGTTAAGAATGTTCCTTAATTTGGGACTCCTGATTCAATGAACCGAGAGATTGATGATGAGGATTAGCTGAATAACTGTCATGTCACTGCTGAACTGGAACACAAATGTGTAGGTCTGTGGGTCCCCAGGACTGAAGCTGAGAAATGCTGATGTAACATATGTAATGTAGTTTAGCTGAGGTGTATACCTGATGAAGTTAATTGATGATAGAGTCCTACGCATTAATTGAGCACTGCAGAGAAAATACCGAGACAGCAAGAAGACAGCTGTAACACTGAAATTAAAAAATCATGGGCATAAAGTATTATATCATACTACTATACCAACTCAACAGTCATCACAGCAACAATTAGTTACATTACAACTATTGACTATATTTGACTGAACGGATCAATTTTAAGTAGGCTACCATTTTATTGCTCAAGTAATACTCTGACAAACACTTTCACATGAATTTGCACGGCGCTGCAAAAATGCAACTCACCCGTAATCCTCAACTAGGGTCACAGCAAAAAACTAACAATGCACTCTCTATTCATACTGTAGAAAAGATCTCCCGTGTATGAGCGTGGAAGTTCCTCTGGGACCCCCCCCCAAAACACACACACACACACACACACACACACACACATTCCCAATTTCATATCAGATAAATCGAATTCTAGCGGTATAGTGAAACCTTACGCAATAAAATTACCAGCAACATTTCAAGACAAACACACTTCATAAGAAGCCCAATATTGGATTTTTGCGCTTCATTACCTTTGCATCTAACAAAGATTGTTCAGACGGTGCCATCACGTCCCTGGCCAAAAACGCTTCCAGTCAGATGCCAAAAACTGCAATGTGTTTGTAAGGCAGTTGGCCAGATGGTGACACTGTTCATTGTTTCTACCTCCAATAATGGGCCAGTAAGACCCCGTCTTACTAACCAGGAAATATTCTTCATATTTTTGCTTTGAAAGAAGCCAATGCATGCATCTTTTTTTCAAAATACAATATTTGATTAACAAATTATTTGATTGTGAAAGTATTATTCAGTGCCCATTTTTTGATATAAAAAACACATTTATGTCATTCATTTACAACCACATTTCCAAAAAGTTGGGACACGGTGCAAAATGTAAATAAAAACAAAGCAATAATTTTTGAAAATAGAGCAAAGACAAAATATCAGATTTTGAAACTGATATTTTGTTTTTTTTTTTTGAAAATATGAGTGCATTTTAAATTTGATGCCAGCGACACATTTCAAAAAAGTTGGCACAAGGGCATGTTTACTGTGTTGCATCACGTCTTCTTCAATCGACACTCTGTAAGCATTTGGGAACCATGGAGACCCGGGGGCTGTTTCACAAAAGCAGAATTTAGAAGTCCAGGATAACAAGGCTTGACCTATTCTACTGAGTGCATCTTGGCTTAATCCGTAGCACGAATGCCAGGCCGGGTTCAGGAGGAGTGGCTATCTCAAGCCAGGTGTAAGTAATTCAGATACGCAAGCATTCACAACTTTCTTAAATAGGCCGCGTGATCGATCACAGATTTACTGATGAGCAAACGAAGAGGATGCGTGCAGTATACTTTTGACCGAGTGAGCAACACCTTATAATGCAAATAGGGAGGTGAAACATAATTTCGTTAGCCTCTTAGCATAATTGCCCATCTCATTTTTTCAGGTTTTAAGGAAAAACACATTTTTTAGCCAATACGAAAGACCAGGCAGCCGATATCTCAATTTGGCAAAAGTATGATTTTTTTAAAATAATTTTTTCAAAATTATGAGGCAATTATGCTGAGGCTAACGATAGGTAAAAAAGGCAATACGGCCAATATTACAAATGAAAAAATGAGCAGAGCTTACTAATACCCCGACGTCCCCAATCATGCTTTTTCCGTTGGTGATTATAGAAATTATCGCATTCCGAAAATCAATTGTGACAAAAATAACAATCTATGACACATAGCACTGCACCTCTCCATATGTTACAAAGTATGTGTGGCAGATTTGAAAAGAATCCAATATATAATATTTGCGATATCGATCGGACAAATTGACATTGAACCCACTTGAAAATTTCTAAGTCCAAAAACAGGAAAACGGCGATATTTTAGTTGAAAATCATCCCAGATGGCCAACGTTTTGCACTGCAACTCTCCCTGTGGTAGAGAATATGTGTGCCAAATTTTAAAAGAACTGAATGAATAATATTCGAGATATCAATCGGACAAATGATGTCTTTGGACGGAATGACGGACGGATGTTCCCAGATGGCCGACACTTTGCACTGCACCTCTCCCTGTGGTAGAGAATATGTGTGCCAAATTTGAAAAGAATCCAATGAATAATATTCGAGACATCAATCAGGCAAATGATGTCTTTGGACGGAATGACGGACGGACGGACGGACGTTCCCAGATGGCCGACACTTTGCACTGCACCTCTTCCTGTGGTAGAGAATATGTGTGCCAAATTTGAAAAGAATCCAATGAATAATATTCGAGACATCAATGGGACAAATAATGTGACGGAATGACGGACGGACGGAAGGTCCCAGATGGCCGACACTTTGCACTGCACCTCTCCTTGTGGTGAGAGAATGTGTGCCAAATTTGAAAAGAATCTAATGAAGAATATACGAGATATCAATCGGACAAATAATATGACGGACGGACAGATGGTTCTAGATGGCCAACACTTTGCACTGCACCTTTCCCTGTGGTAGAGAATGTGTATGCCTTATTTGAAAAGAATCCAATGAATAATACTCGAGATATCAATCGGACAAATAATGTCTTCGGATGGAATGACGGACGGACGGACGGTCCCAGATGGCAGACACTTTGCACTGCACCTCTCCCAGTGGTAGAGAATATGTGTGCCAAATTTGAAAAGAATCCAATGAATAATATTTGAGATATTGATCGGACAAATAATGTCTGGAATGACGGAGTGATGGAGTAACGGAATGATGGAATGACGGACGAAATTCTCGGTATATAACTATATACCCCTGACATTTCGTCGTCGGGGGTATAATTAAACCGAGAGAGAAAGCCTGGCAGACAATAGCGGACCTACTGAATGCGTCAGTAGTACAAAGATATACTCTTACTAACCACTGCTCCACTGAAGCCATCATAACTTCAGTTCAAAGAGTTACTTGTCATTTTCTCAAGCAGTTGAACCCTTTGCCTTAAAAGTGAGCAGTGGAAGTTAATGTTACTCAGGAAACTTGCCATGAAGACCAACTTCGAACACTTATCCACAATGCAAAAATATGCACAACCATGGATATGGTGTTATGTGGATTGTCTGACTTAGGTTTGTCTTGCAGTGACTGGCAACACACTCATTCTTCTGAAGCCACCAGACAATAATCCAGTATTATTCATTAAAAGCAAAGGCTTGACATGTCCTGTCAACACTAAGTCAATACAAGTTCTATTGCGTATGGCAGGAGGCAGTGGTGTAACGAATCAGCTCTGGAACCCAGTGCAAAATGGCCAAGGCGGGCCCTGTCAGTCACGAGGCATCATAATGTTCTGCCAGCAAGTGTGTTTTCATTTTAATATTGTTAGCTAGATGCTTCCATAAGCTTGCAACCTGCCTCCCTTATGCCTCTCTCACTCCCTTGAGTTCAGAAAGTTCGTTATAATAACAGCCTTGTTTTCATAAAAAATTTAGAGTAAATTTTAATGTCAAAAACATACATCATGAACGTTGTTGACTGTCTCAGATACGTGTTTCTGCGCATTTATGACTTCAGCATCGTAGACAACGCCTGAAAGCTTGGGCGGGGCTGTCCTGAAGTTTTTTTTTTTTTTTTTTTTTTTTGACAGGTGAATAAAGCATGACTAATCCGTATATTCACCATCAGTGGCACTGTGCGCTGCTCACCTGCGTCTTGCTCAATCTCACAATAGCTCAATCAGATGTAACATAACGTAACCTCAGCAGCGAACTAAATAAACGACAGAATGCAGCTATATAACAACCAGCAACAGGGAAATACATGAAACACATAATATGTGACAGCGTGCCCACATGGTAAGAACTACAGTCATGTCTGCACATGCGCCTTAAAAACAATATGCACAGGTGTTTAGGTTTTTTGAGGCCGAAGTCAAACATATGATAAGTTCCACTTACAAGGTACATTAAAGGCACACACTCTGGGCTTTTTGCTGCGCAAAGTCGTTTATCGAATCCTTTAATCATTTTGAAAAGGATGTTTCAGCGAATGCGACAGTCACAGGGATTGACAGGCATGTCAGTAATTACTACAACCCAGCATTCCACGTGACCACAAAGGTGGGGTCCCATTAAGGATGTTTTCTGGCCCAAACCACCGATTTCAAAATAATTTTCAGCATTGATTTACCACCCCATGGGGTTCATGAATGCACCAGAGAAACCTGTGATATCAATTTTCTTTATGACAAGAAATGACATTTTTAACATTTTTTAGTTTTTGGGAGGGGCCACCCATTCTGTGGCCCCACAAAGTGTCACCAATGATGATAATCATGTGCTTATCAATGCACTTGGTAGCTGATATATTTTCCTAATGAATGAAAAAAGAATTTTTTGAAATTGATGTCATACTGCCGAGACAGAAGGATATTTGTTCAAAAAATATGTTCTGAAATGGAGATTTCCAACGGCCACGTGTGTAAACGACGGTACATTTGACAAAGTTCCCGGCCATGACATGCTAAGGGAATTTGCTGAAATTTGCCCAAGGGTTCACACCGGTAACATCTTCATCCGAACACTTGCATCAACCGACCGTTGTAAACCCTAAAATGGGGTGTGTTGATACGAAATGGATTGTGTGAGTATGGCTCTCACTTCATTGTTCTAGTTTAATTTTTTCGGTAATATGATGCTATACGGTACTGCAACAGCACATGGCAGTGCTTCCCAATTTTGCAGGAATTTAAATTATTTACATTGTTACACAAGCATGCACGCTTAAGCCTCTAGCACATTTACTTGATCAGTTACGAGTTTACTTTGACAGCAGTAAATACCAGCCTCGTGGAGGGTAAATACATGCTAGCAAATGGTCAAGCGGATGCTTACCACTGCGTTTCGTTAATACGATGCGTAATGCCCCTTACTTTTTGAGGTGTAACAACAGATCTCACGCACACCTGTTGTCCGAACATTTGAAGGCTATGCGCCGCATCGATTCCTTTTCAAACAGCCATGTTTAAAAGGCAAGAATTCATGATCTGTGGCTCTCTTGCCAAAACTTCAACTATGATTGAAAACTCAGAATAAACAGTACGGTGTAAATATGGCCTGCACACAAGCCCACAAGGGACTTAATTCAATGCACCAGAGGCTACTCAAAGGATCACATCTTCGATTAAAAGGAGATCCTATCAGCGCGTTTCAGACTTGAGCTCAGAATCCACGGTTTGCCGGTGATGAGACGAAATAACTTCATTAGACATTAAATTTATACCGGCTCCTACAGGCATTCAAACAAAGCATTTAGTCCCGAAAAGAGTACGCAAGCATAAATCAATCTTTACCTTCATCAGCTAAATTAACCTCCGCCAAATTGCGGTATGTAGAGAAATGACAAACCTCAATATTTTATTTGAGAATATCGTGATAATTGCTTCCGCGTGAGTGAAAAAGCCACAACCTCCATAGCAGGTGGGCTAGATTAGCTTTAAATAGGCAAGGAGTGGAAAAAGCCTCTCGTTGCCCGTAATGGCGACAAAAGTTTACCTTGGGAGCAATCAACCTCACAAAACCAAAGAAACTGTCATGCTGATTAGAGATGAGAAACACATTTGTTAGTAACCCAAGTACGAGCAGTGTGGGGGGCACGTCGCCAGAGAAATGAATGAACACTGCCTTGGTTTTAAAAGCTTGCCAATTAGGAGGGAGGAGCTAAAGTTAAGATGACTGGACAGAAACAGGCTCGTGACCAGCCTGACTACCGTGCCTGACTGAGCTAACGCCTAAGGCTCCATTCTGTTAACAAAACCTGATAAAGAAGCTCCTGCAGGTTGCTCAAGGCCGGCTAGATAAGCAAGTCCTGATGATATCAGCAGTCAACCAACAGGCGGTCCCATTATATGAGCATGCACACTCCTGTGCTCTAGAAAAATCCAAGACCCAGCTACCTTGGGCATCCAAACTGACCTTCAGGTGAACCCCAGGTTTGGGAGGCTAAGGTGTAGCGCTCAAGTGTGCCTGGAGGCCTAACATGAATTTACACTATTATAGAACGGCAAACTTGTAACAAAGGGTGGAGGGTTGCTATATATATATATATATATATATATATATATTATAAATGCTTAGTTGTAAGAAATGCACTATATAAATAAACTTGCCTTGCCTTGCCTATATGACAATGTACCAATCAGAAATAAATTATGTTTCATAAGGTAGAGTCACGTTTAATCACACCTACCGGGACGTCCCAAAAGGCTAATAAATATGAGGATTCAGACAATTGGTGGTCAATCGGCGTGGGGTGATTGATGAAGAATGAATGCTATTTGGTTTGCACGCACCAGCCTGCGTTTTTGTATTTTACCTGGAGTTACTTACAATGAACCCAATCGCATCAGACTCTGGAGAATGTGTCCATACCTTGGAGATAGATTTACAAGGGCGAGAGGAACACTTAGTCCGAGCAAGTGGACCAAGTTTTCTTCTACAACACAGGATATTTGATTTCTGAGTGCTATAAACTTAAAATAAAAATCAGTCTGGATCTTCCCCAAATGCTTTTGTGTCCGTCACACTTAAGGCGTTCCATTTTGGTGGATCTGAGGAGAGATTATTCCTATGATAACCAGTCACCAAAGTCTGCTGTTAGAGAGGAATATCTACTTTTTATTTTCAAAGGATATGTATCACTTAAAGGTGATGAAGCTAACCTGAAGTGTTCAACAGTTCTTCTTCCAATTATCTAACTCAAAAAATGACACTTTTTTTGGAACACATTCTTCATACGCAATACATTGTGTGAACAAGACAATTTCAGAGAGTCACAGTTAAGGTTTATTTTTTCACTTTAATGCAGTTGGACTACTGACTGCTAACACAAAATTCTACTCATAGGAACCAAACCTATGGAACAGAGGTGAAAATAGCGTCAAACATCTTGTCTCACTCTGAGAGTGCAAAGTAAGTTGCAGGATAATGGTAAGAGTACAGACGTTTAAAATTTAGAGATATACTTAAGATTTTGATTGATAAAGAAGTCTTCAATCTTGAAGGAAGTAGGCAAGTGCAACATATGATGCCACAACACTGAAACTACAATAACTGCAGCAGCTGAGAACAGAGAAAAGATTGGAGTCTAACTTCATTTTTTTCATAACTCATATTATGGACAACATCTTAATGATGGGTTGAGGACAAGATAGAAAAGAAAGGAGAGGAAAATAAGCAACTGAAACAGACTAATAACAAAATATTGAAGAAAACTTGAAACATGCCCCTAATCAACAAGTTGCTGAGTATCAGGTTTCGTCCGAGTTGCCAGGTGAAAGAATGCCAAAGTATTTATTCGCTGAAGCACTGTATTAGAATAAACAATTAAGTGTGGGAAGAATGTAAGAGTGCCATCTGACAGTTCATCCACTAATAATAAATATTTCTTGAATTAGTTGTTTTAAGTGCGTGTCTTTATGCCTGCCCCGACCATGCTGCTATCTTGACTTTTTTGACCATAGCTAGTATTCTGTTCTTGATTTCTTCGGTCGCCAGGGAATACACGATGGGATTTAGACAGGGCGGAAGGCATGCACCTAAAGACAAACTCAGTATTCTGACACCAGGTTCAAGGCGGAAGAAGAAAAATTCAATAATGAACACTGTCAAGAGCGGCAAGAAGAACACTGCGACCACAATGAGGTGTTCGGTGCAAGTTAAAAGTGCTTTGTATCTGCTCTCAACATTTTTCATTCTAAACATGGCTGCCAAAATACAAACATATGATATGACAATTAAACTAAGTGGGCCAAATAGCACAGTTAAAGCCATAGCAGAGGCTGTGGACCACTGCAAACGGTTATCATTGCAGGACAGTCTGTATATGGGAGTATAATCACAGAAATAGCTGTACACGTTGACTGAGTTACAGAACGACAGCCTGGTCATGATTATGACAGCGAACAGAACATTACCGATGCAAAATAACCAAACACTCACTATAATACAGAACATGACGGTGAGTGTGTTGATTGAGCTCTGTCTCAGAGGGAAACATATCGCAACGAACCTGTCGTAGGCGAGTACAGCGAGGGAAAACGACTCCAATGTGGCGAAACAGTAATAAAAAAACATCTGCGTCAAACATGCGTTATAGGAGATAAAGTTATCGTTCCAGAGAAATATTTTAATCATGCTCGGAATAAGGCTTGTACTGAGCACCATGTCAACAACTGCCAGATTACCCACCGCACAATACTTTGGAGTGTGTAGGCAATTATCAATGCAAATGACAGTAAGGATAAAGGAGTTGGAAAAAATTGTTATAAGATAAATAACGGAAAGGAAAATTACATACATGTCTGTAAACTTTAAGTATGTAAATCCAACAATGTGAAAACCCTCTGGTATTATAATGGTGTCATTCGTGATTGAAATGGACGGAACTCCCATTGCGCTCGCACGACATTCAGGATTTCCACACGTCCCCCTCACTGCTATTCCTCCGGCCCGAGCTAGAACAGGAGAACGGCAACCAGTGAAGACGTAGTACAACCCCAACTCTAAAAACAGTGTATAATGCCAATAAAAAGAGTAATTTGAAAACTGTGTTTCGCCTTTATTTAATTGAAACAGTAAAAATAAATCATTTTAAACGTCTTACCTTAACAAATGCATTGATCATTGCAAATAGAAACTAATTCCTATTTTACCACCTGCAGCGCATTTTGAGGAAAGAAGGCACAGGAGCAATGTCACACCGGATGGTTGAAGGATGTTCAAAAAGTACGTTTGGAACATGCGTAAAAGGTGATGCTATTGTGATTTTCTATAAACTAAGCATCCATGAAAGGCCCGGTCATAAACAAGCAAAGGTGATTCGAGGTTCACCAATTTGCCAAAAGCTGCTTTAACAAAGTATGCTAAAAGATTACGACGAACATTTCTCAAAGCATGATTGGAGAGAATTTATGGTTTTAACAGCCTATAGTCCATAATATCATTATGAGATTCAGATATTCTGGAGACATAAAAGTGCTTAAAGGACAAGGCAAGGCTGTTTACAGTTGACAATGGCATAGCGTACCAACAGAATTATACATTTTTCATTAACAAAATAACACTTAAATGTCAGAAATATTAATGCTCAAAAATAAATACAACCCCAACACAGCAAAAGTTGGGATGGTATGTTGAATTAAAACAAAAAACTGAAAGCATTGATTTGTGAATGATCTCTGACCAGCTTAATGAATAATTAATACAACAGCACGCGATTTTATTTCCCGCCACATTGATTTTTAATGATTTTTCAATAATCACTGCTCATTTCAATTTTGATTCTTGCATTATATTTCCAAAAAATTTGGGACAGTGAAGTATTTACTAATTTGTAATGTTGCCATTCTGTTTCATAATGTTTATACAAGGAGTAGGGACAGAAGACAACGTGTGATTGTATGTTTCACGTATAATTTTGTCCCAGTCATCCTGCAAACATATTTTTAGGTGTACAGCAGTACAGGGCCTTTGTTGTTGCATTGTGTGTTTCAAAGTGCCCCCCACTCATAATTGTCAGGTAGAGAACTGCAGGCAGGCCAGTGCAGAACACGCCTTTGTCACGCATGCAGAATGCCACTTCG
This sequence comes from Gymnothorax javanicus, assembly GCA_029692085.1. Lineage (NCBI taxonomy): Eukaryota > Metazoa > Chordata > Actinopteri > Anguilliformes > Muraenidae > Gymnothorax > Gymnothorax javanicus. The sequence continues at coordinate 152,214,394 of CM056197.1, forward strand.
TATCGTCTTGTTGAAATCAGGGATCTGAGCAAGATTTGGAAAAATGAGGGAAAATACTGGCTGCGCATGGGGGGGGCAGGAATGCCTTTTAAATTGGGATAGCATATAGCATTTCAAGCGATCTAGCACATTTTCACACCAAACATATACCTCCAAATTGTGTAAGAAATGACCACGTCTTGTTAGGGTGCTTACCGTGTTGCCTGCACTCAGAAATGGGGGGGTACTATAGTACACCACTTCTGTCCCTCAGGGTACAATCAATGCTTAAGTACCCAAAAAGGACAATTATTGGAGCTCAAAGTAACAATGTGTACCCTTTTGCGACCAAGAAAGGTTCATATACATTTCCAAGGGTACAATGATCATACCCTATAAAGCACTGCCCCAATTACAAGTTACTTTACCCCTAAAAGTACAATTATTTACTTCATTTTCTAAGTGTGTAAGTATGTACAATCACTAGCAGGGGTGGAAGAATTTCAATGTCAGTGTCTCATACAGATTTTTCCAATCTTGACTAAGGTCAGGGCATCACGTAACACACATCACTACTTTCATCGTGTTCATAGTGATTTTAAAAGTGTGGGTGTTCAAGGGGTGAGATGTGAGCACTGCAACCCCCGCCTCCACAACAGGCCAAATTAAAATGAATGCTATGGATTCCTAAATTCTCTTCACCACATTATGGAAATGATATTGGGTTCAGAATTAAGCATTATTACACGCGAGGGTGTGCTTGACCGTCATCATTGTCATGACTGAGATGTGGCCAGGAATGAGGTGCTTGCGCCGAGTTCCGTTAGCATCACCGAAGTTACAAGAATGACGGTCAAGCACACCCTCGCCTGTAATAATGCGATAATACAACTATTACCAACAAAATAAATGTATAATCAAAATGTATTCAAACTGTGGGCATTTCGCTCTCAAAATATAAAAGTTTTTTTGCTAGTATTCTCTCCGTTTCAGTGGAAATACATGAGATCTGATGTTAACTAGTCCTTGTCAGCCAGCCAACTTGGGCTTATGTTTTCTAGACATCGTGATTTCCCAAAACTGAATAAATACCGCACATAGCAACACAAAACTGCTTTGCTAGCTCAATCATGTCGTAACTAGAATATCCGCTGGAAAAAAATCACTTTTTAATGGACTGATAGTTATACTTCTACTGACATCTCAGTCATTTTTAAGCTAACAGGTGCGTGACAGCGACTCGCCAGCACAGCTGATCTTTATGTACAACGAACTTATATTAACAATTATATTTAAATATAGGCAACGGCTTTCCAGCGTCGGCGCCAGAACAAACGTCTATATTTTAATAAACTCACGAGCAGATGTTTCATTTCAGCTGGGGGTGTGTCACTCCAACTTAACGTTAGCTCCAATTAATGTGGCCAAGCAGCAAAAGTAACAAAAGTAACCTGTAATATTAAGGCTGAACAAAGTTATATAATTTCAATCCCACCTTTCGGGGGCTTCAGGCCATTGTCAGTTTACCTCTGAAATAAAGATGACAGTTTTCACAGATGTGTTGATTCATTAAATGTTCATTTCAATGTACAAATGCAAACAAATTGACAAATTAAACCAATGGCCTAGGCAACTAAGATGGGCGGAGTAATATTTTCAGTGATGAGGTATTTTTCATTTGAGCACAGGCTACCCGTGTTGTCTTGCTCATCTGAGAACATTCCAAACGTCTGATTGACCAATCAGATTGCTCGGTCAGATCTACATGTTGCATAATGAACACAGTAGCATCACTCCCTTCTCCTCCAAGATAATTGCCAGCATTGACATACCATCGTATTATGCAATAAATTCAGACTTTTTAGAGTCTGTAAAAATTTTTTTTTTTTTTTACAAAAATAGAAAGAATACGACTTTAATTGTCTTTATTTTATCAATGATACACAAAAGAAAAACTAATCTACACTGCTCAAATTGACCATACACATCGCTCAGTCAAAATCAGTGCCAGCGGGCAGATTGAATGCTGGCTTCCAAAGCAAAGACCCAGCGAGCTCACACACATCTCTGTAACGCCGCTTACATGAGCACCTGACTTGGAAAAGGAGTCAATCTTAATCAGACTTTTCCTTTTGTGCATTTCTGTGTTTAACAAAAAAGGCATAACAAAAAGGGCAATATCCATTTTGAACAATGAGTGCGATTATATGCACATAAATTTTCCTTCAGAATATGACAATATTGAAAATTAGATACAAATAATGAGAACCGCATATTCTTTTTCGATATTCGGAATTAATCCTTAGTCTAAATGTAGCATTTGCCAATTAAGATGTGGGATATACTGAAATTATTTGAGTTTTAGGAGCATTCTTTGGGCGTGTACAGTGCCCTCCGAAATTATAGGCACCCTTACTGAATATGTGGAAACAGGTAATGAATAAAATGTCTCGGCCGTTTATCCTCTTGTTCTTTCACTCAAACTATTCACAAAAAAACTTACCTTTTCATTGCAGTAAATCATGGAAAGAAATTTTGACATCAAATAACTATTTTTCTCCAAAACATGTGCTGCAACTATTGGCATCCATATAAAATCCTACAGTCAAATTCTAACAGACGTATACTTCCATTTATGTTTTACATGCCGACGTTCACCTGTTTGATTACAAAACTCTTCAGTTATCATTCATGACCTCCTGTTTCATGAGGGTATAAATACGAAGTGACATTAGCCAAATTTCCTTTCATTTATCATTATGGGAAAGACCCTCAAAAACAGTAACGGTGAGCAACGAATTGTTGCTGAGCCACAGATGGGGAAAAAACTAGAAGGTGGTTAAACAGTGGTCAAAGTTAGACAAGCCTGCCATTGGTGGAAGACTTCGAAAAATTATTTTTAATTGGAGAGCGCATGGATGCATGTAAAAGGGAATATTAGAGGAATATTCATTTTCTTTAGCCATGTGAGACAGCTTGATAAGATCAATCAATCAATCAATCAATCAATCAATCAATCAATAACCTTTATTGCAGGGAAGTCCCACTGAGACAGAGGTCTCTTTTGCAGGGGAGCCCTGATTACAATAAAACAATTACAATGGAAGGTTAAAGACAAACAGCACACATAAAATACACAAAAGTCACAAACAACAATTTCAGATTAAAGGAATAACAAGTTTTAAACTGGAATAAAACATAATAAAAATTAATTTAAAATATATATATATATATATATATATATATATATATATATATATATTATACACACACAGACACACACACACATAAAAATATATATAAATAAATAAACATATAAGAACATAGGACAGAGAAAAATAAATGAGCAAATCCTACCATAAACTAAAAGCAAATACATCTGGCCTCCAGAAGCAATATATCCAACACTAATTTCTTGAAAGACACGAAGGGGATAAGGCAGTCTAGCTTCAAGGTATCCTGGAAATTATTCCACATACAAGGAGCGAATGCACTAAAAGAGGTACCTCCCAAATTTGTTCTAGTCCTGGGAGCCTATAACAAAAACCATTCTTGTGATCTGGTATGCTGACTTCTGATTTTGATGGATAAGAGCTTAGTAAGATATAAGGGAAGTTTGCCTAGCAAGGCTTTATAAATAAATAAAATACAATGTAGCTTCCTTCTAAAATGAAGGGAAAACCACCCCACAGAATTATATAAAGCACAGTGATGGGTTCGGAAACCATCACCTGTGATGAAGCGCAATGCACCATGATAGATTGCATCCAAGGATCTTAACGTACTAATAGAGGCATGCCTGTAGAGGACATCTCCGTAATCAAGTATGGGTAATATTGTTGCCTCTACAATCCTCTTCCTATTGTCCAAAGAAAAACAGGACCCGTTTCTGTAAAGAAACCTGATTTTTATTCTAAGTTTCTTGGACAGATTGGACACATGCGTCTTAAAATAAAAGTCATGATCCAACCAGATACCCAGATATTTGTAAGACTGAACCTGCTCAATTTGAGCACCAGTCACTGAGAAAATGGAGTCACCTGACATAATTGCATTCTGTGCTGAAAAGATCATGAACTTTGTTTTATCAGTGTTTAAAACCAGTTTAAGATCAGCTAGAGCATGCTGTATAACGTTAAAAGCAGATTGTAAATATGTGAGGGCCTGTAAGCATGTTGGAGCAGAGGAATAAAGCACTGTGTCGTCAGCATAAAAATGAACCTTGCAATTAAGTTACATTACGAGCAATGTCATTTATATAAATTGTGAATAAAATTGGACCAAGAATGGAACCTTGGGGTACACCTTTTGTCACCTTTAAAAATTGAGACTGCGCATCCCCAGAAATAATAGCTTGTGTTCTATTTGAGGGGTAGTCCTGGAACCATGAGCATGCTCTGTAACCAAGACCAATGGAGGACAACTTATTTAATAAGATATTATGGTCTACTGTGTCAAACGCTTTTGCTAAATCAATAAATAGGGCCGCACATTTTTGTTTACTATCCAAAGCTGTTACTAAATCATTTATAACCAATGAAGCTGCTGTAATGGTGCTATGTCCACGCCTGAAACCAGATTGCTGTGACGTTAAAATGTTGTTGGAAGTTAAGAAATTGCAAAGTTGTTGTTTTACAAGAGATTCTAAAATCTTAGCCAGGCATGGCAATTTTGAGATGGGCCGATAGCTGTTTACTGAACTGGGATCACCCCCTTTAAATAAAGGAAAAACATGAGCCGCTTTCCATATACTGGGAATAGACCCAGTTGATAATGACAAGTTAAAAATATTAGTTATTGAATGTGTAATCAGTGGGGCTGCAAGACGCAAAAGACTCGGGACTAAGTGATCCTCTCCAGTGGAATTATTTGCATCTATACGATTTAATTCTAGAAGGACCTCATTCATACTTAATTCCCTGAAAGAAAACAATACTCTAGGATTTTGGGAATTAGTAAATGCACTAGAGCTAAGGTCAGACATATCTCCTTTAGTGGATTGATTATTAATTTTCAAAAAGGTTTCCGGCCGCTATAAAATGTTCGTTAAAAAGTCACAAATTTTGTGCTAATCAGTAATAGGACCAGAATCCGTGTGGATAGAATGAGGTAATGAAGAAGAAGGACTATGATTCAGGGACTTGACAATTTTCCAAAATTTTGCCGGATTACCTTGACATTTAGCCAATGACGTAATGAAATATTCAGATTTTGCCTTTTTTTTTTATCAGTAAGCAGCCTTTATTTCTTAGTTTTCTGAAAACCTGCCAGTCTGTGAGTGTCTGAGTTTCCCTAGCTTTAACTCAAGCTTGATCCCTTACGCGAAGATCATTGGATAAAGCAACTGAAAACCAAGGATTTCTTCTGTTTTTTACTTGGAATCTCTTGACCGAAGCATGCTTATCAACAGCACGATTAAACACAGAAGTAAAATGAGCTAACGCTAGGTCAGGGTCTGGAATAAAACCTGCAAAGCTTAAATCACTCCAGAAAATATCGTGGAGGAAGGCCTGTTCACAGAAATGTTTAAAATTTCTTTTAGCAATAAAACATGGGGGTGTCTTTGAAACTTTCATATCCCTAATACACGCTACTGGGCAGCATTGTCTTTAGAATATTGTCTTTCATGGAATAACGGTGAAAACCGGAATATGTTCTGCATGTAAACGCAGTCAATGCCTAACTCATTAGCAAACTCTCAGCTCAGCACACAATATCAAGCTAGCCAACACCGGCCTGGTTTATTCTGCATGCCAACAAATTCGCTCAGACGAGGGACATTGTAAACTGAGTGCGCAAGAGATGTCTTTAAGAAAGGCTGACATACCGTACAGGCCAGCAGATACTGCCTAATTCCCACGAGACGTCTCGTGTATCTCTCGTGGATTTCTAGCGATAATCTCCTCTGTATGTCGCGTGCTATTATCAAGCTCTTACTCTGCTGAGACAAGCTTCGCTGTAGGCGGGCCGCCGAACCTACACACGTATGCCTAGAGTCTGCCAAATGCGCAACGTAATGTGGTCCGAATTAGGCCTATGCACAGCTGTTACTGAGAATTACTTTTTATATGCGGATTTAATAGATATAATGCTTGTTGCGTTGCTGTTGGTAATCGCTAATCACTAATCCGTGAAAATCGAGGGTGGGCTGAAGGAGAGTATACGATATCCAGAATCGGTTGAAGAATCTCTTTGAAAATCTCAGTACACATGTACCGCTGGTCTGAATAAAACATAATGTGCTACATACATGTAGATTTTAATTTTTCATTTATTTCAGCCTGTTTACTGTTTCATCATTTCATAAGGGCCCCGTTTCAGGAAGCGGGGTTAGTGGTAACTCTGAGTATGTTAGCTGAGAGTTGCAGGAAACTCTGAGTTTTCCGGTTCACAATGCGAGTTCAGCCCAACTCTGAGTCAGGTACCGCGGCAACAAACTCCGTGAAGCTAAACTGCTCGCTGGCAGGTTTTCTTCAAGTAATTCGGAGTTTCTCCTCCTGAAACTGCAGACTGAGGAGATGTTAGACTTGGCGTGTCCGTTCCTTGAAGAGACAGAGGGCATAGAAGCGCAAATACTGAGAAGAAATCTCTGTTAGGAAAGTGTTATCCGACCACGTTTGGATGTTTTATCGTTTCCGGACGAATATTTGTTTGAGCGTTCCGTGTCTCTGTGGAATCTAAAATTTATTTCAACAAAATTTTCAGCCCGCATATTGCTCGTGTGACACACCGAGGACATTCTCTCAGTTCAGAACAAATTGCGCAGCTCTTAGTTTTTTTTCTTTTTGCAAACGGCAGTTTTCATTATCGTTTTGTTTTATTACGGAAAGAAACAACCACGACTTCATTCATTAAAAGCAAAGTCAGTTTATACCATGAGTAAGCTCTTCAAAGAAGCCTACAAAATAATGAATATCTCTCTGGAGTTTTAATTCTTCACAATGCATGTTGGAAAGTCTGCTAATTTGCTGTAATGAATGATCAGCAGTTCATATGTTCCATTCATTCTAAGTCAAAAGACCTCAAGACAGAAAAACTAATGTTTTAAATGTCAAAATTTAAGTCTGAGGAATTATCCTGAAATAAGTTATTTGCATCAGCTTGGAATGAGAAAAGAGATTCCACTTGTATCATCTTAAATAAAATAAGGACAACTTGCATTTTTTTTATTTCTTTGCTTCTTGCAAGAACAAATGCAGTAGTTAATATTTTGTATGTTGTTCAAACAAGTAAAATCATCCACCCATTCTCCCCTCATCCACCTGTAACTGATGCTCCAGCATTTGGATTTCTAATGATTTCTGCATTCGTAATTTAACCTTCATTTGGTTGTTTTTTAATACTCTCGCAGTGACTCGGTCAGCAATTTTCTGCCGCACAAACTCACGCACTTTTGCAGCGGAAACTGTACTTTTTTTAAAAAAAAATAAGAGTTCGTACTCAGCGTACGCCTTTATTAATTTGTCCAACTCTGCTGGAGAAAAGTAAGACGCGCGACTTTTTTTCTCCACCGTTGCCATGGTGAATCCTGTTATCTATATTCCATTGATGAGGGCTTTTAATATCCTCGTGCACAGACCTGACTGTGGCGTAAGTTAAAGCCCAATGTATGCTCGACGCAGTCGCGAATGCGCGAGCTTCGCGCGCCACAAATGACGTAATCACGCACCCGGCGACAGCCGCGCGCGCTGGCACTTCACGAGGTCGCGCACCTCCAGGATTTTGAAACTTTTCGCAAGCGCGCTAGTGTCGCCTACACTCATTGGTCGCCCAGTTCAAAATGCTTCTACTTCTACTGTTTTGTGCCTGATGGATCTACTTCCTATAGTATTTTTTTCCTACTGTCCCTGTATTTGCAGCGAACACTGCAACGGAGAATGCGCCAAGTATAAATGCCTCCGCGCTCTGTTGAGGTGCGCGCGCAATCCGCGAATGGAGCCAGGCGAAGGTATAACTGAGGCTTAACTCAGAGTTGACTGAACTAAGCATTATCACCTGTTCTGAACCCGAAAACTCCGCGGTCAGCAACTCAGAGTAAGTCAACTCACAGTTACAGAACAAACTCAGAGTTTGTTTACCCTGCTTTCTGAAGCGGGGCCCAGGTCATGTGGTAGAGGGAATTTAAAAGCAACATTGTGGATCATTTAGCACCACTGATCTGTCATATTGTCTCTAAAATGTCCCGTCAGAGATTTCGAATACCGTGTTTTGACCCTTCTCTTATATATTAATTGCTTTTTCAGCCCTTTTTATCAGTGTCCCAACTTTTTTGAGACCTGTTGCAGCCAGAAAATTTGAAATTTGTGGATAAAAATGTGAAATGTCTCAGTTACAACATTTGAAATGTTATCTGTGTTCTATTGTAAATGACATATTGGCTTGTGATCTGAAAGTCATTGCATTTTGATTTTATTCACAATTTACACTTCGTCCCAACTATTTCGGAATTGGGGTTGTACATTTAGTTTTTCAGCCACTCAGCTTGCATTTGGAACGGCTGGAGCAAATTTGATTTTAAATAACGAATGTTAGTCGACGCATCACTCAACAAGACAAATTTTTACGAGAAAATTCTAGCTGCATTACCAGCAATGAAAATAGCCATTTTTCCTTGGTTTGTTATCACTGTCAGTGAGTGACAGAAGCCCTGTTTCTGAATACACACGCGTGTTTTTCAGCTATTTCATCTTCACTGGCCTCGTGGGTCGACCAAATGGCTGCAATTGGTTAAATGGCCGTTCAATCAATCTAAATTGACCGCTAGGATTTCATGTATGGGGGACTCATTCGCTAAGCACTTTTTCAAATGACGGTACTTTCATTTGATCAATAACTATCCCAAGGTCAATAATGTTTTTGCAAAAGTGTGGGGGGGAGCTTCTCTGGGGGGGCCAGTGGGGTGGCCAGCGATTCAGACAAACTTCGGTCTACCTCGGTGAAATTTGCCCGAGGAATACCGATGTGGTCTCTGAACCTCAGTGGGCCAGACAATCCTCGGTGTGTCTCAGGTTTACTGAGGTGTTGTCCAAACTTAAGTAAACCAGACAGACTTCGGGATACCTCGGTAAAATTTTTCCAAGGTTTACCGAGTTGGCCTCAAATCTTCAGTAAACCTTGGTGTATTCTAAGTTTTTGTAGGAATTTCTCGGAAAAAGGTGCACTTTCTCGGTTTTTAGGTGCTAGTAGTGACTGCTTTGAATGCGAACGCGTATTAAGTAACTCTTTACATAATATAGCCATCCAGCGAGCTGGCAATTTACCATTAGCTAGGGAAAATCTTGATAATTAATATTAAAGCAATATGATTTGGTTTTTGCCCTAACTTTACCAGGCACCTGTACTAGGCATGAATTTATAGTCATGAGAAAAAGAAAGAAAGCCCTCTTTCAGTTCTATGGTTTTACCTATCAGGACACAATAGAAAATCAGCTGGTCCTAATCAGGTCCTAAAATTATGTAAATGTAACCTGAGGTTTAAAACAACACACATTGATGACATCACTCAAACTTTAATTTAATTCTTTGCTGATAGCAGAATGTGCTAAAGCTACACCTCTGCGCACCGCTGAATTTAAACAGTAGACAGTACTGTTGCTGTTCAGAGCGAGCACTGAGTTGATCTGCATTAAAATTAGGACAATTTAGTGCTCATATTTTCTTCATAGAAATTATATTTCAGTAGGCCTAGTCCCAAGTGATAAAAATGAGAAATGACTTCTACGCCACAGAAATAGAGTGAGAAAAATGCGATTCTCCATGTTTCCGCGGACCTTTGATATCTCAGTGAAAAACCCATTGGCGTCTCTGGAAATGTTTTCTTGAAGGCAGCATATGTTGCCCCAAACTCCTTTTTGTATTAATCGTGCCTTCACTGGAATGCAAGTTACCCTTGCCAAGAGCACTGACTCAACCTCTTACAATGACAGAGCTTGGCTTGCGGACCTTTTCTTTTTTGGTGCGGAGCACACAGTAACCATTTCTTCCAGAGAAGAAAATATTCATTTGTCAGACTACAGGACATGGTTTCACTTTGTGATGGTTCATTGCAAATGCCTCCGAGCCCAGAAAAGTCGTCAGTGCTTCTGGATACTGTGTCAGCAAAAGGCTTTCTGCCTGCTATGTCAAAATTATTTCATAAATATGACTGATTATGATTACATTGATCTTTATGCGATGACATTCAAAAATCATCAGTTATGAACAAGTATCGCTTTCACTGCTTCAGATGAATCAGAAGTAATGCGATCTTGGATAAATGACGTAATCTCCAATGGAACAATCACTGTGGTGAGCATTCAGTTTAATTCACGAGCTAATTCATGCAATGATTTAGTCTGGTGTTGATCGCCAAAAATATGAACAGTCGCATTCAGTAAGTCCATTAAAAAAATATTTGCATAGAATTTAAAGTATTTAAAATACAGCGTGGAGCAGAGCTGCAAGAAAAGACTCACCAGCCCTCCTCAGCATAAGTCACAGTCGACTTCCGTTCCAAGTGCTTCACGCTGTTGAATATATCTCCTAAATCTCAATGGCGAGTAGTTACGTGAGCATTCTTCTGGGACGTCAATGAAAACCAGAACCGTGACAAACTTGAGGTCTGAATATGTAATTGTGTTGATAACAAAAAGCCATTCGTGAGGTATACATCGGGGTCCCGAAGGAGTTTGGAAACCACTGGTCTAGACAGTACTTTACGACAGGGATCACAAACTCAAATCCAGAAGGGCCACTGTGTCTGCTGGTTTTTGGTTCGGTCCTGTGCTTAATTGCTTAATAGAAGTCATTAATTAGCTCAGAGATCTTCAAACCTTGTATATGAGGCCCCGAGTTCACTGCTCATTAAATAGAAATGGCAAAAACCCATAAACACTACGGCCCTCGAGGAATCGAGTTTGAGTCCTCTGCTGTACAAGAATGTATTCAAAGTGATACCCGAATGAGTTATCCTGGAATTGACTCAGAATAACAATCACCAAGTGGCTATAATAACTCAAGTTGATCCCCCTCTATTTATATTACGTGATAATGAGTTTTGGTTCTCAGTCATGATTGAAGCCACATCTGCATCTTTAATGCAAGAATTTACAGACTGCGATAAAAAAATATTTAAATTCTCAAGTGAGAAGTTCAAATTTGAGATATATACTTTCTCTTCAGATCATAAATACTGTTTATCACGCAGTAAAACTAGTGCTAGTAAACACTAATACTAATATTTGTAGAACAAAGAATACCCTTAATGTAAAAACTATATTTTACATTAAGGGTTGATAAAGTACTTATTAACCCTTAATGTACAAACCCCAATTCCAGTGAAGTTGGGACGTTGTGTAAAACGTGAATAAAAACAGAATGCTATGATTTGCAAATCTCATAAACCCACATTTTATTCACAATAGAACATACACGATATACCTGTTGTTGAATGTGAGACATTTACCATTTTATGAAAAATATGATCTCATTTTGAATTTGATGGTAGCAACACATTTCAAAAAAGTTGGGACGGGGGCAACAAAAGGCTGGAAAAGTGAAAGGTACTAATAAAAAACAGCTGGAGGAACATTTCACAACTAAGTAGGTTAATTGGCAACCAGTCAGTAACATGACTGGGTATAAAAAGAGCATTTTAGAGTGGCAGAGTCTCTCAATAAAGATGGGCAGAGGCTTACCAATCTGTGAAAAACTGAGTCTAAAAATTCTGGAACAATTTCAGAAAAATTTTCATCAATGTAAAATTGCAAAGATTTTGAATATCCCACCATCTACAGTACATAATATCATCAAAAGATTCAGAGAATGTGGAGAAATCTCTGCATAAGGGACTAGGCCGAAGGTCAATATTGGATGCTCGTGATCTTCAGGCCCTCAGGCGGCACTGCATTAAAAACAGGCATAATTCTGCACTGGAATTCACTGCAAGGGCTCAGGAACACTTCCAGAAATCACTGTCTGTGAACATAGTTCGCCATGCAATCCACAAATGCAAGTTAAATCTGCATCATGCAAAGAAGAGACCATATGTGGACATGATTCAGAAATGCCGCCGTCTTCTCTGGGCTAAAGTTTATAATGGACTGAGGCAAAATGGGAAAATATTCTGCGGTCAGATGAATCAAAATTTGAAATTCTTTTTGGAAAACACGGACGCCGTGTCGTGCAGGTAAAGAGGAGAGGGACCAGCCAGCTTGTTATCAGCGCACAGTTCAAAAGCTCGCACCTCTGATGGTATGGGGTTGCATTAGTGCCTATGGCATTGGCAGCTTACACATTTGGATAGGCATTATCAATACTGAGAAGTACATAGAGGTTTTACAACAATGTCTCTTTCAGGGAAGGCCTTGCATATTTCAGCAAGACAATGCTAACCCACACACTGCATCCATCACAACAGCATGGCTTTGCTGTAGAAGAGTCCGGGTGCTGAAATGGTCATCCTGCAGTCCAGATCATTCACCAATAGAAAACATTTGGTGCACATAAAATGAAATATCTGGCTTAGAAGACCCAGGACTGTTGAGCAGCTAGAATCCTACATCAGACAAGAGTGGGACAACATCTTTCTGTCAAAACTCCAACAATTGGTCTCCTCACTTCCCAGATGTTTACAGACTGTTGTTAAAAAAAAAAAGAGGGGACGCTACACAATGGTAAACATGGCCCTGTCCTAACTTTTTTGAGATGTGTTGCTGCCATCAAATTCAAAATGAGCCAATATTTTTCATGAAATGGTAAGATGTCTCACTTTCAACATCTGATATGTTGTCTATGTTCTACTGTGAATAAAATGTGGGGTTATGAGATTTGCAAATCATTGTGTAAAACGTGAATAAAAACAGAATATAATGTCCCAACTTCATCGGATTTGGGGTTCGTACTTAACATCACCACAACTGAGATAAATTAGTAGCTACAAGACCGTAAGCTGAGTACCAATGACAATCACAGCTGCACTGAGATTTGTTATATCAAATAGTTCCAAACCTGGACTAGGACTGGACTGTTCCCAAGCTAAACAAACATTTTACTGCATATGGTGGTAACTGTAAATTCTCTTTGTACTTACATCTTGGCACTGATATATACAAAACTTTTATTTCAGACACCCACTTCAGAACGGGAATGGCTGGAAATCGCTCAAGACTTCCATCAGAAGTGGCCGTTTCCAAATTGCCTCGGCGCCATTGATGGAAAACACATCATCATACAGCCACCAGCACACAGTGGAAGCACGTTCCGTAATTACAGGACGACACAGACGTTTGAACTATATTCTGAGAGGGGGGGCGGGATTTTTGATGGGGGTTTGGGCTCATATATGTACGCACCGTGTTTTTGAACAAGGATTTAATTTTAAGCAGGATACTTTGATTACCACACAGTTATTAAAGGCTGTATCGGCGATATGACGTCACTATTGTTGACACTTCAAATGTTCTCAAAACACAACAGAGCCGCTCGCCCCTCTCCTTCAGAAGCTTGGAACATGAACGCGCTTTTCTTAAAGTGAAACTTCTCAGTAAAGCTGCTTTCACCAGACCTTGAAAAAGGAATTTTCGCGCGACAGATTACATTCAAAGTCAATGCAAGGCGCGTCTTTGCATTGACTTTGAATGAATCTGTGGCGCGAAAAATTCTTTTCAAGGTCCGTGTGAAAGCAGTTGAAGAATGGCTCACTCAGCTGGGTAAATGGCCGTGTACAGCTCGTTGTGATAAACGCCCGGTATCATTCCAAGCTGATACAAATAACTTATTTCAGGATAATTCCACAGACTTTAATTTTCACATTTTAAAACATTAGTTGTTCTATCTTGAGGTCTTTTGACTTGGAATGAATTGAACATACGAACTGCTGATCATTCATTACAGCAAATTAGCAGACTTTCCACCATGTAGGGCCTATTGTGAAGAATTAAAAACTCCCCAGAGTGTTATTCATTAGCCTATTTTGTACTTTGAAGAGTCCACTCGTGATAGAAACTGACTGTGCCTTTAATGAATGAAGTCGCGGTTGTTTCTTTCCGTAATAAAACAGAACGATAATGAAAATGCCGTTTGCAACAAAAAAAAAAGAAGAGCAACGCAATTTGTTTTGAACTGAGAGAATGTCCTCGGTGTGTCACACGAGCAATATGCGGGCTGAAAATTTTGTTGGAACAAATTAGGCTATATATTCCACAGAGAAACAGAACGCTCTAACAAATATTCGTCCGAAAACGATAAAACATCTAAACGTGGTCGGATAACACTTTCCTAACAGAGAATTCTTCTCAGTATTTGCGCTTCTATGCCCTCTGTCTCTTCAAGGAACGGACACGCAACCGCAGTCTGCAGTTTCAGGAGGAGAAGAAACTGAGTTATTTGAAAACCTGCCAGCGAGCAGGTTAGCTTAACGGAGTATGTTGCCGCGGTAACTGACTCAGAGTTGGACTGAACTCACATTGAGAACCGGAAAACTCAAAGTTTCCTGCAACTCTGAGCTAACATACTCAGAGTTACCACTAACCCCGCTTTCTGAAATGGGGCCCAGCTCTATTCACCTCAAGTAGAAACAAGGCGACCTGGGCGTCAGAATTAAAACCATTCAACTCCCGGAATTCTCTCCAACGTTGGTATGCTTTCCCTATGTTTATTCGGGACTTCGCATAGCTGCGATCGCGATCCTTTTTCCTTGACATGCACTCGCTCGAGCGTCTCTTTTTCGGTTTAGCTTCGCTCAGACGCTTAGCAGACTCAGTGTGAGCTGCGGAAAAGAAATGCAAAATCCGCTTCTGTGACATTGTCTGGACCATTGCTTGAATTTACCGCCTTTGCTAGCTAACAGGAAACAAACAATGCGCGCCCTTACGTATCAAAACAAAGGAGACGTTTTCCAAATTGTCTCTGTAGGCTACATCTGGCACATGTCATTAGGCTGCATACACGATAAAGAAAGCATATGTTTTTATATGGTATGAAAGACATAGGCCTAAATGTAAGTCTGACACATTTGAATTCACATTCTTTATATATACGTATATATATGTATATGTACATGATGCTCCCGTTTTCAAAGGTGCACAGTAACGATGAACATATACTTCGCTACAGTATTTAAGTAGTTTTTTTGAGGATTTGTACTTTAAAAAAAAAAAAAAAAAAATCTTAAGTAAACTGGGACTTTTACTCTCCTACATTTAAAAGATAAGTATACTTTCACTTCGTTACTTTGACACTGGCAACTTAGTTACTCGTTTCAAATTAAAATATTAATTTAATTCATCATTTACGGATTATCTGGATTTGGCGTATTCGAGAAGAACAACGGTGTATCTTTGTGCAGATGTGTCCGCCAGTGGACGTGGAGCTGCAAATTTATGCACGCAGTTACAATATTCTATCACTAGATGGCACACCAGGATCAGTTATTGAATATTCACAACTGCCAGTAAACTCAAATAAGAAGAAGTGACTCTTCATTCCCCCCAATATCTGTGCTTTTTTAATTTCAGTGGGACTCTCCAGTATAATAAAGGCTAAATTAAATAATTATTTTGTGTATTTGTATCGTTTTGTCTGTCACAAACAAGAGATGTTGTGGTACCACCTCTGACATCGGATCGGAGCAGGGTTTGTTTCATCCAAAATACACTACATGGAGGGCAGAGAGCCCCCACTCTCCCGTAACAAGTTACAAGTCATTTCATCCAACCATAACCGTCCAAAGCTGTTACACTGAGGTAAAAAATTATCCATAAAGCAAATATCCTACACAGTTCCTCGACTTTAATAAGCAGTTATAGTAAAAAAATTAAGTGATGAAGTGATTACCTGATTTCGGGCTTCCACTTCCAGCTCTTCTTTGTCGTGTGGACACAATAGCATTCGCGCGCGTGTGGAAGACGTGATTACGGCGCTGCTATTTCACCTGGCAACAAGAAATACTATTTTCTGATTGGCTGATAGGTTGCTGATTCAAGCAGAGCCGTCTGCCTTCGCCTTATCCATTCATAGATTACTAATCTCTTCTATACAGTTTATGTTACTAATGCGCGGCGAGTTTTATCACTTCTCAGCGTGAGAAATGTCATGTGTGGCGTGTGAGCGTGTGAACTTATTGAAATGCGTGTGTCTCACGCTCAATGCGTGAGACTTGAGAGCCCTGTAATATAAAAAAAATAATAAGACTTGGGGCAGTATGGGGCTGATGGAGGGGGCGGGGGGGAGAGAGAGGGGGGCGGCCCTTCTAGACTCATGACACATTTGTTTGGTTTCTTTGTGTTAAAGAAAGTCATTGACACTTAACCCTCCTATTATGTTCAAATTGATAAATCATTTTTGGTCTGAGGTCAGCTTGATCTGCACAGTGTAAAACCACATAAGATGTTTGTAACTGAAAGTGTTATCCAATCTTCCCTCAGCTCATTTATGCCTTTCAATTGACCATTTCAATAGCCAAGTAAATTAAATACGGCTCCCCCATCCTCCCCTTATACTGTATATCAAGCATTGATTTTACATGATTATTGCAAAATGAATGAGACCAAATGTGAATTGAATGAGAAATTAATTTGAACATGCCCCCAGTCTTAGGCAACGCTACAAAAACAAGTTCAAAATGATGGTTTTATGTAGTAATTGATCCTGGGGTCAAAATGACCCAAACAATACCAATGCTTACAACGTGTACAGCAGTGGTAGCCAGCTGGTGTGCCAAGACACGTCCCTTTATGACAGCAATTAGTCCTGGCTAGTTCTCATTTTCCTTTATTGACGCGTTTTCTAATTATCGTAATTGGCAACTGAAGACACGGTTTCTCTCCATATGTGATCTAACAACGATGAAATCATGGGCTAAATTCAGTACAGAAAAATAATTTACTTATTAATAGGCCAATGCTTCGTGTTGATTGAACTGGTCCGTGTTCCAATGAAACGCGGACTTTCACTCTCGGTATTACGTGGGTTTATAAAAAAAAATGTGGCACTTGGCAGTTCAATAGGCTATAAAAAGCGTGCGGCTCCAGCTATTTGCATGAGAGTCAACAGGTGTGCAATTTTGAATAACTTTGATTTAAATACAGCAAATACGCGTCCAGATGAATTATTGTCGTCTTACCTAATCGGGGAGAACAAGCAGCACCTGTTAAGTGTGGAGTGCTCTTGGAGTGAACCTTCTGTTAATCATGAAAATGACTGAGAACAGGTCAGGACTAATAATTGTTTTAAACGGATGTTTTGTGCAACCCAATTCTCTGTTCTTGTTCTGCAACTGTACTGAATTTTTCCCATGATTTAATCGCTGTTAGATCGCATATGGAGAGAAACCGTGTCTTCAGTTGCAAATTACGATAATTGGAAAATGCGTAAATAAAGAAAAATGATTGAGAACTAGCCAGGACTAATAGCTGTCATAAAGGGATGTGTCTTGGCACACCCGCTGGCTACGCCACTGGTGTACAGAACATAAATTTTTTTAAAATAAATTCATGTTTTACCTGTAAAGTTAGGAAAAAAAACCTAGCTGAAAAAAGTATGTTGACAATGTTTTTAGATGTCATTGAGCACTGAGTCGGGTCAAATAGACCCAGAACATTATAGAAGGGTTTAGTGCTTTAACTCTGCTCTTTTTATTTATGTAAATAAAGAAAAATATATTTTCAGAACTTGTGTCTTTTTCTTATTATGTAAAATGTCAACATTGAGGATGACATTGAATGTGTCTTGAAAAACTTGCAGCTACAAAACGTAACACTTCACATCTCTTAATGAAATATAAATTAATTACAGGCTTCAGCTAGCACTTGATTGCAATAGCAAATTAAGTTTATTTCTCTCATAAATTATCAAAAACAGGAATAAATGCAATATTTACTGACTCAAGTAGAGTATAACAAGTAGCCTCTGAATTGCCACATACCATCATAGAAAGATGACACCGCTAGTATTTGAAAATGACACAAGCAGTGGAGTGTAAACATGAACTTGCAGCAGTAAAGGAAAGCAGCTTAACACTTAACATCTCTTAACCTTGAGATGAAACAGAAATAAGTTAAAAAATAACTTAAGAAATAAACTAGCACTAAATTGCCACAGTAATAAAGTTCTTTTTTCCAGATAAATCTTCAAAAACAGGTACAAATAAAAATCATAGGTATTTTCTGACTGAAGTATAACAAGTGGCATCTGAGCTGCCACATATGCATCAGTAAGAAAATTTTAACACTGCTAGTGTTCTGAAAATGAGACAAGCAGCAAAATATAAACATGAAATACCTCAAGACATCAGAACACAGATCTGTTGTGAAGAATCTGAACGATTATTTTTTTGCTATATTCAAACCCTACATTGTGTTGTTGTCATCATCCTCTATCATTCTCCGGAAGCTAGTCTGACCGCTACTGAGAAGGGGCTGGTACCGATTTATGAGGTAGTGATTGTGTGGATGTGTAAGTGTGTAGAGAGGATGGTTGTGAGGGGGGATCTGTACAGTTGAGGGTGGATGATATGTTGGTGGCAGAGGGTATGAGATGGATGGCATCACATCAGGACGAACACACTCCTGAGCCTCATACAGATCATTCATGATCTTCCTCTCAACCCTAGTCTATATGACAGGGTTTTTAATAAACCTCAACTCCTCTGTAACTTGTGCTGCAGAGGTGCTGTTGCTGTTCGCCTTCGGCCTGCTGCTGCCTGCCTGAAGAGTGGTAGACATCTGCTACAAGATGTTCACTTTCTCCAATTCAAGGGAATCATCAGACTGGTTTTTCTTTCGCTCTTTGGTAAGGTTGGGATGTGCAGGACTATAATGTTCATCTTCATTCTGTGGAGTAGATAATTGAGAGGCACTTGCTGGCAGCTCCACAGTGACTTCGATCACTGGTCGGGTCCTCTGCAGCCAGGGCATCTTTAACTGATTAGTGAAGCTGTAATGAAAGGATAAAATCTTTGTGTATCTATATAGGTTTATAACAGGATTACCAAAAAATTAAAACTATTAAAAGGCATTAATAACTGTCAACAACAAAAAGCTACTGTAATAGCACTTGCGCTGCTTTTGGTGGCACGTTGAGTGACATGTTGTCTCAAAAACATCAGCGACCTCAGCATCCATTTTTGCCTCCGTGTTAAAGACAAATCCCCACTTCCACTGGGTTTGCCTTTCAGTAGCTTGGTGTACGGTGTTCTTAACATTGTGGTTCCTTCTCTTGCTCTCTTTCACACACACAAACACACATACACGCGCGATTCACTCTCTCATAGTCACACGCACATAGTACATTCTTCTATCAAGCCAATATTATGTTGATCAAGCTAAATGAGGCTAGCTGTTATCTACCAGGTAACTTCATTGCGGTGGTGATTTTTTCCCAACTCTTCTCCTTGTCGTTGCGATTATGATTGGAGAACACATTATATAAACGCTCATGTTGTTGCAGTAAATGAACAAGTTTGTCCTCCATTTCTGAGGTCCATCTCACTTTCAGCTTTGTGTTTATTACCACCATTGTTCGTTTGTTTTGCTTCCATCTTCAGTCAACGAGCTTTCTAATTGGATATCGTTCGTTCCACGTGACAATCCAAAGAGTCCGTGCTCGGATGTCCTTGGGGTTTCACCCCAAACAACAGGATTTCAGATAGTAAATTTTGAACATGTTCATTATTTATGATTGTCTGCTGCGACCCGATTTGGGGCAGTAAAATAATTGCTTTGACGCCACACACTTGAGGATTATTTGGATAGATAGTCGGCCAAAACAAGCCTAGAATCGGGCCACACCCCCTGAGCGTCAGGGGAGAGCAAATCGGGCAAGAAATCAGGCATTTTATCCTATGGTGTGTGGCCAGCTTTACACCTGTGAATCAACAGATAATTATCGAGAAAGAGTAATGATGGCACGAACTACAGGTGTGCTTTTACGCAGCATGATATCTGCAGCTACAAATCTGCCTTTATTTCAGGGAGAGACTGTTTGCATTGAGAACTTATTACTGAATGCTGCAAGGGATGTATTTACGTATGTATTGTATTTTCAATGGTAGGCTAATATGTTTACTTCAAATCTGATGGCTATCAAGGACAGTAGAGTGACACAGTATAAATACCATGTTGAATTTTTCCTTCAGAAAACAGATTTTGTTCACTACAAAATTAGCATATCTTTGGGCTATAGTGGTCTTAGCATGCTGCTTAGACGGAAACAATTCCCCCCCCCCGAGAGATCATTATAATTCACTGCTAGATAGATGCTATAGGTGTTGCGAGACTCAGGTGGACACCAGGCACGAGACAGCAAGACTGGATTTAGAATATTTATTATAAAAGAAAAGAGACAGGCACGATGGCCAAAACAAAAAACTTGGCCCAAAGGGTTGTAAAAATCCAATGAAGAAATGCTTCACAGAGCAAGAAAACAAAAGTACAAAACGAGAGAAACAAAAAGCTAGTGATGGGACAAATGAACTGAGGCTTTGAGGCGTGTCTCGAGCAAAAGTGGGCATGTCAAGTGAAGCCTCGCTTCAAGGCTTGTGTCACTTCCAAAAGAATCATGTGACTGATGACAAACGAGGCCTCGGTTTGTGGAGAGTACGTCATTAGTTCGTTCAACGTATCGCTTCCTCATAAATACGCTTCGAATCTCGCGCCAGACTGTGGGTGTTGTCGGCATTTGTAGTAAGTTGGAGCGAGTTGTAGTGAGTTACATATTATTATTTTCCCCATTGTAGGGCATTAACGTGAGTGTGTCAGTCAAAGGCTGGAGGAATATTGTCCAGCAGGAGAAACCGTCTCAACCCAAGCACACTTGAGAAACTTGTGTTTTTGAATAAAAATGATTTAAAAAAGTGAAGTCTCATGATGGTGTCATTGCTATTTTAATTATGAACAAATATACTTACGCAATTATGTCCATATACTTACACATATACATTGTGGGGAAAATATTAATCAATATGGCCAAATATATATGTTAACCTCATTTAATCAAGTGTATTAATGTATTAATAATCACCAATCAACTAAAGCATGATTGTATTATTTAGTCATTATATTGATCACATATATTGATTCATTGTACTTATATATCTGAAATACTGTATTAATCATATCGTTAAATCATTGTATTAATCATAGAGTTGTATGTAGAAACAAGAACTAGATGCTGTGAACTAAATCAGTATACCCAAGGGAATGCACCTACACAATGAAGGTGCCTATACATAGGAAAGAGGCCCACCATATAAATCCTTGCTATGCACAGAATGAATGACAAGTCATGTAAAACCTTTGGAAGGATCATAAAAGTTTACTATTGTTTTGGCAGTTGGCCTGTTGAGAACGGAACGTTTAGAGCAGGTCACAGAGTGTAAAAGAAACCTTCTGTTCTGCAGAACTACTAAAATAAGGTAGTAAAGAGGTGAAGCGGGGTTGAGACCTCTGGCAAGAATACAAAAGATGACTCGAGTGGCAAGGCCTTGAGTAAAATAGGAAGAGGAAAAAGCTGCAGAGCTGTTATATGTTGAGCAACACCATGTTAGGTAGAGGTCAAAATATCTTTAGATAAAGGGGAAGGGGGTATGGCGGTTGACTCTAAAGATGGAAAAGACTGATGCATGAGTGACGTGAAAGCACCTCAAGGACAGCAAGAAAGAGACGAACTATAAAGATGGGGACTTGGAAAGTCTCGGGGCACTCTTGGGTCGGGGCACTCTTGGGCCACTCAACCCTTGATTGCCCTCTGATCCTGCGCGACCAGAGCCCCTGCACCCGAAGATGCTTCGCTACCCTGCTTGCTCTACTTCAACTCTTTGCTGAAGATCATCTGACTTTGTATCATCTGATGGTTTCATGCCTTTTACCTTTGTCTAATTACATGCATATGAATTCATCTGATTGTATACTGATTTGCTTCCTGATTAAATACTTGAACCATTATGCTGCTAAAAACTGTGTTTGGGTCCTTCATTTAAAAGGTCAACGCTAACCAGTACGAATTCCTTAACAACATACTATAGAAATATCCATTGTTTATTGTTACTGCACACAAGTTTTTCATACATTTCAGCTCAGGTGATGGTGCTGTTCATTGACTGTTATTTGTTCTTTTGCCCAGCAGATGGCAGCATTCAGTGTTTCATTGAGGCCTCGAGTACTGAACCTTTTGGTGAAGCAATGGGGTGGAAAGCCTCAGTGATTCATGAGGCTTCATTTGACCATCACTACAAAAAGCCACTAGAAACTCTTGGGAAGAAAATCAATGAACAAAAATAAATGAACTCGGCGATGGCACAAGGAACATGCGAAAATACCAAACAAGAGCTATGAAAAAGACTATAAATGCTGCAAGCAAAAACACACAAGGCAAGAACATGAACGTGGATAACGAGGGAAAACAAGACTTCTGTCTGCCAGCCCACTCCAACCGCTCCCCAAATATAGCATGTAAATGAGATGCATGTAAACAGTAGGCTAAACATGGGTGTCGACAATTAGGCTATTATTTTTTTTTTTGGGTGGGGGACTTGTTTTCCGTGTTCTTTTTTATCTTTTCGTACTTAAAAGTACACGGATAAGGAATTGTAAATCAACAATATTTATGCTCTATTATTTGGCAAAGCTAAAGAATAAGCTCTACGATTGCCTTACCCTTTATATAATCGCTCAGTTACCTACGTTTTTGTTTCATTCAAAGAAAAAGCGTTCGCATCCAGCTGTGCCTGTGAGTCTGACTCAGGTCTATACCTGGAAGAAACTAGTCGTGATATGCATATATGAATATATATGTATGCTTTGTGTATTAAGATCGGAACAACTTCATTCTAATTTTTTACATACATTTATGTTGCAGTGAAATAGGTTTGGGTTTATTGGCCCAGCTGCTATGACTTTTGAAAAATTAGAATTATTCGGGAAATTTTATTACCTGATGCCTCTCCAACATTAGCTGAAGTAGGAGAACTAGACAAACTTTCTTCAGCAACAGTATCATCAAGTCCATGACCATGTTCCGTCTGTGATTGAGATGTTCGGTCAGTAGAATCTGTATCCATCTTGAGGAATGCTGTACTATAGGCTAAACATGCTAAAAGGGAAATGAAAAGATTCCTATAGGGTCTATTATTTCATATCATGCTGTTTATGTGGGGTCGATCTCATTACTGTCAGCATTAATGCATACACATCTACTGTCAGCATGAAGGAATGCACATCTGCTAAACCCACAGAAGATGGCTACATTATTTTTTATACCAAATCTTAGACAGTTATAACTGGCTAAGATTTGGCATAAAAGACAATGTAGCCATCTTCTGTGGGTTTTCTCTGCATGCATTCCTACCTGCACCAAACTGAGTCACTACCTTTGGGGATGTGGTAGGCCGAACTTATTTGGATAATACGGATGAGGTGGAAGGGAAATCCAAATAGTAATATATTTCTGCAATCAACACGAGTGAATCAGTGCTGTGATGTGTATGCATTGACATGTACTGGGTATGTTTCAATGAATCAGGTACCGGTGATAAACTTACCCAACTTTTGAATGATGTTAGAAACTCGTAACCCTAGTCTTATCTACAAACCCCAGGGAAAATCATGCCTTAAGTTGTGGATGTGATGTCAGGGGTCACTAAATGATCATATGCAAAAAGAATTTGGGTTGTACTCGAAAGTGTGAATAAATCATTAATTAGCCGTTAATTAGTAATCGTCTTAATTAGTAACCCCATACATTTTTGTGTCTTAAGTTGCATTATTTTAGTTTGGGGTCTGTTCTAAATTAAACTGACTTGAAACAGATGTTGTACTTGAATCTTTTTTTAAAATGGATACTTGGGTCAACTTTTGGGACCCTTAGGGACCAAAGCCCAGGGATGTGCAGCTTAAGATGCCCCATTCTTTCATTCGTAGGCTAATTACAATGCACTCAAACCTTTTGTACTCAACATTATGATTAAAATCCACCTAGCTCTCAGACTAATGGCTCACAACACGTCATAAAACGATCAATCTTTGCCCATGGTGACCATTCATCATTTCCGATCCCACCCAACGCCCTAAGACTTCCAGATCGGGCTAAAATCGGGCTGAAATCGTGTAATCTTATCCCGGCATAACATGTTTAATTTTTTTATGTCTCCCACGACAGGTAGCGTCGCTTCTATGAAGTTGACCAATAGGAGCATAGCTGACAGCGCTCTGCGGGAAGAGATGAAGCCGCAGTGCGCATATCTGTGACCATAGCCCAGAGAAAGAAGAGTGATGCTGTCATAGCAGTGAAATGGAGGAAAGGTTTGTCGTCATATGGCAACAACACCTGTGCTTACTTGATATTTTTTTCAAGGGACTACATCATGACTGAGGGAATAAAACTGATTTCTGGCGAGAAACAGCTGAGACACTTCAGCAAACTGGCGAGTACTGCCAGTAGCATTATGCTAGCAACTCTGTGATAATATTTTGATTCGTGCCCACAATATTCCAGTTTCTGACTGGGGTATTGGTGCACTCTGGTGATGCAGTGACTCATGTAAGCAACATTAACTGATTAAGCTCTTTTTCCGGCTATGAGAAACCCTAATAAAGATAGCTGGGTTGCGCCAATAATAGCAGGAATATTTTGACATGTTTATACCTTACCCCGGTTACTACTGTCTGTACAGGCTCTGAAAATGCTTAGTTTTAAAAGAATTATGGGAAAGGTTATACGTCATTCCTTGAAAAATACGGTGCACGTCCAGAGTGGTGACAGACTGCAAATGGCGGTTGGTCGAAGAGCTTTGTGTAGTATGTCAGATCTCTCGGCCACGTAATGTTATGGCCGGTTGAATAAGGAGGCCAAGTGCAACGACCAGAGAGAAAGGGAGTAGCACGGACACAGTACAAACACAGAGAATAATACAGACCAAACGAAAGTACTCCTGCCTGCCGAGAATCACGTCGCCTAGTCTGCTGGACACACTGGGGATTCCTGTGATTCATCCAAACCACAAACAGATGTTCAGCCCCCTCCAACCAATGGCGCCACTCTTCTAACACCAACTTAACAGCTAACAACTCCCGGTCACCAATGCTGTAATTCCGTTCAACCGGCGACAACGACCGGGAGAAGTAGGCGCATGGGTGCAACTTATTGTCCCGAAGGGGGCGCTGGGACAAAATGGCACCTACCCCGACCTCCAAAGCGTCAACCTCTACCACAAATGGGAGGGAGGGGTCGTGCAAAACGACAATATGTCCAGAGCTAAGTCGATTCTTCAACTCCTGAAAAGCAGCCTCCGCTGCAGGAGACCAGGCAAACGACGAGGAGGAATTCCTCAATCAATCAATTTTATTTCTATAACACATTTACAGACGGCTGAGCCGCACCAAAGTGCTTCACAAGAAAGTGCTTAAGTAAAAAAAAAAAAAAAAAAAAAAGGAAATACCTAAGGCAAAAGGAAAGAAAATTAAAAGACATTGACTATAAGAAATAAGGTAATGCAATTAAAAATAAAAAGAAAAAAGAAAAGATAATTTAAAAGGTAACTGTGGAATTACCATGGGACACTATTCACTGGCACTTGAAGAAGGAGACACTAATCAAAGGCAAGTGAAAAGAGGTGGGCCTTTAAATGGGACTTAAAAATATTCAGTCTGGGCTGCACGGATGTGGAGGGGGAGGCAGTTCCAGAGTCTGGGGGCTGCTACTGCAAAGGCTCTGTCCCCCCTGGTTTTTAGCCTGGACCTGGGCACTTCCAACAGCAGTTGGTCAGCTGACCGTAGTGCTCTGGAGGGTGTGTCGTAAAAGATTGGACAGGTACGTGGGGGCCAGACCATGGAGGGATTTATAAACAGACGGTAGAAGTTTAAAATCAATGTGATAACGGATGGGGAGCCAGTGGAGTGATGCGAGGGCCGGGGCGATGTTTTGTGCTTTTTTGTGCAAGTGAGGAGTCGGGCGGCTGAGTTCTGAACCAACTGCAGGCAGCGAAGCTTTTAGAAAGCCTCTTAGAAAGCGCAATGATGGGGGCAGCCACAGCGCTAAAATTGCGAATAAACCTCCTATAAAAATTAGCAAAGCCCAAAAATTGTTTAACCTCCTTAACATTCTGAGGGGCATGCCAATTCTTAACCGCTACCTCCTTGTCAGGGAATAGTTTGATCCTATCAAGAGCCAATGCAGTACGTTTCTCCTTGTTTCGTTCGCGGATGCGATTATCAACTCGCACCGCAGTACGAACCAACCAATCCAAAGAAACACAAGGCTCTAATGTAACCAGAGCGTCCTTAACCTTCTCAGCCAAAGCGTGAACAAACACTGTCATAAGAGGTGCTTCTGGCCACCCTGTCTCTGTGGCTAAGGAGCGAAACGACAAATCAGAAATGCTATTAGCACCCTGCTTCAAATGCATTAGACGCGTAGCTGCGTCCTGACCATATACATCCTGATCAAAAACATTAATCATTTCTCTCACGAGAGTTTCCACTGAATTTACTACCGGCGATTTAGCTCGAATGAGCGGCCCCACCCAAGTGAGGGCTGTGCCGGTCAACAGTGATAAAATAAACGAAACCTGCGATTCCTCATTCGAGAACAGTGAGGGTTGCGCTTTAGAAAGTATTTTACTTTGAGCAATGAAATCTTAACATCTTCCTGCCTCGCCTCCATATCTTGGGGGTAACTCAAGTGTTGGCTCTCGTGGAAGGTGTACTGATTGTGCTTGTGAAACACTTTGTGTAATCTGAGCAGACAATGCTCTAATACACTCAGAGAGATTTATTAGAAGACTATCCTGTCTCTGCATAGCCTGCTCCTGAAGGCGAATTCTCTCCGTCAGCTCCGCCTGCCGACTGTCTAAGCTAGAAAGACCCTGGCTTTACGCAGTAAGGACAGACTGCTGGTCAGCGACAATGCTCTCTAACGTAGCCGCTGCAGGCGACTCCATGTCTGGCTAGAGTGTTCTGTAATGGCCGGTGGAATACGGAGGCTAGGTGCAACGACCAGAGAGAAAGGGAGTAGCTCGGACACAGTACAAACACAGAGAATAATACAGACTAAACGAAAGTACTCGCGCTTCCAAAGGTCGAATAATAGTCTGAAATACGGAAGCTAAGCGAGAAAGGAAAAAGGGAGAAGAAACTCCAAAAATAACGAGAAGATAGAAAGTCAAACAAATCCTGACTAAAGATATTTTAGGCTATAGTGCGTAGCTACAAACAGACACTCTACCGAAAAAAGAGTGCCGGACTTCCTCTTTATATAGATTCTGGGAAAGCGCCGCCCCAGCTCAATCAGCCAGCTAGGTAAAGAATTCGATAGCCCAGGAATAAATCGACATCGCCAGGAGAACAGAGCCGCAAAAACACAACAGAAAAGTCCAAACAACACGCATAAACATCCAGAACCATGACACGTAATGCAAAGAATTTATAACTCTATCGCTAAATCTGACATAGCGATCTTGAGAACAGACAAAAACATTGTGTAATCTTATCCCGGCATAAAACACAACAGCACAGTGCGCTGCACTACGGTGGCTGATTTATTCCCATCATCACCATCATCATGCAGGCAAGATTATACAAGTGTTGAAACACTTGAAACTCATACTTTCATCGCGTTTACCTCAACGTCATTTGATATATACATTCGAATATTCAACATTCACCTATTAGCAGTAAATATGCTGAAGTCTGACACATAAAACCAGAGATTAACTTGAGATTGTTTTTAAGTCAAAAAAACAAATTTCTCCCCCCACCCCAACCCCTCATCGATGTTCACAGACATTTAGGAAGAAACTAGAGAAGTTAATAACCTCAAAATAGCAAAAGGCACATCTGCACGACCTGATGCAAATGTGAGCCAATTTTCATGGAAATATATCAGACGGTTTCCGAGTTATCGTCCGGAAATGGTGGGAACGCAGACGTGCGCTCACACAGGAAACCAGACAAAAACAATATGTCCCCCCTGCCTTCGGGTGGAATAGGTGTATGTACCAGCATGTCGCACCTTGAACCTGCAACTAAGCAGACCGTGGCTGTTTAGAGTGCCTTTTTCTAACATCAGCTCAAGGGTGCCAACTTACCATCTCCAAATCTCTTCATTCTTCATAATTATTCAGTTTGGAGCTGGGAATAGGGAAATCAGTCATGACCTTGATAGTTAACCCTCCCTTGCTGAGCAGGCCACGCTCACTTTTCTGTGCCATATTGAGCGGTAACAAATTTGACTGCTCCGTATTTCAACCTACATGGAGGGGGAAGTTTTTTTTATCAATTATTCTTGAAACTAGAGTTGGTGGACTGCAACTTGAAGTGAAAAAAATCCTGGGACCTCCAGGTAGGTTGACGCTAGCGCTGTCTAAAATCATAAGTGATGCCATATCCGACACATGGAAATTGGGTCCTAATTCCATCCTACATAAAGGTCCCAAACAAATTACAACTGATTTCCAATCTTTGCATGCCAAACGTCAATAATCAGGAATAAAGGTTTTGGGGCCTTTGTGCAGGAAGGGGAATAAGGGACCAAAAGTGGGGTAGATGGATGTGGTCACCCAACTTCGAGCCACGCCCACTAAAACCTATATGGCCCCCCAGGTGGACCATCACCAGTATCTGCTTCATCCACGTATGAACTTTCAATTTTGCCAATAAAAAGCTTGGGACCTTTTCATTCCATGCAGATATAAAGCCTGATTCATGCTTCTTGCGGTCGGCGCGGTCAGCACGGCCTACACGGTGAAATGACGCAATTGCGGCCAAGGCGACAGAGCGCAGAGGGTCCGCGGAGGCTCTGAACGCCGAGCCGCGCACCTGGAGGAGTTTGTAACAACGCGGCCGGGGTCGCACAGACCGCGTTGCAATGATTGGCTAGCTTCAGGACCCGGAAGTAAGTATACCTATTAAAATTAAAAATGAAAAGCTTCAAAGAAAAGCCAGCTGTACGTACAAACAGCGGAAAATACAAACATCTTTAGTACAGTTCCTGTCGGATCTACAAGGATGCTCATTGCCAGACATCGGTGCAGGAACTGCCGAAATGCAAATCATGTCAACTTAGTTTTCGAAAGTTTCAAGTGACCCAATTATCGTAATAGTGGAGAAAGAGCGGCCAGTAATATTTGTTTTGACAGCGACGCACTGTCTAATCTAATTCAAAATAATCGAGCCGTGTGCTTGGTAGTAATAATAATAATAGTTACAATATGATAGTGAAAATGAAAGTATTTATCACAGAAATAAGATTCAATAGCGCAACTGCAGAGCAGGTCCGTTCTTGGTGCCGCTTTGACCGCATCAAGCATGAAATGACTGGACGTTCGTGGGGACCGTGCGCGCCGTCTGCACCGCTGAAACCGCGCCGACCGCAAGAAGCATGAATCAGGCTTAACCTTTTTATTTGTCATATTTCAGTATTTGATCAGTATCTGCATACACACAAATTGGGTACATTATGTACATGAACATGTATCTTTCAAGCCAAGTTCCATTTCATACTTCTCCTGTTAAATCAGAGTTCAATAATCCTCAAAAGGCCATTTTAGCTCCAATAAATTTTGACATTAACCCTTTCTTTTCATACATTTCGGTTAAAATCTGGGCACACATCTGGGCTTCTGCCCCACAGGGTTTTTCAGCTGTATCTTTTGGCCCCCATCCTGTTTCACACTTCTCTTATCAGGTGTGGAGTCATTTATACCCACATCCTGTTTCACACTTCTCTTATCAGGTGTGGAGTCATTTATACCCACATCCTGTTTCACACTTCTCTTATCAGGTGTGGAGTCATTTATACCCACATCCTGTTTCACACTTCTCTTATCAGGTGTGGAGTCATTTATACCCACATCCTGTTTCACACTTCTCTTATCAGGTGTCGAGTCATTTATAAATAGGTTATTCCTAATCGTCCTTTTGGTGTTGCCAACAGGAATGACCTACATACAGTGGGGTGCAAAAATTTGGGCACCCCTGGTTTAAATGTCTGTTACAATGAATCTCCAAGTGAATGAAAGCAAACCTGAACACTAAATGCTACAAAGTTAAACATGACACATTTCATCACATTTTAAAGCAAGAATAATTTTTATTTTTAACTTTTTACAGTTTCAAAATAATAAAACAAGGAAAAAGGCCTTGTGCAAAAGTTTGGGAACCCTGTCAGCTAGTACTTTAGGCAGCTATAACAGCTTGCAAACGCTTCCTGTAGCCAGCTAAGAGTCTTTCAATTCCTGTCTTTGGAATTTTCCCCCATTCTTCCTGACAGAACTCCTCTAGCTCAGAAATATTCTTCGGCCTTCTTGCATGTACGGCATGTTTCAGGTCTCTCCACAGATTTTCAATAATATTCAAGTCTGGGGACTGTGATGGCCATTCCAAAACCTTCATCCCTCTTTCCTGGATTATGGCATGTGTGAAGTATGGAGGAATTTTATGGGGTTTTTTTTCTGTTTTTTTGTAATGTTTCAAAGAATGGTCACCGTTAACTTTGATTAAATTTGATTCGTCAGGTCTGCTGTTTTCCTCTGAAACTTCAGGAGCGTTTTGTGGACTGAAAAACTTTTCCCATCCCTCGATCAGCATAGTGGTGAGTAGATGAGTGAATTTTCATTTTTGGGTGAAACAGCCCCGTAAAGTTTTTATTTTTAAGTTGGGTTTTTTTAACAAATAAAATAAATATAAACATCTGCGCACTTTAAAGGGATAGTTCGGATTTTTTGACATTAAGTTGTATGAAATTCTCTTTAGCAGTGTTGTATATGAGAGGTGATTTTTTTGCGTTAATGTGTCCTGTGAACGGAATTCTGGCTTCCCAAAGTTTTGAGGTAAGTAGTCCTGGCTAGTTTTCTGGGATCGCAAAAATAAGAAGTTTTAAAGAGTGATATATTTGTGCCACAAAACCATGTTCAGTGAATAACTCACACTTCACAATCACTTGGCACTATTTTTCTCTCCCTCGGTATCAATCTCCTAAATGTAACATGCTTGAATGTCGACTGCCGCAATCTGAGAGAGCTACACACAGAGAGACAAGCTTATTTATTGTCAGACAAGAAAATGCAGAAAAAATGGCACGGACTTGTGACTTTCCCGACTGAATAATAAAAATATGTCTGATTGGCCTTATATATTTCACTGGTTTCCGTCGGCATTATCTGACACTTCGAGCAAGTGCATCACAACTTTTAGTTGACTCTGTCTCTCCTAGCTGCTGTCGTGGCCCTATCTTCAGCTTCTCTTTTCTCTCATAAAGGTCCATAAAGGTATCCCTTCGGCTCTGTGGTAAAGGGAATGTCATCATCGCTTGTGTAGTCAGACACATTTTTGTCAATTATAGAAACCAGTGCAGTGCTCTTTGAAACATGTTGTTTTCTCTGTCCTGGTCGTGTAGGGACACCATTGTCTTTGACAAAATGCACACTGGACATGCAAAGTTTTTTTTTTTTTTTTTTTTTTTTCCCGTGCCGCCTTGGTTTCAATGTTGAAACTACGAAACTACGGCAAGGTGCCACACTTGCCGAAGGGCATGGTCCATGACTGGAAACCGGTAAAATACATACGACAAATAAGATAGGTTTCTGAAATTACAGATGGGAAAATCACAAGTCTACACTGTTTTTTTTTCCATTTTTTTCTTGTCAGACAATAAACTTGTCTCTCTGCGTGTGGCTCTGTCAGACTATGGCAGTCAACATTCAAGCTTGTGACCTTTGAAATAGGCGATAGCCTGCGCGCAGTGATACCGAGGGAGAGAAAAATGGTGCAGAGTAATAGTGAAGTGTGAGTTATTCACTGAACATGGTTTTGTGACACAAATATATTACGCTATAAAACACATGTTGTTTTGGGAAGCAAAACTTTTTATTTTTGTGACCCCAGAAAACTAGCCGGAACTACTTACTTCAAAACGGCCAGAATTCCGCTCACAGGACACATTAGCGAAAAAAAAAATCACCTCTCATGCAATGCACTGCTAAAGAGTATTTCATACAACTTCGTGTTAAAAAATTCGCGCTATTCCTTGAAATAACACAAATATAACACCACCCTCCACCCCCCCCCACCCCCCAAACAAAAAAAAAAGTAAAGTGAAAAATTAGCAAATTCATCATTACAATAACCAGAGTAATGCCCACAAAGCTACAGGACAAACTTACGCTAGGTGGCATGCTGCTCAGTATCTGCCGAGCCACCATTATTGAACTTTCATACTGGTTGTATTCTGCATGCTGAAATGTATTGTATTGTATTGGAGAATATTTACTGAGCATATAATTGCATTCATTTTATTTCATTTATACTGCAAAACTATTTTTTGCGCAGTGAAGGTGAAATAAAGAGCACCCAATACACAGTTGTGCGCCGAATCCTTCTTCAGGCTGTGCAGCGCAGCTCGCAGACTCCAATGCAGATTTCCCAGAAGATAATGGAGGCGCACTGAGTGAGCGATCAACGGGAGCAGAGGCACATATCATTACATCCGGGGTGGGGAACTTTATTCAGAAGGGGCTAGATTGGGTGCAGTCCTTTGTTCCAAAGAAACTGTGGCACACCTGATTCCAGCGATCAGCCATTTGAGTCTTTGCAAAGGACCTTGGGAAGTAGAGTCACTGCTTAGGAGGAACGAAAGCCTGCACCCACACCGGCCCTTCATGGCTGAAGTTCCCTGCCCTGCTTTACATCAGCAAGCAGTACAGTTTAAGGTCTGAGCTGCGTTCATGGGTGAAAGGATGCCAAAGTAGTGAGGACTCATTGCACTGGAGGAGAGTAACGTACAGTATTGAGTAGGAGGACCATAAGTGTACTAGCTTACAGTTGGCCCACTAATAATAGACTTTCACTGCACTAATTGGCCAATCCTCAGCAATTGGCCTGACCTGACCATGCTTTTACCTTCAATTTCTCAACCATAGCCAGTATTCTGACCTTAATTTCTTTGGTCGCCAAGGAATACACAATGGGGTTCACACAGGGCGGGGTGCATGCAGCTAAAGACAAGTTCAATATTCTGACATCAGGATCGAGACGGAATAAGAAAAATTCAATAATGAACACTGTCAAGAGCGGCACGTAGAAAACTGCCACAAGAACTAAATGCTCTGTGCAAGTGATAAGAGCTTTGTATCTGCTCTCGACATTCTTCATTCGAAACACGGCCGTCAAAATACAAACATACGATATAATAATCAAACTGAGGGGCCCAAATGACACAGTTAAACTAATAGAGGAGGCAGTGGACCACTGCAAACTGTTGTCATTGCAAGCTAGTCTGTATATGGGAGTGTAGTCACAAAAGTAGCTGTACACGTTGACTGAATCACAGAAAGACAGCTGGGTCATGATTATGACAGCGAACAGGATATTACCAATGCAATATGACCAAACACTCAGTAAAATACTGGTCATGACGGTGATTGTGTTGATTGAACTCTGTCTCAGTGGGAAACATATCGCAACGAACCTGTCGTAGGCGAGTACAGCGAGGGAAAACGACTCCAATGAGGCAAAACAGTAATAAAAAAACATCTGTGTCAAACATGCGTTATAGGAAATGAAGTTATCTTTCCTTAGAAATATTTTAATCATGCTCGGAATAAGGGTCGTACTGAGCACCACGTCAACAACTGCCAGATTACCCACCGCAATATACTTCGGAGTGTGTAAGCGATGGTCTATCCATATGATATAAAGTATAAATGAGTTGGACAAAATTGTTATAATGTAAATAATGGCAAGGAAAATGATATACATGTCTGTAAATTTTAAGTACGTAAATCCAACAATGTAAAATCCCGCTGGTCTTGTGATGGTCTCGTTTGTGATCAAAGTGGTGTGAACTCCCATTACGTCCAAGTGACTGCTTTGCTTTGCCTGAGAGAAAAACAACAGCAATCAAAGAAACCATACAACTGCGCGCCATCTGAACATTACCTGTGCAAAGACTGGTGCTCATAAACAGAAGCAGAGAAAAGTTAGAGAGGTTTTAGTAGTGGCATGCATGGGCACCATCTCAAAATCTGCCATTTGGCCACAATGGGGGTACCATCTGTGCCATTTGAAATTTCTATTTACCACACTGTAAAACTCATTTAATTTCACTTAGGCATTCATTCCATCTAAATCCAACTGTTTTGGCTTTTTAAAAATCAACCAGATGTCTTCACATCTTGCCAATCAAATAAAAACCATATTTCGCAAAGGAATTTTGACTCCACCTGGAGCAGATTTATTTACAAGGACACGTGCAATGAAATTAAAGTGTAGAAACATAATCATAATTAAAAACACAGGCAGTAACAGCAATCACTTTGCAATTATACAACATGCTGCCAAAAACTTTGAACATCAAATATATTTCCACTAAAGTCCGTCATGCCACTGCTGTAAGTTTTATTTTTCAGTCTGCCATTGTATCTGGCAGCTAATAGTTAATAACAATAAAGGAACTCGGAAGAAACCAGAACAGAACTGTCTCTACTAAACAACACTGATCTTGAAAGGCAAGAGAATCACAGCCTCATAAGCTTGCCAGTGCGTAGTGGGCATTCAGCATTGGTTAGACTCTGCACTACGCAGGGCAATATTTGGGGAGAGCAGATGTCGTGAAATCCATGACAACACCATTCGCCAACAGGAAAGGGAGAATACATGGAGTGCGAAGCGAACGCGCTGTTCTACCTCCCCATAAGAAACCTCCTCTTTGACTTGAAAATAGCTGGATATTGTTGGCCATCATTTCAAAGCAAAAAAGAGACAAAGCCCTCAAACACAACTGTGATCGCAAGAAAGCTAAAGTAGGACATAATTGACGGTTATGTTTGTGCAAAGTGAAATTTGTTTTTGCTCTTTGTGGGCTGCTCATTCAGTGAGCGTTGATCATAAACCTATAAACCTTATATGGTTAGAATCAGTCGTCTCTGCTTTTATATTATACATCAGTTTTGTGGTAGAATGAAGTGACAGATTCTGCAGCAGTTGCATATTTGACACAAGCACTGTTCGTGTGTTTTTGCTACGAGCTCATTTAGTGGTTTGGTGTTAGAATTAAGTTTTGTTCTGGTAAAAATGGTTATAATGAGCTTTTAGTGGAGTTTCTTCCCATTAAGTGGGTATATAAATGACTTTGTTGCTTCACACTAAGCATGCCCTCGGATGGTGTTGCTTGTCGGACCAAATTTGTTATTAACCCTTTAAATGTCTTAATATTGGGGGTATTTTTTTTTTTTCTGAATCTGATTCTGTTAATTGTCTCTCCCTGATGACGATAGTTGGGAGATACTAAGGTTTAGTTCCGGGGCCGCCCGCCGCAGATTTTCTGTTCCAGGCTCTGGAGGCTTCAAAGTTTAAAAGATTTTTCTGTAAATTTGCACAGTCAAAGATGTTTATTTGGCAATGCTCAAGATCAATTCTCGGCAATTTTCGACATCCAATATGGCTGCAGATTTTGTGTTTTCTGCTCATTTTGAGCTACATTTACATATATACTGGACAAAGAAAGTTAGGGATCACTCTGATTTTTAATATTGAAATATGATATGGAACATAATTTGAACTATCAAATATTTAAAATTCGAAAATTGGGGTGATACCTAATTTTCTTTGTCCAGTATATATACATGTACAGGGATGCATATTAATGTCATAGGAAGAGTAAAAACAGTAACATTGCAGCTGTAAAAATTTGCAAGTGATCTCTCATGGGGAGATACACGACTCGGTCCCTGTGGCGACCGAGTTATCTAGTCAAATCAGTTTGTCTTACCATATTCTAGGAATTGAAAAAATAAACCCTGATTCTTGAAAAAATTTAATTGAGTATTGCGTCCGTAATTTCCCAAAATAATTTCAAATATTTGATTGGTCAGACCACAGGACAGTTTCCCACTTCGCCTCAGTCCATCTTAAATGAGCTCGGGCCCAGCGAAGGCTGCAGCATTTCTGGATCTTGGTTTAATATCTGCATGGCAGAGTTATAACTTGCCTTTGTGGATGCAGCGACAAATGGTGTTCAGTATCAATGGTTTACAGAAGTGTTCCTGAGCCAATGCAGTGATTTATACTTCAGAATCCCTCCTGTTTCTGAGGCAGTGCTGCCTGAGGGCCTGAAGATCATGGCCATTCAATATTGGTTTTCAGTCTTGTCCCTTGTATGCAGAGATTTTTCTGGATGCTCTGAATCTTTTGATAATATTATGTACTGTAGAGGATGAAATCCCCAAATTCTTTGCAATTTAACATTCAGAAACATTATTTTAAATTGTTGAACTATTTGCCCATGCGGTCTTACCCTGAGTGGTGAAGCCATTGCCATCTTTATGTCTGAAAGACTTTTTATACCAAATGTTACTGACCTGTTGCCAATTAAAGGTGCACTATGCAAGTTTGTTTACTTTCTGCGCGATTATATTTTTGTCTCAATTCGCCGACATCTCTCCACGATCCGCTAGCTGCCTGCCCCTAAATTCACTGTAAAAAAAAAAAAACCGGGCTCTGGAGACCGCACAGGCGTCACAAACTGCACACAAGGGGCACAGGCTGTGCCCCATAACATAACAAACCGTCCCGGCCAACCACCGACAAGAGTTGACAGTTACAGAAGCATGGGAGGGAGGGAACTATGGGAGGGAGGGGCGAGCTACCTCTGTTTTGTTTGAGTTCGAATGTCAACATAAAGTGATGTCAAACAAACTTGCATAGTGCACCTTTAACCTTATTTGCAGTGAGATGTTCCACCTGGTGTATTTTTTTGGCATCATTCAACTTTTCCGGTCTTTTGTTGCCCCTGCCCCAACTTTTTTGAAATGTGTTCCTGGCATCAAATTCAAAATGAGCAGAAGCTCATTTCAACATTTGATATGTTGTCTTTGCACTATTTTAAATTAAATTTAGGGTTTAAAGGATTTGCTAATCATTGCATTCAGTTTTTATTTACATTTTACACACCGTCCCAACTATTCTGGAAATGGGGTTGTATTATACTGTAATTATAAATAGTCTATTTGTTAATGCCACTTATATTACTGTTTTGTTATTCTGGTTTTTATTATGTTTGTGATGGCTAGTGATATTAAAATCAAGAAAATCTGCGAGACATAAAGCCAGATTTGGTTTCTGTCAAAGTGTATTAACGCTTTGTGGAATCGGCTGCTATACAAGGGGCACCAGACAAAAAATCTTGCCCAGGGCACCAAGTTGATAGGGGCTGGCTGTGATAGCCAGCTCTATTCTACTAGGGGCTTCAGTGTAGTAAGATAAAGTGCCCTTTTTCGTGACTCACATTACACGGTTTTTAATGCCAAGTTAAGGAGAATGTCATGAAAAAATTAGATAAGACGCCACAGTTTTATGACCAAAAATATTGCAAATAAGGCCCCATGAAATTATATCTACTGTAAAACTCAGAAAGTATTTGAACACAGGGCTGCAAAGGGCCAGAAAAAAAAGTGCTATCTGGAATAAAGGAAACAAGAGCGTTTTATGTGTCAAGTTTGAAAGGTGGTTTACCCGTGAATGCGGCATTTAGCAGTTGAAAGTGGCCGTTTTCCTGAAAATAGGACTTATTTCCAAAAAACTTTCCCTGTTGGCATGGAAATGCCCTGAAGTTCCACCTTCAGCTTCAGGTAAGACGATTGAAAATGTGCAAAGTTGAAATAAAAATGACTATGTAATGTAACGTATGACAAAAATGGTTAATGAATTACTAAATAATTATTATTCAATAAATAAATAAATAAAACTTTACTATATCAGCTGATCCTATAATTGCACCACTGATCTATACTGTATATGGAGGACCAAAACTGCCAACTTCAAAAATAAATGGAGAAATAAGTAAAATGACCCCATAAATACATGAAATAATAAAGAAATCAGTGTAGAAATAGGATATAGAATAAATAAAATGTATTTATTTGTCAAATTACTTATTTTTGTATTATTTTAATATTCATTTCCCAATTTATTCTTTTCTGATTACATTCATTTTGGTTTTTATTTATTACGAGAACCCTATTCATTCATTTCCCTATATTTTTTTATTTCTGGTTTTATTCATTCCTGTATTTCTTTGTTCATACACTAAAGTCAGAGTATGCCTTGACTGTTCAGGCATTAGCACTCAAACCCACATGCTGTGGTGCACGATCAGGGTCCAAATTAAGTTAGGTACTAATCTGGCTAACGATACACCAGCGTTGGGAAATAAAAAGCCATCTATTCATTTAATCAATGAATTAACTCTTGCATCCAATAAAACAAACTGTTGCATTGGCTACTGGGGCTTGGCGGGTAACTTGCATACAGAGGCCAGCAAACTACAGTCGCCTGACTTCGCTTGTCATTAGGCTCCATGGCTAGCAACATATCACTATCTGATCTATATATCCTGCACGAGAAGGAAGCAACAAGCAACACCTTGCTGGTGATTCTGTGGACTGTTAGCCTTGGTGTGATAGTTACCAGCCTCGGAAGCTAATTACTAGCTAAACCAATGGAGGATCATCTGGCGAATGTCGATCGCCAAGCTAATTTTGCCTAAGTCACTGGCTTATCATTGGTCAGGGGTACATTTCCCAAAACCATACATAGTTATACCCATACTTTCCAAATAACTGTAGTAGTTTTCATGCATCCCAGCTGGAGACAAATTTTTGATATTACCCTATTACCCTAGAGTAATATCACTTTTGGAAAAATTTCACTGGCTGAGAGCATGGGGGAAAAAAAACACTACCCATTGTGCCACACAGTTAATATTTGGTCAAACTGAATAACAAGTGTAACATAAGTTAAATCCATATGGCGTAGCACTGTTGCAAGCCACTGAAGTGCCACTCTCCAGAGTTAAAGTTACTTAGCTAGGTAGCTGGGAGCATGCAGTACCTTTCCATGACCATTATTTGACATTTATTTGTTAGCTAGTGAGCTAACGTTGGCTAGCTACTCAGTTGATTGGGAATTTAAAAACCGTAGCTAAATGATTGTTCAAATGCAAATGTCTGAGACTCAGTGACTGACTGGATAGCAGTGATGGAGTTAGCTAAGTGCTATTATGAAGAGAATTACCATTACGGCGCTTATGAAAATAACGTTCCTTTTCATTTAAATTATGTGATTCAGTTATGTGATAAACAGAATCTTATGCTCTTGGTTGTGTCAAGAAACTGGGTACTGGGAATAATCCTTCGTCCGAGATGAAAATGCACTCTCACATGCCTCTCCAAGTGGGAATTCCTACTGGGTAGCTCTGATTTCCGTACTCCTAGTTTGCTGAGAGACTGTATGTGACATCAAAAGAAAGATGGTTGACAAAACCAACAGTTTTTTAAAAACCAAATATTTTATTTGCAAGCTCATTTTGTTATAAAAATCATGATAAAATCGTATCATTAAGAATCAGAAATCATATTGAATCGTGAGTTGAGTGTATTATTACATCCCAAATAAAGAATTAAGTCTGAGTTGCACTCTTGGATCCACTGTTAACGCGTAGCAACAGCAAATGAGAAATATTGCTGGCTAAGAACGACTGAATTGTTAAAGTGGATGCACTCGTGGTCCATTTTACCTGCTCTTCACAACTTGTATTATATTCACATTAACTAGCTCGGTAGCTAGCTAGCTATCAGGTAAAAAAGGGGCACGATGTTGACTTATGGTGGGGAAGTAGTCGTTAATACGTAATGTCGGGTCATAACACTGGCATACAAACCCGCGTCTTTGTTTCTCCTCAGTAGAGCTCTCATACGCGCCTTTACATAGGAACTGGAAAGTTTAAATTGAGAACTTCCCACTACCCGGGATGTTTTGAAGGTAGCACTCATTTTTGACAAAACCAACTGTTTTTTCCAGCCAAACATTTTATCAATAATAAAGAATAGGGGTGTAATGATGCATCGCAAGGCAATTAAAAAACGATACAAATGTGTGAGATGAAAAATGAATCTCAACGCCATTTTTAAGCAGCAGAGGGCGTAATCTACCTTTGAATTCACTTGGTCAAAATCATATATGCTGATCTTCCGGAAAACACGTTAATTCCAAACTAGGAACATTGCCGAGTCATGGGTTGGTTATTTGAAGAGATTTTATCTCCTTGCATTTTTCATTTAGTTATTTTGATGTGGGATTTGTTTTAAAAATCCATAATTTTTTATTTTAAGATAAAATATAATTTCAGTTACTCTTCCAAGAAAAGGACATGCATTGTTTTGCAGTTTACCCTACCTCAGAAAATAAAAAAAGGATTCTCTTTAATTTGTGAAATATAGGATAAAATATATTTTGTGGGTTTTTTTATATGTTTAAATACGTTTGGTGTTTTAAAATATGCATTCATTGCATAGTTTGTGTTTTGCAGTTGCACTCAACCTCAGAAATATTGTGTTTTGTTTGAGAAATAATTTAAGGAATCTTTTTTCAGTCATAATTTGTCAGCAAGCTCATTCTGTTAAGAATTCATGAGAAAATCATATTTTTAACCCAGAAACAGAAATTGTATCACATCATGAGGACTGTGTATCGTTACATCCCTAAAAAAAATGAAGTCCGCGTTACACTCGCTGATCCACTGTTAACGGGTAGCAACAGCAAATGAGAAATGTTCCTGGCTAAGAGGATCTGCATTGTTAAATTGGACGCTCTCAAGATCAATTTGACCTGCTCTTCACAACTTATGTTATATTCACGTTAAATAGCTAGATAGCTGGCTAGCTATTAGATAAACAAGGGTGCAATGTTGGCTAACGGTAGGGTATTAGCCATTAATACGTAATGTTAACACTGGCATAAAAACCTGCAGTTTGTTTCTCTTAGATCAGTGGTTCTCAACCTTTTTTGGACAAACGCCCCCCTACAACATACTGACCATTGGCTCACTCGGTTAAGGCGCTGCATTGCGGAGCACTAGTGACCGCCACAACACGGGTTTGATCCCCGGTTGTTCCAGCCTGCAGTGGTTGGTAGCCTTTTCAGATCAGCGCAAAATTGGCTTTGCGCTACAGGGAAATAAATTGGGAAGGGACTGCCGGGTTGGGATATAAGAATACTAGCTATGTTCGTTGCTCTAGCGCCTCCTGTTGACCAGCCCGGCACTTGTCAGTAAGATTCTAAGCTTGCTCATGTTCGGGCGTCCTCTGCCCTCGCTCTGAACTTGCGAAGGTTCCAGCCATGAGTGTAAAGAAGCAGTGGCTGACAGGCTCTTGCTTCAGAGGAGATGGTAACATGGGGTCGCATATGAGAAAGCTTGTGTATGTACAAACTCTAATTGGGTATTCCAGACTCTGGTGGGATTGGAGATGCCAAATTTAAAAAAAAAAAAAAAAACTACACCAGTTCAGTCTTTCCCAATGTACAGCATGCAACTGCTAACAACACAAGGCTTTACGACAAAAATACATGACCTGGCCAAAAAAAGTCACCAACTGGATTTAACTACGCAAATAGGTAAGAGCCTTGCATTGGATAATTACTGCAGTGATTAGTATGCTTCAGCTGGCAACAAGGTATTTAACTCTAACTAATGCAGTGAGTAGCTTCTCATTTCTTTAACAACTATGGGGGAAAACACATCCTGTGGTTGTAAAAAAAATGTTACTCGGCTTCAGAAAGGTCAAATTATTGGCCTGCATCAAGCAAAGAAAACAACCAAGGAGATTGCTGAAACTACTAAAACTGGGTCAAGAACTGTCCAGCGCATCATTAAAGCCTGGAAGGACAGTGCTGAATCATCATTTTCGATGAAGAAATGTCATCGGAAAAAAATCTTGAATGATCGTAATCAGAGATCAATCGAACGTTTGGTGAAATCATACTGTAAAAAATCAACAGTAAACCTCAAGGCTGTTTAATAGAAGAAAAAGAGCATCTCCAGATGCAAAATGCAAAGAAAACTCAAGGGATTAAGACTAAATAGCTGAGTAGCCATAAGAAAACCACTTATCAGTGAGGCCACTTAGGGAAAAAAAGGCTTCCATTTGCTTGGGAGAGTAAAGATTGGACTCTAGAGTGATATAAAAGGCCATGTGGTCTGATAAGCCTGCTTTTACCCTGTTGGAGAGTGATGGGTGCATCATGTTAAGAAGAGAGGTGGAAGAAATAATGTACCCATCACACCCAGTGCCAACTGTATTCGCCTGTGGGAGCAGTGTTATGATCTGGGGTCGCTTCAGTCGGTCAGGTCTAGGCAGAGGTGTGTAGTAACAAAATACATGTACTTTGTTACAGTACTTAAGTTTGTTGTAGTTTTTTTTGAGGATTTGTAAGTAAAGCACTGGTACAGTGGCATGCAATTGTTAGTAATCTGGAGTAACAGCACGTCACCAAAATCTCACATTTTTATCTGCACAAAATGTCAACTATTTAGTGAAAAAATAAATAAATAAATATCATTTTCAAACCAAATTATGGAAGTTGTTTACGATTTTCTTCTGAACAAAATACACACATCGTTTCGTTGAATAAGCCTCGTTATGTCTTTCCACAAGCCGATTTTTGGCAGCAATTGTATCATGTGACTTTACTACCGCGCTATCCGCTGTATTTGCGCATCAAATTTTTAGCGGTAATAGTTTGACCGCCCTTACAAAAAAGAAGTAAATTTGAGTATACTACTAGTATACTTCTTTTAAACTAAAAATGGGAAAGTATACTTTGAGTTTACTTTTTATGAACTAATCAAAGATATACTAAACAAAATTATACTTAGCATAAACTGAAAAGTATATAGCTACCCTTACAAAAAATAAGTATACTTCTAGTTTAAGCAAAGTAAACTTAAAGTACACATCTAGTTTACATCTAAGTTTTATTTTGTACTGCAAGTACACTACAAGTGAAATTTTAAGTACACTGTGACTTAACTAGTTGTATACTTCTAGCATACTAGATATATACTGCTAGTTTATTAGTTATATACAATGCTTAACAAATTTTGAGAAAACACAAATATTTAAGAAATTTGTAAACACTTGTTTAAAACTAAAAATTATTTTGTTATTTCTTTGGCAAGTAACGAACTGAAACCACTAAACTGTCCTTATCCACATATTACCCCCCAAAAAAAAAAAACTGTATTTTGTATGGCCTCCTTTGGCATTGATAACAGCTTGCATTCTTGCATTTAACCACTAAAACTAATTTTTATGTTATGTTCAGGAATGCAAGAAAATAACTGATATTTGGCAATTTAATCAAAAAAAATATATATGCTCAACTATTTTTTCAGCTTTTTTGCAAAACGGTAAATTTGAAAATTCATAGATAACAACAATAATTATATATTAGCCTTTAACATAGCATTATTACTCGGGCCGGTAGGCCATGAGTCTCAGTTTCAGCTCCGTTCTTCTTTTTTTTTTTTCGGGGTCGCAATTGTCCTGCTCATGCGCGCGCACAGTTTCACGATTGGCCCAGGCCTAGACCCAGCCCGAGTACAGGCTCTGAGGAGCCTCTTGTTTCAGTTAAAGAGCTAGCGCATACTGGTGGATTAACCACTACAGAAACATAAAAATTATTTTGGTAATTACCAACACTGTTAATTTAGGGCAGCTGTGGCATAAATCTTACGATGGGCAGTAGTCTAAGAAATTTGTTAAGCACTGTACTTCTAGTAAATTTTTCTGTTCATGTAAGTATATTGCGAAGCATACTGCTGGTAAACTTAAAGATGATTAGTTCACTAGTTATATACTTCTAGCACAATTTCTAGTTTATAAAAGTATACTTTGAAGTATACTGCAAGTAAATTCAGAAAAACTACAACTTTACTAGTTATATACTTTAAGCCAACTTCTTAGTTTATGAAAGTATACTTTGAGGTATACTGCAAGTAAACTTATAGGTATACCAGTCAACTAGTTCTATACAAGCCCTTTATAGTTTAAATTTAGTTTTAAACTTTCAGGGAGCTAAAAGTTTTTAGTTTTTAAACTGCAAGTATACTTCAAAGTCTTCTTTAAGTTAACTGAGCACCATACTCACAGCTTATGATTATTGCACTCTAAAATATATTACTGTTGCTATTCAGATATTATTTAACATAAGTAGACAAGAGGTTAACTCATGTACTCTACTAGTAGACAATATTTAAGTACATTCTGCTTTAATTTACAGACAGAGGTACTTATAAGAATTCACAATGAAACGCATACTCAGGATTGAGAACAAAATTGATTCCTTCATAAATTAAATTTTCAAACACAATATTGTATTGAGTGCCAAAGTATAAGAACACAGAAATGACAACTCTTATCGAAATCCCATTTCAAAACAAAAAACTGCCTCTTTCTCTAATTATGGAACCAGAAATGTGCTTAACGTGAATTAGCAATGCCTTCAGCCTGACAAGTAGGCTGGAGAACTCGAGCAAAGGCTGATGAAATATTCCAAATGAGTACACCAGTGAGCCATTTTTTGTTTAATGGAGTTCTGTATCACAGTAAAAAATATGACCGACTAAAGAAAAGATGCAACAGTGCTGT
The DNA here is from genome assembly GCA_029692085.1 of Gymnothorax javanicus. Taxonomy (NCBI): domain Eukaryota; kingdom Metazoa; phylum Chordata; class Actinopteri; order Anguilliformes; family Muraenidae; genus Gymnothorax; species Gymnothorax javanicus. Next base: position 152,258,825 of record CM056197.1, read on the forward strand.
ATTCTTGAAAGATGGTACATTCTGATTAAAAAATGATTGAATCATTTTTAAACAAGAATGTGGACATCAAAACCCTGCATATTCGACCTGTGCCAAACATTGCTGTGTTTTAGTTGAGATACTAGTTAAATCTAGCTGGCCATTATCTGCAGATTCACAGATAAATGTGCACAGTACTTTCATTCATGAGGTTAAGAAGACTGGAAACTTCAGTGCTATCTGGCCTGATATAATGACAATGAAATGTGTGTACCAGTTTTACAACTGGCAGCGATACCACCACTGGATATGCACCAGTTGTGTGGCTGAAGTTAAGCAGGTGTGGGCTCGGTTAGTGCTTGGATGGGAGACCACCTGGGAAAACTAAGTTGCTGCTGGAAGAGGTGTTGGTGGCTCAGTATGTTGCGACTGTCTCTCTGGTGGAAAAATGCTCAATAACCCAGTGCAGTGATGCGGACGCTGCTCTTCAGATGAGATGTTAAACTGAAGTCCTGACTCACTGTGGTCATTAAAGATCCTATGACACTCTTTAAGTTTACTAGCAGTATACTTTCATGAACTGGAAAGTTTACTAGAAGTATACAACTAGAAGTATACAACTACTATACTAGCGTATATCTGTAAGTTAACTTGCCGTATACTTAAAAGTGTACTTTCATAAACTGAAAAGTATGCTAGAAGTATACAACTATTTTACTCACAGTATACTTAAAAGTTCACTTGCTGTGTACCTGCACTACAAAATAAAACTTAAAGTGCACATCTAGTTTACATCTAAGTTTACTTTGCTTAAACTTGAAGTGTACTTAAAAGCATACTTTTATAAACTTAAAGGGGCCAATTTAGCCCAAGTAGAATTTAATTAGACCACTTACAAGTATACTACTAGTATACTGACACTAGTACATTTGCTACATAAAGTATATTTGGAAAATATACATGACATTAACTTAAGTTTACTTGAAAAAATGAACTTCCAGTATTCTTCTTTCTGCGTCGTTTTCCGAACTGGTGATAGCTTGACCGCAGTTATATAAACTATAATTTTACAGTCAATTCGTGACGTTGTACAACGTAGGTAGACTAGGGCCCCACCATTCTATACCAAAACTCCAATGACAAGTAACCCCCATTCAAATGAGTATTAACCCATTAATGACCACTGTCCCATTTCTGGGACATGGCACATTTTAACCTCTGTAACCCAAGTGAATGCGTTACTGTGACTAAGCTGCTGTAGCTTAATCAAGGGAAGTAACTCGCATCCAGGAAAAGTGCTTATGAGAGTAGTCTCCCTTTACAGCAGTGGTGGGGGCCGCCATTTGCATGAATTTCTCGAATCTGTAACAGCACTATGTGACGCCCAAGAGGTGTGTCGCTATTTTTTCTGACTGAGGCACATTTTTATATCACACTAAAGACAAGAATTGGAGATTATAGCACTGTCTAAATATGTTTTTCTCAGAATGATGATTTTTATGCTTTCAACAATCTGTGTACATTCGTAAAGGAACATACATACTTGGGGTCCTCGATGACAAAATAAATATTTTTCCCCAGAATATAAGTGTTGAATGTTCATTGTACGCCATATCCGATAGTAAAAGGTAACTTTTACTTTGAAAAGAAATTTGGGCATTAATGGGTTAATATTCGAAGGGGGTAAGCGTGGTCTGATGAGTTATTTTCTACTTTATTACATACGAGTTTAAGTTTGGAGATTGCCAAAAGGAGGCATTCAGTCTCCTCAATTCTGCTGTATGGATGTGGATCCATTGTGGGATGGGCAGCCATTTAAAGGGCAATTAGGTCCACAGATTGCTCTCCAGAGCGTGCAGTGGGCAAAAGGATAAGCAAATCGTTTAAATCCGTACCCGGTGTATCCAACGGTGCAAACGTCATTGTCTCGTACCCGCATTCCAACATTATGACGCCCAAAGACACTTTCATCGCCTAGTCTTGAATAAAAACTGAAAATATTACATTGTAATATTCATTGTGGGTTACTACAACCAAGTATGAGGTTGTTATAGACCTCCTTCAGGCCTGTAACTTGCAGGGGCATGATTTAACGAAGATGTGCTGTTTCAGATTATGTATGGATGAGGCCTGCGGCGTATTCAGAACAATTAATTTAACTTTACTTTTATTTATTTATTTATTAGTAATGGGGGACTAGTCATTTTTCTTATGGCAGAGACGTAATTTTCCAAAAATGACACTTCGTGACGTTTTTACAGCGTCTTCTCAGTTGTCAAGTCATTCTTGCTTCGTCCAACTACACCTATGCAAAATTCCAGCGCTTCAACACTCTCCGTGTCAGGTCTGGTCCCATTGTGCCGCACGTAGGCTTAGATCACGCACACATCACTTCAAAGAAAAACTCGTCCGCTTTATTATCGCCACAACTAGACTTTCACTAATAGTTAAACGACAAATTATCTAATCACGGATGAATATTTTACCGCTTCATGAAAACGATTAGCCTAATTGATATAATTTTGGTTTAATAACGCCTTCATTTATACGCTTTCAGTCAGAATGATGCTGACTGCCTTGAATTGAGGCGGTCAGACTCAGGCAGTGCGTCGGAAATAATTTAGCAGAAGTGAAAATAGTAGAAGAGTGCAGCAGTACTGCAGGAAAACTCCACTTACCAGCTCTTCTCAGCATTGGTCACTGTCGAATTCCGTTCAGGCGCTTCTCACTTATATCGCCTATGCAAGGTATGCGCGTAGCCTTTGTGAAATCTACTGGGACATCATTTCAAATCTGAAACTGCGCTTATTAGCATTCTGAATGGGCAATTCCAGTTCTACAAAACAGATAATGATGTAGGGTTTAGGCGTTTAGCTAAAAGTCTTGCCGAATACGCAACTGTCACCTGTATTTATCTGTCATGTGTTTGTCGCATGCTCAATTATTCTCTGTGCGAGCAATCACGCTATCATAATTGCCTTGATGACTCGTCATTTCAGCGTTTTGGCAACCCAATACAGTTCCATGCTATATGAAGTAATAGAAACAATTCTTGAATGCAGAACAAGTGAAGATATTTTAAGAGAAAAAACAATGACTGGCAACTCTTGGCTTCGTCAATTCAGATCAATAAAGGGTGCCAATTGTGATTTTCCCTTATTTTTACCATGTATTTTTTCCTACTTGACATATATTTTACTTTTACATTACATTTAAATTTTTCATTCCATCTCCAGTTATATCTTTCTTTAAATGTATGAGATACAATGGTAAATATTTTGCTAATTGTACAAACATTTTTTTTTTTTTTTTTTACAATGGCTCTCTGTTGGCATAGATTGGGTCAGTTCAATTCAGTGCAATTTTATTTATAAAATGCTTTTCGCAGACGGGCTGTCACAAAGAGGCTTTACAGAGGAAAAAGGACAGTACTAAGCCTACTTGCTCCTTAGAGAAAATGAAGACCACAATGGAAAAATGATCAGAGTCACATTTTCACGTTGTGGAGAAATGATGAATTAAAAATTCAAAACGATCTTAGAAACAAAGCACTGAAAAAATATGCGAAAAATATTAAATATATAAAATATTATAATAATATATATTATTATTATATATTACTATAAATATTATAATAATATATAAAATATAAAATATACAAAAATGCAAAATTTGTCCTTTTTTCCTTTTTAGCCCGCTTAGCCCAAAGGCCCAAGGGGCTTATGCTATGCTCGGGGTCTTTAATGGTGGTCTGTCGTGCGCGCGTGCATGCGTAAACTTTTGGCTTGTCTGCGCTCTAGCGTCTTTAGTTTTTGACCGATCCCTTTCTTATTTCATTTGTGTGTATCAGTGGCGAACCGTGAGCACTACAGCTGGGCCTTCACCTCAGCCATCACCGCCGAGACAAGACATCATCACGGAAAAAAGCAACATTACGATGAACTGAAAGGGTGTAGTTATTTTGAGAATTTGTACTTTGCTTGAGTTTTTTTTTTTTTTTTTTAAACCAGGACTTTTACTTATAGGCCTACTCTACTACATTTAAAACATAAAAAGTATACTTTGACTTCGTTACTTTGACACTGGCCACTTCGTTACAAATGAAAATATTAATGTAATTAATCATTTAAGGATTATCTGGATTTGGCGTGTTCGAGAAGAACAACGGTGTGTCTGCCAGCGGACATGGAGCTGCAAATTTATGCACGCAGTTATAATATTCTATCACTAGATGGCACTCTCGGATCAGTTATTGAATATTTACAAGCAATATGGACGAGCTCACTCCAATCCCTGTATTTCAGGAATTGCCTGAATTTAACTCCTCAGCTATGCCTGATGTGCAAACTGCTCAATATACTTGCCCATATTATCTATCTAGCAGTTTTAAAGAAATAATATCTTGCTACAGAAACAATTGTTGTCCTCTGTAGCAACCAGTTCAGCTAGGGTGAGTCAATGATATCCAAATTAGTAGTAAAGGAAAATCAGTTTTCTGAAGCAAAAATTAGACATGGTATTGATCCTATGTCATTCTATTATTAATTAAAGTCAATCATAGTGGTTTTTTAAACCACCAGTAAACTCAAAGAGGAGGAAGAGGAAGAAGTATATAAAGCAGAGACTGCCTGTTTGTTTTTTGAATACTTTCATTCACCTGAAAATTAATTAAAGAGAACAAGGAGAGGACAATGTGTGGTTTTTTTGCTTCTTTCTATGCCTACTATGAAAAATACTTTGTACTTGTACTTGCACTTTTGATACTTAAGTATATTTTTTCACAAAATACTTTTGGTACTTACAGTGCCGTGAAAAAGTATTTGCCCCCTTCCTGATTTCTTACTTTTTTGCACATTTTTCACACTTAAATGTTTCAGATCATCAAAAAAATTTTAATATAAGAAAAAGATAACCCGATTAAATACAAAATGCAGTTTTTAAATGATGATTTCATTTATTAAGGGGAAAAAGCTATCCAAACCTACCTGGCCCTATGTGAAAAAGTAATTAACCCCCCCCTGTTAAATCATGAATTAACTGTGATTAACCAGATTTTTTGAGTCCAGTTTCACTAGCCACACCCAGGCCAGATTATTGCCAGACCTGTTGAATCAAGAAATCACTTCAATAGAACCTGTCTGATTAAGTGAAGTTGGCTAAAAGATCTCAAAAAGCAACATGTAATGCCGCAAACTAAAGAAATTCAAGAACAGATGAGAAACAAAGAAATTGACATCTATCAGTCTGGAAAGGGTTGCAAAGCCATTTCTAAGGCTTTGGGACTCCGGCGAATCACGGTGAGAGCCATTATCCACAAATGGAGAAAACTTGGAACAGTGGTGAACCCTCCCAGGAGTGGCCGGCCTACCAAAATTACTCCAAGAGTGCATCAACTACTCATCCAGGAGGTCACAAAAAAACCCATAACAACATCTGAAGAACTGCAGGCCTCACTTGCCTCAGTTAAAGTCAGTGTTCATGATTCAACAATAAGAAAGAGACTGGGCAAAAAATGGCATCCATGGAGAGTTCCAAAGCGAAAACCACTGCTGACCAAAAAGAACATGAAGGCTCCTCTCACATTTGCCAAAATACATCTTGATGATCCCCAAGACTTTTGGGAAAATATTTTGTGGAATGACGAGACATAAGTTGAACTTTTTGGAAGGTGTGCGTCCCATTACATCAGGCATAAAACTAACACAGCATTTCATAAAAAGAACATCATACCAAAAGTCAAACATGGTGGTGGTAGTGTGATGGTTTGGGGCTGCTTTGCTGCTTCAGGACCTGGACGACTTGTCATAGTTGATGGAACCATGAATTCTGCTCTCTATCCTGAAGGAGAATATCCAACCATCAGTTTGTGATCTCAAGCTCAAGCGCACTTGGGTTATGCAGCAGGACAATGATCTGAAACACACCAGCAAGTCCACCTCTGAATGGCTTAAAAAAAAACAAAATGAAGATTCTGGAGTAGCCTTGTCAAAGTCCGGGCTTAAATCCAATTGAGATGCAGTGGCATGACCTTAAATAGGCCGTTCATGCTCAAAATCTGGCTGAATTAAAATAATTCTGCAAAGAAGAGTGGGCTAAAATTCTTCCACAGTGATGTGTAAGACTCATTGCCAGTTATTGCAAACGTTTGATTGCAGTTGTTGTCGCCGAGGGTGGCACAACCAGTTATTAGGATTTAGGGGGCAATTACTTTTTCACATAGGGCCAGGTAGGTTTGGATAGATTTTTCCCCTTAATAAATGAACTCATCATTTAAAAACTGCATTTTGTATTTACTCGGGTTGTCTTTGTCTAATACTAAAATTTGTTTGATGATCTGAAACATTTAAGCGTGACAAATATGCAAAAAAAAAGAAGAAATCAGGAAGGGGGCAAATACTTTTTCACAGCACTGTAAGTACATTTAATGTGAGCTACTTTAAGACCTTTACTCAAGTAATTTTCTTATGGGTGACTTCATCTTTTACCAAAGTAACTTTCAGTTATGGTCTTCTACTTTTACTTATTTATTATTATTGTCATTATTTTTTGAGTCCTTTATACACCTCTGGTGTTTTCTTCCAGCCCATCATCCACGGATAGCGCTGATAATTTTCCGTCTTGAAATGCCTCTCCACTTTCTTAACCTTTTCTTTTAATTCCAGTTCTGGATTTGGTCTTCCATTTTTTATTATTTGAAGTTTTTCTGTGAAAGGCCGCCTTGAAAAAGGCGATGGTATCAAGCTAGCCACAACGTCGCTCTCGTCTTCCGCCATTTATTTCTGTCTCTCACCCGCTCTCAAGTCTCACCACTCTGCCGAGATTATGATGTTCGGACGTCACGAAGGCCTACGATATTTTGTTTTCGTCCCGCCCACTTAAAATGAAACCGTAATTGGTCAATTTGCCCCTCACTCTCCAAACCAAGACAAATATAGCTTGGCCTTCACCCGGATTCATGAATTCCTAACCAATTAACGAGCCAGCCGACCGGGTCTTGGTACAGACGGTCGATTCTGATTGGATAACATGTTTTCGGGACAGTAACCCTTTCATTTCTGATTTGAACTTGATAGTAAGCTTAACTTAAGAACATAGATCAGAGAAAATGTATTAAATATATTGTATTAAATTAAATGAGATAGAAATTTTAAAAATAATAATTCTTTTTTATTTAAAGCTATAGTACGTAACTTCTGTGGCCCCCTAGAGGAATTCTGCGTTATTACAACAATGCAGCAGGCACTTCCATATGACATATGCTCAGGTGTATCCACAAGCGGCAGGCTGATGCCTGACCCACTGCCCATTTGGTAACAGGATTAGGGTAAAACGCAACACCAAACTAAACGAAACTCTGCTTTCACACCAGACGCGAGAAAAATTTTTTGCACTTCAGGTTACATTCAAAGTCAATGCAAAGACGCGAATTCATACGCGCGTTTCATTTTCGCACGACAGATTACATTTAAAAGTCAATGCAAAGACGCCAATATCCTCGTTTCATTTTCGCACGACAGATTACATTCAAGCGTCTTTGCATTGACTTTGAATGAAATCTGTCATGCGAAAAATTCGTTTCGCGTCCGGTGTGAAAGCAGCTTTAACCCTCTGTTAACCAAGTACCTTTCCAACTGTGTAAAAATCATTTCCCTAGGCAAATATGTTGATTATGGGCCAATATTTGGAAAAATAGTAAAAAAAAAAAAAAAAATTCGACCCTTTGGCCCACCTTTCCAAAATGTAGCAGATCTGCAACATTAGAATATAATGCGAATGGAAAAATTAAAGTGACGGACCATTCAAGTTATTCTCAAATGTTTATTTGGCAATAAGAAACAAAACCAGCAGGGTGTCCAGGCTGTTAACCCTTTCACTTTATGTAGCAGATATGCTACAGTGGTTAATAGAGGGTTAAAGTGTAGCTCTCCACGCTCTCGCTATTACATTCATAGCACCATTTCCAATAAAATAATAAAGCACTAGGTCCAGTAGATGTAATGGCAACACATCCTACTCATAATGTCTTACAAACCAAGTCACTTACTTATCCAAAAGCAGCAAGGCAACCTCCGTCTCTGCCCTCAGCCCAATTTCTACCTTCAGGGCTCTCCACCGAGGAAAAGCGACACCAATACAAATCCGTGTTTGTCTTCTCCGTCGGTCACTCTAATAGTCCTTCAGCCGAGTGACCAGGCTTTTTCTTTGTGGCAGGATCCACTTCTGAACCATGTCTCGACCACTTCTTTGGGTTCTCCGCATATTGCTTTCTCTTTCTAGCAGCGCTCTGCCTCTTACTAGGAGACTCTCCGCTCTTCCTCCCCCTCCCTTCTTGTTGTGAGATAAAACGCGTCATTTCCTGTGTACCAGCGCGGGAATGTCACCGTTGACACGCAATACATAACAACAAATACTGAAAAATACTGTGAGATGTAAGAGGAGCCGATCGGCTTAATCAGCATTGTGTCGTCTCCTCTAGTAGAGGCTTGGGTGAAACGGACATTTACGGACATGTAGAAGTTACGCACTAAAGCTTTAAGACTCCTATTTTTTGATCGAGTTTTTTTAGGCCTTCTCTGAAGGCGTGGAAGGCCCTGAGGGTTCCCCTCTGTTGTGTATATGGTCATAAGGTCTAGACCAGGGGTCTCAAACTGGTCTGTAAAAGGGCCAAGGAGCTGCAGGTTTTCAATCCATCCGAGCAGAAGCACACCTGACACAACACAATTAATCAACTGATCTCAGCCTGTAAAGTTAATTTGTTTTATTAGGCGTGCTTCTGCTCTGTTGGATTGAAAACGACAGCCCCTTGGCCCTTGTATGGACCAGTTTGAGACTCTGGTCTAGACCAAGTTCAATTTTGAGCTGAATTGGACCAATACTTTGGCCAATGGGGGGCATTCCATTTTGGCCATGTTTGGCCAAACGGGCGCAGTGGCTTTGCCACTATTTTTGGTCTTTAAATAGTAAGCGCAAAGTTTTTCTGAGTCATCACCTTCATCCTATCATGAAATATCTGCACTCTGATGGGAGTGGTTTATGATTTTGGGTACAGTGGGTCGCTAAATGGTTTTATGACCATAGAATTGCTGTGATTCATATATAGCTTGAGACACAACTGTCAAGTGAGGGGTACGCAACGTCAATATTCAAATGCAATAATGCCATCTAAATATAAATTTGTCAATCATTCTATCCATTCAGTTTAGTGACTGAGAAAACCCACTTTGGTTGCTAACCAAGCAAAGTAAACTGGAGCAGGCTCAGATCAATCAAGACTTTAAAGGCAAGGTCTTAGCCAACCCAAGCATATTCTACCACAGACGGCATGCCTTCAGCATCTACACCCTGCTCTCTTAATCTCCTCTGGACTGGTTTGATTTCTTGTCCCTGTCTTTTACATCTTCATGGCTGAAGTTACAGCTGTGGTCAAAGGTTTGAGTACACCATAGTCAGTACAGTGGTGTGAAAAATATTTGCCCTTTCCTGATTTCTTCAGTTATGGCTTATTTGTCATATTTTAATGTTTCTGATTGTTCATCTAATTTTTTTAATGAAAAAAGGCAACGTGAGTAACGTTTCATATTTGGTATGAGTATTGATATTTCATATCAAGTTCATATTTGGACATTGCCAAAATGCCTAAAGGACATCCAGCTTTAAACGATCATTTCATTCATTGATGATAGTTATTCAAAACCCATAACCCCTATGTGAAATAATAATTGCGCCCCTGACGACTGATTGTGTTACCATTGACAGTAACAACTGCCTTCAAATATTTCCAATAACTGGCAGTGGGGTTTTTTTTTTTTTTTTTCCCGAGGAATTTTGGCCCACTCTTTCTTACAGAATTGTTTTAATTTAGCCACCTTGGTGGGTTTTAGAGCATGAAGAGGGGACCTTCATTGTAGGGCCATTTATCGCTGGACAGGAGTAAAGCCACTTTCACACCGGACGCGAAACGAATTTTTTGCACGACAGATTACATTCAAAGTCAATGCAAAGACGTGAATAGTATTCGCCTCTTTGCATTGACTTTGAATGTAATCTGTCCTGCGAAAAATTTGTTTCGCGTCCGGTGTGCAAGCGGCTTAAGAATGAATATTTGGTATTTCTCCAGTTTCTAAAGACCGTCTGACGATAGCGGAGAGCAGTTTAAAGATGATCTCACGAACTTCCCTGAGCACTCTAGGATATAAGCCACCAGGACCCGCCGCCTTATCTGCCTTTAGTTTATGCAACTTGTCTAATACCTCATTATCCCTAACCTCAATTTCCGCAAAATAATCTTAAGCGTTGGACATGCCCTCTGGCCGAATAAAAACCCAGTCCGAGGTAGAATTCTCAACAAAAAAACTGTTTAAGGTATCCGCAATATCCTTATTATCATATAGCAGCGATCCATATTTATTCTTTATGCACTTAACCTCCTCTTTGACTTTCCTTTTTCTGCTACAGTACTGAAAGAAGCGCTTAGGATTAGTTTTTGCCCCGATTCTGCAATCTGCCTTTCATACAGTCTTCTAGCATTCCTCAGCTCTTTATTGACCACAGCTTGCATTTTACAGTATTCAGCCTTAGTATTCTCATTGTTATCTTTTATGTACATCTTATGAAGATTCCTCTTATGCCTCAGACTCCTACAAATAGCTGTGGTCATCCATGGAGGATTTTGCTTTTTCAGCTTACTTTAGTCACAATAGAAACCGCAGGGAAACTATGTAAATGGATAATAAGCCTCTTTTAGCAGGGGCTTAGTTTCAGTTAACAAAAAATGAAATACCTAATTGAGACTAACTCGATATGTAATAGGCACTCTGAATAAGCCGACTTGACTTCATATAGTCCCCGTACTATTAATACACTAATCTAAAAATATCCAGGTCTTAGCTGAGAATCCAGATAAAACAGACTGGCTACAGCGCCCAGGAGAAACAGAGGAGGCGGAGCACTCCGGTAAACCTTATCATTTAAAATTCCAACCTAACTGAATGGACGACTTAAGTAACAGCTGCCCTACTGACTAAATGCTAAATCTCAGATCCCAAGTCAAAAATGCAAACAGTAAATATCTAGCTAACTAGCCACAAATACAATCAAAGGTAACCGAAGCAGAGTAAAGCTCCGGTTCCCTTTAATTCGAACGGACCGAAAAAAAAGTTGTTTACTATGTGAGTGAACTAAACACGGTTCCTCCCCTAACAAGCTATCGCTAAGCACTCAAACAAGCAACTAAACTCTAATCAGCCGATCAAGGCACTGCAACCGGAGGAAAATACAAAAATAACGTAATTTGCAATGTGGTTAATTAGTAGAGCCCTTCGGTAATAATGAGATGCGCAAAAGACAAAAACCCCGGTTCGCGTTAATATTTAATTCAAGCTTGGCATGCGTTTATGCGGTAATGTGGTAAAGAGAAAGACCGAAGGGGACTAAAAACCCCGGTGAACATCAATATTTACTGGCTAGAAGACTGTATGAAAGTCAAGCGACCAAGTATGAAACCAGGTAATAGTTGGCAAGATATCCAGGTAATTCAATAATATTCTTAGCGTTGAGAGCTTGCTGAAGTTTGTTAGCTAAATCGGCTACATAAAAACCAGGCGACAGTTGCTCAGTCCTTGACAACAACTCTGTTTTACTTTGTATATCGTACAATTCACTTAGTTGGCAAATTATTTAGTGTTTAAATTTATTTTACTTTACTTTGCTCCCAGGAGACTGAAACCCCCCGAAAAAAAACCCCCCCAAAACCCCCGTCGCCTTCGTTTGAGTAGATTAGCGACTTAATTTGGCTATTTGCTAACCGAGTTGTTACAAGGGGGAAAAAAGGGGAAAAAGAAGGGGGAAAGATTCTCCCTGCCCCTAATGTGACAAAGGTTATACCTCGGGAACAAATCGCCTTACCTCTTTTAATGTTTGAACTTTTACACACGAATTAGTTTCAGAAAACCCCGTTTAAATCGTCTGCTACAACCACCCCTGCACGCCTCTCTCTGCCTCAACTCAAGCAGAATGAACACCAATGAACAGCGCTATAGCACGACCAAGAGGTGAGCAACAGAAACGGCCAACTCCAACAGCCAACAATTAGCCATCCTTCTTTCGTGGGAAGATTGAAGAAATCCGAAACTCCTTCTGGTCCATCTCTACAGTTGACCCCCCCCCCCCTCTCCTTGTTTGTCCTCAGTTTTTCTCCCCTCACAGAGTCCAATGTCTCCCAGCTACTGGTCTCCCACCGCCTGACTACCCGTCCCCTTGACCTAATTCCTTCACCTTTTCGCCAGGCCAACACTCCTGACATCCTCCCCTTTGTCACCTCACTTCTGAACTCCTCCATATCTTTTATGCTTTCCCTTCTCTTTAAAGAGTACCTATGTCACCCCTCTTTTGAAAAAGCCCACCCTCGATCCTTCTCTCATCAACAACTATCGTCCAGTCTTTCTTGTCCCTTTCTTGTCAAAAACTATTAAAAGAGCTGCCTCTAACCAGCTTTCAGCTTTCTTGTCACAGAACTGCCCATTGGACCCTTTACAGTCTGCATTCAGGCCCGGCCACTCAAAAGAGACTGCTCTCCTCTTTGTGAGCGAGTCTCTTCATGCTGCTAGGTCAGCCTCCCTCTCTTCTGTCTTGATCCTACTTGATTTGTCTGTTGCCTTTGATACAGTCAACCACCCCATCCTCCTGTACAACTTGGCAGCCATGGGCATCTGTGGCAAAGCCTTGGACTGGATTCGATCCTACCTTGCTGACCGCACTTTCCAAGTTGCCTGGGCTGGCACAGTATCGGCACCTTGTCCTTTTCCTACGGGAGTCCCACAGGGTTCAGTCCTCAGTCCCCTTCTCTTCTCCATCTACACACGCTCTCTTGGTCCTGTAATCTCTGCTCATGGCATTTCCTACCACTGTTATTCGGATGACACTCAACTCTTCCTTTCCTTTTCATCCTCTGACATGCAGATCTCTACGCACTTCTCCGCTTGCCTGAAGGACATTCAGGTCTGGATGTCCAACTAACATCTTAAGTTCAACACTGGCAAGATGGAGGTGATCTTCTTCCCTGCCTCCACCCCTCCAATCTTCACAATCTCCATTGGGGATACTTCTGTGTCCTCATCACCCTGTGTGAAGAATCTTGGAGTAGTCATGGATAACCAATTGTCCCTCTCTGAGAACATTGCAACGTTGTCTCAAGCATGCAGATTTATTCCTGCATAACATCTGAAGAATCCGCCCCTTTCTCACCTCCTACTCAACCCAGCTTTTGGTCCAAGCATTGGTACTGTCCCATCTGGTCTATTGTAATTCTCTTCTGGCTGGTCTCCCAGCATCTGCAATTAAACCTCTGCAGCTTATCCAGAATTCTGCAGCTTGTTTGATTTTCAACTTGCCCAAACATGCTCTTGTCAACCCCCTTCTCGCCGACCTCCATTGCCTCCCTGTTATGGCTCGCACCAAATTTAAAACTTTAGTGATAGCATACCAGGCCTCCAAAGGGTGTGCCCCAGTTTACCTTCAGAGCCTTCTCAAACCCTACACACCAGCCCGACCCCTTCATTCTTCCACTGTCAGCTGCCTGGCACCCCCTGCTTGCATTCCTGCACTTCCTGATCATGCCAGCTATCTGTCCTGCAAACCCTACACACCAGCCCGACCCCTTCATTCTTCCACTGTCAGCTGCCTGGCACCCCCTGCTTGCATTCCTGCACTTCCTGATCACGCCAGCTATCTGTCCTGGCTCCAAGCTGGTGGAACGACCTCCCCACGGAGGTCAGAACAGCAGTGACCCTGGCGTCTTTCAAGCATCTTCTAAAGCAGGGATCCTCAAATCTGAACCTAGAATCCAAATCCAGCCCAGGTTTTCTGTTATCCCAGGCAAGTAAATGAACAGTTAGTGCCTCTGATTGGCCAGACTGTGTTAACACCTGACTCCCAGGTAAAGGGAGGGTGGAAAACCAGCAGTCCTTGGAACTCGTAGGGTGTGATTTGAGGACTAGGGTGACTCATCTCTTCCGGCTTTACCTCTCCTGCACCTCCTGAGCCTTTGCAGCTGGTATGTTCTTTACCGTTGCAGTTCTAGCTACCTTGGCACCCTGGGCAAACCTCCCCTTTTCCCCCACCCCCCGTTCCAAATTTGGAAAAACAACGAAACAATATGCACCAAAAAAATGTATTGCACAAGCGCTCGGAACTTAGTAACATTAGTGAACACACAAATAAGGCAATATGCTACCAAAATGTTCCTTCAAGATAAAAAGAATGAATTAATAAAAAGACATTAAATAGAAAGCACTATAGGGTGTTGCCAAATATTTCTGAAGCGCCCCTTAATTTGCAGTGAACTACAATAAATAAGTCTCTGGCACCACATGCAGCTATTGATTAATTATATTGATTATTATCATACATTTTATCTTGTATATTATAGGCCTAATATGCTTTCAGAATAGGAACCAGAACCATACAACTTCCACCAACAGACAGTGGACATCCTACAGAAATACCACTGTTAGTATATAAGACATTAGATGCATCTTTTAATTAAGTCTCAGTGCATGCCAGGAAAAAACTGCACGGGCGCCATCTGTCACTCTCTCCAATTCTCCGGCGGGCACTATTTTTTTCACTCCTGCCTTACATTTGGCTGGCATGTTTTTAATTTACCGGCTCCCATTGTACTTCAGCTTTAACTGTACATGTATGTGCACCCCATTTTGTTTCTTCTTTGCTTCATAAGTATACTCATATTGTGCATGTAATGGTACCTGCTAGCACTAAGCCACCTACTCCATTCCTCTCCTGTCCAGGAGTCCTGTCCTGTCCTTGGCTTGTAGACTGCCTTTAGCGTGCTGGAAAGAGTAGAGCCTATTGTCCATACATGTATTATATTTTGTTACCCTCACAACTGTATCAGTAACCATGGTTACTAGTAAAACCCCAATTCCGAAATAGTTGGCCAAAGTGTAAATCGTGAATAAAATCAAAATGCAATGACTTGATCACATGAGCCAATATGTTATTTACAATAGAACATAGATAACATTTCAAATATTCAAACTGAGACATTTTACAATTTTATCCTCAAAATGAGATTATTTCAAATTTTCTGGCTGCAACGGGTCTCACAAAAGTTGGGAAAAAGGGCTGAAAAAGCAATTAATATATAAGGGAATCAGCTGAAAGAACATTTATCGAGTAATTAAGTTAACTGGCATTAGGTGTGTAACATGATTGGCTATAAAAGGGATGCCTTGCAAAGGCTTTGAAATCAGCTTCTATAAATATCCGAGCGAATAATCCGCACGGAAATTCGCGCCTGGTGTGAATGGGCCTTAAAACTCCATAGATGAGCCCCTGGGTTCGACTGATTACTTGAAGTACTGTTTTTAGCGGCTCTGTGTGTTTGTTTGTTTGTTTGTCTGTCTGTTTGTGTTTCTGCACTTGCCAATATTTGCATGAATGGGGTGAAGTCTGCCATCTCTGATTGCCTTGTTCCATTAGAGCTACAAAGCCAACGTCTCGTTTTTCAGCAGATAACACTATAAAAATCTATCCTTATTTTACAACCATTACTGGGGGGCTAGGGCATGCACAGCATATACATTTGTGATATTAAATATTAATATTTATATAATATTTATAATAATATTTTTTCTCAACACCCTTCTCACTAATAAAACGCCCCCAAAACATACTGAAGCCCCCTTTTCAAATCATTTTGCCAACTAAAAAGTTGATAAAGTGGAGGTTGGATACAGAATTCTTTCCCAGTAAATAGCAAAGCTAACGTCATTGATAACGGTAACGTCAGATAGCAATGAAAGCTGAAACTTTTATCGAGGTCTAGAAAGTATGAAATGTTCATGAATAACTGTAGTGAAAACTAAGGCTTTTAAAGGCATTAAAATGGCCATTTGCAGTATTGGTCTCGGGGTAACGTTATCTTATTTTCTTTTGTGCTCTCCCACCTTCAGTAGACAGAAGCTAGATCCATGCCTGAATGAGTTTTTACAATTCCTTACAACAGTAAATTATTTTCCACCACGTAATGAATTCAGTTCATTTAACAAGACTAACATTGATAGCATAATCCTCTCTTGAGCATCTAACAGCAATCATAGCTTAACTAACTTACCAAGATTCAAAGTTACCGAAGATAAAAATGTTTTCTTCGTACTCCATGTAGATCATAAATCCTATATATATATGGCTCGTTTAAATCGGTTGAGAAGTGTAAACGTTACAGATTTAGAAAATACAAATCTCCCTGTTTACTTGTATTTGTTCACATGCAGACTCTGCGTTCCCTCATATGGCTGACGCTTTGACATAGCAGAGGAACGAGCCAAAGCTGCTAATGCGGCATCTATGTATAGGTCTATAGCTTGACCCTTCCCTACTCTCCTCGGAAAGGCGTGTCTTTGCCAGAACAGAGGCAGCGAGCAGCCTGTCGAGTTGAGTACAGGGCGCCTAGGCGCATACTTTAAATTAACTGACTGGACTTATCTATTCAAGTGACGGCAGCAAATGAGTGTTCTATTAAAAAATTTTTTTTATTTAATTAAATTTTTTTTTGCTCTTCCGCCAGCACCTTCACTCAAGATGCCACCCCAGGCGACTGCCCGTGTCGCCCATATCTATATCTGCCAGTGGTTCTTTATCATTTCTGTCTATTTGCGGCAGAATTGCAACACAATCCAAGTTATGTGGCAGCTGCTGGCACTTAGACTGCTACCACCTTCTAGGATTTTCAGCACTTTTGGTCCTTCTACAATGCACTTTATGTTATGAGTCGCTCTGGATAAGAGTATCCGCTAAATGCCTGTAATGGAATGACCATGTACTAACACCGAGGTGACTGCAACAACTCACCTAAGATACTCCCTTCTCACTGTTATCTCACTTGCATTTGCAGATGCTAACAACTGTGGAATGTTTCCATGTCTGCTAGTCGACTGGTAGCTTTTCCTTGCAGCAACAGTGGGCAGCACGGTGGCACAGTGGTTAGCACTACTGCCTCACAGCAAGAAGGTTGTGGGTTTCTGGGGCCTTTCTGTGTGGAGTTTGCATGTTGTCCCCCGTGTTCGCGTGGGTTTCCTCCGGGTACTCCGGTTTCCCCCACCCACAAAAACATGCATCCCCCTGACCAAGGAACTGGCTTTAGAACTGGAGTTGGTCCCCAGGCGCTGCTCTGTGGCTGCCCACTGCTCCTAACTATAGGATGGGTCAAATGCAGAGGACAAATTACCCCACGGGGTTCAATAAAGTACATCTCATCTTATTTTATTACCTTAACACTGTCCTTATATGTTTGCAAAAGAAAAACAAGGCCCTCTTCCAGTTCTGGCAACTAACTACTGACCAATCCATCATGTTTGATGCTTTTCCCAACGCTTTACATGGGAAGGTGAAAGTTGCGTTCCGGCTAACTGAATATTCCAACTAGTTATGCTTTTCGAACCAGCGGTGGCAAAATGCTCTGTTCTGTGGACCAAAACTATGTTGTGGGTAGTTCTTCAGCTTCACTGGTCTCGGCCCTGTGTCTTTGTCACCTGAATCAAACCCACTAGTTGAAGGTGATGCTGCAGCTACTTAGTCATTTCCCCTCTCGGTCTGTTTGCTCTCCTTCTCTTTGAATCACTTTGGTCTTCCTCTCCCCCTAGATTCATTTGTTGCAGCTCCTTTGTCTCTGGACCTTGCTCTCTCTGACTCGAGCCACTTGCATGTCGACCCTTTTTCCCCTCGGCCTCTCCTTCTGCATGACTCTTGACGACAAGTTCAAACATACTGAATCATTAACTGCTCAACTGTCTGAAGCTAACATCATGACTTTCAATTGCAGATTGGACATATGGAGTGGGAAGAGGGGGTTTGGCATAAATAACAGGGGTGAGACAATTTGACACGAGGTATGTGGGTCCAGAGTACAGTGGATGACAGAAGATGGCAACTTTTTTATTAAATTTAATTAATTAATTAATTAATTAATTTTACATTTGGCATCTCCAATCCCACCCGAATCTGGAATGCCTAATTGGGGAACTATGTACAAGGCTTGCTCATATACGACCCCATGTTGCCAATTCAGGAGAGTGAAGACAGTTCGCGGCTCTCCTCCGAACCACGCGCCCGTCAGCCACTGCTTCTTATACACTCATTGGTTGAATCCTCGCAGGTTCAGAACGAGGGCGGAGGATACCCGAACGTGAACACGCTTAGAATCTTCCTGACGAGCGCCCGACTGGCCAACAGGAGGCACTTAAGCAACGAACAAAGCAACCATTTTATACAACCCTTCCCGGCAGACCCTTCCCAATTTGTATCCCTGTAGCGCAATGGTCAATTGTGCGCTACTCTGAAAAAGCTGCCATCCACTGCCGGTTGGTACGACCGGAGCTCGAACCCGCGCCATGATAGTCACTTCTGCTTCGCAATGCGGTGCTTTAACCGAATGAGCTTTCCGGCAGCAAAGATGGCATCTTTTAACATGTTTTTGATAATCATCAGGCTACAGCAAAATCATAAAATTTGGGAATATTTTGTAATTTCATCCAGTGGAAGCAGCTGGCCCTAGTCATATCACATACAGTATTTGACAATATTAACCCCTTAAACCTGAACCACTTGTTGGGAATGGATTTAACAACCACTTGTTGTTAAATTCATTCCACTTGTCAATGGACAGCGGAATGGATTTAATAATAAAGCACTGACAGAGCTCTCTATCACCTGGGATATACAGTGTGATGTGAAGGGCTGGGAGAACGACCAGAACTATGACCATGTAAGGAAAAAAAGAACTGCCAAATTATTGGGGGGGCTGAGGAACAATTTCGGGTGGCTCCAGCTCCCCTGAAATAGGCCTAACGATGTCCATGCTGTACCGTAATTACTTTCACTTTCAAGACATACTTTCTGACACACGCTCTGGGTGTGAGACCGTTCAAAGGAAACATGCGTTTAGTAATTACCAACATTTTATTTTTATTTTATTTTTATTGATTTACAAAACCCAAAACCAGTGAAGTTGGCACGTTGTATAAATCGTAAATAAAAACAGAATACAATGATTTGCAAATCCTTTTCAACCTATATTCAATTGAATACACTGCAAAGACAAGTTACTTAATGTTCGAACAGGTAAACTTTTGTAATTTTTTGCAAATATTAGCTCATTTGGAATTTGATGCCTGCAACATGTTTCAAAAAAAGCTGGCACAAGTGGCAAAAAAGACTGAGAGAGTTGAGGAATGCTCATCAAACACTTATTTGGAACATCCCACAGGTGAACGGGCTAATTGGGAACAGGTGGGTGCCATGATTGGGTATAAAAGCAGCTTCCTGAAATGCTCAGTCATTCACAAACAAGGATGGGGCGAGGGTCACCACTTAGTGAACAAATGCGTGAGCTGATTGTCGAACAGTTTAAAAACAACATTCCTCAACGAGCTATTGCAAGAAATTTAGGGATTTCATCATCTACGGTCCGTAATATCGTCAAAAGGTTCAGAGAATCTGGAGAAATCACTGCACGTAAGCGACAAGGCCGAAAACAACATTGAATGCCCGTGACCTTCGATCCTCAGGCGGTACTGCATCAAAAACCGACATCAGTGTGTAAAGGACATCACCACATGGGCTCAGGAACACTTCAGAAAACCACTGTCAGTAACTACAGTTCGTCGCTACATCTGCAAGTGCAAGTTAAAACTCTACAATGCAAAGCGAAAGCCATTTATCAACAGCACCCAGAAACGCCGCCCGGCCGCTGGGCCCAAGCTCATCTAAGATGGACTGATGCAAAGTGGAAAAGTGTTCTGTGGTCAGACGAGTCCACATTTCAAATTGTTTTTGGAAACTGTGGACGCCGTGTCCTCCGGACCAAAGAGGAAAAGAACCATCCGGACTGTTATAGGCGCAAAGTTCAAAAGCCAGCATCTGTGATGGTATGGGGTGTATTAGTGCCCAAGGCATGGGCAACTTACACATATGTGAAGGCACCATTAATGCTGAAAGGTACATACAGGTTTTGGAGCAACATATGTTGCCATCCAAGCAACGTCTTTTTCACGGACGCCCCTGCTTATTTCAGCAAGACAATGCCAAGCCACATTCTGCACGTGTTACAACAGCATGGCTCCGTAGTAAAAGAGTGCGGGTACTAGACTGGCCTGCCTGTAGTCCAGACCTGTCTCCCATTGAAAATGTGTGGCGCATTATGAAGCGTAAAATACGACAACGGAGACCCCGGACTGTTGAACAACTTAAGCTGTACATCAAGCAAGAATGGGAAAGAGTTCCACCTGAAAAGCTTCAAAATTGGGTCTCCTCAGTTCCCAAACGTTTACTGAGTGTCGTTAAAAGGAAAGGTGATGTAACACAGTGGTAAAAAGGCCCCTGTGCCAACTTTTTTTTGCAATGTGTTGCTGCCTTCAAATTCTAAGTTAATGATTATTTGCAAAAAAAATAAAGTTTCTCAGTTTGAACATTAAACATCTTGTCTTTGCAGTGTATTCAATTGAATATAAGTTGAAAAGGATTTGCAAATCATTGTATTCTGTTTTTATCTACGATTTACATAACGTGCCAACTTCACTGGTTTTGGGTTGTATACTGGGAGTCCGATTGAGAGCAAGCTCTCTTTTGCAACGGAGCCCAGTAGCAAAAAACAGAAAACACCAAGTACAATGAATAAAAACAATGACTACATTACACATGTACATTCCTGCTTTGTGGCAGCCAATAAAAGACATTTAAAACAATCAATTGAAATAAGACTTTCCAACTTTAAAAACTGTTGAATCCTATTCCACTTCTGTGGAGCATAATACATAAAAGCAGTTTTACCCAGTTCAGTATATATATATAACATAATAACATATGCCTCAATTCTTTTATGATTCTGTACCCAAACCGAGTGAGCGAGTGCATACTAATACCCGGAAATAGTGCAGAGTCAGGAGAGCTCCATTTCATTAAATCAGAACAAGGAGGAAATGGCAACTCCAAGTAATGCAGGAGGAAAGTGGGGGCAGCCATGTTAGTGACGTCTCCATATTTCCTAAATATACGTGTGTCCTCTGCTGCTGGGCCAGGGGAAATATTTCTCGTGATGGTGATTAAGTGCTCGGGCTGGAAAATAGAGCTCATTTTTTGTTATTGTATTTTTGAACTCTGAGTAGCCAACATCTACGTTTTTCTATGTTTTACTTTTTCATTAATTCCCTTTGTTTCCATGCCATCCCATCCCTCCTATCATTTTCTACAAAAATTGCAAAAACCAGTCTCATAAAAGTCTAAACTTGTCAATCATAGGCCTATTGTGAGATTATAATTTGAATAACTGGTCACTGTACACAGGTAGTACATTTCAACACGGGAAAAGCACAAACATACCAGTGATGATTGTTATAGTGAATTCTTTTGCTCTAAATTTAATGGTAACATGCGTTTCTGATTTGGAGGTAAAATGCTTTGTGGGCCTACGGGCTTTTCATACAGGGCTTAATATTGACACAGAAATTTTGATGTTTTTCAGTAATAGTTGACTGCTTTGAAGTTGTTCATTTTGGGCGTGTGCGCGGTTTCAAAGCCCAGTGTTTGGACAAGAGAATGTGCCTAGCGATTGAGAAAAACTGTATTTTGGCTGCAAGAGGTGTGTTTTGAAAATACAAATGATTATGCTTCAGGTATAACGTGACCAGTTTATCACACAGTTTCCGGAAACCTCCATTGAGAGTTGTGTGTTATCATTTTGTCTGATCTACACGGGCTATAAATATGAGGCTGAACCGAATCATTTTTCAGTTCAGCCTGGACTGCGCTCGCTGCACCTCTGACGTTTCACCCATTCCAACAAGTATGCCTTCAGTTTTCTAGATATCGTCAAATATTTGGACTCATGCTTTTTATTTTCACAGAGGACAATTAATGACACTCTTTAGTTTTCATATGAACGTCTATTTTTGAGGCTGAGCCTTAATATTCTGAAATTTTTTGAGGATTTTAATTTTTTTTTTCAGTTTAAAAGTCTGTTTCAAATATTGTTGACATTAATCATAGCTTAATACAATGTATTTTTGTGCATTGTCATTTGAAGCAACTCGTAAGAAGATAATAGATTTGTGAGGAGCCTTCCAGTGCTATTAACAATACTCCTCAGCCTCATGATGCCCTTGACATATTCTGAATTTTCACAACTTTTCAGCCTCAGCGTTCTCATAAAAAAAATTATTGTACAAAAACAAATAAAATTATAGTGACGAACAAAAATGATTTGACCTTGAACAACATCATTAAACAAGCAGCCTGTTGGGTTGTGAGGTCCGAAACATAAGACAGGGCTGCCAACTTTCTACGCAATCTCACGCATACGGTGTAAGTTTCACGCATTTTGAAGGTCTATTCACCGTAGTCAGCAATTATTCAACCAACGAATATTAATAAGATTCTTACGTGTAATTAAAGTCCTTGTGAGTGGAAGTTTCAGTTTCATTTGCGTTACGGTGGATTTCACTATGAGTAACATGGAAGCGATTGCGACTCCAAACATTGAGCGCTTTTCCTCACTCAGGGGTTGGAAGCAATGTGTGTGTTTCATGATCGTTTTAATTGTTTAAACGAAATAAGACCATTTGAAACATCTTTATGCAATTCCATTGCTTCCAACCCCCGTGTCAAGACAAACGTGAGAATTCCAGAGTCATAATTGATTTCCTCGTCTCTAGTGGTGGAATCCACCGTAATGCATGTGAAACTGGTTAACTTCCATGCTCAAGGACTCAATTCCGCGCGCGAATCTCTTAAATGCGCCTCAATTGAATAATTGCTGACTGCGGCATGGGAACGTGAATCCTCTAAGAGGCGTGAGGCTCACGGCGAATGCGTGAGAGTTGGCAGCCCTGATAAGACATACTAATGATTATTCGATTCAAAAGAAATGCAAAACTGCAGTTAAGTTGAGTGCCCCAGGAAGGGTCTTGTACAGAATGTAGGCCTATGAGCTCAGCTAGGCCCTGTAATTTTTCTCCTTTTTTCTCTCAATCAGAGGAAGCCTGCTACACATAAATCAGAGCAAATCCAGCTCTCAATGGAGACAACAGAAGACTTGAGTAACGTCACCCGCCCGGTCGGATTCTACATTAGAGGCTTCTATGCGCTAAAACACGGAGAATATTACTTTATTTTCTTGGCTGTTATATATGTACTGACACTTGTGTCAAATGCAGTCTTGATGTTGGTCATTTGGGCTGCAGAAACTCTTCACACACCTAAATACATGGCAGTGTTCAGCCTTGCTATAGTGGATGTTAGCCTGAGCTCCGCACTCATTCCCCTGACGATTCATTTGCATGTCTTTGGTTCAAAATTCATATATTACAATCCTTGCCTTGCACAAATGTTCTTTGTTCATTACTTTGGAGCTATGGAAGCATTTGCTCTCTGTGTTTTAGCTTACGACAGGGTCATTGCCATTTGTTTCCCATTACGAAGCAATACTTTAAATACTAACTGTAAAATGATGGTGGTTATTATTGTGTCTTGGTCAGTCCCACTTATCACAGTTGCGGTGATGGTCGCCTTTATTCCCGGGCTGGCGTATTGTAAAACGACTATTGTCAACAGCTTCTTCTGTGATCACGGTCCCGTCTTTAAGATTGCTTGTGGCGATTATTCGAAAAATTGGTTCATGGCTGCTGTTGTCACGGTAGCATTGTACTATGCTCCCTCTGGCTTCATCGCTGTGTCTTACATTTTTATCATTTACGCCATTCTGAAAATTAAATCATCCGAGGGTCGATGGAGAGCATTTAAAACATGCACTTCGCATTTAATTTTGGTGGCTGTATTTTTTATTCCTGTGCACGTTACATACACTGTAGCCTGGATTAATGTGAATATAGACACTGACACCAGAATTATCAACACTTCGTTGTCTGCCTCTTTCCCCCCTCTTCTAAACCCGATTATCTACTCTCTGAAGACTGAAGAAATATTGGATCAAATTAAAAAATACCTGAGAAATTCGAAAAAATTGTCGCAATAATGTTGAAAAACGATGCAGACACTTTGATTGGAAGATCGTCGGCCAACTGTCCACTGACTCCAAGTGACTTAATGTTAGACTGCATGTATCTTTAGCCAGTAATCACCAACCCTATTCCTGGAGATCTCCCATCCTGTACATTTTCATTGCAGCCATAATCTGGCACACCTGACTCCATTAATTAGTAGCTGAGGAGAATCTCTTGCTTTGGTGTGATGAGTGCTTGACAGGGTCGGAGTGAAAACCTGCAAGAAGATAGATCAGGGTTGGTGACCACTGTGGGCATCGCAGTACACTGCTTGAAGGTTGAAATGCTGTATTTGAATGAACAGTGCCGTGGTGTTTAACCCAATGTTGGTGCACCAGTTTTTATGACGGTCTTTGTTCCAGCCACATTTACCAATCCCAAAATTTGAATAAATTCTTATTTTTGCTTAATTTGGCATTTCATGGATAAATGTTTTTCATTGATATATACTGATAAAAAATGCTTTCGTATGGGTCATTCCACATGAACTCAATTAATGTACAAGAATCTTCCATGGTCACTGACTCAGATGTGGCTCAAATTAATTTTGGAGTACCTCTGTATTCATAATGAACGCAAGCAAAATTTTAGCCTCCTACTCCAAGGAGTTTCTGAGATATCGCCCCCCAAAATCGGGGGCCATGCCCCAAGCAAATCGCAAATGTTAATTTATAGGG
The DNA here is from genome assembly GCA_029692085.1 of Gymnothorax javanicus. Lineage (NCBI taxonomy): Eukaryota > Metazoa > Chordata > Actinopteri > Anguilliformes > Muraenidae > Gymnothorax > Gymnothorax javanicus. Next base: position 152,283,552 of record CM056197.1, read on the forward strand.
AATTTGGAGGCCAATATCTTTGGAACAAATCATAGCTATGGGCTGAAAGTTGCTATCTAGCGTAATTTGGGTTTAGACTTTCAGAATCTTATGTCAAAGTTTATCTATCTCTTTTCATTTTCAAGATTTTGGCCTCTCAAATATGAAACTTTTTATGGGCGGAAATAAAAAATTCCGTTTTCAAGGGCTCCCTATGAGGCCAGGATCCCTTACAGAGGCTAAATTGTGATGAATTCCTTCTATTTGAGGATGGGTCTGTCTGTACAATGAAGATTGACTGCACTCAAAGCATAATGGTGGAGTTAGGAGACCCTGAAATGAGTCCCATCTTAAAAAATCGCTTTTTTGCCAATTTTGGATGGGCAAGTTCACCATGTGGGCAGTTACCCATGGTCACAAAATGTGTTCTACATAAATGTATATATCTTGGCTTTATTTGTTCAAAATTACAAATTATTTTCTCATCTCCTCACTATTTAATCATGTTATCAAATGCATTCGTTTTGGGGTAAAAACACCCATTATTACCCCCTTTCTTCTGCAACTAGAAGTTTTAAATAGACAGTGCCTACTCATAAATTCAAGTTACATCATTTCCTAAGAGGATCTGACATCTGACATGATGTTGCATTCCCTCCCTAGGATCCCCCAGGTATTGCATCATCTTCTATGCGTATTGCATCAGATCTCCCGTGTATTGCATCGTGCAAAATTGGGATTTACTTGGATGAGGAAAGCGACAAACATACATGCTGCAGAAAAACTTAAGATTCATCAACATAAGATTATCTTATTGGTTAAGTGAGATGCTCAGTATTTGGCCATTTGCCCATGACTGACCATTAATGATCACAAATGCGAGAAAGCTAGACACCAATAACTGTCAACTAAGATTACCGATCACAAAAAAAGAGCTTAATATACAAATGATGGTAACTTCTTTTGAATTAGAGCATTTTCTGTCCTGGTTTCAATTTGAACTTCGTGGTCATTTCTCAGTCAACAGCTCTCAGGGATTTTGAAAATAAAGTGTATCACAGTGAGAGAAGTGAACTTCCTTACAGTAAATTAATAGCATCCGTTCTCCGTTATGCGACAAGGAATGCAGGATGATGCCACCATGAACTTACTTGTGATGTGCTTCTTATCATGGTTAAATGGATCGGCACAGGACCGCTGTGGACTTTCAAAGCGTGACAAATACACTTTTTCGTGATGGAAACAGATTTGGTCATCTTCATTGAATATGACACTGCACCGCCAAGTCAATAGTTATCTGTCAGCTTGTTTAAGGTCACCAAATGAAATTTTTCCAGTTTCTCTGCAGTATGTATATTTTTTGCATTCCTCATCCAAGGGAATCCCAATTTCGCTAATCTGCAAAAGCTGCCAACCACTGCCGGTTGGTATGACCGGGGCTCAAACCCGCGCCATGATAGTCACTTCTGCTTCGCAATGCGGTGCTTTAACCAAGTGAGCTATCTGGCAGCGAAGATGGCATCTTTTAACATGTTTTTGATAATCATAAGGCAAAATCATAAAATTTGGGAATATTTTGTAATTTCATCCAGTGGAAGCAGCTGGCCTTAGTCATATCACATACAGTATTTGACAATATTAACCCCTTAAACCCGAACCACTTCTTCGGAATGGATTTAACAACCACCTGTTGTTTAATCATTCCACCTGTCAATGGACAGCGGAATGGATTTAATAATAAAGCACTGACAGAGCTCTATCACCTGGGATATACAGTGTGATGTGAAGGGCTGGGAGAACGACCAGAACTATGACCATGTAAGGAAAAAAAGAACGGCCAAATTATTGGGGGGGCTGAGGAACAATTTCGGGTGGCTCCAGCTCCCCTGAAATAGGCCTAACGATGTCCATGCTATACCGTAATTACTTTCACTTTCAAGGCATACTTTCTGACACACACTCTGGGTGTGAGACCGTTCAAAGGAAACATGCGTTTAGCATTCTGTGTAGTGTAGAGTCAGGAGAGTTCAATTCTATTAAGTCAGAACACCGAGGAAATGGCAACTTCAAGCAATCCAGGAGGAAAGTGGGGACAGCCAATGCAGGGACGTCTCCATATTTCCTAAATATACGTGTGTCCTCTGATGCTGGGCCAGGGAAAATATTTCTTGTGATGGTGATTAAATGATCAGGCTCGAAAATAGAGCTCATGTCTTGTTATTGTATTTTTGACCTCCATCTGAGTAGCCTATATCTTCCTATTTTTAGCTTACCGGCCCTATGGGTCGATAAACTATTGTCGTGGTGTGGCGTCTGTCATCCGGAACATTTTTAATCTTTTTTTTGGCCAGATGAATTTTTGTGTAGATTTGCAATAACATACTGCTAGATCGTATCTCAAGATGTTTTTCTCGGATTTTTGATTGAATCATTTTTTTCCGTCTCATGGGCCCTTGAAATTTTGGCTCCAATGTTAAAGATATGTCTGAGAAATTTTAAAAAATGATTTCTCAAAAACTGCGTGAAAAATTTTTTTCTAAATCAGGCAATCAACTTACCTTGGTACTGTAAATGTACAGTGCGAGCGCCATTTTGATTGAATGGAATATTTCATAAATATGCAAGATGGCCTGTGGAGGCCAAATGGTTGCAGACAGAGATTAAGTTTGTATTAACGACACGTAGGAAGTCATATATGACCTATATTTTGGCAATATTAAATTTGACCATAGATGGCTTTGCAAGGTCAAACTCGAGGTCAGGGAATATATTAACAATGTTAAAAGATGTAACTTGAAATTTCAAAAAATTATTTCTCAAAACTGTTTGATAACTCCTTTTCTAAATCTGGCAATCAACTCACCTTGATACACTTTATGTATAGTGCGAGTGCCATTTTGACTGAATTGACAGAAGTGGGTCTACTGGGGGCGCTGTACTTTAACATTGGGTCTTATGGAGAATGGGCCAAATTGCCTATGGAAGCTAATTGGTTGCAGATAGAGATTAAGTTTGTATTACAGAGGGCGCCCCGGTGGCTCATTGGTCTAAGCGTGCGGACCATAAAGGCTGAGTCCTTCCCGCAGTGACCTGGGTTCGATTCCGTCTCAGGTCATTTGCTGTATGTCTTCCCCCATTCTTCTCCCCAACCTTCCTGTCTCTCTACACTGCATAACTGTCAAATAAAGGAAAAATTCCCAAAAAATAATCTTTAAAAAAATAAAAAATAATAATAAAAAAAGTTTTTATTACAGACATATAGGAAGTTATACATGACCTATATTTTGGCTCTGTTAAAGTTGACCTCAGATGACCTTGAAAGGTCAAACTTGAGGTCAAGCAAAATGTTACAATTTTCAAAGGCTTCTAGGCTTGAAAATATTGAAGATTGGGAACATATGTGCATTGAACACTTATATGAAGTCATGTATGAACTTTCATTTGGTGGCCTTGAACTTGACCTTCAGCGGCCTTCGAAGCTCAAACTTCACATAGTGAGATTTCAATGACTTCTATCACCAAAACTATTACAGATATAGCTTAGGTTTGTATTGTGGGCATATGGGAAATCATGTATGAAGTTTCATTTGGTGACATTGAACTTGACCTTCAGTGACCTTGAATGCCCAAACTTCACAATGAAATTTCAATGACTTATATCAGCAAAATGGTTACAGATAGTTTCAGTTTGTATTGGAGATTTATAGGAAGTCAAACATGAACTTTCATTTGGTGACCTTGAACTTGACCTTCGGTGCCCTTCGAAGGTCAAACTTCACATAGTGAAATTTCAATGACTTCTATCACCAAAACTATGAGAGATAGAGGTTAGGTTTGTATTGTGGCCATATAGGAAGTCATGTATGAAGTTTCATTGGGTGGCCTTGAACTTGACCTTAAGTGACCTTCAATGGCCAAACTATATACTGAAATTTCAATGACTTATATCAGCAAAATCGTTACAGATTGAGTGTAGGTTTGTATTGGAGACGTATAGGAAGTCATGTATTAACTTTCATTTGGTGACCTTCATATTGACCTTCGAAGGTCGAACTTGACCAAGAGAAAATTCAATGACTTCTGTCACTGAAAAGGTCACAGATGGAGCCTACATTTGTGTTACTGACATAGGAAGTCACATATGAACTTTCATTTGGTGACATTCAACTTGACTGTCAGTGATTTTTGAGGGTCAAACTCAACAGTGAAATTACAATGACTTGTATCACCAAAATGATCACAGATTGAGCCGAGGTTTGTATAGAGACATTTACGTTGTAGAAAGTCATACATGAAGTCCATTTGCTGACCACAACTTGACATTCTGTGACCTTTAAAGTTCACAATTGACATATTGAATACATGTTGACATATTTCAATGACTTGTATCACCAAAACTGCTTCAGAGCTTAGGATTTTATTACAGAAGGTCTTATAAATGTATATGAACTTTTATTTAGTGATCTTGACATTAATTAATATTAATTCAAATGTCAAACTTCACATGAAATTTTCAAAACTTGTATCATCGCTGTAAGACTGCTTGCCGGTAAGCTACAGGACCCTTGGTCCTATTTTTCTATTTGTTTTACTTTTTCATTAATTCCCTTTGTTTCCACGCCATCCCATCCCCACTATCATTTTCTTCAAAAATGGCAAAAACCAGTCTCACAAAAGTCTAAACTTGTCAATCGTAGGCCTACTGTGAAATTATAATTTGAATAACTGTTTACTGTACACAAGTAGTACCTTTCAACACGGAAAAAGCACAAACATACTAGTGATGATTGTTATAGTGTATTTTTTTGCTCTAAATTTATTTGGCATTCAAAACGTCTGTGAAATGGTAACATGCCTTTCTGATTTGGAGGTAAAATGCTTTGTGGGCCTACAGGCTTTTCATACAGGGCTTAATATTGACACGGAAATTTTGATGTTTTCAGTAATAGTTGACTGCTTTGAAGTTGTTCATTTTGGGGTGTGTGCGCGGTTTCAAAGCCCAGTGTTTGTACAAGAGAATGTGCCTAGCGATTGAGAAAAACTGTATTTTGGCTGCAAGAGGTGTGTTTTGAAAAAACAAATGATTAGGCTTCAGGTATAACGTGACCAGTTTATCACACAGTTTCCGGGAACCTCCATCGAGAGTTGTGTGTTATCATCTTGTCTGATCTACACGGGCTATAAATATGAGGTTGATCCGAATCATTCTTCAGTTCAGCCTGGACTGCGCTCGCTGCACCTCTGACATTTCACCCATTCCAACAAGTATGCCTTCAGTTTTCTAGATATCGTCGAATATTTGTACTCATGCTTTTTATTCTCACATAGGACAATTAATGACACTCTTTAGTTTTCATATGAACGTCTATTTTTGAGGCTGAGCCTTAATATTCTGAAATTTTTGGGGGATTTTAATGTAATTTTTTTCAGTTTAAAAGTCTGGTTAAAATATTGTTGACATTAATCATAGCTTAATACAATGTACTTTTGTGCATTGTCATTTGAAGCAACTCGTAAGAAGATAACAGATTTGTGAGGAGTCTTCCAGTGCTATTAACAATACTCCTCAGCCTCATGATGCCCTTGACATATTCTGAATTTTCACAACTTTTCAGCCTCAGCGTTCTTATAAAAAAAAGTTATTGTACAAAAACAAAAAAAACTATAGTGACGAACAAAAATGATTTAACCTCGAAAAACATCATTAAACAAGCAGCCTGTTGGGTTGTGAGGTCTGAAACATAAGACATACTAATGATTACTCGATTCAAAGAAATGCAAAACTGCAGTTAAGTTGAGTGCCCCAGGAAGGGTCTTGTACAGAATGTAGGCCTATGAGCTCAGCTAGGCCCTGTAATTTTTCTCCTTTTTTTCTCTCAATCAGAGGAAGCCTGCTGCACATAAATCAGAGCAAATCCAGCTCTCAATGGAGACAACAGAAGACTTGAGTAACGTCACCCGCCCGGTCGGATTCTACATTAGAGGCTTCTATGCGCTAAAACACGGAGAATATTACTTTATTTTCTTGGCTGTTATATACATACTGACACTTGTGTCAAATGCAGTCTTGATGTTGGTCATTTGGGCTGCAGAAACTCTTCACACACCTAAATACATGGCAGTGTTCAGCCTTGCTATAGTGGATGTTGGCCTGAGCTCCGCGCTCATTCCCCTGACGATTCATTTGCATGTATTTGGTTCAAAATTCATGTATTACAATCCTTGCCTTGCACAAATGTTCTTTTTTGATTACTTTGGAGCAATGGAGGCAATTTCTCTCTGTGTTTTAGCTTACGACAGGGTCATTGCCATTTGTTTCCCATTACGAAGCAATACTTTAAATACCAACTGTAAAATGATGGTGGTTATTATTGTGTCTTGGTCAGTCCCGCTTATCATAGTTGCGGTGATGGTCGCCTTTATACCCGGGCTGACGTATTGTAAATCGACTATTGTCAACAGCTTCTTCTGTGATCACGGTCCCGTCTTTAAGATTGCTTGTGGTGATTATTCGAAAAATTGGTTCATGGCCGCTGTTGTCACGGTAGCATTGTACTACGCTCCCTCTGGCTTCATCGCTGTGTCTTACATTTTTATCATTTACGCCATTCTCAAAATTAAATCATCCGAGGGTCGCTGGAAAGCATTTAAAACATGCACTTCGCATTTAATTTTGGTGGCTGTATTTTTTATTCCTGTGCATGTTACATACACGGTAGCCTGGATTAATGTGAATATAGACACTGACACCAGAATTATCAACACTTCGTTGTCTGCATCTCTCCCCCCTCTTCTAAACCCGATTATCTACTCTCTAAAGACTAAAGAAATATTGGATCAAATTAAAAAATACCTGAAAAATTTGAAAAAATTGTCGCAAAAAAGTTGAAAAACAATCCAGACACTTTGATTGGAAGATCGTCGGCCAACTGGCCACTGACTCCAAGTGACTTAATATTAGACTGCATGTATCTTTAGCCAGTAATCACCAACCCTATTCCTGGAGATCTCCCATCCTGTACATTTTCATTACAACCATAATCTGGCGCACCTGACTCCATTAATTAGTAGCTGAACAGAATCTCTTGCTTTGGTGTGATGAGTGCTTGACAGGGTCGGAATGAAAACCTGCAAGAAGATAGATCAGGGTTGGTGACCACTGTGGGCATTGCAGTACACTGCTTGAAGGTTGAAATGCTGTATTTGAATGAACAGTGCTGTGGTGTTTAACCCAATCTTGATGAAACAGTTTTTATGATGGTCTTTGTTCCAGCCACATTTACCAATCCCAAAATTGAGTAAATTCTTATTTTTGCTTAATTTGGCATTTCATGGATGAATGTTTTTCATTTATATATATTGATAAAAATGCTTTTGTATGGGTCATTCCACATGAACTCAACCAATGTACAAGAATCTTCCATGGTCACTGACTCAGATGTGGCTCAAATTTATTTTGGGAGTACCTCTGTATTCATAATGAACGCAAGCAAAATTTTGGCCTCCTACTCCAAGGGGTTTCCGAGACATGGCCCCAAGCAAATCGCAACCGTTAATTTAGAGGGATTTCGGAGGCCAATATCTTTGGAACAAATCATAGCTATGGGCTGAAAATTGCTATCCAGGGTAATTTGGGTTCAGGCTTTCAGAATCTTATGTCAAAGTTCATCTATCTCTTTTCATTTTCAAGATAGTGGCCTCTCAATTATTATTTTATGGGTGGAAATAAAACAATTCAGTTTTCAAGGGCCCCCTATGAGGCCAGGATCCCTTACAGAGGCTAAATTGTGCTGAATTCCTTCTATTTGAGGACGGGTCTGTCTGTACAATGAAGATTGACTGCACCCAAGGCATAATAGTGGAGTTAGGAGACCCTGAAATAGGTCTCAGCTGAAAAAGTCACTTTTTTAGTTCACCATGTGGGCAGTTACCCACGGTAATGAAACTTGTACTACATAAATTCATATGTCTTGGCTTTATTTGTTCAAAATTACAAATTACTTTCTCATCTCCTTCATTATTTAATCATGTTATCAAACATAGGCGTTTTGGGGTATAAACGCCCATTATTATCCCCTTTCTTCTGCAACTAGAAGTTTTAAATAGACATTGCCTACTCATAAACTGAAGTTACATGATTTCCTAAGATAATCTGACATGATATTGCATTCCCTCCCTAGGATCCCCCAGGTATTGCATCATCTTCCATGGGCATTACATCAGATCTTTGGTGTATTGCATCATCTTCCATGGGTATTACATCATCTCTAGTTAAAATAATAGGGTATCTACTTAATGAATTCATCAAAGCTTCAACATGGCTTCTGACTGGTGCAAAATTGGGATTTCCTTGGATGAGGAATGCAACAAATATACATACTGCAGAGAAACTGGAAAAATTTCATTTAGTGACCTTAAACCAGCTGACAGATAACTATTGACTTGGCGGTGCAATGTCATATTCAATGAAGATGACCAAATCTGTTTCCGTCACGAAAAAGTGTATTTGTCATGCTTTGAAAGTTTACAGCAGTCCTGTGCCGATTCATTTAACCATGATAAGAAGCACACCACAAGTAAGATCATGGTGGCATCACCCTGCATTCCTTTTTGCATAACGGAGGACGGATGTTGTTAATTTACTGTAAGGAAGTTCATTTCTCTCACTAGCTATGTTTACATGGACACACATAATCGGAATAAAGGCCCAATCAGATTAAAATGTTTCATGTAAACACGTCAATCGGAGGATTCTGATCCGATTCGGTCCATTCGGAAAGATATTTCATTCCGAATGAGAGAGGTGGTTTATGCCGATCATCGTTCCAAACGGGGTCCATGTACACACCCATGTGTCTTCCCGGTTGGGGTAAAATTGTCTTCACTGCGCATGTGTGCTACAAAGAGCAAACGAGGACGTGCAGACAAAATGGCGTTTGTTTACAACAGAGGCGGAAGTACAGCTTTTTCATCTTCTACTTCTTCTAATATTTCCGGAAAATAGACAACTTTGCGCATGCCCAAATGATTCATTCTGATTAAACGCAAGGTGATGTATACGCAAGTCATGATTGGATCATTTCATTTAGTGTCCAGGTGAATTAGGATTTGGAATTTCCGATCAACCGAGATTAGGATCAGATTGGAGAAATTTTGCGCAGGTAAACATAGCTATTGTGATACATTTGATTTTCAAAATCCCTGAGAGCTGTTGACGAAGAAATGACCACGACGTTCAAATTGAAACAGGACAGAAAATGCCCTAATTCAAAAGAAGTCACCATCATTTGTATATTAAGCTCCTTTGTTGTGATCAGTAATCTTAGGCCATATTTACACTGTAAGTCTTGATGCCCAGATCGGATTTGCTGCCTGAATCCGATTTTTTTTCACCGTGCGGTTACACGTATTTTATCAAGTTACCCATATCTGATTCACGCGATTACACTTGCCTACATCATCTGAAACATCGCGCATGCCTACTGTTAGTTTTTACTAAACTTTAGGCCACGCCTTCTTCTGCACCAAGCGCTAACTGCTAAGCCAAAAAAAATGGATGATGCTGACGTATCGTCGGCCTGCTGATAAAACCTCATATCTCCAAATTTGTAAGAAACAAAAACTCGTATGTCCACTATTCTTACATGCCAAATTAAACATTTTTTATTTATATTTTAACTTATATTTATATTATTCATTTTTTTCTTAAATTTTATATTTATATTTTGTTTTCCTGTAAAGTTTATCATTTTGAAGATACAAGGTTTTATCAGCAGGCCGATGATATGTTTGATGATAATGTTGCGGTGCATGAAAACTTCGCCTAACATTGCCAGGATTTTTAGGCAGAGAAGAAGGAAAAGGGCCACTATTGCATCTTGTGCATATGCTGCGATTATTGCCTCTTCAGTCGTTCATAGGACTCCATGTTCAGTCTGCCAGCTTCTTAAATATAAAACCTCGTTCATTTACCGTGCGTTCACTGTTTATGCGACAAAATAAGCTAAATGGTCGCAGATTTGATGACGTTGAGACGCAATGTGTAAGAAAATCCGATCAGCCTGTTTACACTGCGGTCGCATTGGCACATATCCGATACGTATCCGATTTATTTCCACATATGAATGAGGCCTGTATCCGATCTCAAAATATCCGAATGCATGCGTCTTTTTCCTGTTTACACTGTCAACGAGCATATCCAATCTGTGCCACATAACAGCAAAAAATCGGAATTGGGTCACATTACACTGACAATGTACATGAGGCCTTAGTTGACAGTTCTTGGTGTCTAGCTTTCTCGCATTTGTGATCATTAATGGTCAGTCGTGGGCAAATGGCCAAATACTGAGCATCTCACCAATAAGGTGAATCTTAAGATGATTCTGCAGTATGTATGTTTGTTGCTTTCCTCATCCAAGTAAATCCCAGTTTTGCACCTGTCTGAAGCCATGCTGAAGCTCCAATTAATTCATTAATTAGATACTATTATTAATAGTGTCATTGGCTGGGGATCTGAGATTCAGTATTTAGTTAGTAGGGCAGCAGTCACTTGAGTCTGGAATTTAAACGGTAAGTTTTACCGGAGTGCTCCGCCTCCTCCCTCCTCCAGTTTCTCCTGGGCGTTGTAGCCAGTCTTTTTTATCTGGGTTCTCAGCTAAGCCCTGTGATATTTTTAGGTTAGTATATTAATAGTACCGGGACTAGATAAACTCAAGTTGGCTTATTAGGAGTGCTTATTATCTACAGTGTTTCTCAATTTGGTATTTCATTTCTGTTAACTGAAACTAAGCCCCTGTTAAAAGAGGCTTATTATCCATTTACATAGTTTCCCCACGGTTTCTATTGTGACTGCTGCTTTGGGCTTCTCAGGTTAATAAATAAATAAATTGTGGTTCCTAAGCTTTGTCTTGGCATTAGTATTTTTCTTTTATCTAGGGTGAGCGAAATTTGCAGGATGATCACACTTTTGGAAAGAATTTCCAGGGTGGGTTTGTCTGTCACGGTGCCAGCTAATTGAACATCTGGAGAGCAAGATCCTTGATCTTCAGGGCCAGTTGGTGGCGACATAGTTCATAATCAGTAGAGTTCCTAGTAAGTAGTATGTCGTTTGAGAAATGGTTTATACGCCAAAGCAGGGTGGTGCTGGGACCCCAGAGCAGGCAGGAGAGAAAGTTGGGTGACGGTAGGGCGTCAAATAAGAAAGGCTTGCACACTGTACCCTCCAGTGGTTGAGGTGTCCAACCGATTCCGGCCCTTGCAGGAACTCGAATTGGCCCCTGACCCTGAGAGTGAGGGACTGATGAGCAGCAGGGCACCCTGTTGGCCTCTACCCCTCAGAAAAGAGAGTTATTGATAGTGGGGACTCAATACTTAGAGGAATAGACAGTTTAGTCTGTTCGCATGACAAGGAGTCTCGTGATTGTGTTGCCTGCCTGGTGCCCAGGTAGGAGACCTCCTGGGCGTCGTCAAGCTCCTGGCCAGATGGTCCATGTTGGGACAAATGACATAGGTAAGGGTAGGTTTGAGGTTCTGCAAGGCAAATTTGTTGAATTAGCTAAAAAAAGCTTAGGAATCCTCCACGGTAGTGTTCTTCAGATTCTACCGGTACCACGTGCAAGCAGAGGAAGCAGAATTTTATCTGGAGGTTTAAGATGTGGCTACTACCTGGTGTAGGAAAGAGGGGTTACAGGTTTATGGGGCACTGGAACTACTTCTGGGACAGGGGTGACCTGTTCAAGCCGGATGGGCTACACCTGAACCGGAGGGGTACCTTTGCACTGGGTCAGCATATGTTGAGGGGTAGCAGAGAGTTATTTAAACTAGGGACTTGGGGGGCAGGGAGGTTAGAGAGTGTTACACAGAGGGGAAATGCAGACTGTCCTGATGGAAGCTGACAGCGTTACATGCACTATTGATGATCTATTTTTAAAAGCGAAAAAAGCGTAGTGAGGGCTTTGAGCACGGGCACATGTCAAATCGAAGGGAAGAGCATTCGAAACCTGAAATGTTTTTATCTAAATGCAAGAGGCATTATAAATAAATTTCGATTGAGGCTTATGATTAGTGAAGGCTATGACAAAGTTGGGATTAAAGAGACATGGCTTAGTGAAGAGGACGGAGATGAATATAGTATAGAAGGTTATAAGCTCTTTAGGAAGGATAGATGCAATAGGCTGTAGCACTCTATGTGAGCGAAAACATAAATGTGCAGGAAATTCCTGAAATTGAACATTCCTTGCCCTGTGAAGATATCTGGGTCAGGCTCACTGGCAAACACGAGACTGGTTTAAACATAGGTGTATGCTATCGACCACCAGCTTTGGACAGTACAGTCAATTAAATGCTCTTTAAGAGGATTACACAAGCTTGTAGAGGAGGAGGGACTATTATTATGTGAGACTTAAATTATCCTGGTATTGATTGGGATATGGTGAAAGGACAGGGTAGGGGGGAGGAAGAACGGCCTGTTCTCGCCATTCATGTTATGTTATGTTATGTTATGTTATATAAGAATTTCTAGATGTCATAAATGATAATTTTTTGGTGCAGTATGTTAATAAACCTACAAGAGAGAAGGCAATTTTAGACTTAGTGCTCTGTAATGACCCAGATAGAATTAGGAATTTGAAATCCCACTTGGGGCAGGTGATCACTCTACTATTAATTTTGAGGTTTCATGGGAAGTTAAAAAGGTGTCTTCAAAAAACAAAAATTTTTCAATTTTAGGTGAGCAAACTTTGACAGGATGCTCATATCTAAGTGAAATAAAATGGGAGACACTCCTGGACTGTGAGTCTGTAAATGAGATGTGGGAAAGATTTAAGGGGTTTTACTTGATTCACAATGCAAATTCATTCCAAAGGTGTCCAAAAGTAAGCTGAAAAAGCAGAATCCCCAGTGGATGACCAGCTATTCGTAGGAGTTTGAGGGAAAGAGGAATCTTTATAAGATATACATAGAGGATAACAATGAGATTACTAAGGCTGAATACTGTAAAATTGTGGTCAAAAAAAGAGCTGAGGAATGCTAGAAGACTGTATGAAAGGCTTGCAGAGGGGGCAAAACTAACCCTAAGCCTTCTTTCAGTACTGTAGCAGAAAAAAGAAAAAAGTCAAAGAGCAGGTTAAGTGCATAAAGAATAAAAATGGATCGCTGCTATATGATAACAAGGATATTGATACCTTAAACAGTTACTTTGTTGAGAATTTTACCTTAGAGCGGGTCTTTATTCGCCAAGGGCATGTCCAATGCTCAAGATTATTTAGGATTATTAGACAAGTTGTAAACTAAAGGCAGATAAGGTGGTGGGTCCTGATGGCTTATATCCAAGAGTGCTCAGGGAAGTTCGTGAGATCATCTTTAAAACCGCTATCCGCCATCTTTAGGCGGTCTTTAGAAACTGGAGAAATACCAAATGATTGGAAACAGGGCAATATAATACCAATATATAAGAAAGGGGACCCCTGTTTAAAGTCAGTTCAACTTGCATTATTATTGGAATCCATTGAGCTGGACTTATTTCTTGAGTTATCTTGAGGATAGCCAACATGGTTTCTAAAGGAAGGTCATGCCTGACAAACCTTCTGGAATTTTTTTGAGGGCCAGACTTATGACCAGAGCAGGGCTTATGACATCATATATTTGGATTTTCAGAGAGCATTTGACACAGTACCGCATAAGATACTAATTTTTAAAATGAGCTCCATTGGAGTTACAAAAGGTATTCTGAAGTGGATTCAAAACTGGTTGCAGGACAGAACTCAAAGAGTGGTGGTCAGTGGTATCTCATCTGAGCTAGGTATGGTGGGGAGTGGCGTCCCCCAGGGATCGGTGTTGGGACCCCTGCTGTTCCTCATCTACATTAATGACCTTGATAGGAATATTGAGAGCAGATTAGTTAAATTTGCAGATGATACTAAATTGGGAGGTTTGGCAAATAGTTTAGAGTCCACTAAAGTGATTCAGGATGATTTGGATAGAATCCAGAATTGGGCAGAAATGTGGCAAATGAAATTTAATGTAGCGAAATGTAAAGTTGTACATGTAGGTAATAAAAACACTAGACGGGATTACTTCATGGGAGGTTTTAAACTGGAATGTGCTCCACACGAGAAAGATCTGGGAGTGATTGTTGACTAAACCCTCACAGGCTCTAGCCATTGTGCCGTAGCAGTTAAAAAAGCCAATCAGATGCTGGGATACATTGCCAAAAGTATTGAGTTCAAATCCAAGGAGGTGATGCTTCTTTTGTACAACACATTCGTCAGACCACATCTAGAGTATTGTGCACAGTTCTGGGGACCATACTTTAAGAAAAGATATAGAGGCTCTAGAGAAAGTTCAGAGAAGAGCCACGAAGCTAATTCCGGGTATAAAAGATGAAAGCTATGGGAAGAGGCTGAAGATCCTTAATCTCTTTAGTCTTAGGAAAAGGAGACTAAGGGGTGATCTGATTGAGGTCTTTAAATATGTTAAAGGGATTAACAAAGTGAATTATGTAGGATTCCTTCAACCAAGTGTTGTTAGTAGAACTCGGGGTCACAAATGGAAGCTGACCAAAGGTAAATTTAGCACTGATATTCAGAAATATTTCTTCACCCAAAGAGTAATTTCAGTGTGGAACAGCTTGCCTGACCATATTGTTGAGGCAGAGACCTTGGGAGTTTTCAAGAGCAGGCTTGACTTAAAGCTAGATACCATTGAGTCATTGAGTATCTGAAGTGATATATTCACGATAGTATAAAGAAACTGGCGAGCCTAGTTGGGCTGAACGGCCTGTTCTCGCCATTCATGTTATGTTATGTTATTAATAGATACCTATTGTTTTAACCAGAGATGATGCAATACACGGGAGATCTGATGCAATACGCATAGAAGATGATGCAATAGAAAAAAAATTTTGTGATTCTCACTGATGCGCAAGCAGATTCTGGCCTCTAAACATTGGACCTGGAGCAAACAAAATAGCAAAATGGGCGTGGTCAGCAAATTTCAATCATACATATCTTGGAAGCTATTTCACCGTTGTTTCAGAAATTTTGGCGTACCACTATTGGTCCTAAGGGCTATTCGCAAAATAAGTTTTATGAAATTCGGAGGGGGTCAGTGGGGAAGCTTTGTTCGGTTTGGCGTGGAATGCCCCCTGGTTGACTTCATATGGATTGACCCATATAGGCCTCACAGATAGGCTACTAAAAACAAGTCACATATTGTAATATTGTACATGATTGTATAAAAGGATGGGAAATATCACAGAAAATTAACAAAGTGATAATCACACATTATTATTATTATTAGCTTACAGCCTAACTGTGAAGCACCTGTTAAACAACCATAATGAAGTCATTACAAGGCAATAAGTAGTTAAACCTAAATTAAGCAATTTAAGCCGGGGTCCCCAAAACCAATAATAAACCAGCTGAATTGTGAAAAATTCAATAATTCAATTCAATTCAGTTCAAACTTTATTGCACTCAAGGTCCAGACCACAAAATACATACAACAAAGACAACACAACACATAGAAATACAGCAGAGAACATTAAAAAATAACAAATAAATAAGGAAACTACAGGGGCACACAAAAAGTAAAGTTAAATCTGAGCATTCATCTTGAAATGAGGCATTTATGCCAATGACACCATAGCTGGGAGTGGTATCTTACAGTGCTGTATCTGATGTTACACAGGGCCACAATGATTTCACTCTCAGAAGCTTTCAGCCAGCAGATAAATTTATGCATAAGATCTCACAGAAGAGCTTAGAGAGCACCGACTCCAGCAGATACAAACAATCCCCTTGCACTGCACCATCTAGGTCTCTGCAGCAGTGTTCTGGAAGCATCATTATAAGCCACCTGTAGCCTCTGTAAACTTGCTTTCTTATAGTTAGTCCACAAGTGTGCAGGATTGAGGAGTACAATAAGCTTTGAACACAGACACCTTCACTACGTCTGAGCACATGCGAAACTTGCATGAAAGCAAGTGCATACAACTTACAGCGTTGCCTGTATATATCATCATCAGTCATTTTTCTGTAATTAAGTGACCAAGATATTTGACCCTATTACAGACATCAAAATTATTATTCTCCAATTTAAAACAGGAAAGTTCAATGACTGATCGTCTTCCGCACTACAGATTAGCACAGCACTCTAACTGGCGTTATACTGTATTTGAATTAATGTTCAACGCAACAAACAGAACATACAGTCAGGAGCTGCTGGGGACCAGCACTACTGGGACTGAAAACAGCCAGGTCATCTGCATACATAAGATGGTTCAATCATACACCAGTATTACAGTCTGTCAACCGCAGGGATCAATCAAAAATCTGAAGGATAAAAAGAACTGGAGACAAAATTTCACCTTGTCTGACACCATTACTGATTCCAAATGATTCTGAAACACTAGTGTCCCATTTTACCTGCATCATCTGGTGGGCAAACCAGTAAGCCAAAATTCTGACAGCGTGTTTTGGCACTCTTCTTTCGCTCAGTTTAATAAACAACCTTCTATGATTCAGTGGGTCAAAGGCTTAAGAGGCATCAATAAAACTCACGAGTTTCCTCTTCTGTACCAGTTTACAATTTCCATGATAGCATAAATGCACAAGTCTGTACCATGATGATTTTAGAAACCAAACTGATTCATTTAAACTCATAAGCAGAATTCACTCCAGAACTTTCGACAGTATGCTGGCTAAAGCTATCCACCCGTTTCACCAGAAGCCCACGGGCGGTGCCATGACAGAATGACGACTTCTTCTGTCCGGTTTTGTGTTTCCGGTAGCCTTGATGCCAATGACAGCAACAAACAGAGCCAGCTAGCCCTAACAACAAAAAAATCAGAAATAGTGACATCAATAGGATGTTCATCATTTAACTACTCACTTCTGAACATAAGAATATAAATCTTCGGCAATAAAAGCTCAATAACGTCTTTGTAAATATATTTAATTGTTCCGATGTTTGGATAACTGAATGGAGCTTTGGTTTAATGAATAACGTTGCCTTCCACAGAATAGCTGCTGCATGACTACATGATTTCCCTAATCCGGCATTACACGAGCAGTCGATTGTCTCCACGACTCCACTTACCCTCAGCGTTACCCAGGCTGTATGTTCAGCTTGACTGACACCCTGGCTGGGCTCAACAGCCGCCTTCAGAAACATGAAATCACTTTGTTTCTTGAGCAGTACTTTACCTATTTTGTTACTATGCAGGTAATTATATGCCTGCGTGCTTTCATAATTTCGCTATTTTTCGCCATCAACGCCTTTGGAAAACACAAGGGAAATAGAGGCACTCCTAGTGCTCTAAATTCGTAGACCAGGCGCAGGCGCGGTGCAGGCGCGGCAAATGGGGGGAGCGCCACGCCAACGGGGTGTATCCAGGCGTATTTTGCAATTTAGCGTGCCCCAGCAGCCCGCGCAAGTACTCCTCTGTCCCGCCTCTGTCCCTCCTGCCGGCACAAGTGGCAAAGAGGGAGGAGAGAAGGCGTGAGTGGGTTTAACATAGCCGAGTCAAATCTTCACTAATCAAATGAGCTCCTCTCCTCACCTTTAAAATTGGAATAAAGAAGCCTCTGTCCTATAGCTGCATGATGCGTTAATGTTGCATTTTACTTCGCTGCTTCAGGCATGTTTTCTGCACCGCTTACGTCTATATTAAGCATTACGAATATGAGTTAGCTGGCTAGCTAGGGCATTCGCGAATTATTACCATTAGCGAACTTGAATGGAATTTCAAAACGAAACTACGTCAGATCATTCAAACTTTTGAAGTTGGAATGAAATACGACGGTTGTTCATTTATTTCTTCTGCCTGCATCATTGAGAAGAGAAACGATGGATAGCGTGTTCCTATTATTACACCTTGTTGCTGCTTAAAATTTTGGGATTAACATGCATGGACAACAATGCAAGATACGTTACACATTTATTTTCAATATGTGATCTTAACTCAGTACGAGATCATAGCAATCAGGCTGTATTCTTTCCCCCCACTAAAAACGATAAAACCTAAGTGACAATAATAGTATTAAGCCGCTTGCACACTGGATGCGAAACGAATTTTTCGCACGACAGATTACATTCAAAGTCAATGCAAAGACGCGAATACACGTGTGTATTCACGTCTTTGCATTGACTTTGA
This sequence comes from Gymnothorax javanicus, assembly GCA_029692085.1. Lineage (NCBI taxonomy): Eukaryota > Metazoa > Chordata > Actinopteri > Anguilliformes > Muraenidae > Gymnothorax > Gymnothorax javanicus. The sequence continues at coordinate 152,301,685 of CM056197.1, forward strand.
ATGTAATCAGTCGTCTGAAATATTCGTTTCGTCCGTGTGAAAACAAAAAAAGGCACATACCCACATAGTCTACACACGCACTCACGCGCCCACATGTACACATCTCTCTCTCTCTCTCTCTTTGATCTGAAATCAGGACAATCGATAGAGATACTATAATTTATGTGCTGATTCAGATAGTGACATTAAATAGTGGTTGCTGTAATTATTTATTGCATTGAAATGTGCCTGACATTCTGGAAACCTGCCTGTGAGGTTTCGGTGACGTGTGCGCCGGTCAGCCAAATTACCACTGCACAGAAAGTAAACCACGTTGGAGCTGGCGAGCTTTCTGCGCAACTTCAGCGGAAACTTTTGCTATGAAGTTGTCACTGCGTTTTGATGAATATGTGACACCTCCCCCTACTACGCCGCCACACCCATCTCGGCGCACATCCGTCTACCAAATTGCCAAAGTGGCTGCGCACGGTGTTGCACCGAACGAAATTACCACTGCGCGGGCTGCACTGGATGAAATTACCATTGCGTGGGCTGCGCCACGGTACGTCACGCTGCGCCACGCCAAGAAATTAGAGCCCCTAGTGTGTAAACCTCCGCCAAGGCAGCACAGTCGTAATCGTGCTCGGTGAACATGACTCTTAAAAAATGTAAGGTTTATCACATAACTGAAGTACTTTTCTCATAGCCCAGGTCATGACATATTTTTGACACGAATAGTCAAGGAAATACGCACATCCCTTATACGGGTGCTGAGATCAGTGAAAGACAATGAAAAAGAAAATGAAACTTGCACACTCGAATGCTCCAAAGGCAGAGAGAACGAAAAAGCAAGATGAATTCTTCATACAGGTAAGGACTACAAAGGTAAAAATACCACAAGTGTATGAACCCATTACAAAAAATGATTAATAGGGAAATCTTCATTCATTCTCTTTGGAGACATAGTATCCAGAGTACAAATCCAAAAAGACTCTCGCTGCAATAGCAATTTATTTTTATCGCCTCCGCGTCTAGGACATTTGACATGTTCGATACCCAAATATTTTAAAGACGCCACGTTATGTTTTGCCAACATGAAATGCATGGCCACCGGGCTTGTAGGATCCCGGTTCCGAGTACTGGAGCGATGCTCAGAGATGCGTGTTTTTAATGCCTGGTTGGTTTTGCCTACATATCCTAAGCCACATGGACATTTTAGCAAATACACTACATTAGTTATAGTACAGGTAATGATGCCCCTGATATCAAAGTGTTTCCTTGAAATGGGGTGTGTGAACGTGTGGCTTTTAGACGTAAAACTGCTCCGTGCGCAGCGTACACATCTATAATTGCCCTCAGGGACGCGATCCAGAAAAGTTTCAGGTTTCTGGGGAAGCAGATCTGATTTGGTCACTATTTGTCCAATGTTGGGGGGATGTTTGTAAACAATTTTTGGCGTGTCCTTGAAAGTAGTAGACAGCTTAGGGTCACTGCTCAGGAGGTACCAGTGTTGTTTAATTATCCATTTTATGAATAAGCGAGACTTGGCATGCACGCCCAGCACGCAATGTATCAGGGAGCTCGCTGAACTAGTTCTCACAAAAAACTATTTCATGTTCGAAAATGACTACTACCTCCAAATACGGGGCACTGCTATGGGAAGCCGTATGGCCCCCAACTATGCTGGGCTATTCATGGGTTTGTTTGAAGAAAAGTCAGTCTTTGGTCCGAACAACCCTTTTATGACAAACATTAAATTATGGCGACGATATGTAGACGGCATATTTTTATTGTGGCATGGCAGTGAATCTGACTTGAAGAGGTTTTTCCAGTGGATTAATACTCGCAACCAGTCCCTATCATTTACAATGTCATTCAATAAAAAAGAAATTTGTTTTCTCAACATCTTGATTACTAGGTGCAACCAAGGTTTTAAAACAAGCGTGTATAAAAAACCAACAGACAGGAATACGCTATTGAGAGCGGATAGTTTCCACCCGCTACCACTGAAACGCAGTCTACCCGTCAGTCAATACAGCCGCATACGAAGACTTTGCACTGACGAAACTGACTATAAAAAACATAGTGACGTCCTAGACACACGTTTCAAAGATAAGGGCTATCCAAATGAATAGCTAAAAAGGACACAGGATATATTTGAGCACAAAACACAAGATGAGTGTTTACAATCCACGCGAAATAGGACCTCTGATCATAGCCCCTTGTGCATTATGCGGCATTCACCTATGGGACGAGAGTTTGAAAAAATAATTTAAAAAATAATAATTAAACAACACTGGAACCTCCTGCGCAGTGACCCAAAGCTGTCTACTACTTTCAAGGACACGCCAAAAATTGTTTACAAACGTCCCCCCAACATTGGACAAATAGTGACCAAATCAGATCTGCTTCCCCAGAAACCTGAAACTTTTCTGGATCGCGCCCCTGAGGGTAATTATAGATGTGGACGCTGCGCACAGAGCAGTTTTACGTCTAAAAGCCACACGTTCACACACCCCATTTCAGGGAAACGCTTTGATATCAGGGGCATCATTACCCGTGCTATAATTAATAGTGTATTTGCTAAAATGTCCATGTGGCTTAGGATATGTAGGCAAAACCAACTGGGCATTAAAAACACGCATCTCTGAGCATCGCTCCAGTGCTCGGAACCGGGATCCTACAAGCCCGGTGGCCATGCATTTCATGTTGGCAAAACATAATGTGGCGTTTTTAAAATATTTGGGTATCGAACATGTCAAATGTCCTAGACGCGGAGGCGATACAAAGAAATTGCTATTGCAGCGAGAGTCTTTTTGGATTTATACTCTGGATGCTATGTCTCCAAAGGGAATGAATGAAGATTTCCCAATTAATCATTTTTTGTAATGGGCTCATACACTTGTGGTATTGTTACCTTTGTAGTCATTACCTGTATGAAGAATTCATCTTGCTTTTTCGTTCTCTCTGCCTTTGGAGCATTCGAGTGGGCGAGTTCCATTTTCTTTTTCAATATTTTTGACATGACCCTATATATCACTTTTGGAAAATTGCATTGGCTGAGAGCGTGGGGGGAAAGAAATCGCTTAGCGTTACGTCTCGCTGTTTCTACTATGCGAAACTGAATCCCGAGTGTAACGTTGGTTGAATCGGTATGCTCAGCCCTGCAGGAGGCTAGTTAAGCGCCACTGACATAACTAAGTTCACGTTAATTAGGTAGGTAGCGTGCATGCAATACTTTTTCAAAACCAATATGTAACATTAGTTTGTTAACCAGTGAGCTAATATTAGCTAGCTACTCAATTGACTGAATTTACAAAGCGTTGTTCGTTCAGCCACGAACGTCTGCGACTGTGGTGCTAAGTCAGGACCAATAGTTTTACCGATCATTTGAAAAAAAAAAAAAAAAAAAAATTTAAAAAACAAAAACTTCAAACGGAAACTTGAAATATACAACTATGAATTCAAATTAAAAAAATACACTACAGGCCAAAAGTTTGGGTCCACCCTCAGATTTTTAATGGTGCACCAAATTGCAATGTGACCCCTTTGTTTTGGGGAAGGCATTTATATAGCATGCCTTCTTGTTACATAAAATTGTTCACGTCCTAGGACATAAAATCATGTAACACAAAGGCATTGGAACTGAATTATAAAACATTGTGGTCAGTGATCACAGTGATCAGTCAAGACAGCTTTAAAATGTGGTCTGAGGTCAGGAATTCACCCAAAACCTATTGGCTTCCTATATTTTATGCACTGAAGTCGTTTCATGTGCAAAAAATAAGGAAAGAACAGTTATTTTTTTAAAAATCTGAGGGCAGCCCCAAACTTTAGGCCTGTAGTGTAAGTGAAGGAAAAGTTATTTTCAGAGTAAATATAAATTTGATTCAGTTCTGAAATTATTTTGGATAAATCATTTATTTTGATCTTTGAGTTCTTATTTTTTCAGTTGCAGATATTATTTCTTCAGATTCAGCTCTTTTGTTATGGTTTCAAACCTTATTTTTTCGGTTTCAGAACGTCTTTCGTTTTCAGGTCGTATTTTTTCACTTTCAGATCGTACTTTTTCCAGTTTCAATTCCGTTACAGTGCCTCACCCTTCACTTCTCACGGAGTGGGTAGATGACATGAAACAATGGCCCGATGTTAGCTACATCGACATAGTTAATTATTAACCTGCGCCAAACAAAGTTGGCAGGAGGTATATGTGATCGGTGCCATTTGTCTGTTTGTTTGTGAACAAGATAACTCAAAAAGTAATGAACGGATATCTCTGAAATTTTGTGGGTGGGTCGCTATTACATCAGGGATGGACCCCATTGATTTTCTCAGCGATCGGTCAAACAATATGCCCACCACAGCAACCACTGCAAAATCCTATGTTGCAGATATACAGGATCTTACGAGAGTGGGCGTGTCATGTGAAAGTTATGGAACGAGTTGAGTAAATTTTGCATTTGTTGCAAGCTTTAGTGAGCAACAAACCTAAAATTTACTCCCTGACTTTCATAACTTTCTCCTTCTGCTTATCCCATAACTGAATTGCGTAATTTCATAGAAAGCAAATGTAATTTTCCTTAGCGCCTAATGTACGTTAGCACTGCGCTAACTACATCACTCTGCTTACTCAGTCTCTAAGTCACATATGGTGCCAAATCAGGGTCAATAGTTTTGATCATTTGAAAAAAAAATAATCAATTTAAAAACAAAAGAATTCAAACGGAAACATGAAAAATACAAATATGAATTCAAATTAAAAATAAGTGAAGGAAAAGTTTTTTCAGAGTAAATATAAATTTGATTCAGTTCTGAAATTATTTTACATAAATCATTTATTTTCGTTTTCACTTTCTTATTTATTTTGATCTGTGAGTTCTTATTTTTTGTCAGTTGCAGATATTATTTCATCAGATTCAGCTCTCTTTTACGGTTTCAAACCTTATTTTTTCGGTTTCAGAACGTCTTTGGTTTTCAGGTCGTATTTTTTCACTTTCAGATCGTATTTTTTCAGTTGGTTTTATCCTGATGTGGCGAGGCGGGGCGGGTATCATGACTGACTGCATAACTAATTAAGCTGAGGACCTTCCCCAATGACGTTGCCTCCAGGAAATGTTGCTCGGCAGCCATCCACAATCAAATGACTTGTGGCGCCATTAGAAAAAAATAATAATAAAATAATAATAAAAAAAAGACTCTTGGCGCCATTTTAGAGAGCCTATAGCGACTTCTTGTGATTGTTGCCCCTCTGGGGTCAGGTGAGGAAAAAAAAGTAAATCCGTACCCACGAATTGGCAAACCGTTCCTTCAGATTGGCAAACTGTACCCAAGGATTTGCAAACCGTTCCCTCAAATCGGCGAACTGTACCCATGGACTGACAAACCGTTCCCTCAAATCGGCAAACTGTACCCATGGACTGGCAAAAACCGTTCCCTCAAATTGGCGAACTGTACCCATGGACTGGCAAAAACTGTGTCCATGGACTGCGAGAGGTGAGCTGTGAGGCGACATTACAAGTACGTGTACAGTACATGAAATAAACCCTTGAATAGTGCTTTCTGATTGACCTTCATTTTGTTAAATGTATAATCATCATTGCATACTATTGTTTGTATACCCCAGGGAAATGGGAAGTGATGGGAAGGCATTACTTTTTTTTTTAAATGATTATGGTGAACTAAAAGAGTAAAATATAATGGGAAAATATTTAAGTCACTTTTTTTTTCTAATAGGATTGTGGTAAATGGACTGCATTTATTTAGTGCTTTCTAGTCACATGACATGACCCCCAAAGCGCTTTACATTTATGCCTCACATTCACCCTGATGGCGGAGGCTGCCATGCAAGGCGCCAACCTGCACATCAGGAGCAGTGTGGGGTTCAGTGTCTTGCTCAAGGACACTTTGACATATTCTCTGAAAGAGCCAGGGATTGAACCAGAAACCCTCTGATTCCTAGCTCGCCTGCTCTACCTCCTGAGCCATGCCGCCCCATTTTGAGGGTGCAGTGATTGTGGGGAAAAAAAAATCTTTGTATTTTTACTTTAAGTCAGAATCATTTATCTTCCTTCAATCATGTTCTTTAAATTAAGGGTAGATTTCTTTAATGAAAGATTGGAAGGATATACAAAGCCATGTTTTTTATTACCATTTTTGATAATATTTGGTAAGAGAGTGAATATTAGGGGAGGGCATTGTAGATAGCAGATCGCAAAACTTTTTGACTCCAAATATTTGAAATACTGTAGTGGTCGGCGATGGGAAACACCACTCGCGAGACAGAACTCAAAACAAAGGGGTTTATTAACAAAACACAAATAAACGGAGCACGAGGGCCAACAAAAAACTGCACTCCAAGAGCTGAAAATAAGATAAGAAAAAACACAAGAACTACCAAGACTGTGGAAAACAAAGCAGTGACAAACAAGGCTAGAAGCAAACAAAGCTGTGGCGATACAAGGCTGTGATAACAAGAGAACACAGCAGGACCGAGGATCCATCTGCCAGAGTGAAGCTTCACCTCACAATATAAGGGTTCGGGGGCGGGATCAGGGAAACAAGCAACACCTGAGCAAAACAAGAGGGGCAGGGCACAGAAGCATGAGACATGGGACAAGCAGTCAGACTTAACGAGCTCATTAAGAGAACGGGCGTGTTCAGCAAGTACCAGTGTAAGATGCAGCAGAGAAGGAAGGATGAGAGTGTTATCAGAAAATTGTTTTCCCCAACATTGGACAAATAGTGACCAAATCAGATCTGCTTCCCAGAAACCTGAAACTTTTCTGGATCGCGCCCCCTGAGGGTAATTATAGGGACGCTGCGCACAGAGCAGTTTTACGTCTAAAAAGCACACGTTCACACACCCCATTTCAGGGAAACGCTTTGATATCAGGGGCATCATTACCGTGCTATAATTAATAGTGTATTTGCTAAAATGTCCATGTGGCTTAGGATATGTAGGCAAAACCAACTGGGCATTAAAAACACGCATCTCTGAGCATCGCTCCAGTGCTCGGAACCGGATCCTACAAGCCCGGTGGCCATGCATTTCATGTTGGCAAAACATAATGTGGCGTTTTAAAATATTTGGGTATCGAACATGTCAAATGTCCTAGACGCGGAGGCGATACAAAGAAATTGCTATTGCAGCGAGAGTCTTTTTTTGTTTATACTCTGGATGCTATGTCTCCAAAGGGAATGAATGAAGATTTCCCAATTAATCATTTTTTGTAATGGGCTCATACACTTGTGGTATTGTTACCTTTGTAGTCATTACCTGTATGAAGAATTCATCTTGCTTTTTTAGTTCTCTCTGCCTTTGGAGCATTCAGTGGGCGAGTTCCATTTTCTTTTTTCAATATTTTTGACATGACCCTATATATCACTTTTGGAAAATTGCATTGGCTGAGCGTGGGGGAAAGAAATAAACAGCGTTCGTCTCGCTGTTTCTACTATCTTGAAACTGAATCCCGAGTGTAACGTTGGTTGAATCGGTATGCTCAGCCCTGCAGGAGGCTAGTTAAGCGCCACTGACATAACTAAGTTCACGTTAATTAGGTAGGTAGCGTGCATGCAATACTTTTTCAAAACCAATATGTAACATTAGTTTGTTAACCAGTGAGCTAATATTAGCTAGCTACTCAATTGACTGAATTTACAAAGCGTTGTTCGTTCAGCCACGAACGTCTGCGACTGTGGTGCTAAGTCAGGACCAATAGTTTCGATCATTTGAAAAAAAAAAAAAAAATTTAAAAAACAAAAACTTCAAACGGAAACTTGAAATATACAACTATGAATTCAAATTAAAAATACACTACAGGCCAAAAGTTTGGGTCCACCCTCAGATTTTTAATGGTGCACCAAGTGCAATGTGACCCCTTTGTTTTGGGGAAGGCATTTATATAGCATGCCTTCTTGTTACATAAAATTGTTCACGTCCTAGGACATAAAATCATGTAACACAAAGGCATTGGAACTGAATTATAAAACATTGTGGTCAGTGATCACAGTGATCAGTCAAGACAGCTTTAAAATGTGGTCTGAGGTCAGGAATTCACCCAAAACCTATTGGCTTCCTATATTTTATGCACTGAAGTCGTTTCATGTGCAAAAAATAAGGAAAAGAACAGTTATTTTTAAAAAATCTGAGGGCAGCCCCAAACTTTAGGCCTGTAGTGTAAGTGAAGGAAAAGTTATTTTCAGAGTAAATATAAATTTGATTCAGTTCTGAAATTATTTTGGATAAATCATTTATTTTGATCTTTGAGTTCTTATTTTTTCAGTTGCAGATATTATTTCTTCAGATTCAGCTCTTTTGTTATGGTTTCAAACCTTATTTTTTCGGTTTCAGAACGTCTTTCGTTTTCAGGTCGTATTTTTTCACTTTCAGATCGTACTTTTTCCAGTTTCAATTCCGTTACAGTGCCTCACCCTTCACTTCTCACGGAGTGGGTAGATGACATGAAACAATGGCCCGATGTTAGCTACATCGACATAGTTAATTATTAACCTGCGCCAAACAAAGTTGGCAGGAGGTATATGTGATCGGTGCCATTTGTCTGTTTGTTTGTGAACAAGATAACTCAAAAAGTAATGAACGGATATCTCTGAAATTTTGTGGGTGGGTCGCTATTACATCAGGGATGGACCCCATTGATTTTCTCAGCGATCGGTCAAACAATATGCCCACCACAGCAACCACTGCAAAATCCTATGTTGCAGATATACAGGATCTTACGAGAGTGGGCGTGTCATGTGAAAGTTATGGAACGAGTTGAGTAAATTTTGCATTTGTTGCAAGCTTTAGTGAGCAACAAACCTAAAATTTACTCCCTGACTTTCATAACTTTCTCCTTCTGCTTATCCCATAACTGAATTGCGTAATTTCATAGAAAGCAAATGTAATTTTCCTTAGCGCCTAATGTACGTTAGCACTGCGCTAACTACATCACTCTGCTTACTCAGTCTCTAAGTCACATATGGTGCCAAATCAGGGTCAATAGTTTTGATCATTTGAAAAAAAATAATCAATTTAAAAAACAAAGAATTCAAACGGAAACATGAAAAATACAAATATGAATTCAAATTAAAAATAAGTGAAGGAAAAGTTTTTTCAGAGTAAATATAAATTTGATTCAGTTCTGAAATTATTTTACATAAATCATTTATTTTCGTTTTCACTTTCTTATTTATTTTGATCTGTGAGTTCTTATTTTTGTCAGTTGCAGATATTATTTCATCAGATTCAGCTCTCTTTTTACGGTTTCAAACCTTATTTTTCGGTTTCAGAACGTCTTTGGTTTTCAGGTCGTATTTTTTCACTTTCAGATCGTATTTTTTCAGTTGGTTTTATCCTGATGTGGCGCGGGGGCGGGGTATCATGACTGACTGCATAACTAATTAAGCTGAGGACCTTCCCCAATGACGTTGCCTCCAGGAAATGTTGCTACGGCAGCCATCCACAATCAAATGACTTGTGGCGCCATTAGAAAAAAATAATAATAAAATAATAATAAAAAAGACTCTTGGCGCCATTTTAGAGAGCCTATAGCGACTTCTTGTGATTGTTGCCCCTCTGGGGTCAGGTGAGGAAAAAAAAAGTAAATCCGTACCCACGAATTGGCAAACCGTTCCTTCAGATTGGCAAACTGTACCCAAGGATTTGCAAACCGTTCCCTCAAATCGGCGAACTGTACCCATGGACTGACAAACCGTTCCCTCAAATCGGCAAACTGTACCCATGGACTGGCAAAAACCGTTCCCTCAAATTGGCGAACTGTACCCATGGACTGGCAAAAACTGTGTCCATGGACTGCGAGGTGAGTACGAGGCGATATTACAAGTACGTGTACAGTACATGAAATAAACCCTTGAATAGTGCTTTCTGATTGACCTTCATTTTGTTAAATGTATAATCATCATTGCATACTATTGTTTGTATACCCCAGGGAAATGGGAAGTGATGGGAAGGCATTACTTTTTTTTTTAAATGATTATGGTGAACTAAAAGAGTAAAATATAATGGGAAAATATTTAAGTCACTTTTTTTCTAATAGGATTGTGGTAAATGGACTGCATTTATTTAGTGCTTTCTAGTCACATGACATGACCCCAAAGCGCTTTACATTTATGCCTCACATTCACCCTGATGGCGGAGGCTGCCATGCAAGGCGCCAACCTGCACATCAGGAGCAGTGTGGGGTTCAGTGTCTTGCTCAAGGACACTTTGACATATTCTCTGAAAGAGCCAGGGATTGAACCAGAAACCCTCTGATTCCTAGCTCGCCTGCTCTACCTCCTGAGCCATGCTGCCCCATTTTTGAGGGTGCAGTGATTGTGGGGAAAAAAATCTTTGTATTTTACTTTAAGTCAGAATCATTTATCTTCCTTCAATCATGTTCTTTAAATTAAGGGGTAGATTTCTTTAATGAAAGATTGGAAGGATATACAAAGCCATGTTTTTTATTACCATTTTTGATAATATTTGGTAAGAGAGTGAATATTAGGGGAGGGCATTGTAGATAGCAGATCGCAAAACTTTTTGACTCCAAATATTTGAAATACTGTAGTGGTCGGCGATGGGAAACACCACTCGCGAGACAGAACTCAAAACAAAGGGGTTTATTAACAAAACACAAATAAACGGAGCACGAGGGCCAACAAAAAACTGCACTCCAAGAGCTGAAAATAAGATAAGAAAAAACACAAGAACTACCAAGACTGTGGAAAACAAAGCAGTGACAAACAAGGCTAGAAGCAAACAAAGCTGTGGCGATACAAGGCTGTGATAACAAGAGAACACAGCAGGACCGAGGATCCATCTGCCAGAGTGAAGCTTCACCTCACAATATAAGGGTTCGGGGGCGGGATCAGGGAAACAAGCAACACCTGAGCAAAACAAGAGGGGCAGGGCACAGAAGCATGAGACATGGGACAAGCAGTCAGACTTAACGAGCTCATTAAGAGAACGGGCGTGTTCAGCTTAAGTACCAGTGTAAGATGCAGCAGAGAAGGAAGGATGAGAGTGTTAACAGAAAAGCAAACAAGATCTAGAAAACAGCAAATGTGGGAAATCATGCCAATCGATACCCTATGTAAATTAGTAATGATTAGTGTGTCCCTGTCTAAAGAAACACCTCCCGTGTGAGGGAGTAAATGTTAGTAATGAGTAAAAACAATCAAGAGGCAGTCAAGCTTAGGACAGCCCTGAATTCAGAACAGCTGTGCAGGAAGAAGAAACACCAGCCAAACCAAAGCAATGAAAGGTGCAGCTTGCAGGAACAAAAACATGGCATGGAGCGCGGGCTGGAGAGGTGGATCCCAACTAGCAGACCAGACCAGAGCTAGAACACAAAACAGAGCAAAAACATAACAAATACTTATTAAAACTGAAAAAAAACACCAGGCCTACATTTTGGCCCTTATTTTATTCTGTAATTTACAATATAATAGAACAGAGCTAATGAAAAGACAGTTGATCCAAACATTTCAGTAGTATTGAACATAAAAATATGCATTCAGTATTTACCAGCATAACAACATACAGAATGCCTCAATTCTCTTATGATTCTGCACCCAAACAGAGTGAAGGAGTGCATTCTAATACCTGGAAATAGTACTGAGTTAAAAGAGCGCAATTTCATTAAATCAGAACACCGAGGAAATGGCAACTCCAAGCAATGCAGGAGGAAAGTGGGGACAGCCAATGCAGGGACGTCTCCATATTTCCTAAATATACCTGTGTCCTCTGCTGCTGGGCCAGGGAAAATATTTCTTGTGATGGTGATTAAATGCTCAGGCTGGAAAATAGAGCTCATTTCTTGTAATTGTATTTTTGATCTCTATCTGAGTAGCCTATATGCACGTTTTTCTATTTGTTTTACCTTTTCATTCATTCCCTTTGTTTCCATGCCATACCTTCACTTCTGTCGTTTTCTACAAAATACAAAATAGCAAAAGCAGTCTTATAAAAGTCTAAACTTGTCAATCGTAGGCCTATTGTGAAATAATAATTTGAAGAACTGGCTACTGTGCACAGGTAGTACATTTCAATATCGAAAAAGCACAAACATAATGGCACCTAAAGATTACTGTAATAACGTTTCTCATTTTTACACTCAAACTTTATTTGCCGTTCAAAACGTCTGTCAAATGGTGGTATGTGTTTATGATTTGGAAGTAAAATGCGTTATGGGCCTATGGGCTTTTCAAAACTGTTTAATATTGACACAAATTTTCATGTTTTTCTGTTATAATTGATGCTTTGAAGTTGTTCATTTTGAATGTCTGTGCAGTTTCAAAGCCTAGTGTTTGTGCAAGAAAATCTGCCCAGCAATTGAGAAAAACTGTATTTTGGCTGCAAGAAACGCGTTTTGAAAATACAAATTTTTAGACTACAGGTACAGTATAACATGATGAGATTATCACACAGTCACTGGGAGCCCCCGTTGAGAGTTGTGCGTCATCATCTTGTCTCATGATCTGCACAGGCTACACATATATGGCTGATCGGGGTCATTTTACAGTTCAGCCTGGACTGTGCTCGTGGCACTTCTGACGTTTCACCCATTCCAACAAGTATGCATTCAGTTTTCTGGATATCGTCAAATATTTGGACTCATGCTTTATATTTTCACAGAGGACAATTTTAAATGACGCTTTCCTTTTCATATGAACGTCTATTTTTGAGGCTGAACCCAGATATTCCGAAATATAAGGATTTGAATGTATTTTTTTTCCGTTTAGAAATCTGTTTAACTCATTCCCTACGGAAAGCCGGTGCCAGCGGTGTGGATGACCATCCGCAGTCCGATGAAAACACAAAATCAGTTGACGATCGCGGTCATGGGCCACCTGTACTTCAATACTTTATATTGTGTAATTTCCGGGAAAAGTATTTCGTACAAACGTGACAATTTTATATAAAAGTATTCCATAGGCAATGAGTTAAAATACTGTTGCCATTAATAATAGCTTAAGACATTGTATTTTTGCACATTATGATTTCAAGCAACGAAAAGAGTACTCTCAAGAACATGATAGATTTGTGACTAGTGCTACAACCCATGCTACAACCCCAATTCCAAAAAAGTTTGGATGCAGTGTAAAATTTACTGTAAATAAAAACAGAACGCAATGATTTGCAAATCTCATGAACCCACATTTTATTCACAATAGAACATAGACAACATATCAGATGTTGAAAGTGAGACATTTTAGCATTTCATGGAAAATATTTGCTCATTGAATTTGATGTCAGCAACATATCTCAAAAAAAGTTGGGACAGGACCATGTTTGCCATTGTGTAGCATCCCCTCTTCTTTTAACCATAATCTGTAAACATCTTGGAATTGAGGAGACTAATTGCTGGAGTTTTGGGAGAGGAATGTTGTCCCACCCTTGTCTGATGTAGGATTCTAGCTGCTCAACAGTCCTGGGTCTTCTTTGCCAGATTTTTCATTTTATGATGCGCCAAATGTTTTCTATTGGTGAATGATCCTGGACTCTTCTAATGCGAAGCAATGCTGTTCTGGTGGATGCAGTATGTGGTTTAGCATTGTCTTGCTGAAATATGCAATGCCTTCCCTGTAAGAGACATTGCCTGGATGGGAGCACACGTTGTTGTAAAACCTCTATATACTTTTCAGTATTGATAATGCCTTTCGAGATGTGTAAGCTGCCCACGCCATAGGCACGAATGCAAATCAACACTATCAGAGATACAACCTTTTGAACTGTGAGCTGATAACAAGCTGGATGGTCCCTCTCCTCCTAGTCCGCATGGCACGGTGTCCGTGGTTTCCAAAAAAAAGAATTTCAAGTTTTGATTCATCTGACCACAGAACAGTTTTCCAATTTGCCTCAGATAATTTTAAATGAGCTTTGGCCCAGAGAAGACGGCGGCATTTCTGGATCATGTCCACATATGGCTTCTACTTTGCATGATACGGCTTTAGCTTGCATTTGTTGATTGCATGGCGAACTGTGTTCACAGACAGTGATTTCTGGAAGTGTTCCTGAGCCCCTGCAGTGAATTCCAGTGCAGAATCATGCCTGTTTTTAATGCAGTGCCACCTGAGGGCCCGAAGATCACGAGCATCCAATATTGACCCTTAGGCCTTGTCCCTTGTGCACAGAGATTTCTCTAAATTCTCTGAATTTTTTGATGTTATAATGTACTGTTGATGGTGGGATATTCAAAGTCTTCACAATTTTACACTGAGGAACATTTTTCTGAAATTGTTCCGCAATTTTTCGATGCAGTTTTTTGCAGATTGGTGAACATCTGCCCATCTTTACCTCTGAGAGACTCTGCCTCTCTAAAATGCTCTTTTTATACCAGTCATGTCACTGACCTGTTGCCAATTGACCTAATTGCAAAATGCTCCTCCAGCTGTTTTTTATTAGCATCAATAACTTTTCCAGGCTTTTGTTGCCCCTGTCCCAACTTTTTTGAGATGTGTTGCTGCTATCAAATTCAAAATGAGCAAATATTTTTCATGAAATGGTAAAATGTCTCGCTTTCAACATTTGATATGTTGTCTATGTTCTACTCACTAGTAGCACTCAAAAACCGAGAAAGTGCACCTTTTTCCGAGAAATTCCTAAAAAGAATTAGAATACACAGAGGTTTACCTAAGATTTGAGGCCAATTCTGTAAACCTCTGAAAAATTTTACTGAGGTATCCCAAAGTCTGTTCAGTTTACTAAAGTTTAGACAACACCTCAGTAAACCTCGGTTAAATTTTCCCGAGACACACTGAGGATTGTCTGGCCCACTGAAGTTCAGAGACCACATTGGTATTCCTCAGGAAAATTTCACCGAGGTAGACCATATTTTCTCTGCAAATTCTGATCAGACAGAAAGACTCGTGTTTCCCATGTCACGGATTAGTGTGCCACTGTACACAGCCACTGAAATGGACTGGCTGTATTTCTTGAACTGTGACGTAAAGATCAGGCAATAAACATTGTGCAGGGATTGCGTCAAACTGATCTGGATGCTGAACATATACGATTGGAAATGGCTTTAAGTGTTGGTGGACTGGACTGTGACTGTGAATAATGGTTTGGTGTTGGTGGACTGTGAGATGGTGGACTGTGACTGTGAATTAATGTGCATTCATGTTGTGGATACACTGAATCAGTGGCTAAATTGTGACTGGACTCCTTCCATGATTTCTCACTGTATGTGTGTGATTATGTGCTTAATTTCCCCCACTTTGCCAACCTACACGTTTCTTACTCTCGATGTTCACTTTCTCTCAAGGTGCCCTCTTTCAAAAATTACATTGTGTATCTGATTTGTTTGTAAATTGGTGCTTTTGCAGATTGAATATATTCTGAATACTGAACATGTGTTTTTGTTGTTCTTACTATAATGGTGGTGGTTTGCCCACCTCGTTGAATAGGCAGTACTGGTAATTTGCATAATTAACTGGTGTTTGGACTGCAGTACTGGAGGGAGGTCTTTCATGAGGCATGTGTTTTGACTGTCTTCACAACTCCCCTTTGTTCTGGTGTGAGCATAGGCCTAGCAGACAGACTTCGGTCTACCTGGGTGAAATTTTCCCGAGGAATACCAATGTGGTCTCTGAGCTTCAGTGGGCCAGACAATCCTTGATGTGTTTCGGTAAAATTTTTCCGAGGTTAACCGAGTTGGCCTCAAATCTTCTGTAAACTTCAGTGTATTCTTAGTTTTTACAGGAATTTCTCGGAAAAAGGTGCACTGTCTCGGTTTTTGGGTGCTACTAGTGTACTGTGAATAAATTGTGGTTTTATGAGATTTGTCTTTGTGTACATTTAAGTTTGTACATAGCATCCAAACTTTTTTGGAATTGGGGTTGTATTACCAATACTCGTTCTCAGCCTCAGGATGCTCTCGACATATTCTTAACTTTCGCTATTTCTCAGCCTCAATGTTCTTATAAAAAAAGTTATTGCACGAATAAAAAAAAAAAGACTGTATAGTGATGAGCAAATTTGATTCAGTCTTGAACAACATCATTAAAAAAGCAGCCTGTTGGGTTGTGAGTTCCGAAACATGAGACAGAATAATGATTATTCCAATCCAAAAGAAATGTCAAATTGCTATTACATTAAAGGGTCTTGTACAGAATGCAGGCCTATGAGCTCAGCTAGACCCTGTAATTTTTCTCCTTTTTTTCTCTCAATCAGAGGAAGCCTGCTACACATAAATCAGAGCAAATCCAGCTGTCAATGGAGACAACAGAAGACTTGAGTAACGTCACCCGCCCGGTCGGATTCTACATTAGAGGCTTCTATGCGCTAAAAAACGGAGAATATTACTTTATTTTCTTGGCTGTTATATACGTACTGACACTTGTGTCAAATGCAATCTTGATGTTGGTCATTTGGGCTGCAGAAACTCTTCACACACCTAAATACATGGCTGTGTTCAGCCTTGCTATAGTGGATGTTAGCCTGAGCTCCGCGCTCATTCCCCTGGCAATCCATTTACATGTCTTTGGTTCAAAATTCATGTATTACGATCCTTGCCTTGCACAAATGTTCTTCGTTCATTACTTTGGAGCTATGGAAGCATTTGCTCTCTGTGTTTTAGCTTACGACAGGGTCATTGCCATTTGTTTCCCATTACGAAGCAATACTTTAAATACTAACTATAAAATGATGGTGGTTATTATTGTGTCTTGGTCAGTCCCGCTTATCACAGCTGTGGTGATGGTCGCCTTAATTCCTGGACTGGTGTATTGTAAATCGACTATTGTCAACAGCTTCTTCTGTGATCATGGTCCCGTCTTTAAGATTGCTTGTGGTGATTATTCGAAAAATTGGTTTATGGCCTCTTTTGTCACGGTAACCTGGTACTACGTTCCCTCTGGCTTCATCGCTGTGTCTTACATTTTTATCATTTACGCCATTATGAAAATTAAATCATCCGAGGGTCGCTGGAAAGCATTTAAAACATGCACTTCGCATTTAATTTTGGTGGCTGTATTTTTTATTCCTGTGCACGTTACATACACGGTAGCTTGGATTAATGTAAATATAGACACTGACACCAGAATTATCAACACTTCGTTGTCCGCCTCTTTCCCCCCACTTCTAAACCCGATTATCTACTCTCTAAAGACTGAAGAAATCTTTGATCAAATTAAAAAATACCTGAGAAATTTGAAAAAAATGTTGCAAAAAAGTTGAAAAACGATGCAGACACTTTGATTGGAAGATCGTCGGCCAACTGGCCACTGACACCAAGTGACTTAATGTTAGACTGCATGTATCGTTAGCCAGTAATCACCAACCCTATTCCTGGAGATCTCCCATCCTGTACATTTTCATTACAACCATAATCTGGCGCACCTGACTCCATTAATTAGTAGCTGAACAGAATCTCTTGCTTTGGTGTGATGAGTGCTTGACAGGGTCGGAGTGAAAACCTGCAAGAAGATAGATCAGGGTTGGTGACCACTGTGGGCATCGCAGTACACTGCTTGAAGGTTGAAATGCTGTATTTGAATGAACAGTTTTTATGGCGGTCTTTGTTCCAGCCAGATTTACCAATCCCAAAATTTGAATAAATTCTTATTTTTTCTTCAGTTGGAATTTCATGGATAAATGTTTTCATTGATATATACTGATCAAAAATGCCATCATATCGGCCTCAAAATAGGCTAGTGAAAACAAGTCACATATTGTAATATTGTACATGATTGGAAAAAGTATGGGAAATATCACAGCAAATTAACAAAGTGATAATCACATATTATTATTATTACTAGAAAAGGCTAAATTTTCCGAAGAAAATCTGTGTGCTTCCTTCAGTGAGAAAAGTTGAACAGGTTAGCTTATAAAATGAAGGTGCTTGGAAACTAAGAGGCAAAGGAAATTGCTGAAGAAATGTGGAAAAACTGCTGAAATGTAAACAACACTTTAAAGCTGAAAGTAATTGTTTAAGTAATTCTGACTTTTCAGCTGCATCATAACCGAGTCTACTCCGCTTCAACCAGCTGTAAAAAAAAAAAAAAAAAAAAAAGTCAATTGGTGTCAATGAGGTTGACGCATTTGTATGGCTCTGTGCGTATCTAGGTCAACGCAGTGCATGCTAAGAAATTAACTTTATGGTGGAGCAAACATGGCAGGCCACATTGACAGATTGCCGCAGCTGTTGTTGCTTATAGCTCATTGTCATTGTCTCCCCCAGTCCAGAACTGTACAACGCTGACCTGACCAAGTAGTGAAATGCTACAATTCGTGACTCTCTGTTCATTTCTGTGCACTTTGTGTTCGCTAGCTAAATAGCTGATAATAGCAAGCTGCAAGATATCGTTAACACATGTTGTGATATTATTCATGGCTCCCCTTTTAGTTCTGTGCTATTATTAGCTAGTTAGCTCACGAACACGCAGTGCACAGAACGTGTTCGAAACGGGTCGAACTTGAGCATTGAAATTGCCATCGCTGCAGATGACATAATCAATAGCCAGCTAACGTTAATTATTAACTACTCAATGAGTATGGAAAAGTTACGCTTGCTGGCTTAGCAAGGATAGCAGTTACGTGTATTTCGATTCCAATATGTGACCCGCCATGGTAAAAAGTACCTCCGAGCGGTGATCATGCTATTGAGAAAAACGCGATTTAAATGTCCCGCTCGCCACGTGGACTGTGTTTACTTTCGCATTTGGAAAACTGCTTCTGATCCACGGGATTTAGCTCCATATACGTCACGCGGAATTCCCTCAGTGTGTCGATAAATTTCCATTTCAATACTGCTGAAAATTGGCTATTATTCAGTGGTGGAGCTAGAACTGGGA
This sequence comes from Gymnothorax javanicus, assembly GCA_029692085.1. Classification (NCBI taxonomy): domain Eukaryota; kingdom Metazoa; phylum Chordata; class Actinopteri; order Anguilliformes; family Muraenidae; genus Gymnothorax; species Gymnothorax javanicus. Next base: position 152,320,462 of record CM056197.1, read on the forward strand.
ATTGGGGTGGCACAGACACGTCCCTTTATGACAACAATTATTCCTGGCTAGTTCTCATTTCCTTTATTGACGCGTTTTCCGATTATCATAATTGGCAACTGAAGACACGGTTTCTCTCCATATGCGATTTAACAGCTTTGAAATCATGGGCTAAATTCAGTACAGAAAAATAATGCTTCGCGTTGATTGAACTGGTCCGCGTTCCAATGAAATACTGCCTTTCACTCTCGGTATTGCGTGGGTTGATAAAAAAAAAAGTGGCGCTCGCCAGTTAAATAGGCTCTTAAAAGCGTGCGGCTCAAGCTAGTTGCGTGAGAGTCAACAGGTATGCAATTTTGAATAACGTTAATTTAAATACAGCAATTCTGTGTCCAGGTGAATTTCTGAAAGAGGAAGGTCCACTCTATAAAAAATAACATAAAACTGAATTTTGAAAATTTTGACCCTGCCAGCCTTTTTACATGGCTGGTCACATATTTTGCCTGTTTTACATACGATCATAAATATATCCAGCTAGTGCCAACAGTTGCTTGCATATACTGGAATAGGAGCTCGACCAATTCTTTTCTGCTTTGCAATTTTTTACTGTAATGTGTTCTCATGGACCCGCCCTGGAAAAAGGCGGGTCTTTGCTGCCCTCAATGTGCTCTCTTGGAGCTGGTTTGAGCGACTGTACAAACAACGATACCGACTGAGTTTGAAGCAGAAGAATGAGATTTACCCGAAAGTTGTATCAATCTTAATCCGATGGTAATGCTGAGGCCAGGAAAAAATCCAGCAGAGGACAGAATTGAACTGCAATACCTCTATGCCACAATTTCACTGAGTCACTCTGAGCCCTTTGAGTTAATGGTTAATGCATTTGGTCCAATGGAGATTTTAGTGAAGGTGTCTCTTACATACTACTGCCTGTACCGCAAAGATAGTAAGTCCAATCTACGAAATGGAGGTACCATACTGAAGAGGAGAGTCTTCTGAGCAAAATATGTCAAAATTGTGTGTGTAGTGCCAAAAATGTGGGAACACGAGCAAGTTATAAAACAGTTTTTCACCTTCCCAACCGGAATATTGTTGTCTCATTTAATATAGGAGTTAATGGAGTTTCGGTCAGTGCCCCCGTCGCTTTTCAGCTCATACTGCCAAAACTGTGGGTCCGGTTGCTTGCATAGTGACATTATCATGACCAACACAACTTTTGCTACAACTTGAATATAAAAATATTTATGAGGAGTGAAAACTGTGGGAGTTAGAGCAAGTTTCAGAGAGGATTTCTTGACGATTTTACAGCTGTTCGCCACTCTAACAATGACGTCACCACACTGTAAGTTCCCAGAATGTATTGTAACAAAAATTATTTTAAAAAATCATAGAAGTTATGAAATATCTGAACAGTGAAGAAACTATACAAACTTAACATTTTGCATTTTGAATGACATTTCTAGCTAAAACTATGACAGAGTAAAAAAAGTGGCAGAAAAGAGCTGAATCTACTGAATCAGCACAAAAATGGCTTGATTTAATAGGACCCCAAAAACTGACCTTTAAAAATAAAAATATCTCAAAAACTAAAAAGAAAATCAAAAATCTGCAACGATGCAACATAATTCAGAATAAGCAGAATTTTTTTAAAGTTTGAACGGAATCGATTGCTTAAACGGTGCAGGAGGAGTTAGTCGGTCAAATTTAGGAGGAAGAACAAAAAGAATAAGAAGAAAGAGAATAGAGTGTGCTGCTTCTTCGCTGAAGCAAGCACACAATTATTATTATTACAGCCATAATTAAAGGAGCCATAACCTGGTATTTACACCTGTTAAAAATAAGTGGTTTGGGTCTAAAACATAATGTTTTGCAGTAATTTTCAAAAATTACAGAACATTTATATTTATTTTGCCCTTTGTATAAAGCCAATATTGCTCTCGCGAGAAAATTTAGAGATTTTGACTCGGCCGGAAGATAGAGGCATGGCTGGGCGGAGGGGGTGGTGTGAGGGAAGAGGATGGGAGGAGGGAGAAGTGGCTTGAAAGCGTAGCCATAGCAATGCATGCATAGTAACACAATGTGTGACTTTATCATGGCTGAATCCATCGACCATTCTGGGTGGCTTTGATGTGCTCCTGCCGCCTGAGTGCGATGCACTGGGCCCTGCATGAGATGCAGTAGCGAAATAGCCTAAAAACGGGGAATATAAATGTCACATGCAAGCTAACATTAGTACATCTAAGTTCCATGATCATATAATCAAGAGTAACATGCTGCGTTAGGACAGCTTAAAAAGACAATAATATACATTCATCCATCAACAAATTAACTGAATGTGCACAGTTAATGCTGGCCTAAATTAACTGAGCTTGCTAACGTTAGCTTATTGCTAGCGGAAATTTAGCGCATGTTTGAAGCGTTATTTCAGCTGCTTAACGACATCATAGCATATGATTATATAGCATAGATTCCTTAGGTTGTCTAGTTTCATATGATGTGTGTATCCTCACTTTAGCTGAAAGTGAGCCCGCTACAGCTTCGGAAATATGGCATGTCGTGCAAGCCCTCGGGCTGTGAGGGAAACGTTCACATATTGGGTACAACCTAATGTTAGCGGGGGTGTGTTTAGGGCCTGGCTACAGGTCTATAGCCCGGGGTATTTTTTCTTTAGCGCGGGGTCTTTTCTTAAGGTTAAAAAAAATAAGACAAGTATTAACTTAGAGCTCTTGCAACCACTGAGTCTTTAGCCTATTTATTTGCGGCGTGCGTTAGAAAGTTACCGTATTACGGGGACGCTTATGCGTCTGTTTCATTCTCATAAAAGCCTCCCTCTTCCACCCGTATATATGTCTGTTTGCACCCATTAAGTTCATGATGCCTGAAACGTGACATTTAGGAGCTAGCTAGTAGCGCAACCAAAAAAAAAAAAAGGATCTGAGAAAAACATAAAACGATAAAGGTAACATTTATTTATTAGATTTAAGCCTTCCATTGTTGATAAAATTAATATGTCTCATTTGCGTCTGGAAAAGTGAATCGTGAACTTTTTCTCGTCGTGGCTATCCACCGACATCAACTTGCAAAATATTGTTCGACTGACTGCTGTCCAATTATCGGGACCCCAAAGAAAGTAGACTATAAATCTATAACCGCAGCTTTTCTCATATTTATCGTACACTAATGAAAATAAATCATTTTGCGCCTGGAACAAGCAGTTACCAATTTCATACATGCTGCATGAATAATCCTCAACATGCGGGACTTCAGATCAGAGTGGAAGGGAGCATCCAATCTGATCCATCACGATAGAAGATAAGAGATTGATGTTGATACAAGCCATGGATGCATGCGCCCAGTGGCAAATGGTATTATTTGGCTAGCTCGTATCAACATCAATCGCTAACCTTCTATCCGAATGGATTAGATTGGATACGCTCCTCCACTCTGGTCTGAAGTCCCGTATGTACACGATTATTCGCGCAGCATATACTGTGTGAAGTCGGTGGTCCGGGTGCAAGGTGATTTATTTTCATTAGAATACGATAAAGATGAGAAAAGCTGCGGTTCTTAGATTTAAAGTCTATTTTCTTTGGGGTTCCGACAATTAGCCAGCGGTCAGTTGAAAAGTATTTTGTTGATTGCAACAGATGTTCAAAATAATGGTTCAGAAACTAATTGCGCTTCCCCAATATACTCCAGTGACGATCTTATGCTAATCAGCGCAATGCCTCAACTAGGGGCCTGCGTCATGAAGTCTACGGTCACAAAGCAGTCTGTGTTTCTGGGCTAATAATGTTGCTCATTGTCCTCCCTTTCTGATATCATGAAATTTGCTCTCTGATCCGCAGTATTAGTCACCGAAGCCAAGGTCTAATAAATAGAGTGTTGGACTTCTGCAGCAGACCGGTTAGTTTTCTTGCTATTTAGCGTATTGTGGAGCACTTTAATCGTGATTGTCAGACGGGCATCTACAAATTTGCCGCGTTCACAACTCAGCTGACAGAGACAAGGTCGAATGCGTTGCCATTCTCATTGATGCATGAGTACAGCCGTGCTGTGATTGGCTGTTGGCACGTACAATGGTACCACGGCCTGTACCAGAGCTGTGATTGGCTGATATACGTAATGGTACCATTCGACCTGCAGAAAAAAAATTCCGAAGAGACTTCAACCAGCTGCTGACTGTATCTTGAGTGATTTTAGATTTTTTTTCTTCATTAAAGGGTGTGAATTTACAAGTGTTCTCCAGTGTCTTTTGTCTGCTTTAATTTGGTGGTAAGTTGAAGGTTTCTGTATCGCAGCTCACGCGCACACTTCTTTCCTCCCTCTGGGCTAAGCCCCGGATCTCCTGCCATCCTAGATCCGCCCCTGAGTGTTAGTACATCTAAGTTCCATGATCATAAAATCAAGAGTAACACACTGCATTTGGACAGCATAAAAAGACAATAATATACAGCCATCCATCAACAAATTAACAGAATGTGCACGGTTATTGCTGGCCTAAATGAACTTAGCTAGCTAATGTTAGCTTTTTGCTTGTGGAAATTTAGCGTATGTTTGGAGCGATATTTCGCCTGTTTACCGACATCATGGCATAGCATCTTTGACCTCTATAGATTCCTCAGGTTGTCTGGTTTCATATGATGTGTGGATCTTCACTGTAGCTGAAAATGAGCCCACTACAGCCGTGGAAATACGGCATGTCTGGTGAGCCTGTTGGCTGTGAGGGTAGTGTTTACGTATTGGGTATACTGCCAAGTTCCTTTTGAACTGCATCACACTCCATCCAATAGCTTATGGTAATGTAATGACGACATTGAAGTTGGGGGAACAAAGTTGTCAGCTAATGCGAAAGTTGACATTTACAGACAATATTAAAGTGACGGGTTCCGTAGTGTTGGAACAATACCTTTCTGGAGGCGCAGGTTTTTAGCTAAGCCAGCTTTGTACTGGCCTAAGTTGGAGAAAGAGTCCGACGTGAAATGAGCACGCAGGAACCAGTTTGTGGCAGGGGCTGCAGGAACATTATCAGCAAAAATAAATGCAATCCACTTGTTGCCCTGCGACTCATCGCTCGATGCAATGTTAAAAATGTTTTAATGTGGATTCTGGCAGCCAACTACAGAGCATTTGTGTGCACCAGAATCTTTAGCTCTTGTCTCCGATATTTGTCTTGGGCGTGTTTGCGGAAAACAGTGGGCGCGGTTTGCTACTCCCAAGCCACACCTCGACTCATCCTCCGAGCAGGTACACGTCATCAGGATGCCCAAACTGAAATCTCCAATTTTCATGCCTCCGGAGTAGAAAGACTCCGGATGAGGAAAAAAGGGAGGAAGGAAGCTGTTTTGACTCCAAAACATCGCAGATTCTACCGCGATGCTGTCTGGCGTTCTGCGAAAAACAATGTATTTTTGAAAAACAATAACTTAAAGCTAGCGGAGGACTTGTCTGTTGAAGACAGGGCGAGAAGGAATAGTCTGTGACCTGCCGTGGAAAATGCACGGAAAGAAAACAAACTGGCTTTCTTTGTAGGGAGCCATGCGTTTGTGAATGGAACTGAAATATTTCCATCTTAGGGATTCGGTTGGTGTGGCAAAACACGGTAAAAATGTCATGTGGTTTTCAAAGCTACTTATCTCTCTCAAACTTATTTCCAACAAACTATTTTGTGTTGGCAGTAATATAGTTCTACTTCAGAGAAACAGAATACACTGCAAAAATGTAAAAAGCTGTTAAGGTGTGTATTTTATTTGGAAATGATGTGTGTATATTACTCAATACATTGCAATATATGGTTAGCCTAATAGCAGCTGGTTTTAGTTGTTTAGCTATCATCTTTATTTAAAATGAGAGGGGAAATAACAAAACAGTAGTCTACTGTAATAATTATTGTCCAAGCCCGAGCAAGGTTTTATTTATGTTTTTGAGTGCTTCATTCTGGTTGGGCGTTTATGAAGGAAAAATGGGTGTAGAATCCAAAAATAGCAGTCTTAATGGCACCAGACTGTACATTCACCCTGAAACGGCACGCTTTTTTGGCTCATCTGCAATTTTTTTTAATCGGAAATTTGGGGTAGGGGAAACTAAAATGTCAATTTCTTAGCAACCATATGACTCAGAACAATGATTTACCACTCGAAATGTTTGTTTTTATTTGCTCTATAATATGAAATACACAATAAGCAAAAATGAGGTCACGTGGGGTCAAAACGTCACCAAAAGTGGGCCTGGCCCTAAATTCCGCATACCAATGGGAAAACGTCAATTGTGCCGTGGAAACAGCAGTTTTTGGCTTAATTTGCCTCTATTTATGAAGAAAAGGGATACATCTAACTATTCATTCGAAGAATATAGAATTAAGATGTAATCTTAGTCACACAAGAGAACGAAAAACAGTGCATTTATTTTTCACTACTTTTTGGTGTGTTATGGCCCCAATTTGTTATGGCGTCACGGACAGCAAGGGATGACAGACAAAATCCTTTAAGTTCAACAGATTTAATTAAACAAACACATAGAAACTAATCTACACCCTACACTACTGACCAAGATTGAAAAGAAAATAAAAAATGAGATATTTACAATTCCCGGTAATGGAGATGGGCTGCTATGTTGTGATGTCCTGGGACAGGAAAATGCTCCAACACAGGCAAAAATCCACAAAAAGCTTAACAGGTCTTGAAAAGAGTGACAGGTCTGGTCAAATGTATCCTTCTTGCAATTTCTCCTACTACCACACACTCTCGATTTTTCTCCTTATATACTCTTGTTCAGCCCCCTCCCATTTCTGGGACTTTCCCCTCTGGGCATGCCCTGGACATGCCCAACCTAGCTTCAGACTGGGCTTCACAAAAAAAAGTCAATACTGCCATCTAGTGGCTATTTACCACATTACAGGTGACACTAATTATGCAAAATTATAAAAGGATTAAAACTATCTAATCTCAACCTGCATCTGTCAAAAATCAGTCTTTTTCGATTCAGTGTGTCTTGTTTACAAGAAAAGATATCTATGATATGCGATTTATTTGCCTGGAATCCATACATATCAAGTGCTGGTCGCTCCCAACGGTCACTCACTGATATAGTCTGGCCTCAGTCAGTAGGCCAGAGTTTAGCACTTATGTCACTAATGAACTGGATATATAAACATTCATGTTTGCTGCTCTTGGCTGATTGGGTGACCTTTTGGCGAGAGCCACCAATCACGCGGCGCCATTTGCAGAATGAATGCTGTCCGGGTTATCCGTCGCATCTTGTTGTCAGAAGTGGTAGCTAAGCAGGCAAGCAATTAAATGTTGGGATATTCAAGTATCTTATGTCTGCATGTTACGTGTATATTTCCTTTTACTTTGCTACATCAGGCATTTTACAACACAACTAACAGCTGTATTCAGCATTACGGATATGAGTTGGCTGGCCAGCTACAGCATTTGTGAATGTTATTTGACATGAGCTTATAAATTAGATTGTGGCTTGCTTGCGTTTACTCTTGGAGTGGTTGTTAGGTTTTGAACAGGATAATGTTGGGCCATATTTGCATTTTGTTTATTTCAGTGGGATTCCTTGGTATAATAAAGGCTAAATTAAATAATACTCAAATTATGTAACGCATTTCACTGTAATTGGCATTAGCTATAGTTTGAAGGGCATGATTGCATCAGCTAGTTTAAGCCTATGAAGCTGGTATGTAATACGGCAGTTGCTAATTTATTCCTTGCCTGTCTACTTTCTTCGGAAAAGAGAAGATGGATAGCTTGTTCCTATTATTGCAACCTATTTTTAACGTGGATGGCCAACGCTTGTTTATTTTGCCGCTTTCCCCCACTTGTTAAATATCTGATGTCAATCCAGTACAAGATCATAGCGATCAAATATATTCCTTTTCCCTTTAAAAATGATTAAACATCGATGGCAATATCAGTATCACTGAACTTATAAACACAAGCATTATTTCAGTCTGAAAGTTTAATTCGTAGTTTGCCGCAGTCCATACTCTATTTCTGTATTGCCAGATGTTACGTGACCGCTGCTGAGAGAGACACAGGTCTCGAACAAATTTCATTTTCTCCTGATCTGTTGGTCTTAAAAATGCCATTCCTGCACCAGAATCTTTGGAAGATATGTGGCCTGTGAAAAATAAGTCCAATATTTAATTCTGTGACAATGGGGCAAAATAATCGGTGATAATCTGTGCTCACGTTCACTTATCCCCATTGGAATTAATTCATTCAGGACCTGCCGCTAGTCTATCTAAAGGGGCAGGGCACACTTGCGACTGTGAACCAATCACAGATCTCGCATGGATTTTGTGCGAATATTTGAAAGTCAAACGCTGGCCTACCGACTGAGGCCAGACATATCAGTGAGTGACTGTTGGGAGCAACCAGCACTTGATATGTATGGATTCCAGGCAAGCGATTTATGCAAATTAATATAAAAATGAGGTCACATGGCATCATCCAAGTGGGCGTTGCCCTAGATTCTGGTTACCAACAGGAAACGGTCTATTTTGGGTATAGGTTGGTTTTGCCCCAAGAAATTATGGATCAGACAAAAAAAGAACTACCTGTTTGATGGAAGAGACTGCAAATGAATTGATCAGGGCCAGTAGGCTACTGATCCAAAAGGGACATGCAGATGGACAGCTTTATGAATCAGTCAAAAAGATCTTCTTCATATTCAGAGTCATCTGATTCGGAGTCATAAAGATCCGGCCTGTCGTCATTGTCATCCTCTGGTGACAACTCTTCGATCTGGCTGGCATTCATTTCCAGTGCTGATGGCATTTGTTGGCCTTCAAACCACACTATCTCCATGATTTCGTCCTTTAGTTCCCATCTACATTGTGTAGGTTCAAGGCCGCATGATGGGTTTGGAAGATGGGCATTTGTCCAAATCGTTGCGACATAGTTTGGGAGCTTGTCAATATTCTGAACGCATTCAAATTTGAACAGGCATTCAAAAATGAACAAGTCTATGTTCATGTTCAGCTAAAAAACGAACGGCAGAGTGTTCAAAAATGAACGAGCATGCGTTCATTTTGCTTTCAAAAATGAACAAGCATGCATTCATTTTTGACTGGACAGCATCCAAAAATTAACGCAGCTACCTTCTCTCGCGTTACAAAATGAACCTACTCTCCACTTCGCAAAATTTACACCAACATGCGTAAATATTTCCTTCTTACGAGAAAAAAATTCCCCGTCTCCCATCCAGCAGAATTTAGAATTATATTGTAAGGTACATGCCTATTAAACGACAGTTTTCACGTCGACTAAAAAATCCTACCAAATCTCCAGTTTCGAGATTGTATCTCTACCGATCGTCAATCTTCCACTATACGCTTACACTTTTAATCGAGTTCGATAAGATGCTTTAACACATTCCACACTCAAGACCGAGATAAGTTGTGATTCAATGGTACCGGGGTACGTTCAGTCAGCCAAAACATTCAAATGTTGCTGTGTGAATACTTTACTGGAATGAACATCGCTTCCGTGGGGTGTCAGTATGCCACTTTTTCCTTGTTATATAAAAAAGCATTTTAGAATTCCAAATCATGATGTGACCGCTAGGCAATTTGTATGCAAAAGATTGTAAATAAATTAAATTAAATACATTGAAATTATAGTTTACGCATTGTATCACATCATCTGTGCGACAGCCCAAGTTTAATTCTACTATTCTGTGAGTATAAGAACTAGGATAACTTAGTCCCACTCACAGCAATTTGCAAAATTATCCACGATATTAATCCTCTCTTTTTAAACCTGTGAACGCGCAAGCTAAAAAAAAAAATGCCACACTTTACAGCCCACTACGTACACGATGAGTTCTGCAATGATATTCAGATTTTGTTCCATTGATTGTCGCAGATTTTGTAGGCTACCATTTGTCATATTATATATTGTTCTAATTTATTGTACAGTACTTTTTTTCAGATTCACAACACATGAAACCGCCGCTCTGTGGGATCTGCCGACGACGAGTCCAGATCTAGACAAGCAGATGAGCAAAGTAAAACCTCTGCATGTGCACAGTATTATAAAATCAGCATGTCTGAATGTTAATATTTATCCCCCCACCTCCCCTCTTCCCCCTTTATGACTATAACCCTTATTATAAGGGTGTTATCAGTTCAATTAATGAATAAGCTTGATTGCAAGATAAACAACTAAGTAGCCTAGTCTTGTGATGCCATGGGGATTAGCTGGTTCAGGGATAGGAGATCACGGAGCGAGACCTGAATTCATGCAACACGCTGGAATACGGGTGACAAGACTTTTGGATGATGTGCACGATTAATACTTAATTTGTTCAGTCGAATAAGTTTAATATGTTTTTGTTTAGATAACCGGAAAATGTTTTTGTTCAGAGAACAGGAGTAGGTCACATATAATCCCATTCCTGAAGCGTCACCTAAATTGGCAAATGATCTTTAGCAGGCGGATTATACCCAGTATATGAAAAAAAAAAACTAGCCTAACAATGACAATGAGAACTATTTGACTTTACACAGTGTCTAGAAATACGGCAGTTTTATAGGTACGGCTGTCGATTTGAAGGGATTAGGATAAGGATTAGGGATTATGGTTGTTGTTATTATTATTATTATTATTAAAGGAACTTAGAATTTAAAATAGGCCTGTACAAGCGTTTATATAAACCGTCATCCATATTCAGTCGTTGTTCACAAAATAATATCTGCGCCCATGATCTAAAAGCTCACTTAACACACGTTAGCGTCAAATTGGAGAAATCAGCATAGTCTATACAAAAGATAAGATAGTTTCATAAAAAACAAAAGGAGTCAGTAGTGCTGGGAAGACCTGGGATCAAATTACCTCACTGAATGACTTTCTACCTTTTTTATTTCAGAAAGATGCCTCGAAATTACAAACGAATAACGAAACGTGGCAATGCCATTAGAGAATGACTCAAGACGTTCCTTACAGTAGCTTCATGGGCTAATAGTAGTAAAGCATCCCCCTTAACTTGCCTACTTAAGTGGGACACGTCTCACTTTATAAGCAAATTCTTAGTGTAACAAAATGCCCCACAACCTGTAACAAACTACCCCTCCTGTAACAAACTACCCCATATATGGGGTAGTTTGTTACAGGTGACGGGGGTCTATTTTTTCCTCACCAGCATCACGAATGCACAGAATATAGGGGTTGCTGCAGATCAGTCATGTAGTCTAATAAACTTTCTATCTGTACAGTGCATATTGGTGACAAAAAGTCAGTCATAATGGCAAATTTATTGTTCTCGACACGCTTAAAATCTTGCTCTAAATCTTTATCGTTAGGTGATATTTAGTGTGAATGCTGACAGCATTCACACTATTGTTTTTCATGTCGGCCATTTTCTTTATACTTATTATTATTACTATTATTATTATTATTATTATTCTTACTTCTTCCGCTGTTCTACGCTGTTAAACTAGTCCTACATACTTATGCTATTTCAACAAGTCATATATCAAAACGTGCAGCTTTTTCTGGATATTATTGCTATTACTCTTCTCTTTCATACTATTCATACTTTTTAAAATGTTTCAGGTTTTCTTGTTTTTGTCCCATAGAAATGCATTGGTGGTCTTCAAACTCTTGTGCTACTTTGAACCTCTATAACTTCAGCATACTTTCTCCTAGAGACTTCATTCGACTTCTCACATTAGCTGTGTTAGCTGAGTAACGTGGTTACCATGGTTAGCATAGTTAGCATAACTGCTAACAACATTAGCAAACTTAGCTGAGTAATGTGGTTAGCATGGTCACCTGGTTAGCATAGTTAGCATAACTGCTAACAAGATTAGCTAAGTTAGTTGAGTAACGTGGTTTGCATGGTCGTGTGGTTAGCATGGTTAGCATTGTTAGCATAGTTAGCATAACTGCTAACAACATTAGCTAAGTTAGCTGAGTAACGTGGTTATCATGGTCACGTGGTTAGAATGGTTAGCATAGTTAGCGTAACGGCTAACAACATTAATTAAATTAGCTAGGCAACGTGGTTAGCATAACTGCTAATAACATTAGCTAAGTTAGTTGAGTAACGTGGTTTGCAGGGTCACGTGGTTAGCATGGTTAGCATTGTTAGCATAACGGCTAACAACATTAATTAAGTTAGCTGAGTAACGTGGTTAGCATGGTTAGCATTGTGCTTTCATTCTTTGTTCAGCTTTCTTTCAGTTTTTAATAAACATTCAGTCTTCTACATAATTGAAATATTATATTTTCATGGCAGCTATTCAGTGTGGCATCAGCAAACATTCAAACATTGAAATCATTCAAACTGTACTGTATTCAAGACAGCATCGCAGTGTGGCTTCAGCTTTCAGCATTCACACCCGCAATTTCTTCAGAAATTGCTTCTCTAGTTTTTATTACATTATGTAACTTTAGCTGATGTAGAAAAAATCAGACAGGCTTACAGAAAAACACAGCGAGACCACGAAGACGACGGCGGGCAAAGGGTAACATACATGCACGTTTCACGTTTTCCAAATTCTGATTCCATGTCGCCAGTCAAATGTAGGCCTACATTTCAGAAAAAGAAATGAGTGATGACATTATTTTATATAACTGATGCATTAAACAGAGAGAAGACTCCAGCTGTAACACCGATAATTTCTATCTCTAAAATCTATCAATAGTAAATGACGGAAAACGGGGAGATGGCGTTAACCGCATTAACTGTCACATACATCGACAAAATCTGCAATAAAAAACTCAGAACAGTTGACTGCAAACAGAAATTCTTGGATTGTGAACATTTTATAATGAACAGAGTTAAGTTTTATATGAATGGCGTTCAGTTTTAGATGAATGCATCTGGCCTTGGGCAGGCATCGGGAAATGAATGCATCAGAAAATGAACAGAAGGGTGTTCATTATCGAATGCAGTGACCAGGTTTGTAGCCTCGAACGCATCCAAAAATGAACAGGCGTCCGGTTAAAAATGAATGCGTTCACTGTTCAGAATATTGACAAGCTCCCTTAGTCCGCTTAACCTTCTCCAGAAGTGCTGGATATGATGGAGGAAACTGGGTGGAATCAGCTGACTTCAACTTTTTCAGTGGTTCGGAGATGCTCTTGGGAGCATAACGCTCTTTGATCGTGGCATATCGAGCATCATTGACCTTTGGCATCTATGCCTTTCCATATATATCGCATACAAACTTTTGCATGCCATTCAGCATGTTTTCAGAGGGAACTGCCAGCTGACCGTATTCCTTGAAAAGGTCTTGGTATTCGTCTGATTTCTCAATTTTCTCATAGAACTTCACCTTACCCTTTCTCATGAAGGAGCAGGTGCAGTCAGACCCTGAGAAAGCGTGTAGCGCAGGCAAGAGATTGGACATGTTTCCAATTTCCCTAGTCAATTTTGTGACGTCAATGTACTTTCTAGTGTTGGCTGCATCGTAGCCGCTGTCCATGTAAACTTTTGCTGACAGCCTTTTCATGTGTGAACATAAAATGCAGAGGACATCTATATCATTGCAGCGAACAACGCCAACTGAATCAGGGTTGAGGCTTGTAGCATGCATCAAATCGTCGCTGTCGGGCGCAACCCTCCTATGTCCAAAAATCATGATTTTTATTTTTTTCCATAAATCAGTACTATTGGTCACCCATGTAAATGTGCACACGCTAGTAATACATTTGATTTTCAAAAATAATTACGTGCAAACTTATTTTCCAATCTGCCTTTAATTAGGCTAACTTGAGTTTCTTTTGTTGTTAAGTATATATCTGACTGGATGAGCATCTGACATACCACACTGCACATCTGCCAAACCGCGCATTGCGCTTAATCAAATTGATTGTAATTGTCAGCCGTCTGGCCTGACAAGCACTTGTCTCAAATTATTAGTTTAATTTCTCAACACAGGTGTCTTATTTATTTATTCATTCATTCATGAATTCATTCATTTATTAATTTAGCCTATTTATTCATTTTACTAATAAGAGCAACAACAGCATGACGCCCGCATCGCTGCATATGGTTTATTACTCATTATGACAGCTGCACTCGTTCCTGCATGTTGTTCGCTGGTTTTAAATCTGCGTACACCTGGTCAGACCTGGCGTGAGATTTTTGTGGACCGTTCGCTCAGGTTCAGATTGATAAATGCCGATCCTTGCGGGAGTTTTGGTGTACACCCATTTTTTTGGTGTACGCTCGTTTGATAAATGAGGGCCATTGTCTCTTAAGGGATGGTTTGAGCTCCCCTATTGCCAGTTCATCAGCAGCCACTGGTGGAAAGAATTTTGCTGGAAAACTGTCACTCATTTTTTTATTACTCCCACGCTAAAGGAATATTAAGAAAATGGAAACTCAGTGTTGGAGGAATTGTGGATGTCAAGCTGCGCACCATTAAAAGCATTACTAGAAAGAAATACATCAAGCAGTACTAACTATCTTTAACACCTTCTGTGGGCTCCAAAATTACTGGCACCCCAGACTGGCAATGCTCAAACAGTTAACAAAATAGATATCAATATAATTCTAGAGAAAAAAAATTATACCAAAATGTGTGATGTACTTTATTAATGTTTTGATGGACACACCCAAAATCATCATCATTTAATACAAAACAAACTGCAGCAAAATCAAGATTTCATAATTATTGGAACCCTTCATTAAGTATTAAGTGGAACCACATCTTTTTTTTTCTTTTTTTATTTATACCGGGAGTCCGATTGAGAGCAAGCTCTCTTTTGCAACGGAGCCCAGTTGCGAACAATAGAACACCCCCAAGCAAAATAAATAGAAACAATGACTACATTACACATGTACATTCCGGCTTCGTGGCAGCCAATAAAAGACATTTCAAACAATCAATTGAAAGAAGACTTTCCAACTTTAAAAACTGTTGAAGCCTATTCCATTTCTGTGGAGCATAATACATAACAGCAGTTTTACCCAGTTCAGTACGCACCCTCGGGACATCCAAAACCAAAAGGTCAAGAGTGCGCAGACCGTATTCCCCCCTTCTCAAGTTAAGCAAACTGGTCAAATATCCAGGCAGTTTACCTAACAATGCCTTGTATATAAAAAGGCAACAATGTTGCTCCCTTCCTACGGCCAGCGAAGACCAACCAACCTTAAAATATAGAGAACAGTGACGTGTTCGGAAGCCGTTTCCAGTTATGAACCTTAAAGCAGCGTGGTATACTGTGTCAAGTGACTTCAGCAAGGAGGGAGCAGAGTGCATATTTATTAAGCTTTGACAGAAGTCAAGAAATGATCGCACAGGTGGCAAGGCACCTGTTGTGAGGCAATCATCCCACAACATGTACAGACAATTGAACAATGAGAAGAAAAAAAAAAATAGCAATAATAAAATAAGACAGTATACTAGCAAGTGTAAGTAACATCAGAGGGACAGACGGCAACGTGAACAATGACATTCGCCAACCCATGTACAGGAATCATCAGAAGAAAAATAGTTGTTAAACTTTTCTGTATAAAAATGAAATAGCTTTGATTTAAAAGCAGCTGTAGTATCAGAAATTTGATAGAGGTGACTGGTGTTCCACAAATAAAATAATCTGTTAAAATAAGAATGGCGAAAAGTTTCAGTCCTAAATTTTGGAATTTTCATTAAAAATGTATCCTCATTTTGAAATGAAATAAAAATGGTTGTAGTTGATGTCATATTCCCCCTTCAAGCATTTGCACAAGAATACACAATTAAATATATCACGTCTGTAGCCCAGCGGTAAAAGATCAAGCTTCATTAGTCGGGCTTTGTAACTGCTTCCAACACAATCATTATAACCAAGAATGTACTTAGTGGCTCTCCATTGCAAACCTTCAATATGAAGGAGAGATTTTTTTGATGAAACGGCCCAAGATAGGGTGGAGTATTCTAAAAGTGGTCTTATAAGCGAAATATACAGTTTTCGTTTTGTTTGAACTGAACACGAATAACCGCAAGTTCTTTGAATTAATCCAAGCATGCGATTTGCTTTACTGACCAAGACATTTGCATGTGCATCCCATGATAAATTTGATGACACCACAATCCCAAGATCACGCATGCAGTCGACTTTTTCAATTAAATTACCATTCATTGTGTAATGATGAAGAATGGGAATTCGCTTCCTTGTAACGCTCAATAGTTTACATTTACCAGCATTAAATCTCATGTCCCGTTTACGGCTCCAATCCAAGATGTTTTCTAGGTCGCACTGCAGCTGTGAACAGTCTTGCGTGTTTCTGATTTCTCTTATGCATTTAGAATCATCTGCAAACAAGGCAACCCTAGTCTCAGGACTTACACAGTCTGGCATGTTATTAATATACAGCAGAGACATCAAAGGACCTAAAATTGATCCTTGTGGAACTCCTGATTTAACGGGAGACCAGGATGATAGGGCACCATCGACAGCAACTCTTTGTTTACGATTGGATAAATACGACGTAAACCACTTTAAAAGATTGCCATGAAATCCATATGACTGGAGTTTATATAAAAGTAAGTCATGGGGGACGGAATCGAAAGCAGATGAAAAGTCTAGATATAAAATATCAATTTGTCCGGACTGATCTAAGAATTTACCAACTTCGTAAAATACCTGGATTAACTGAGTTGTTGTCGACCGACCCTTAACAAAACCATGTTGTAGGTGATGTAAAACAGGCACTACATGAGGAGAGACAAAATTAAGTATGCACCTTTCCAGCACCTTGCTACAAATGCACAATAACGATACCGGTCGATAATTACTCACATTTTCTTTGTCACATTTTTTATGGACTGGAATAACATTTTCTCTTAGCCAATCAAGTGGCAATTCTCCAGTTTGAAGAGATTTGTTAAAAAGAATACAGAGTGACGGAGCTAATTCACGAGCACATTCTTTTAAAATCCAAGCCGGTAACACGTCAGGCCCACATGCTTTATTTGTATCAAGGTTAATAAAAACTGATTCAACATCATCGATAGTAGTCCTTAAACCACCCAAATGAGCATGTTTAAAAACGGTTATATCCGGATATGTTCGTTCTAGAGGCTGAGGGGTAAATAGGGATTGAAAATACTCGTTGAACAGACTAGCCTTTGTGCTAGGATCGGAGGCAGTTTTATCTCCATAAGCAACAAAACTGGGGACACTTTTTGTCTTTTATTTACTCTTGAAGAATCCCCAGAAACGCTTTGGTGTTTTGGCAAGAGAATCACTGAGAACATCCAAATACGAATTGTACTTGAAAGTACATACATTTTTTAATTTATTCCTTAGTTCACGAAATTTCGCCCACAACGCTGCAGTATTGCGTTTTTTAGCTCGTTTCCGTGTGGATTGTACTTTGTTGCTCAGGTGGCGCACTTCACTGTCAACCCAGGCAGGAGAATTTACATCATTAATTACAGCGATGGGAATAAATTTACTGACAGATGAATGCACAAGATCAAGCCAACTTTGCCAATTAACATTAATATCAAGATGGAGAAGAGCAGAGTGAAATGACACTTTGTCCATGTGAGATCGTAGCCCAATAAAGTCAGCTCTTTTAAAATTGTACACGTTTCTTGCGCATGTGCGGAGTCTGTTGACACGAGTTTGAAAATTGAACTGGATCACATCATGATCACTGTCAAACTGACCAAATGTTACATTGGGCTCGGAGCAGCGTTCAGGGATATTGGTGAAAACTAAATCCAGCACATTTCCCTTAATATGAGTAGGTTGGTCAATGATCTGGGTAAGGGAAAAGCTGTCAGCCAAGTCACACAGCGTTTGACCAGTGTTCGCCGATTCGTCCCACCAGGGTATATCTGGGAGATTAAAATCGCCAAGTGCGAATATAATTTTGTACTCAATACTGCATTTAGTAAAAACGTTAGACAAAAAATCATAAAAAGATACAGGATCACTGTCTGGAGGTCTGTAGCACAAAATAATGCATACTTTCAATGATTTACTAGGCACAAGTTTGCAAATTATAACCTCACAAATACTGGGTTCCAAATCAGGTCGACGGCGGGAGATAACATTATTACGAATACCAAGAAAAACTCCGCCGCCTCGTTTGCCACCTCTGACTCTGCGATACGGGGTATAACCCTCAGGAAGAATTTCATTTGACTCGACAGAGTCGTTCAACCAAGTTTCTGTGAGGGTGACGATATTAGGCATGCCAGCGTATATTAAGCCTTGAAGTTGAATCAACTTGTTACATTTTTTATTGACAGACTTCACGCTTCTTGTGTTCAATAAAAAAAAGTTCAGACCCTTGACTAAATTAGGTCGCGATTCGGCTACATTGTGAGAAATAATACTCGAATCGCTTGGAGAGTCAAGAGAGGATAAAGTTACTACATCAAGGTCAACCTGTAACTGAGTGCCGGAGCTGGTAACCCTCGGGTTTTTATGCTGTGTAGACTGGCGTAGTCATTTGACGCAGCATAAAAACCCGAGGGTTACCAGCTCCAGCACTCAGTTACAGGTTGACCTTGATGTATATAAATATATATAAATATAAATTACAATTACATATAATATAAATTACATCTCCATAATCTATTCTAGAGAGAATAGTTGCCTGAGCAATCTGTCTTCTGCAACCCCTCGGAAAGCAGGCTTTATTCTTGTACTGCATAGCCAATTTAGGTTTCAAATTCTTGATTAGTTCATCTCTTTGCTTCCTAAAATTAAGATTGTCATCCACCCAAATACCAAGGTATTTGTTGCAAGGAACTCTTTCAATTTGATTTCCATTTGCTGTCGTGATGCTTACATTACAGAACCTAGCAGCAGGTTTCTGAGAGAATTTAGTTTTCCCCGAGTTTAAAATTAGTCTAAAGTCTAAAAGAGCCTTCTGGAAGATTTGGAAATCTGACTGCAAATTTTGAACAGCCATTTCAGCAGAAGGGGCAGCTGAGTAGATTACTGTATCATCTGCATACAGGTGCATTGTACTGTTGACAAAATTAGCACCGAAATCATTAATAAAAAGTGCAAACAGCAAGGGCCCCAAAATTGAACCCTGTGGAACCCCCTTGCTAAGATAAAGTTTGCTTGATAGCCATCAGCCACAACAGCTTGACACCTACCAGTTAGATAATCTTTAAACCAATTCAGAGATTTAATATCAAACCCAATAGCACTTAGCCGCTCTATGAGTATAAAATGGTCAACTGTGTCAAACGCCTTTGATAGGTCAATGAAAAGGGCAGCGCAGTCTTGCTTATTGTCCAAGGCAGAAACAATATCATTTAATACTCTGGCTGCAGCTGACACAGTGAGTGCTATGATCTGGTCTGAAGCCTGATTGAAACACATTCAAGATAGCATGGTCTGATAGAAATGCTCTAACTTGATTATTGACCAGTCTCTCTAAAACCTTAGCCAAGCACGGCAGTTTTGAAATTGGTCGATAGTTATTCAGAACATTTGAAGAGCCACTTTTATGTAAGGGAAGAACAAAAGCCGTGTTCCACAAGACAAGAATCGAACCGGTCAACAGGGTTAAGTTAAAAATGTGTGTCAGAATAATAGCAATCAAAGGTGAAGCCAGCAATAAAAGGCTCGGGTCCAATTTATCCGCCACAGTGGATTGCTTAGGGTCAATGCTACAAAGTGCTTCAAGCACTTCCTCTTCAGAAAAGGGACGCAAGGAAAAACAACCGGAGTTATTAGGTACAGGTACAAAAGGCCTGCTATCACAGCTAGGAACAGCCGGCAATAACCCTAAATTTTCAAAGAGGTGGCCTGCATTAACAAAATGCTCATTGAAAAAATCACAAAGTTTCCCTTTATCTGAAATAATAACAGAATCCTTAGTAATCCGACTTGGTAAAGCCGAGGAGGGGGGCTGAGACAAAGACTTAAAAGTTCTCCAAAATTTCACAGGATTGCTGCCGGAGTCTGATAAGTCAGAGTGATAATATGATGACTTGGCTTTCCGAATCGCTGTAAGGGTTCTATTGCAAAGGTAACGAAAATGTTGTCAGTCAGAACGCAACCCAGAAACACATGCTTTTTTCCATGCGAAATTCCGAGCTTTTAACAGCTCCGAGATATCAAGGGAAAACCATGGATTCGCCCTGTTCTTAACTCTCAACTTTTTAAAGGGGGCATGCTTATCCACCGCAGTATTAAAAGAAGTGATAAAATGGCTTAACGCTCAATGAGGATCAGGAATAACAGTAGAGTAATGCATGTCACTCAGATACAAGTCATGTAAAAAGGCTTGTTCTGTGAAGTGTTTAAAATTTCTTTTGACTATGACCCTGGGCTCTGATTTTGCGTTACTATTATTCCTGACACAAGCTACAGGACAGTGGTCACTAAAATCCAGAGGGAAAAACGCCATTAAAATTATGAGGCCTGTTAGTTAAAATAAGATCTAAGAGAGTAGCTCTATTAGGATCCTTAGGGTCAGGCCGTGTAGGACGCGAGATCAGCTGAGACATATTCAAATTAATGCACACATCTTTCAAGCTATTTGAAGCATCCGAGAGCCAGTCGATATTCAAATTACCAAGAAAAATCTTGAAATCACCAAGTAAAATCTAGAAAGGATAACAGCATGGAGTCTTTTCCTGTAATTTTTGACCAGTTTAAGGCACACATTTGGGGGGATATTGGACCATTCCTCTCAGAAGATCTTTTAATGATCCTTCACATTCTTGCGTTTGTGTTTATAAACTGTGCTCTTCAACTCCGCTCACAGGGTTTCAATTGGACTGAGGTCTGACGACTGAGATGGCCATATTGATTTGGCTTTTGGGAAAAGTTTGGCTCATCCTGGGCTTGTTTGAGAGCACGGGGTTCAACAACGATGGGGAGAGTCAGCAATATAATGCAGATGAGAGATAGTAATATGCACACCATCTGTTGTTCCAGTGAGGTGTCTTGGCTTCTGATGGTTTCAATTACATTCATCAAGCAGTCATGATAATTATAGCAATCCTGCTTTCATGACCCATTTTCTATTACTTATATTTTGCAATTTCTTTCAAATTCAAGCCACAGCCTCGGCAGCGTTTGAGTTCAGATGGATAGTAAGTCTGTATATTAAACAAGATTGTATCCACAGTGCTTTTTTAAGGCTAAATGCCACATTGGGTACTGAAAAAGGTTTGTAATCACTGTGTTTTTTCTTAAAGGCTTAATGCCGCATTGTGTTTCAACAGGTTTGCAGTCACAGTGCAAATTTTTTTTTTCAGGCTAAATGCCGCATTGAGTACTTACACTGGTTTGTATTCACACAGTGATTTTTTTGGCTATTCAAATAAGGGTTTGCTGTTCTCATACCCTTGCTATTACATCCTTAGTGACCGTAGGTTCCTTTTCGGTGTACCACCACCTATTTGGTCTAACTAGTTAATTTTTCATTTATTTATTTTTAAAAATTTTTTTCCTTTTCTCATTTTTTTATTTTATGTCCTTGTCCATTACTTCTTTAAACGTGAGAGGGCTCAGAAACAACATTAAGTGTAAAGCTACATTTCTACATTGCAAACAATTTAACACTGACTTTTGTGTTATACAAGAATCTCATTCAAATGAACTAGATACTAAGTTCTGGAGATCACAGTGGGGAAGTAATTTATGGCTATCTCATGGTTCAGAACATTCTGCTGGTGTCTGTGTCTTGATGAACCGTTTTAATGGAAAAGTTTTAGTTTCTGACTGTGACAAAGATGGCCATTATAGATTCCTTGTACTTCAAATTGCAAATGCTAATTATATCATAGTTATAATACGCAAACAGAGAATAATATTTATTTACATAGGTTAGAAAAAATGACTCCTACACCGGTTAGCTAAGTTGCCCAATTCTTCTATAATTTTCGGAGGAGACTTCAATGCTGTGCTGGATAATTGCACAGACAGGTGGCCACCTAGAAACTCAAACTCGTCGAACTCCCAGGTGAAGATGTTTGCAGACAAATTTAACTTGACTGATATATGGAGAGATACTCATCCAATACAAAAATCTTATACATGGGGCAACAAGTCTCTATTAAGCCAGTCACGTATTGATTATTAGTTAATATCCAAAGATTTAAAAAATGCCTCAGCTGATATTTTTACCTACCCCATTATCTGATCATAAGACCATACATATTTCTATCCCTTTAACATCATCTCCTCCTGCCCCCTGTAAACCTGTATATTGGAAACTTAATAGTACAATCCTTAAAAATAATGAGGTAATTGTTGAAATTTTAAGGTTAATTGGATATTACTGGAACAATGCCCAAAATGAAAGCATGTTGTGTAATAACTAGGAACTATTGAAATATGACATTGCTAAATATCTAAGAAAGTATAGTAGCGACTTAGCAAATAAAAGAAGAGCAGAAGAAAATGAAACAATATTCAAGATTTCTGTGTAGGTTTCTAAGCCACCGGAAAATTTATTTGATACCGAAAAGATTGAACTTATTGAGCTACAACATAGATTAGACAGGATTTATAAGCGCAAAGCTGGAGGAGCTTTTCTTAGATCGCGTAGAAGATGGCTTGAAGAAGGTGAGCAGAACTCTGCCTACTTTTTTAGATTAGAAAAACAGCAATCTAAAAGTAATATAATACAACAATTAAAAATAAATGGATTGATCAGGGATGATCCAAAGGCAATAGCGCGTCATTGTGCTGAGTTTTATTCTAATCTTTACTCTTCTAAATACTGCCAGCAAACTACCTCCAGTTTTTTTTTGATTCCATCCTGAATATAAATAAAAATATAAATGAAAACGACAGAGATTTTTGTGACAGACCTATTTCTTTGAAGGAAATTATTGAAGCTATAAATCGTTTAAAAATTTAAAAAATCACCTGGAACTGATGGTTTTACTGCCGAATTTTATCAGCTGTTTTCTGAAGGTCTGGCTCCATTTTTAAAAGACGTATTTATAGAAAGTACTGATAGAGGTTTCCTCTCCCCTACATTATGTCAGAGTTTAATCACCCTGATTCCGAAACCAAGAAAAGATCCCCTTGTATTAGACAACTGGCGCCCAACTTCACTGTTGAACAACGATTATAAAATCTTTGCACTAATATTGGCTAATAGGATGAAATTGGTATTAGACAAGCTTATTGATGAAATTCAATCTGGTTTATGCAAAATAGGCATATATCTAATAATATAAGATTCGTTTTAGATATACTGGACTATGCAGACTTTGTCCAAGATGATAGCTTTATCCTTTTTTTATACTTATATAAAGCCTTTGATTCCCTGGAACATGAATTCATGATGACTCTGCACAAATTCGGTTTTGGTAATTTTTTTTTTGCGACTTGGTAAAAACTATATATACTAATGGAAACAGCTCAATTAAACTGAGTAATGGCACATCCTCAAGATTTCCCTTAAACCGCGGAGTTCGACAAGGGTGCCCTCTTTCTGTTTATCTTTTTCTTCTAGCTGTGCAGTTTCTCAATTTACAGATTCAAGCCAGCTCTATAAGAGGTATTACAATAGCTAATAGGGAAATAATTATTAGCCAGCTTGCAGACGATGCCGCTCTTTTTCTTAAAGATGCTTCCCAGGTTTCAGCTGCAGTAAGCACCATCCAGTCCTTCTCCAAGGCATCTGGACTCACTCTTAATCTCAGTAAATGTAAACTGTTACCAGTAAATAAATGTAGAGTTACGTCAATTTCAAATATCTGTTAAAAATTCAGTCACTTATCTTGGGGTACAAATTACTAAAGATCTAAAATCGAGAGGTACGTTAAATTTTAGTCCAATTTTAGA
Organism: Gymnothorax javanicus; assembly: GCA_029692085.1. Taxonomy (NCBI): domain Eukaryota; kingdom Metazoa; phylum Chordata; class Actinopteri; order Anguilliformes; family Muraenidae; genus Gymnothorax; species Gymnothorax javanicus. The sequence goes on from CM056197.1 coordinate 152,344,176, forward strand.
GAAAAATCAAAAAGTCTTCAACCGCTGGTTACAAAGAGACCTGAGTCTAAAAGGCAGAGTTCAGCTCACAAAAGCTGAAGGTATGTCACGCCTGGCCTATGCTGCTCATTCACTATATGTTGATGGCTCAACATGTAAATCCGTGGATAAGATGCTAAGCAATTTCATAGGGAAAAATAAAACCCAGTATAGGCGCAAACTGGTAGTTCTGAATACATATAATAATGGCGGCCTAAATTTTATAGATTTCAGTTCTTTTAACAACACACTCAAAATAAACTGGATTAAACAATATTTAAAAAACCCTACCTCTATCTGGAATTTCATTTCTCATTGTGTGTTTTCACATTTAGGAGGCTTAAAAATTACTTTATTTTATTTTATTGTATTACTGTCCTCCTGCAAATACCTCACTATAGAAATATACAAGCTGCAAAGATCCCTCCTACATCAGAACAGTTATCATTGCTTCACATAGTAGCATGAACATTATTTAAAGATTTATCTGTGAGAGCACTATAAGCTACGATATCCTCCTTAGAAAGAGAAAACCAATCCAGTATTTCTGCTTTAACACCATTAACATTTCCAGATTGTGCAGGAAGACATTCAGCATTAGAAGACACAGCAGAAGGTGTATGATCAGTCATACAGAATGGTCAAACACTCTAATGAGGCATGTGTCAGCAGTACTGATGCAGCGGTCCAGTCGTGATGTACTGTGCCAGACCTCACTTATGTATGTGTGACTGTCTGCAGGTTTAAGCATGCTACTTGACAATATTAAATTATTATTTTGGCAGAACTGAACCATAGGAGTGGCAAATATTGAATTCCTGTCTGATAAGTCCGCATTCATATCCCCAGTGATGTAAACATTATAAGTATTTTTATCCTGAATGAAGGAATTAACGAGGGAAAGCTTATTAAAATGTTGTACTTCAGTCTGATGGCACACACTGGGTGTACACACATTCATAACAATGAATTCTCTGCCACTGTGATCAAACTGTCTTGCAATACACCACTCCACGCCAAGTTTGATCACATTTATCACTGAACCAAACTTCGTTTTCCATAAAATAGCAACACCTCCTGGTATCCTACCCCTGATACTTCCTGTGCTGAGGTCGGTTGTAAACTCCCCAGCCCCAGGAAAGTCAGAATGTAACGAGTTCAGTTTTCCCAAGTCTTGCTTTGATAAAAATGTCTCCTGTAGACACAGAATTTCACAGTTATTCAAAGCGTTGTCAACAACTATTCGGCTAGCTTTATCGGCTGTGTTATGACCCAAACAGAGGCCAGGACAGTTATAATACAACACATGTATTGTCGTTTAGCAAGGCTAATGGAGACCTGAATATCAGCAGGCACACATAGACTGATCGCAGCAAGTGCAGCATTTGACCCGTACATTTCACCAACCTCGTTACAGTCAGCAGGTACACTACATGAGCAAAATCTTCTGTTAACCGTGTCAGTCTCCTGACAGATCACTTTCCGCTCGAGCTTCTCTTTGAGGTAAACAGATAAAGTCTCACCGTCTACGTCTAGATCAAACCTGGAAGCGAACACACTCACCAGTTTAGCCCTGACCGTTTTGATGTTACCAGCTCCGGTCCCAATAACGGAAATAACGTTGGGGGATTTCTTTCTCCAACTGGGAGTTGCAGCGCGTAGCATTCTCCTGGCAGCAGCATTTTCCGGTCGTTGGCCCTTTCTTACAACTTGACTCCACTTTGGGGAGGGTGGTAAGGGTGATAATCCATCAGAACTTCTTGCAGTCTCACCCTGCTCCACATCTACAGCTGATACTGCCTCAGCCCTCTGTCCAGCGGTGAAGCTCAAGGGTTCCGCCTGTGCGGCTCTGGGAGTTACAGTGGCCTCCATACTGGCCCCAGCTACCCTGATAACACCAGCGCATCTGATCACCTCCCTCGGCGTGACCAAATCATCACCCTTTGCCAGGTCAGAGGAGCGCTCCAGCGCACTAACACGGCGTTCTACATCCACAGTGATAGCGCGTAGCGCTTGGCTGACATTAGCTTGTATCCACATGGCGTGCTTCATGGAACACACTTCAGAGTGCAGTTGCTCCATTCTCCTTAGTAGACTTGAAACATCCCTGCTGCTGAAAGTAACTGGCGGCAGTTCATCTAAGCAATGAGAAACATATTGGGGCATATTGTCTCCACACTTATTCATTGCTTTGAGGCAACTCTTCATGTTATTGATATCTTTCTGCGGTTCCTGATGTGAAACGCATCGCTGTGTGGTCGGACAGAGTTCAAACAACACATTTTTTGAGGATTCAATCCACACGGAGTCAAAAGTGTTTGCAGCCAACGAGATGATATCGCCCTGACTCAGTGTCTTTATCTCTACTGCTAGAAAATTAAGAAGCTCATCCTCTACAATCACTTTGCCATTTGCTGTCTTGTAAACCTTGGGTTTTCATGGCTCCTGTCTAAACTTGGGAGCAACAGACGCTTGGTGTGCACAGCCCTGCCATCTTTGTCTTTTCACATTAACTCATACAAGCTTTCCACAAGCCACATATAAAGACATATGAAGAGTTTGTTTCCAAAATGCAATAAGTGCCAAAATTACAAAAATCGAGATAATACCATAGAGCGATAGCCCTGTGCTTCTTACACATGGTACAAAAATCTGTTTTCAGAAATTCTTACTATGAGGTGTATTTTTTCATGGTCAAAGTTTGTGTTTTTCTATAAAATGCAACAGGGCCCAACATAGAAAAAGTTGATTTACTCAACATGAGTAGAATGGATATATTGTGTTTTGGAAACAAACTCTTCATATACAAGCCCAATTTCAACAAGGTTTGCAGATCATGAAAAAAGGAAATGAAAATGAAATCATAAACCTTCAACTAAATTGAAAACAGTACAACAGAACGTATTTGGCTCTTACACGTGAATGAAATTTTTTATTGAAAATTATTTCAATATACAATTAAAAAGCATTTCCAAGTGCATGTCAGGGTATCTATTTCAATACCTGTCCAGTGCCTGTGATATTACAGAGATATTACCCTCAGAGTAATGGGAGAACTGATTTACTGGTTGGCTGAAGTTAATCAGACTTTCTTCACTTCACCATATGATGTCACAAAGAGACAGATTTTGAAATGACTCGTTCTGCATCTAGTGACGTGATAGGGGGACCTTGAAGACAGAGATGTCTGCATAATTAATCAGGGATCATGTGGTTTTCAGCCTTGCCCTTTATGTGCCAAGATTCAATCAGATCCCTTCCACATTTAATTGGTAATTAAATAAGCTTATGCATTTGGGAGGAAAATCAGTTTGGGTTTAGGGTACATTGTTCTCAAAGTGATGGATTATAAGCTTATGCAGCTGTGGGCAAACAGAAGAGCTTAGCGTTGAAAGTAATTAAGTCACTTTTTCACACACCGTGAGGTAAGGATGGGAAAAAGTTGTTTGTAGTTACCTGCAAGATCTGTGCAACATTCTGAAAACAACTAATTATGTATGCATACTGCATATAAATATAATATAATTAGTTGTAGGTGACAATACATTTACTACTTGTAAACATGGTGTTTAAGAATTTATTTTAGTTAAAAATTTATTAAAATAATACTAGGTTGTCTGCTGACAAATTTTGACAACTTTATATCGTAATCTCCGTTAGCAACATAAGGTTAATTATAAAACTGTCTTTTTGGGCCATTTTCACCATTTTACATTTTCACAGTTCTTTGGTTAGTTTAATTTCCTTCCCATTTTGCAAAGTAAAAATTACCTCCATTTTTCTTTCAGACATGAAAACATGCCTTGGATCATGTTCAATTTGACTCAATGGCCCATTCCTTTATTTAGCTAGCTGGCAAATTGATTTATCTAATTTCGTAGAAGTTACATGGAGAATTTAGACTGGTGTGCTGTTAACTCTGAAGAAAATGGTTCGGACTAGCGAATGAAACCAACTGGGTCAGACAGTACCCTAAATATGAGAATGTACTTTAACTTTGCCTTCTGTAGTATAATGCTACGAATTATCCGCACTGGGTGAACACAGGAATCCTTTCATGCTACAGAACATGTACTGTAGGCCTACAAATACTAAATTCTCAGTATTGGGTGATCACAGGAATCCATAAATGGTGCAGAATATGCACTGTAAATTTACATTGACAGAAGTAACTGTAATTGATATGTTTACGGTAATTCTTTTTTTTTTTGTAAGTGAACTGTCCATTTTATGATCAACGGAGGTACCCGTCAAATGCACAGAAGATACATGGTGAATGAATGGAATTTTTTGTTTTTAGTTGAAGAACATGGTCTGAAGTACATAGTCATGAAAAACATAGTCTCAATATTAACAGGTGCTGTATCCTGATGTCATTTTTCAATAATAGAGGGCAGCTTGGAGAAACATCCAGAAAATGCTTTGCACTTTGTAGAAATTTTCAGTCGATTTCAGTTTAAAAAGTTCTGTGTCCACTTTGTTGAATCAGGGAGCTTGATATAGGGTCACATAATCAGGATGACAAGATGGTTGAGCAAAGGCCTCATCACTTTACCATTTCCAAGCAAAAACCCTCTAATATACCAAATAGAAGGTTGTCAGATGATGAAATCTGTGATATTTTAGATAGGTAGGTACAAACCCCAATTCCAATGAAGTTGGGGCATTGTGTAAAACATGAATAAAAACAGTATGCAATGATTTTCAAGTCTCATAACCCCATATTTTATTCACAATAGAACATAGACAACATGTCAGATGTTGAAAGTGAGACATTTTACCATTTCATGAAAAATATTGGCTCATATTGAATTTTATGACAGCAACAGATCTCAAAAAAGTTGTGACGGGGCCATGTTTACCATTGTGTAGCATCCCCTCTTCTTTTAACAACAGTCTGTAAACGTCTGGGAAGTGAGGAGACCAATTGCTGGGGTTTTGGGAGAGGAATGTTGTCCCACTCTTGTCTGATGTAGGATTCTAGCTGCTCAATAGTGCTGGGTCTTCTGAGGCAGATTTTTTGTTTTTTTTTTGATGTGCCAAATGTTTTCTATTGGGCGATTCCATGCCTATCGTATGGGACATTCAGACAGTATTTTACATCCAAAAAATAAAAGGATGACTGGCTTTAACCCTTGTGTTGCCCTCGGGTCAAAATGACCTGCTACTGTGTTTAACAGCAGTGAAAAATCCCCTAAATATTATTTTTTCAACTTGAAATTTGATGACTTTTCTTAGATTGACCCCAACATTAGAAAAAGTGAAATGTTGCCTTTATTCACATTTCCATGTAAGCTGTACAAAAAAAGTAACTAATATTTTCTTCGGGTCAAAATGACCCAACAGTCAACTTGAGTTGAAATCACAGTCACAGAGTCAGGTACACACTCCAAAAATGTGAAAATGCTTTAGTTCTGTCTAAGGTCAAAGATCAATGTCTTCCCCAGCAGAGTGCGCTGCCTGTGACCAGATCTGACCCAAGGGGGTGGGACTGTAGATCAGAGTGTCTTGACATGCGGGAACAGATTGAAATGTAACTATATTGACACATTGTCTGTATGTGTGCAGTTTCAAACCCCACACAGGGTAAACAGTGTGGGAACAGACAAGCTCTCATAATCAAAAGGTAACAATATTGCCATAAAGGCTATAAAGGTGCTGCCGATTGCAGTACCCCAAAGTCTCTCTGTGCTGAAGCCATGAGTAAGGATAGTTACTGGCTATGTAACTCCAGTTATACGAGTGCGGGCGGAGCCCTCTAACAGCTCCACTCAGTGCCAATCCCTTGCTGCACAGCAGCCCGCCTGAAGAAATTTGTATATCCATCCCCCTCCTGGCTGTATAATGGTGAAACCCCTTTCATTTGACTCCCGTTTATGGAAAAACTTGAGCATCTAAGAAAAACAGCTGGGCCACAGTGGTTAGAGGGCTCCGCCCACACTCGTATAACTGAATTTACATACTCAGTAACTATCTTTATACTTCGTATGGGCTCCGCCCTCTAACAGCCCCGTTAGTGCCACAAGGGGCTGAGCCTAGATGAGTTCCCGCCCAGCTGTCCTCATGTGTAGGAGGGGGAGTATCCTGGCATCAATTCCAGTCCTGTTCCTTGCCCAGAGCAGCATTTAATACAGCCTCAGACAAGGAACCAGCCATCATATCCCTGAGATAAAATCGAACAAAGGGGGATGGTGATGACCAGGAGGCAGCAGCACAGATGTCACCAACAGCAACACTCCTATACAAGGCCGCAGAGGCTGCCACACCCCTTGTTGAATGAGCACGCAGCCCCGTTGGGGCAGTGCGTCCCATAGTGACGTAAGCCTCAGAGATAGCGTCGCATAGCCAGTGAACCAGACGCTGAGTTCATACAGGTCGTCCAGATGCAGCCGCACCAAAACAGATGAACAGCTGCTCCGTCTTAGAACTTGCTGATGTACGGCGTACACAGCAGGCCAAGGCCCTTACTGGGCAAATCAAGTGTAGCCTGCTATCTTCCTCGGAAGTATGAGGCAGAGGATGAAAAGCCGCTAAGACCACTGTCCTCGAACTGAAGGACGTTGTAATGTTCTAGGCATGAAAGCCGGGTTAGGATGCAGGATAGTCTTATCCGCACTCAACATCAGACATTGTGGGTTTACTGACAAGGCACACAAGTCACTAACTCTCTTTGCAGAAGACAGCGCCACCAGTAAAGCTGTCTTCAAGGACAGAAGCTGCATGGAAACATTGTCTAATGGCTCAAATGGTGGCTTACAAAGACCGTCGAGGACTATATGGAGATCCCATAGCGGCACTGTGACCCGCCGCGGTGGCCTCAGCCGCAGAGTGCCCTTTAAAAATTGCCGCAAAAGGGGGTGCGAGAACACAGGAGCCCCCTGTAGTCCTTAATGACATAGATAGTGGCTGCATACGCCCTCACAGTGGACAGCCCTGCCAGAATCCAAAAGAAATTGCAGCAAAGTCAAGATGATGGCAATAGGAGACGTCATGGGGTTGACATTACGCGCATTACACCAACCAGAGAAACGTTCCCACCGTGTTGCGTACGACGCTACCGTGGAAGCTGCTCTGGCCCCTTGTATGGTAGCAATGACATTTGTGGAAAGACGACACCTTTCTAACCGCTGCCTCTCAGGAGCCAAGCCATTACAAGCTGACCCAGGACGGGCGAGGCCTTAACCTTTCCTTTTGCCTGTGAAATTGCCCAGTCCATCATGGGGAGGGGCCACGGGTCCATCACTGCTAGATGCAAAACTTCCGGATACCAGACTGAGTTGTGGCAATCCAGAGCTATCAATATCACCGTCTGGCCTTCCTTCCTGATTCTCAGCAGAAGTGGTGGGATCAGCAAAGTCGGGGGAAATGCATACAGCGTCCCTTGAGGCAAACCCTTCTGGGCCAAGGTGTCCACACCCAGTGGAGGGTCGTCCTCCACCCTGAGTGAGCACCAAAGGGGGCACAAAGTGTTCTTCTTGGAGGCAAACAGACCAGCTACAGGGAGGCCAAACTGGGCCCACACCTGTTGAGCAATGCGAGGGTGCAGACACCACTCTCCCGGCACAGGCCCATCCCGCGACATGAGGTCTGCTCCCTGATTCAAGGCCCCAGAAATATGGCGTGCCCTCAGAGACCCGAGGTGGATCTGACTCCACTGCAGCAGTCTCCCTGCGAGGGCGCAAAACGTCCTTGACCGCACCCCACCTTGACGGTTGATGTAAGCTACCATGGTCGAGTTGTCGCTCCTCACCATGTTGGTCCCGTAGGAGCTCCAGGCCTGACTGACCGGCCTTGCCACACGCACCCTCCCCCCCAGCCTTGGAGGGAGGCATCTGTAAAGACCTTGATTCAGCTCGCCGGCTGGCCCAACGGAGCCCGTCGGGTCAAGTTTTCCACACTGGACCAGAAAACCAGACTGGGCATCACCGATTGCGGCCAAGTGAGCATGCGGAGATTCTGGCGCCGGGGACTCAGCTTCAGTCGCCGAAACCAAATCTGTAGGGGCCACATGTAGAGAAGGCCCAATGGTACCACCACGTGTGCGGCTGACATCATGCCCAACAAGGACATGACCGTCAGTGCTGACACCTTCCGGGACGACATTACCCGTCGTACCAGCTGCAGCAACACCCTGCGGCCTTCGTCGGACAGTTGCGCATGCCCTGATGCCGCGTCAAAGGTAAGTCCCAGGTACGCCACAGTCTGCGCCTGTGTCACCATGCTCTTCTCCCAATTTATCGTAAACCGCAGCTGCGATATGTGGAGAATCAGGCGCTTTGCTTGTTCTATGGCTTTGACTGGCGAGTTGGCCAGAAGGAGCCAGTCGTCCAAGTAGTGTAGGACTCACATCCTCAACGGTTCCAAGGCCACGTCCACGCACTTAGAGAATGTTCGGGGCGAGAGCAAAAGCCCAAAGGCAATCTGGAGTACTGAAAAACAGAATTTCTGATGGCGACGCCGAATAGCCAGATGAAAGTATGCATCCTTCAGGCTGACTGATACACACCAGTCACCTGGCTGGACTGCTTTCAACAGCTGCTGGACTGTCAGCATTTTGAAGGGCTTCCTTGCCAAGTAGCCGTTGAGCACCCGTAAATCCAGTATGGGGCGCATCCCTCCCGACTTCTTGGGAACCAGGAAGTACTTGGAGTAAAAACTGCTGTGAGCGTCCGACACTGGTACCCGCACAATGGCCCCCTTCGGTAGTAAGTCCTGAATCTCCCGTGAAAGGACCTCCAATTGCGAGGTGCTGGCAGATTCAAAGATGCCCTGGAAGGGGGGGGAGGGCGTCCTTGAAAATTGGAGTGAGTAGCCCTGGCTTAACGTTCTGTCGACCCATGGGGGTAAACAACACAGCTGTCGCAACACTTGCAGTCTTTCTGACAGTGGGCACGCCTGAGAGCAGGGGGCGCTCATAATGAAATTCTGAAAGCTGATCCAGGCCCTCTCCGCTGCAAGGGTTGTGGGGAGAAACCCCACCCCTGCCCAAGGGGGGCCGTCTCTGAAAGGGATGTACGGAATCTCCAGTGCAGGAAGCGATGGAAATTCCAGGAAAAACAGCAACAGAGTGTTTATATTTCTGTTGCCCACGACAGCCTTCATTAAATGAAGTCACTTCCTTTTGCAAATAAACAGGAAATTGTACTGAAACAGCACAGTTTGACACAGCACACCCCAAATTCGAACTTGGGTTGCCCGCACCATAGTCTAACACTCTAAGCATTGTGCTATCAGCCACGTGGTTAAGTTCAAAAATAGAAATTGGTCAAAATAGACGCAGACCTGGATGAAAACTGCGCTGCAGTAACCATCACAGGCTCACTGGAAAATGGCGCCAATAGTGGCTCATTTGCATATTCTGCATTTGCCCGTGAACACGCTCCGCTTAACCGTTTTTCAGCAGAGGAACGTAACGTTATGAGGGGAGGAGTTGAGGATTTTTTTCTGAGGGACCAGCTGGAACTTTCTGAGGAATGGTGTACTTAACTGAATGTATGCGTCTGACATATTCAGCGTAAAGGTGGGGACGTGCATTGGGCAGCGCTTTTAGTGACAAGGCATCGTCTTTATTGAATATGTTACAGACATAAACAGAAACGCACATCCCCGCGCAACATCATTTGTCGCAGTGGGGGCCACGCCATACTACTGTAGTGGGTTGTGACTTCCCCGCTTGTTTCCCAAATCGCTCTGCCAGACGGGGAGGCATCGCAGGCTGTGCACCGGGCTTGCAGACCGGTGGCAGGCGGTACGGAGCACTGGGAGGCGGTCTCCTCTTCGCAGCCGAGGGAGGCATCTTCCCGCCAGCTGGAGTAACCATGGAAAATGGCATTCGCGGCTAGTTTTTGGACGAACACCTTTCCTCCTGCTCCTGTATGGCAGCGTCGAGTGGCGGACCAAACAGAGAGGATGGGCACAGTGGCACGTTGAGCAGCAGTGCCTTCTGGTGTTCTTTTAGAGATGTCTGACTGAGCCACATCTGACGCAGGGAGACTACTACCAAAGACATGACCCGCCCAACACACACTGAGGCCGCTTGGGCTGCACGGAGCAGCACACAAGCGAGCCGGTGGGCTTCCTGCCAAGCCACGTCGTCCCCCTCCAGACGGGCGTGGAGGAGCAACAGCTCTGCCAGAGTATTTCCTGTCAAGCCGACGATATTCATGGCAGATGCCGCCTGTGCACTGCCTATGAACATCTTGTCCGCCAACTTAGCCTCCTGCTCATGTCTGGGCGGGAAGGGTCATTGCTGGGACCGGACTGTGGGCTCCAGGCTGAGCTGGTCTAACAGCGGTGCATCTACAGGCGGGACGCCTCCGAGGAACTCAGTCATCCAGCCCGCCACAGCTGTGCAGGGGACAGCCCGCCACACGGCTGGGAGTGAGACTTTCGCCGGAGATGCCCACGCGCTCTGTACAAAGTCTTGGAAAACCGGATAACATGGGGCCACTGCCACAGGTGCCAACGGGCACACTTTCTTGTATGCGCCAAACTCCATCGGCTTAGTGGGGTCACTCGCGGGCTCAGAGGGAGCAGAGGACAACTGCATGCCCGACAGGATGGCCGCCAGTTCCAGGACAGCCGGGTAGTCTTCCTTCAGTTCCGGCGGCGCCCATTCATGCAGGGGCTCTGAGCGTCTGCCCAGGCCCAATACATCATCCTCGGAATCAGAGGGCTCGCTAACTAGCTCACTAATGGCTCTGTCTAGAGGCACATTAGCTGAGAAGTGAGTCACGCTTTTCTTCCAGATAGGCATGGGGAGCGCAGCGCGCACTGAGCACGCTGGCCGCTCCTGCAATGCTTGGCGAGCGTGGCGCGCGCTGAGGCAGATGACACACTGACGGTGCAGGTCGAGCACCCAGCCTGGGTAGCTCTCACAGGTCTTCGGCGGGAATGCCAAGGCGGCGGACGGATCTCTCGCACACTGCTCCTTCAGCGCGACGGTCTAAGCTGGGCTCAAAGACCGCGATGGCGATGGTGAGCTATCTTCTTGCATTATTTTCTTCAGTGCTGAAGATTTAAGGGAGTCGAATGAAAGGGCCAGGGCCATTATATCACCAGGAGGGGGATGGATATGCAAATCTCTTCAGGCGGGCTGCTGCACAGCCAGGGATTTGCACTAGCGGAGCTGTGAGAGGGCATAGCCCATACGAAGCATAACACGCGTTACACTCCCCAACAGGCTCAAGCTGAAGCCGTGAGTAACATGCGTTACACTGCCCAACTGGCTCGAGATCTGATTTCTTCAGATGTCCAGCAAGACAGTCTGATTCAGAAGAGGAAGTGGAAGGGGTATCAGAAGAGGGAGATGGTGAGGAATACAACTCAGAGCACGATTCATCATCTTTAGAAGGAGGTGGGGACAACCTAGATAAGGTAATTGGAACATACAGCTGCAGAAGGAAGACTGCCCGCTGGCCCCTGGTCATCTTCCACAACATCATTGATGTTTCCTCCTACAATGCCTTGGTGATATGGAGAGAGATCAACCCTACTTGGATGCCTCGTAAGCCCAACAAGAGGGGCAGCTGGGAAAGGCACTTGTTCCATTCATTGAAAGAAGGGAGCATCTCCCCTACACAGGAGCCTCTGCAGCAGTTGTGAAAGCAGTTCACGGGACTGGATCTTGTGATCAACCTGAGGATCCAGGGGGCTGTTTCAATAAACACGACAGACCGTCCGACCCAGCGACCGACTACCCCCGAATGGATTGGACGGCCCATCTTTTTCTGAGTGTTTCAATAAACGGTCCGTCGTCCTCCGACCTGGTTGGACTGTCCGACTTTCTGGGACCACTTGAGAGTTGTCCTAAAACTCAGTCGGACAAAAAATATAACGACAAAATATGGCATTACTGTTCTATTTTGTCTGGTAACGCAGACAGCTCAAAATATTTCAAGAATGGAAAGTTAACCAATGCCCGCGAAACCAATATAGCCGACACCCAGAAACGGGGCTCTGTTCAATCCGTGAATTAATTTTTTGAACAACTATACATAATTTATTAACAACACGTGAAGATTTCACTTTTAAATCATTGGTACCGTTATCCGCAAGAGCGGTCTCCATTTGGTTCTCAGTGGTTATAAAACATTGTATTCGTGGTGCTTATGTGTGACCGAGAGTGGAGTTCTGCTTATCGCCCATCTGCTTAACTCATGCAAAATGAGCAATCGTGACAAAATGAATGTTTTCATGTCTTTTGTGTGGTGAATAGCTTTATGTTGACAATCATAGTTTGAGCTCCGAGTGCACAGTGAGCAAAGACTGCTTTTAATTAGCTGGACTGTATTCAGATAATAGCCTACTGAAATTGAACGTGACATCCTACAGCGATGTGTGCCGTTAACTTATGTCTGAATAGTAGTTGATGATCTACCTTATCAGAATTGGTTTTTTTTTCTTTTTTTATTTAACGTTAACTTATTTCGAATATTTGAATGCCAAATAGCCAAGCAGTGCATCGCTGAGGTGTAAATTCTCACGCAACTTCGAACAGACCAGTGACGAACGCGTCGGACCATGGTCGGACATCGTACTTTTGTTTTATTGAAACACCTGACGGACATAGTCTGTCGAAGGTCTAACTTTTCACTCGACGAATGGTCTGACTCGGTCGGACAAGTAAAGTTTATTGAAACAGACCCCAGCTACTGCCCCAGCTGGGGAAAGTAAGAGGAAGAGCTGTCAGTTCTGCCTGCCAAAGGACTGTAAAACACACACTGTGTGCTGCAGGTGTAAGAAATATATCTGCAAAGGCTGTGCTCTTGCATACTGCCCTACATGTGCTACTCTAATTCACTGAGTTATGTTGTTTGGATCACATGTTCACATTTTTGTTTTGTATATTTCATTACACTGTTCACTGGCAAAAACAAAACAAACTAGAGTGCCAAGGGCCCTGAAGGTTGCCGGCAGTTACAGCTCCAACAGGAGAAAAGTACAAAACCCAAAACCAGTGAAGTTGGCACGTTGTGTAAATCGTAAATAAAAACAGAATACAATGATTTGCAAATCCTTTTCAACCTATATTCAATTGAATACACTGCAAAGACAAGTTACTTAATGTTCGAACAGGTAAACTTTGTAATTTTTTGCAAATATTAGCTCATTTGGAATTTGATGCCTGCAACATGTTTCAAAAAGCTGGCACAAGTGGCAAAAAAGACTGAGAGAGTTGAGGAATGCTCATCAAACACTTATTTGGAACATCCCACAGGTGAACGGGCTAATTGGGAACAGGTGGGTGCCATGATTGGGTATAAAAGCAGCTTCCCTGAAATGCTCAGTCATTCACAAACAAGGGTGGGGGAGGGGTCACCACTTAGTGAACAAATGCGTGAGCTGATTGTCGAACAGTTTAAAAACAACATTCCTCAACGAGCTATTGCAAGAAATTTAGGGATTTCATCATCTACGGTCCGTAATATCGTCAAAAGGTTCAGAGAATCTGGAGAAATCACTGCACGTAAGCGACAAGGCCGAAAACCAACATTGAATGCCCGTGACCTTCGATCCCTCAGGCGGTACGGCATCAAAAACCGACATCAGTGTGTAAAGGACATCACCACATGGGCTCAGGAACACTTCAGAAAACCACTGTCAGTAACTACAGTTCGTCGCTACATCTGCAAGTGCAAGTTAAAACTCTACAATGCAAAGCGAAAGCCATTTATCAACAGCACCCAGAAACGCCGCTGGCTTCGCTGGGCCCAAGCTCATCTAAGATGGACTGATGCAAAGTGGAAAAGTGTTCTGTGGTCTGACGAGTCCACATTTCAAATTGTTTTTGGAAACTGTGGACGCCGTGGTCCCTCCGGACCAAAGAGGAAAAGAACCATCCGGACTGTCATAGGCGCAAAGTTCAAAAGCCAGCATCTGTGATGGTATAGGGGTGTATTAGTGCCCAAGGCATGGGCAACTTACACATATGTGAAGGCACCATTAATGCTGAAAGGTACATACAGGTTTTGGAGCAACATATGTTGCCATCCAAGCAACGTCTTTTTCATGGACGCCCCTGCTTATTTCAGCAAGACAATGCCAAGCCACATTCTGCACGTGTTACAACAGCATGGCTCCGTAGTAAAAGAGAGCGGGTACTAGACTGGCCTGCCTGTAGTCCAGACCTGTCTCCCATTGAAAATGTGTGGCGCATTATGAAGCGTAAAATACGACAACGGAGACCCCGGACTGTTGAACAACTTAAGCTGTACATCAAGCAAGAATGGGAAAGAGTTACACCTGAAAAGCTTCAAAAATTGGTCTCCTCAGTTCCCAAACGTTTACTGAGTGTCGTTAAAAGGAAAGGTGATGTAACACAGTGGTAAAAAGGCCCCTGTGCCAACTTTTTTGCAATGTGTTGCTGCCTTTAAATTCTAAGTTAATGATTATTTAAAAAAAAAAAAAAAAGTTTCTCAGTTTGAACATTAAACATCTTGTCTTTGCAGTGTATTCAATTGAATATAAGTTGAAAAGGATTTCCAAATCATTGTATTCTGTTTTTATCTACGATTTACATAACGTGCCAACTTCACTGGTTTTGGGTTTGTAACTAGCACCAGTCCGCGGATTCAACAGCAAGCCAACACGAATTCTTGCGAAAGCAACACGTTGTCTACACAATATTGGCGTTAAAAAGCTCCAGCTCGAACAATTTCGGCGGTGATGGCGAATGGTCCCGTACCACTGTGAATCAATTCACGGTTCTTCGAATCAATTCTTCTCTGCGAAAGAACTGTTTCATCCGCACACTTCCGCGGGCCAACGCAGCTCAGTGAGAATGGGGTTTTAGTTACCATTATTGGGCAACTCGACTGAGCAGTCACACTTTTTCACGAGTGACCGACAGCAACATTTCTGCCATTTAGCAAAAATATAATCTTTAAGAAGTCTACATCATGAAATCCGATTAGATTTTTTTCTAACCTGAACTTTCACTGTCGTCTGCTGTCAATTTGTGAAGTTTTCTTCTCAATTCACTTCTGGTTCTTGCTCTGCTTTCAGACAATGATTTTTTTTTTACACAACACTGCCACCGAGTGGGTCTAATTAGTATTATTCTTTCTATTCCATGATGCTAATAGGAACACACATCCAAAAATGGGTTTTGACCAGTTTTTATTGCCGCAATTGATCGTGAAAAAAGGTCGACCATGCGGTTACGATGCCTGTAAAAATTTTAATTATATATAGGTTAGTGCCTAATACACACTAATTTCTAAAGACATTATTAAACGAGGAAATAAATAGATTGATTTTGTCACGTGACCTTGACCTTGAAGACCAAAGTCAAATCCAATATGGTGTGTTTGATCAGCATATATGATTTGTGATTAGTATCCAATACATACTGAAGATCTAAAGCCAACATTAAAGGACTTTTAGGCCGTTTTGTCATTACCTGGACCTTGTTGCCCAAGGTCAAATCCAATATATCGAAAACAACCAGCATACATGATTTGCTATTAGTGCCCAATACATAACTAAGCTCTACAAACAATATTAAACAAATATGGGCCATTTTTGTCATATAACCTTGACCTTGGGGCCCAACATCAAATTTGACTGACTGCCAAAGAATGTTCAGCATACATGGTTTCCTATAGATGCCCCAAACATACCTGAGCTCTAATTGCCATATTCAGCAAGTTACAGCAATTTTTGCCATTTGATCTTGACGCCCAATGTCATATTCAACTTGCCGAGAATGTTTGGCTTACATGATTCCCTACAGGTGCCTCACACATACCTAAGCTCTAAATGCCACATTAAGCTGTTATAACACATTTTTGCCATTTGACCTTAACCTTGAGGCTCAAGGTGAAATTCGAACAACCAAGAATGTTTGGCATACATGATTCCCTTTAGGTGCCTCATACATATCTAAGCTCTAAAGCTCTAAATGCTAAATTAAGAGAGTTATAGCACATTTTTTGCCATTTGACCTTGACCTGGAGGCCCTATATTAAGAGGTCAAATGTTTGACTGACCTGGAGGCCCACAATGTTTGGCATACCTGATTCCCTATAGGTGCCTCATACATACCTAAGCTCTAAATGCTATATTAAGAGAGTAATTTGACCTTGACCTGGAGGCCCATTTTTGCCATTTGACCTTGACCTGGAGGCCCAAGGTCAAATGTGACTGACTTTTTGCCACAATGTTCGGCATACCTGATTCCCTATAGGTGCCTCATACATATCTAAGCTCTAAATGCTATATTAAGAGAGTAATAGCACATTTTTGGCCATTTGACCTTGACCTGGAGGCCCAAGGTCAAATGTGACTGACTCACAATGTTCGGCATACCTGATTCCCTATAGGTGCCTCATACATACCTAAGCTCTAAATGCTATATTAAGAGAGTAATAGCACATTTTTTTTTATATTTGACCTTGACCTTGAGGCCCAAGGTCAAATGTGACTGACTCACAATGTTCAGCATACCTGATTCCCTGTAGATGCCTCATACATACCTAAGCTCTAAATGCTATATTAAGAGATTTATAGCACATTTTTGCCATTTCACCTTGACCTTGAGGCCCAAGGTCAAGAGTGACTGACAATGTTCGGCATACCTGATTACCTACAGGTGCCTGATACATACCTAAGCTCTAAATGCTATATTAAGAGAGTTATAGCACAAAACACCCCGAAAAATGATGAAGTCCACACACGTTGCCTAGGTGGCGCTATGAAGGAGCGATTCAATCAAAACGCTGTTTACACCGTTGAAGCAGGTCATGAAACTGATTCCATTGCTGCGATTAAAAAAAAATTCATCCGACAGTTTTTGAGAAAATTGCACCTAAGTGCCAAAATTTGCCATTTTCGACATAAAAATGGCCGCCAAGTCTAAACGAACGATTCAATCAAAAAACTTTTTGCTCGGGCATTAACTTGATGACCGATTTGATCACATCCCCAAATTTAAAAAAAATTAATCAGACCGTTTTTGAGATACGGCTTTAAACGGACGACGCCGACGACGCCGCCGGACGCAAAGTGACTTATTGGGATGAATAAAATGCATTCAAAAGTACTCTTTGCAGATTTCTGCTAATTTCTTAGGCTATAGAAATACTATACAAATTGTGCTTGCCACCTATACAGTAAAAAATAATACGTTTGACAGTGTCATGAGTGGTGTCTCCTGAATAAATGCAATCTTTCTGCCATGCGAACAGGGAAAACTCAGGTATTCACACAGTTTGTGGTGAATGACGTGTTTCTTCATGCAAGAATAGATTTGGCATTTAAAATTCAATTAAGCTACTTTATTTCGGGAGTTTAGTGAAGGTGGATCATTTTGACCCGGAGGACAAGGCATGTATACGGAATATGAGGACAACACAAGGGTTAAAGTAGGGTGTGGCCTTTAAATTGTGTTAACACACTTC
Organism: Gymnothorax javanicus; assembly: GCA_029692085.1. NCBI lineage: Eukaryota > Metazoa > Chordata > Actinopteri > Anguilliformes > Muraenidae > Gymnothorax > Gymnothorax javanicus. Next base: position 152,361,596 of record CM056197.1, read on the forward strand.
AACATTCTTCAGTGATGAAACTGATTCATTTCCATTTTGGGAGGGGGGTGCAATAAGCAAAAATGTGATCTGTCGTACGGGACGCAGAGAAATCACTATTTTTTTCCAAAGAAGTCTTTTCAAGAACTCTGTGGATTGGCTATTGATAACTCTTGACAAATAGTCAAGAAATATTGGAGAGATTCTGCTGTATTGTGTTAAAGCAGTTTTATTTTTAAAAAATCAACAAGACATGAATCAACAGGTTTTAAAAATTCTAGGGGGTACCTGTCGTACGGGACAGAAAAAATCTGTCGTACGGGACGCTCTGAATTGAGCTCAGGTTTTTACTGAGGCATTGCCCCCCACCTGCTATTGCACTTGAAACTTGAACAGCTAAAGGTAAATTAATAATAATTGATTGATTTGTAACAATTCATGTCCCCTCAGTCAGCTCTGGTCCCGTGATAATTCCGTAGCTGTTGTACGGGACAAAATATCTGTCGTACGGGACAACTACTATCTGTAAAAATCCACCTTTCCTGCCTCATTACTTACCAACTTCTTTTTTTCAGAACACAGTTTGAAATTCTACCATAACGAACAGTACATTTATTGCCCATAATTATTATTATTATTATGTACATAATAATGAGCTGACCAGCAATCATGGCATTTTTTCACTAAAAAAATTACTATCGGTTCATCATTCCATTGCCAACTTGGATGCTGCATGTCGCCTTAGGGTGATTTCACACTAGGGACTCGGGCTTGGATCAGAGTACGCTTGACCCCAAAGTCCGGTTCATTTGGTAAGTGTGAACACAAGCGTACCTCCGCTTGGAAGAGGTGGATTCGGGCACGGTTCATCCGTACTCGCACCGAATGTGAAAGCAACCATACTCGAGCACGGAAGTAGAGTATTACGTGACATCTTAACTATTGGACTGTTTTGTTCTGACGCACATAACAGCAAGACGATCTCTCTGGTCAAACGAAGAAAATGCTTGCTTGAAATTTGGGCAGAAGAAAAAAAACATAGTCACAACTGGATACTACACACAGAAATGCAGAGCTTTATGGAATAATTTACGAGTATTTACATTTGCGTGGTTATTGCAGAACAATAGAACAGTGCCGTGACAAACGAAAGAAAGTGCGGCTGCAATATCTTAAAAGTGCAGAACATGGTGTGAAAGTCTAGCAGTTTCAGTGATGAAAAAGATCCATTTCCGTGGCTTCTTCATCTTTGTGTATATTTTTCTATTTAAAATCACCTAGGTGGGGCCCCCTGGTGGCACATCGGTCTAAGCGCGCGCACCATAAAGGCTGTGGCCTTCCGCGGCGACCCAGTTCGATTCCGGCTCGGGTCATTTGCCGGATGTCTTCCCCATTCTTCCCCCCAACCTTCCTGTCCCTCTCTACTGTGTGACTGTTGAATAAACGAGAAAATCCCCAAAAAATAATCTTTAAAAAAAAAAAATCACCAAGGTGCATACTGCTACCTTCTGTATTGGAATTTTGATAAAATAATCTGTACTCGTGCGCGGTGCAAAATTGCTAGTGTGAAAGCTGACCAGTAAGGGGGGAAGGGGCGACAATCGTACTATAGCACGGTACGGAGCAATCGTACCTAGTATGAAAGCACCCCTAAGCTCAGGGCCTTTGGAGTTTTCAGGGGCAAAAATGTCCTCGCCCAAGTGTTGACAAAGTGTTATGCTCTTTCCTCATTTAAAGTTCATTACGTGTACATTATTTTATACATTTTTATTCAGCCAGTCTGACTGTGCATAAAATGAACACAACCACACTGCATATTCATGTATGAGACAGTCAGTCAGGACAGTCAACTCTTCTGCATCTTTCTAATACAGAAAAACTAATGACATACACAGACATGGCGGATGTTACTTTCAGAAATATCTTTATTTAACAATTCCTTTCATTTCATTCACTTAATGCCCCCAATGTCTCAGAGGTGAGGAATTAACAATCTATCCATGGGTCCGTCAGGCAGACGTGCTACATGCCATCTCTCCGATTTCAATGACACTTTGCCAGTTTGAAGGGTCTATCCCAAAACTCAAATGGCTAAACTGGTTTCAGATTTGGGTGTTTCAGGGGCGAGATAGACCACCCCCTTGGTTTTACTGGAAATTTGCCAAGAAAAGTGCCCCAATATCTGGCAAAAGTAGGAGGATCTCAGAACAACTGTATTAAACCTACCCTTATGAGGGCTTGTATACCGTATATATTGGTACATCTTAAGTGACTGCGAGGAAGAAGTGTCAGTCAATTTGATTGACAGCTTGTCAATCAGTGGACGTGAATATCCAGCCATGTTTTCAGCCGTTCAAATATATGCCGACTTTGAAGCCAAATATCTCCCCTTGCCAGAAAGGTATTACAATAATTTCAATGTCCCATTTTCATCGACCCTTTTGTCTCTAACAATCATGAAAAACATTTTCGGGAAGGGCCATTTTTTCGCCTCGGTTGCTGTTTGAAAACTGCGCTAAGGGCAAAGTTGTTCCAGTCACGCACAATACAATTCGGAGTAGTAGCAGTCGTTAAACCAATAGAAGTCAAACATTTTTTAGCTGGTTCAGAAAGATTATAATTTAAGAATGGCAACGGATTCTAAATCTTCGGAAAGTTAGTACACTGCCAAATCTATTCTGCTGACAAAATCCGCTGATGCCCTGACTAATAGAATCCAGCTATTCTTCCATGAAGAACACTAAAAAATAGTAAAGCTTAAATCGCTGTTTTATTCAGTTGATTCCAACATTAACAAACAAACTTCGGTCTCTAGACATGGAAAACACAAAATTTAACTCGCTACTCACCCTGGCCGGCTCATTCTCTTTTTCTAGACAAAATGACCCATTCGCCCTCCATCTAAAGCCCCGTTCCCACCTTCATGATTTTTAACGCCGATGTCAGATCGTGGCAAGTCATGGGGGTGTCGTAGTTGTAACCGGGGGGAGTCCTGAACGGTCGCAAAAGTTCGCAACGAAGTCGTCGTCTCGTTTTTGTCGTGGCGCAAGTTTCAAAATGTTCAAAAAAATCGTGGTGGTTTGCGAGCTCGTCACAGATCGTCATATGTCTTGGCAATGTCGTAGTGGTGTCCTGACAGGTCGTGTTAGTTCAGTGATGGTTCATGAATATTCCTATGCAATCGTCTTGTGGAAAATGGCCACGATTGTGGAAGATGTAGTCACGATATGCTACGAATGCCCACGACATAACACGATGTGAACACGAATGGAATGAGACAGACCCACGATGAACAAAGATAATGTGATGTCAAACAGCTTGGTGCGAATAGGCACGACGCCACCACGACTCTATCACGAATGTGCCACGAAGTCAACATCGTGGCCATGACAGAATTTTGTGCTTTTTCAGGCGGACGGATCACGACTCACTACGATAATAGGTCTTGGGACATCAGCATGAATCGGCGTAGAAATCGTGAATGTGGGAACGGGGCTAAAGGAGTGTTTTTTTTCCCCTAAATCTAGATATTTTCTGTCACAAATCTCCACTGCTGTCCCTTGATCTTTCCCTATTACTGGAGCTTGTACTTTTAATCACTCTCTCTACAATTTACCACAAACTCCTTTTCCAGCCTTTAGTAAAACAACCAATATTCTGCTTTACTTTCTGTTTTTTGGATAAAAACTGCTTCTTTCTTTCATCACACAGTACATTCCACAGGCAGGAGTCATACCCGCACTCCCTTTTCTCCAGGCATCCCAGACGTGTGCAACTGATAACATCACGTTTCCATTCGTAAACTAATTTCTATGTAAAATACTTCCCAATTTTCTTCGCCCGTTCACCAAAAAGCCTTGCATATTATGCCGCTGCATTTCTATTTATGAATCCTTCTCAATGTACACGCAACTACTTTTGTACTTCCACTTAGAAATTTCAGATACTTTTTCTGCTCTTGTTAAAAGCATTCTTCTCTCCAGATCTGTTTACTCAGCTTCTGTGCTGCACAAGACAGCAGATTAACCTTCCTACTTTCAGGTCGTGAAACAGCTCCAGACTTGAACACTCTATAGTTTACACAAAAACAATTCTGCACTCAGTCAGTATTCCATATTATCACTAACTACGCAAATTACCAAGCATATGAGTAGATGACATTAAAGTCATTATTTACATAGTGCTATATTATTTTACAGTTTCAAACCGGTTCTGATCGAATAAGTTTTATCATATACTTTGGGGTCACATTTGAATTTTATTGCGCAAGTACAAATTATGATAAAATTTCAGTCAGGTTCTACTCCTATATTTTTAAACCTAATGAATCATTTAAGAGGAAATACACGCTTTAATTATTTTCTTCAGCTGATTGTTCGCTCTGCAGATTTCATCGCACTGATGAGCTCCACTAATTTTATGCCTCACATAGATAATTACACAGCCCAAAAAGTTCATACATTTTCCTGTAATTTGTCAGTCAGGTATATTTTCCGAATCAGTAATTGGGTTTGTGCATTTTACCTAGGTCTATTCACTTAGTCGACTTTTCATAAATATTGGAAATCTCTCTCTCTCTCTCTCTCTATCTCTCTCTCTCACACACACACACACACACACACACACAATTATCTCGTACCACACTTTTTCTGCCGGCAGATACACACAGTTCTAGCGCACCCTTACGCTTCTGGCCATCATTGCTATCTCTCTGAGTGGTTTATAAAGTTGCTGGCATAAGCAGCCCCCCCTAAGCAACTTATCTGTGCGCTGTGTTGCATGCTCTAGCAACAGCTTAACTCTTTACTCCTTTACAACATATATATATTTGCACATTTTCAGTCAACTTAATTTTCATGGATCTACAGCATAGGGCAGTACTTATCTGGCAACATGGGGCAGTGACAAATTGGGGCAATTTGAGGCAGTCTGCCTGGGCAAGGCAGTGTCTGCCTAGCCAATACGGGGCAGTGACAAATCGGGGCAATAGGTGACAAATCGGGGCAATTTAGGGCAATGTCTGCCTACTTAACTAATATGGGGCAATAGGTGACCAATCGGGGCACTAGGTGACAAATTGGGGCAATTTGAGGGAGTCTGCCGGAGCAAGGCAGTGTCTGCCTAGCCAATACGGGGCAGTGACAAATCGGGGCAATAGGTGACAAATCGGGGCAATTTAGGGCAATGTCTGCCTTTCTATCCAATATGGGGCAATAGGTGACAAATCGAGGCACTAGGTGACCAATCGGGGCAATTTGAGGCAGTTTGCCTGGGCACGGCGGTGTCTGTCTAGCCAATATGAGGCAGTGACAAATCGGGGCAACAGGTGACAAATCGTGGCAATTTAGGGCAATTTCTGCCTGCCTAACCAATATGGGGGCGGTGACAAATCGGGGCAATATCGCTATCTCCCAAAGCAATTTATATCCTACACGGGGATCTGGCAACTTTTGTGGTCTCCCTGATTTCTGTTGCCTTTGCACGATTATTTGTAATTTACTGAGCTCATTACCCTTTCTCTGTTAAAGTAAGTTGCTCCTTCAGTAACTGCTATAGTTATCTGCTGACTCCCCAGCCCACGCCCGCAACACCGCTGAAATAGATAGCGGTTTATTTATTTTCTGCGCCACAACGCTATAAAATAGCACATTCAATGAACCAACATACTATCTTTACATTAAACACAAACGCAGACGACACACGCATTCCAACACTTATCACAAGGACACATTACATCAGACTCCTTTTCTGGCCAAATTACTTAATCAAATTTAGAATCTTACTTCTAGGTTCTTTTGGAGGAGAGACTTTAAGTTGCCTTTGTCCGGCTGGCTGCATACCACTCTGACGTCCATCCATTATTTAATGCAGAAAAAAGACTCTGCTTACCTTATTTTTGTTATCAAGACCACTTGTTGAATTCAGAGATAGTAGCTTCCGTATCGGACCTCTGGCTCCTTTCTTTTCTTCCTCCTGGCTGTCAGGCTCACCATTTGTTGTAGGAAAAACTACAAGTGCACAAAGTGTTCCACTGACCCCTGCAAATCTATCTCCAAAAAACAGATCCATTCTCCAGAGTCTGATGTAATTGGGTTTATTGTATTCCAGTTCCAGGTAAAATAGAGAAAACCCCAGGCTGGTCTACGCAAACCACATAGCATTCATTCTTCATCAAGCACCCCACGCCGACTACCCTCCGGCTGTCCGAACGCTCATATTTATTGGCCTTTTGGCACGTTTCTTTAGGTGAGATTAAACTGGACTTCCCTAATATTACTAATTCTGATTGGTAAATTGTCCCATAGCGACCCTCCTCCCTTAGCAACAAGTTTGCCATTACATCATAGTGTACCTTCATTTTCGACCGCCAGAGACACTCGATGACTACAAATAAGTCTCCCAAACCTTGGGTTCTCCCAAAGTTCAGCAAGTTATCTGAGGACATGGATGGTTCCAGAACACTCAGGGGCACATGCTCATTTTTTGACAGATTTATGAGTTTTTGCTACTTCACTGCCACTTCTTGTACAGCAGTTTTAATAGGTTTTCTTGTTGAACTGAGACTATGGTTTTACTTTGAATTTAGAATATTTTAGGATATTTTTCCCACCACAACTGGTAGCGGAAGCAGCCGCCTTTTTAATAAATCGGAATACACTCGAATACGCTTTTCGCGGAACGTCGGAGGTGCGCCAGGCATGCGGTAGGCATAAGTTGGGTGTGTCCGGAATATGCTCGGCATGCGCACTGCATACGCAGCTATTCGCAGCAAGAAAAATAGTGTTGCACACTGCATACGCAAATCATACGCACCTCATACGCAATGGATGTGCTGAATTTGTTATTTATACGCTAGAGGTGCATCACATAAAAGTCGAAGTAATCAAAAAATTTCACAATTTTGAGCATACGGCTGCGTATTGTTAAATTTTTATAAGGAACTCATAAGGACTTGATATATGCGAAAGTGTGACAGCCCTGTAAGAGACGCCTTCACTAAAATCTCCATTGGACCAAATGCTTCAACTATTAACTCAAATGGCTCAGAGTGACTCAGTGAAATTGTGGCAAAGCGGTATTGCGGTTCAATTCTGCCCTCTGCTGGACTTTTTCCTGGCCTCAATATTATCATTGTTCGGATTAAGAATGATACAACTATTGGACAAATCTTATAGCCTGACTCTGCCAGCCTTCATACTTCCGCTTAATTTCATTTCGCTTCACTACTCAGTCTGGTCACTCGGAGCTCTGCCTCGTTTACCTCAGCAGAAAATACACCAGACCAACCAACGAACAGAAGGTGTGGCCGAGAGCCATGATGTAGCAGCTGCTCCAAGTTTGAAATTGTAGTCTCCGAAATCAACAATGGCCACGGACATAGATATACGGGAGACCATTCGCTCTGTCGTGGAGAAAATCCCCGGAATCAGCGACTTAAAGCCACTGCAAGATGAATGTTTGGTTAGTTTTTTTGAATGGAAATGATGTTGTAGCGCTACTCCCAACATGTTTCGAGAAAAGTTGCCATATGGGTCATTCCATACTAAACTGTACAAATGTGTGACAATGGTGATGAAAATTCAAATACACCTTTTCCAAAGTTCTTCATTGCAGTGGTGAAACCCCATCCATGGGCATCACAAAGAAGCAAGCAAGAAGATAAACCGAGTGATCACTTCATTTCAGTGACCCCATAATGTACTAAGGTCAAGGCCGGATTATCCACATAATGACTGGTGTGTCTACACTGGGGCATCATGCTGGGAGGGGCATCACATGATTCACGAATCCTCAGTTTTTAATTTTTTTATTTTAATCTGAAGAGATGCATATACATATTATGAAGTTTGTAATGAAAATGTACAGGATGGGAGATCTCCAGGAATAGGGTTGGTGATTACTGGCTAAAGATTCATGCAGTCTAACATTAAGTCACTTGGAGTCAGTGGACAGTTGGCCGACAATCTTCCAATCAAAGTGTCTGCATCGTTTTTCAACCTTTTTGCAACATTTTTTTCAAATTTCTCAGGTATTTTTTAATTTGATCAAATATTTCTTTAGTCTTTAGAGAGTAGATAATCGGGTTTAGAAGTGGGGGGAGAGATGCAGACAATGAATAATTGATAATTCTGGTGTCAGTATCTATATTCACATTAATCCAAGCTACCGTGTATGTAACGCGCACGGAATAAAAATACAGCCACCAAAAATTAAATGCGAAGTGCATGTTTTAAATGCTTTCCATCGACCCCTGGATGATTTAATTTTCAGAATGGCGTAAATGATAAAAATGTAAGACACAGCGATGAAGCCAGAGGGAGCATAGTACAATGCTACCGTGCCAAAAGCGCCCATGAACCAATTTTTTGAATAATCACCGCAAGCAATCTTAAAGACAGGACCGTGATCACAGAAGAAGCTGTTGACAATAGTCGATTTACAATACGCCAGTCCGGGAATAAAGGCAACCATCACCACAATTATGATAAGCGGGACTGACCAAGACACAATAATAACCACCATCATTTTACAGTTAGTATTTAAAGTATTGCTTCGTAATGGGAAACAAATGGCAATGACCCTGTCGTAAGCTAAAACACAGAGAGTAATTGCTTCCATGGTTGCAAAGTAATGAACAAAGAACATTTGTGCTAGGCAAGGATTGTAATATATGAATTTTGAACCAAAGACGTGCAAATGAATCGTCAGGGGAATGAGCGCAGAGCTCAGGCTAACATCCACTATAGCAAGGCTGAACACTGCCATGTATTTAGGTGTGTGAAGAGTTTCTGCAGCCCAAATGACCAACATCAAGACTGTATTTGACACAAGTGTCAGTACGTATATAACAGCCAAGAAAATAAAGTAATATTCTCCATGTTTTAGCGCATAGAAGCCTCTAATGTAGAATCCGACCGGTCGGGTGACGTTACTCAAGTCTTCTGTTGTCTCCATTGAGAGCTGGATTTGCTCTGATTTATGTGTAGCAGGCTTCCTCTGATTGAGAGAAAAAAAGGAGAAAAATTACAGGGCCTAGCTGAGCTCATTGGCCTACATTCTGTACAAGACCCTTCAATGTAACAGCAATTTGACATTTTTTTGGATTGGAATAATCATTGTTATGTCTCATGTTTCGGAACTCACAACCCAACAGGCTGCTTGTTGAATGATGTTGTTCGTGACTGAATCAAATTTGTTCATCACTATACAGTCTTTTTTTTATTCGTACAATAACTTCTCTTATAAGAACATTGAGGCTGAGAGGTAGCAAAAGTTAAGAATATGTCGAGAGCATCCTGAGGCTGAGAACTAGTATTCCAAAAAAGTTGGGATGTTGTGTACAAACTAAAATGTAAATAAAGAGAAAATGCAATGAATTGCACATCTCATAAAACCACAATTTATTCACAGTACACTCGTAGCGCCCAAAAACCGAGACAGTGCACCTATTTCCGAGAAATTCCGATAAAAATTTCAAATACACTGAAGTGTACTGAAGATTTGAGGCCAGCTTGGTTAACCTCAGAAAAATTTCACCGAGGTATCCCGAAGTCTGTCCAGTTTACTTAAGTTTGGACAACACCTCAGTAAACCTCGGTTAAATTTTCCCGAAACACATCAAGGATTGTCTGGCCCACTGAAGTTCAGAGACCACGTTGTATTCCTCGGGAAAATTTCACCGATGTTTGTCTGCTAGGCCAGGGGTTTTCAACTGGTTTTGTCCCAGGGTCCACCATTATAACCAAGAAGCAACTCGGGGACCACTGCTTTGGGGGATGTTTGTTTTATTTTGCACCATGCTTAAAATAAAAGAGTATATAGGCCTATATATGTAAAGAAGGCTCTTTATTTGCATCAGTGTCTATTTATTTGCACATTGTGATAAAAATAAAAACAGTCAATTAATAATGAACAACAATAGTATGTGGGAAGCCAAGAGGGCTTATAATATTACAAAGTTCACTCTCACTCTGTGGAACAAGGGCTGAGATTATAGTTTTCTTACCAGTCAGTGGGATTTCTGGGCATGGTGACTTGCACACAATCTGTCTATTTGTGGCAATATGGTGGATAGGCACAGTCTCATGTCACTTTCAGGCTCCAATCTTGCCCTGTACTTGTTCTTCAGGTAGGCTAGTGTGGAAAATCCACTCTCACAAAGATAAGTAGTTGCAAAAGGTAACAGAGAGTTCACTGCCTTTGCAGCAAGTGCTGGATATTCTGCCTGACAACCCACCCAAAACTTCACAAGGGGCTGTGTTTTATACATGTTCCTCTTGACAAAGTCCGTGGATAGTTCGATCAGCTGATCCTCTTCTGTGGCAGATAAGCTTGACCCTACTGCTGCATCATCACTAAATGGGAGCAGGATCCATTTGCTATTACAGTGCCACAGATCAGATTCATCAAAGTACTTTTGGAATTGGAGCACAAGCTTCCTCAAATGGCCACTAATTATGTCCTTACCATCAGTACTGTCAGAATATTCCTCAATTGATGGAAAAATAGCCAGGTTACCCTCCTCTACTCTTTCTATCTACCGCTTCATCTTTTTAGTAAATGCCTCCATTTTTTCATACATCTGAAATACGTTTGCATTTCTGCCTTGCATGGAGCTGTTCAACTTGTTTAACTCTGCAAAAATATCAGTGAGATATGCCAGCTTAGTTAGCCACTCAGTGTCACCAAAGTTATCAGCCAGTTCGTTGTGTTTGTGCTCACTTAAAAAGTCATGGATTTCGCGACGCAGTTCAAACACGCGCTCCAGTACGGCACCGCGCAACAGCCACCACACCTCTGAGTGATAGAGGAGAGATGTGTGCTCGCTTCCTAAACCCTCACAAAGGGATGAAAACTGGCGCGTATTTAATGCCTTTCGTTTGATTAGGTTTACTGTCTTTACAACAGAATCAAACACATTGCTGAGTTCAATGCTTAGTTCTTTGGAGGCCAGGGACTCACGATGTATCATGCAATGCGTCCAAATTATCCCAGGCGCTGCTTTCCTTATGTGCGCAAGCAATCCAGTCGGGTTGCCACTCATTGTTCGGGCTCCATCACTACATAACGCCACACACATTTGCCAGGAGAAATCGTGCTCTTTAAAAAAAGGTGTCAATGGCTGTAAATATTTCTGCACCTGTTGTTCGCCCTGGCAGTGGTTTACAAAAAAGAAATTCCGCGCACAAAGTGCCACTGTCCTCAAACCACACAAACGCCAGGAGTTGCGCATCATTGGTAATATCGGTAGACTCATCAATTTGAATTGAGAATCCTTGAGCTGATCAAAGTTTCTCCATAAGCTGCTCTTTAACGTCACCGGCCATTTCCACAATCCAGTGCCCGATATCGTTATCTGACAAGGGGATGGTTTTTAATTTGTTTGCACATTCTTCACCTACCATGGTTGTACACATATCTACAGCTGCTGGCAAACTAAGTTGTTCAGCGATTGTATGGGGTTTTTTACATTGTGCAATTCTAAGTGCCACCTGATATGAGGCTTTAAGAGCATTTTCACTGCATTTCGCACTCTTTTTCATGAGTGTCTGCTGTCCCTTAAAAATACGCAGCATTTTTGAAAATACTCAACAGGCTTGCCTTTCAGTGAACTATGGTGGGTCTCCAGATGCCGCGTTAGTTTGGAGGGCTTCATTGCTTCGTTTGACAGGCGTTCTGAGCGTATGAAACATACTGGAAGCTCATCTCCTGCTTTGTTGGTGGTGAAAGTGAATCCAAGTTTAATATACTTGTCTGCATCATATTTTCTTTTTGCCGGCCTCTCCCTCTTACGTTTCCTTGAATCTTTCTCTTGGGGGCCTGGTTCTTCAGTCTCCTCCTCTGAAGTTCCAGCGGAGGCTGAGGTCTTGGCCTGCTCTGCAGGTTTTTTTCTGACGAAGAATCGGGACATGATGACAGCTGGCTAACAGTCACTCTGCTGTCCACGTTAGCTAGCAATACGCTCGCCAGCCAACTAACATTAGCACTCAAATCAAAGATATGAAATGAAATGAAATTAAACTGGAAAAATCTAACGTTTATGCAAAGTCACTTGATTTTGCTGGATTGTGCTGAACAGTTAGCCTACGTTACGTTAGGCAGGGCTCGGCTCGAAGTCATGCAGAGAAACAGTCCAATTTTTTCCGGGTTTTTTTTGCTTCTGGTCCTTGGTCCTGTGCGGCCAAGATGGGACGTCAGTGGTGACATGAGGCTTGGGAGAATCTCGATCAACGCCATTTGACATAATTTGGATGGGTAAATTATTCACAAAAATGAATTGTAAATGGAAAATAAATTAAGTCTAAATAATAAATCTTTTTAAAATTATTATTATTATTTTCCATTTACAATTTCACGGACCACCTGCAATACCACCACGGACCACCAGAGGGCCGCGGACCACCGGTTGACAATCCCTGTGCTAGTCCTATGCTCACACCAGAACAAAGGGGAGGTGTGAAGACAGTCAAACACATGCCTCATTGAAGACCTCCCTCCAGTACTGCAGTCCTAACACTAACTAATTATGAAAATTTCCGGTGGTGCCTGTTCAACGAGGTGCAGTGCAATTAAGCCAGGCCCTAGATGCATCCAGATGAAGTACAGACTTAGTTCAGCCTGCTCTGTCTGTGCTGCATACAGGAATTGGCAAAGGGCAAACCACCACCATTATACAGGGTGTATCAAAAAAAAATGTCCCACTTTCAAAAATTGCCCTAAAATGAATATTCTATAATTTTTTGAAAATACTTTTACTTAGGTTGATAGAGCTTTTTTGTGCAATTGAACATACTCAACATGTCATGCATGACCGAGCACAGGCTAATTACGTAAAATTGCAATAGATCTGTTTTGCGCGAAAAAATGCTGGGATGAAAACAGGATCTGAGACCATAGGAAGCAATGTTAGGTTTGCCCTTGTTTATCACAAATTGCCATTACTCTTGAATTAACCCTTTCACACTTTCAGTCCTCAACATGTCCACCATTTCTGTACTGGCAGATTTGGGCCCTCCTCAGCATATTGTACACTGCACGGCGGATCAAAGCTCTGCCCCTTCTGAGAACATTGACTTCTGCCGTTATGCCTTCCTTAAGGCCATCCAAATCCCGAGGTGGTGTAACGTACACTTTTGAATGGTGTTGCACCATTTTGGGGACATTGATTGATTACATAACATGACATAACAGGACTGTCAGCCACCTGATGAGCAAAGGGTTAAAGCAATTTCCTGAAAATTTTTAGGACAGTTAAGAGCATAGCTAACGTTGCTTCTCATGGTCTCAGATCCTGTTTTCATCCCAGCACTTTTCGCGCAAAACGGCACATACATTTTACGTAATTAGCCTGTGCTCACTCATGTGCGACATGTTGAGTATGTGCAATTGCAAAAAAAAGCACTGAACCATTGTCTATCAACCTACTTAAAAGGATTTTCAAAAAAATATAGAATATTAATTTTAGGGCAATTTTTCAAAGTGGGACATTTTTTTTGATACACCTTGTATAAAGAACAACAAAAGCACATGTTCAGTATTCAGAATATATTCAATCTGCAAAAGCACCAATTTACAAAAAAAATTATATACACAATGTAATTTTTAAAAGAGGGCACCTTGAGAGAAAGTGAACATCGAGAGTAAGAAAAGTGTGGATGGGCAAAATGGTGGAAATCATATCACATAATCAAATCACATAATCACACACATTCAGAGAGAAATCATGGAAGGGTTCCAGACCTCGGGATACCTCTGTAAAATTTTTCGGAGGTTTACAGAGTTAGCTTCAAATCTTCAGTAAACCTCAGTGTAATCAAATTTTTTGTAGGAATTTCCCAGAAAAAGGTGCACTTTCTCGGTTTTTGGGTGCTACTAGTGAGTAGAACATAGACAACATATCAGATGTTGAAAGTGAGACATTTTACCATTTCATGAAAAATATTAGCTCATTTTGAATTTGATGGCGGCAACACATCTCAAAAAAGTTGGGACAGGGGCAACTAAAGCCTGGAAAAGAAATTGATGCTAATTAAAAACAGCTGGAGGAGCATTTTGCAATTAGGTCAATTGGCAACAGGTCAGTGACATGGCTTGTATAAAAAGAGCATTTTAGAGAGGCAGAGTCTCTCAGAGGTAAAGATGGGCAGAGGTTCACCAATCTACAAAAAACTGCATCTAAAAATTGCGGAACAATTTCAGAAAAATGTTCCTCAGTGTAAAATTGTGAAGACTTTGAATATCCCACCATCTACAGTACATTATATCATCAAAAGATTCAGAGAATCCGGAGAAACCTCTGCACGCAAGGGACAAGGCCGAAGGTCATTATTGGATGCTCGTGATCTTTGGGCCCTCAGATGGCACTGCATTAAAAACAGGCCTGATTCTGCACTGGAATTCACTGCATGGGCTCAGGAACACTTCCAGAAATCACTGTCTGCGAACACAGATCGCCATGCAATCCACAAATGCAAGCTAAAGCAGTATCATGCAAAAAAGAAGCCATATGTGAACACAATCCAGAAATGCCGCCATCTTTTCTGGGCCAAAGCTCATTTAAAATTAATTGCGGCAAAATGGAAAATTGTTCTGTGGTCAGATGAATCAAAACTTGAAATTCTTTTTGGAAACCACGGACACCGTGCCATGCGGACTAGGAGGAGAGGGACCATCCAGCTTGTTATCAGCACACAGTTCAAAAGCTTGCATCTCTAATAGTACTGGGTTGCATTAGTGCCTATGGCGTGGGCAGCTTACACATCTCGAACAGCATTATCAATGCTGAAAAGTATATAGAGGTTTTACAACAATGTGTGCTCCCATCCAGGCAACGTCTCATACAGGGAAGGCATTGCATATTTCAGCAAGACAATGCTAAACCACATACTGCATCCACCAGAACAGCATTGCTGAGCAGTAGAAGAGTCCAGGATCATTCACCAATAGAAAACATTTGGCGCATCATAAAATGAAAAATCTGGTAAAGAAGACCCAGGACTGTTGGGCAGCTAGAATCCTACATCAGACAAGAGTGGGACAACATTCCTCTCCCAAAACCCCAGCAATTGGTCACCTCACTTCCCAGATGTTTACAGATTATTGTTAAAAGAAGAGGAGATGCTACACAATGGTAAACATGGTCCTGTCCCAACTTTTTTGAGATGTGTTGCTGCCCTCAAATTCAAAATGAGCAAATATTTTTCATGAAATGGTCAAATGTATCACTTTCAATATCTGATATGTTGTCTATGTTCGATTGTTAATAAAATATGGGTTCATGAGATTTGCAAATCTTGAAATCATAATGCGCAAAAATGCAATGTCTTAACCTATTATTAATGTCAACAATATTTTAAACAGAGTTCTAAACGGAAGAAAATTACATTTGAATCCTCAAAAAATTTCAGAATATTTAGGCTCAGCCTCAAAAATAGATGTTTATATAAAAAGGAAAGCGTCATTCAAAATTGTCATCTGTGAAAATAAAAAGCATGAGTCCAAATATTTGACGATATCCAGAAAACTGAATGCATACTTGTTGGAATGGGTGAAACATCAGAGGTGCCACGAGCACCGTCCAGGCTGAACTGTAAAATGACCCCGATCAGCCATATATGTATAGCCTGTGCAGATCATGAGACAAGACGATGACGCACAACTCTCGACGGGGGTTCCCGATGACTGCGTGATAATCTCATGTTAAACTGCACCTGTAGTCCGTGGATCATCAACTGACGGCCCGTGGGCCACATCCAGCCCGCCAAGGCTTTCCATCTAATTCAGAAAATGTGAACATAGAAGTTTGTCTCGGTATTTTTAGATATCTACAGTAGCATTTCTCCCTCTGATATAGATTGAAACCACCCCAGTAGTAACCGCAGATTAAAATAATTTTGTTTGGAGTGATTTACTGACGTGTGTGTTGCATGTGCGGTCCTCTCATGGGACAGAAAGTCAGCTGGCGCTGCGAGTCAGTTACGCTGTCTCTCAGTGCAAGAAGGGGGCAAACTCAAATATCTGCTTCAAACAATTTTTATTATTTATATATATTCACGCTCTCATTTAACATATAAGAATTTTCTTTTGTACACTCTTATTTAACATTTCATTTTTCCTTTTTTTCACATGCACAATAACGGTGCTCACAGCCTGGTCTCATGAAATGCGTCGTCTTATTTTCCTCAAGAACAAATGCCAGCATTGTGTGACAATAGATATGAATAATAAAACAGACAGGTCCAAACCTGGTTAGCCTAAATAAATAAAACTTAATTAAAAAAAAAAAAAAAAACTAGACCACGTCAATTTACAATGAATTGCACAAATAAAACCCTGCCCAATATTTCAGTTTTCCTTTTTTTCACATGCACAATATGCTCAGCGCAAGTAAAGCCTATCACAGTCAAAAACAGAAAAAATAAAAAGAAATCTGCTTATTTAAGCAACAATGACAAATACCATCTTTGTGCGACAACAGATATGAATGATTAATAAAATAGACGGGTCCAAGTGGAGCCATTCACAGCATTTGTGGCTGTATCAAATAAAGCGCTATTAAAAATAAAACTAGTTCAATCAGGAGAGACTCAGGTGAAATCAAGAAAATTAATTATGCGTTGAGCATAAGTAGAATTCAATTCAATTTTATTTATAGCGCTTTACAGAGAGTAAAGGGCAGACCACAGACTAATCCCTAATCCCAGAATAGCAGGCAAAAAAACTCCCTGTAGGGAGAAAAAGCCTCGAACGGTGGTGAGAAAAAACTCCTCAGTGAGAAGAAATCTCAGGAGGAACCTGGCTATTCTGGGGAAGCCCATCCTCCGCTGGCTGAATAATAAATTGATTGGTAAATTAGGAATGAGAGGATCAGGACAGCAGGAAGACAGCAGTCAGAATTAACATGCTTAAAATCAGACAAGTCTTTGGCGCTTGGACTCTTCGGGAAGACTCGTAGAGCAGGAGCACGGCTCAGAGCAGCAGCTGGAAAATCCCCCAAAAATTAGGGGGCGGAAGCCCCCCAAAAATGCGGCCTGATGAATCCCCCAAAGAATGGAAGGAATACTCACCAAGCTGGAACATCATAAAGACAGAGAAGCACGGGCTGCTGAGAGAGAAAACA
Source organism: Gymnothorax javanicus (assembly GCA_029692085.1). Lineage (NCBI taxonomy): Eukaryota > Metazoa > Chordata > Actinopteri > Anguilliformes > Muraenidae > Gymnothorax > Gymnothorax javanicus. Next base: position 152,378,694 of record CM056197.1, read on the forward strand.
TGGTGAGCATGACATGGGACACGAATGAGGTCTAAAGAACTATATAATCTAGATATTCGCAAGCAAAGCCCTGCATTTTTTTTTTTTTTTTTTTTGATGATGATGATGGGCTGCAAAGCCCTGCATTTTTTTTTTTTTTTTTGATGATGATGATGATGATAGGCTGCAAAGCCCTGCATTTTTTTTTTTTTTTTTTTTGATGATGATGATGATGATGGGCTGCAAAGCCTTGCGATTTTTTTTTTTTTTTTTTTTGATGATGATGATGATGATGATAGGCTGCAAAGCCTTGCGGTTTTTTTTTTTTTTAAATGATGATGATGTTAGCCAGCCATGGCTCAGGCTGCAAAGCTCTGCTTGCGAAAACACAATAGCCATCATTGGCTATGAGGCTGCTGGCCCCACATGCATTTAGCGTAAGACAATGAAGCCAAAATGCCAACCACCAACCACCAGTTATTTGCAAGCTTACCATGAACTGAAGAGGCTTCAGGGATCTTTAGGCTTTGATGTTTGCAGATGTTTCGGGGCGCACGTAGGATGCGATTGCTGAAGATGACCAGTGCCTTCTTTGATAGAGAGAGTGTACGTATACCTTGCATAGACACTGAAGAGCGGCACTTATACTGAACAAATGATCCGGTTATTGCTTGGGGCTATTAGCAATAGGCTTGGAAAAGAAGGGACAGAACATCTAGCTCCAAACTGATCCCCAGCTAAAGACCTCATGTAAGGTAGAGTTTGAAGTGACAGCAACAACCAATGACGAGAAAAAATCAAAGATTGCAGACCCTCGCCCTTAAAGCATTAGCAGAGTGACAATGAGTAAAATTTTCCAATTAAAACGATTTTTTTTTTTTTTTTTTTTTTTTAAGGCCAAGGCTCCTGAAAACCTGGAAATTAAAAGTGTGACAAGGAATTTGCGTGACCTGGCGATAAAGTATTTATTTATTTTGGCGTGATGTTAGCCAGCAATGGCTAAGGGCTGCAAAGCCCTGCATGCAATTAGCAAGTGACAGCGGAAATACAGATAAAAGCCAACCACCAGTTATTTGCAAGCTTACCCTGGACTGAAAAGGCTTCAGGATCTTTTGGGCTTAGATGATTGCAGATGCTTCGGTCTAACGTGGGATGCGATATGCTGAAGATGACCGGCGGCCTAGTTGTTAGAGAGGCGAACGATACCTTGCATAGCTGCTGAAGAGCGACGCTTATTCTGAACAAATGATCCTGGTATTGCTTGGGAGCTCTTAGAAATAGGCTTGGAAAAGATGGGTCAGAACATCATGCACCAAACTGAACCCCAGCTATTAGAACTCTGATATAGTGGAGTTTAAAGTGACATACATCAACCAATGACAAACAAGACATTCAGAGGTTGCAGACTCTCGCCCTTTAAGGAATTAGCAGTGGTGACAATGAGCAAAACTTTCATGTTAAACCGATGCCTTTTTTTTTTTTTTTTAGCAATACGGGCTGACGAATAGACATGGAGAAAAAATTAAGAAAACAGTTCCCAGATCCCGATCCCGATCCGGATCATCTCAGGAGGACCTATAAACGATAGACGCTCATGACCTGAGAAAAATCCAAGATGATCTGATCAGCGGTTGTTGAGTTAAGCGGGCAGACAGGCAGACATTACGATTAGTAATATTCTAAAACTGCAATAGATGCATCGGCGACAGTGACTGAAATGAGTTTTAGTGGCAAAAAGCAGAGAATCGCATAACGTCCTCCGCAAAATCATGAAGTTTTGGAGCAGACGGAGCAAGACCCCTTCTCATGTAGAATTTGGCGAACTCTAAAAAGCAGAAGGGGAAGCTGAACCTAGAGAGGGGACTGGAGTACCTAGAAGAAACCCGTGCAAACACGAGGGGAACAAGCAAGCTCCACGTGGAAAGGCCCCGGGTCGGATACGAATCCATGACCATCGCTGAGAGGCAGCAGTGCTAACCACTGAGCCGCCCTGAGTTTTGATAATTATGCTTCCTATGGCTTCGTTGTCGCACAGAACTGCGGTACGTTTGCGATGCCAAGACATGCTCCAAATGCAACAGGCTACGGCAATGGTGAAATTTCGTGCAGTGCTAAGGATTAGAGCTTAGGCAAAGACCGAGGCCATTTTCATGCAAACCACTGACCTTGAAAAAAAACCACCGAACCCGACGGAAGGGCAGCATCGGTAAAACTGAGAATCACTGGATGAACAAATCACATTATAGAAAACGTCATGCCAATCCAAAGAGTCAATAGTCTTGACCAAACTTTCAAATCGGGCGGCGGCCCTGGACAGGATAGACGCTATGCAGTTTAGGCACGCACGGGCGAACGCAGTAGATGGGAATTGGAGGCGTGACTTTGGGGAAATACACGAATCAGTTGAAAAATACGTTCGAAACAATACCAACCTCTTATGACCACGTGCCCCCAGACCAAGGGCAATTAATATGCGTAATAAATGCAGCACGAATCCTAATAGCAACATCTTTGTTCGGCATATGCTCAAGGGAGGTATTCTGATAAAACTCATTATGACAGTTTCCTAAACCGAACACAATTCAAGCACCAATCAAGTACATAAGCATCTAGCAAAACATGGGATAACGTAATATTAGAGCTCTAACGCCGGCATTTCCGCTGGATCTGAGCCATGTATACCAACGATACGATTTTTAAACCGACAGCGCACTGAATGAACACAAGGCCTGCAATTTACATGCTACAACGATGAACAATTTTTTTTTTTTTTTTTTTTTTTTGTGTCCGCGATATTTTGAGACTTGACCCGTCAGCCTTCATACGGGTTATATTCCGGTGTTATACCGGTGCATCTCGGCAAACCAGAACATCATCAAAAGACGATTAATCCCAGTAACTCGATTCCAAAGCGAAACTAAACTATACGGATTCACAACGCGCAGACCAACCATTCCAAGAACCACCTCTTTCAACTACGATGATCACGACCGACAGTCAATGAAAACGTAAAATTCAGCATCTCAGAAAACGGAACATCACTTTTTAACGCTGGAATAATCAACTACTGAAAGAATGAACATGTACAGCACTCGAGACATGGACGGGGCTCCATTTGCATGAATTACCGCAGCAAAGCAGCGAGGCATGGAGGCGAACTGGCTGTGGCACAAGGGCTTACGCTGAAGCGAAGGCTGGGAAGCTGGCACCGAAATTAATGCGCGTGGGGTCGGGCGGCCGAGCGTGGTCTGGATGATGCGCCAGTGCGACGCGCGAAAATGGAGGCGAGCGTAGATTACGAGAACGGAGCTAATCTCAGCGAACGGCAGCACGAACGAACTAGAGCAGAAAAAAAGATACTTTTTTAAAAAGACAGCAATATAACGATTGGCTAGCGATGCGACTGAGGTGTGCCACGGTTGGATGAAAGAGATCAGCTGCTACACCAGCTGACTGCTCAATTGACAGCCCCAGACATTGACTGCAGAGGTTTATGGGCGAGCATGCGAGTGAATGAAGAGATAAACAGCTGACGTGTGCGAGAGAGTCTTCCTGACTGAACTTTCGCTAAGCTTCATACTAGTCAGTTTACAATGAATCCAACTCATAAAACTGTTGGCGCAGCCATTCTTCGGCCGGTACAAAGTTGAACATTAGATCATAACAGGAAAAACTTTGCACAGCCACCATCAGTTTGCTCAGTTGCTGAGACTAATTCGAATGACTAACTAGTTCATTTTTGATTGCATTATTGCTAATTGCATCACGAAGTTATTAGGCGTTTTCCTATTGTAATGTGGAAAAAAAAAGCCACTAGATGGCAGATTTGACATTTTTTTTTGTTAAGCCCAATCTAAAGCTAGGTTGGGCATGTCCTGGGCATGCCTCAGAGGGGGCTGGACAAGAGTATTTAAGGAGAAAAATTGAGAGAGTAGTAGTAGTTGGAGAAATTGCAAGGATAAATTGTGGAAGGATACATTTGACCAGACCTGTCACTCTTTTCAAGACCTGTGAAGCTTTTTGTGGATTTTTGCCTGTGTTGGAGCATTTTCCCGTCCCAGGACATCGCAACATAGCAGCCCATCTCCATTACAAAGGAACTGTAAATATCTCATTTTTTATTTGATTTCAATCTCGGTCAGTCGGGTAGAGTGAAGATTAGTTCTAAGTGTTTGTTTAATTAAATCTGTTGAAGTTCAAGAATTTTGTCTGTCATCCCTTGCTGTCCGTGACGTCATAACAAATCGACGCCATAACAAATTGGGGCCATAACACTATGCACAGAAATGACGGCTTGTCTTTCGAAGATTCCGAACGCATGTTGCTCATAAAACGGCATTGATTCCCATTTCTTCGCGGCTCATCGCCATAAAAGCATTTTACCTGTCAGTATGGTTTGATAAACCTAAGATTTCTCCCTCATGGGATGTATTCGTTAATGCGAAAAACCACAGCCTATGATTAAATCAAGAGCCTTCGAACAATTAATTACGCTGCAGAAAATGCTAAAATGAGGGACTGAGATCAAAATTGAGATATATACCGTACCAGTCAAAAGTTTGGACATACCCACATTTAATAGCTACATGTTAAATAAAGAAGTAGGCATTCTTTATTTGGCAAAACAAAAGATCTAATTCTTCAATCCATCCAACTAACCAGCATTTTTTGTCATATTTGCGGAGCATACTCACTTTTTTCTTTTTTACTAAAGCAGTTATATAGCTATAACGAGTTTGCTGCTGAGCGGCCGTCTAAGCTGCCGAAGATGTGCTGCACTTGTGGTTTGCTCTTCATCGACCTTTTTTGCCCAATAAGTTCCAAAACAGTTCGTCTTTAATTTAATTTGGCGGTTGGAAAATGTAAGGACCTTGTTTGTCTGCTTTCTTTGCAAAATATGGCTTCTTTGAGAATTCTATCATTTTGGACACTATTCAAACAATAATATTGTTCTCTTTTGACTTCTTGACCAGGGGGCTTATTGTGAAAAATGACATAACTTCCGTATTATTTCAGCTAGGACGCTCAAATTTGCACTGAAGGTACATGGGATCACCCTTCATCACATATCAGACGCATTTTCGATTTCACAAATTTTCACTGTTTTCTAGGTGCAATAGCGTAAAGGCTGCCGATCTTTAAATTCAAAGACGTTACCACTCTAGCACCTTCAGGTTTGCTTCTAGGTTTCTCATTTTTGAGTGGGTGGTACGTCTATGGATCCTTCACTTACCTATTGAATTCCGGCTTTTTTTGACTCTTAATTTGGCCACCTGGGGGCTTATTGTGAAAAATTAAAAATTGGAAATAACTTATCATTTCAGCTACGATGCTCAAATTTTCACTGAAGGTACATGGGATCACCCTTCATCACGTCAGACGTGTTTTTGATTTAACTTATTTTTTACCGTTTTCTGGGTCGAATAGCGTAAATGCTGCCGATCTTTAAATTCAAAGACGTTACCACTCTAGCGCCTTCAGCTTTGCTTCTAGGTTTCTCATTTTTGGGTGGGTGGTACGTTTATGGATCCTTCACTTACCTATTGAATTCCAGCCAATTTCGAATCTTACTTTGCCCACCAGGGGCTTGCATATGCAGCCGAGGGGTCTTAAGTGCGATTAGCACGGTATTTTTCTCAATTGCAATTGCACATTTTCTTGCGCAAATACTAGGCTTTGAAACTGCACAAATGTTCAAAATGAACAACTTCAAAGCAGTCAATTATCACAGAAAAACATGAAAATTCTGTGTTAATATTAAACACTGTTTTGAAAAGCCCATAGGCCCACAACCCATTTTGCTTCCAAATCATAAACACATGGGTCAATGACGTGACATTGTCTGAGTGCACTACTTTGGTTTAAAATAATTTTAAATGATTCATAAGAAGCATCATTTTATTTTATAAAACCGGTTTAATTTGAACATATTTCCAGTTCATCATAAAAATGATATATTTTATGTTTTGCCATCTCAAACCTTCAAAATGTCAGGTGGCGCAACCGTCCGAGCAAGTTAACACTATGTGAAATGTATTTAATATGTAATTTAAAATATGAATTAATATAATATTAATATGGAAGCATAATTTTATATCGAAAACCTTTCAAATAAACAGAGTGTAATTGTTTAATTGTTCTTAAATTGTTTGGAAAACCAAAATACCCGTCCCCTACAATAAAGAATCCATTAGTTACTTTTAATACCCAGCTCAATTACAAAATAGTAATGTTTTAGGCAGAGTAGACACTCTCAGGTATACTTACTAAAAAAATCACTAAGAAAAAAAAGAGGGAAGTGCATTTTTTCAAGAAACTTTTTGCTGCGCCACCTGACATTTTTTGGCTGGTGAATTTGCAAATACAGTCTAAAACTGGACTAAAACCGTGTAAATGTTGTGCAACCATTAAGACTTGTTTAAACACACTCTTCCAACTTCAAATAGATGTATTCTGTACATTTTTAAAGATTTATTAAAAAAAAAAAACATTTTAAAAAGACTTATTTGTCATTGACCCACAACCACCATTGGACAGACATTTTGAACGCCAAATAAATTTTCAGCGTAAAAATGGGAAACACTTGAACAATAATCTTTAGGTACCATTATGTTTGTGCTTTTTCCATATTGAAATGTACTACCTGTGCACAGCAGCCAGTTCTTCAGATAATTATTTCACAATAGGCCTACGATTGACAAGTTTAGACTTTCATAAGACTGTATTTGCTATTTTGTATTTTGTAGAAAACGACAGAAGTGAAGGTATGGCATGGAAACAAAGGGAATGAATGAAAAGGTAAAATAAATAGAAAAACATAGATATAGGCTACTCAGATAGAGGTCAAAAATACAATAACAAGAAATGAGCTCTATTTTCCAGCCGTCACGATTTGTTAATGAGGATTCTCGGGTGGCATTTATACTATCCCTGTTGGCTGGCACAGCACTCAGTTAGGTCGGCCCACTTATCAGATCTAATTCACCGGTTGTAAATTCTGTGGAGGCTCTTGTTAGGGAGATGGTGTCAGTATTTGATCAAGATGTTTGTGGTCAGGACGCGGCTACGCATTTGATGCACCTTAAACAGGGCAAAGAAAGTGCCACAGAGTTCTCTATCTTATTTCGCTCCCTGGTGACAGAGACAGGCTGGCCGGAGGCTCCTCTTATGACTGTGTTCAGTCATGCTCTCACTGAGGAGATAAAAGACACGTTGGCTACATTGGAGCCCTCTTCGACTTTAGATTCTTTGGTTCGCACTGCTCTGCGAATTGGCAATCGCATCCGCGAAGGTAACAGGGAGAAGCTCAACAGATTGTCGCTTGCTGACAATGGGGCCAAAGTTACTAGTGGCGAGTGTGCGGCTCCTATTCCACTCACTGAAAATTCTACTCCGGTTGAGCCCATGCAAGTTGATAGTTCGTTTGTGAGTCGGACTCATAAACCTACTCGCAGAAAAATAATCTGCTTTAATTGTAATAAGCCGGGCCATACCTGTCCACGTTGCCCGAAGCTTCAGGGAAACGGGAAACCCCTCTAGCGGTTTGGGGAGTGCTAGAGGGGCAGACCCAATTTCCCTTCCGAACACTAATCCCTGTTGAACTGACTGTGGGGATTAAGAGAGTTATTATCGAAGCGTTCGTGGATTTGGGCGCCGTAAATTGTTTTATGGATGTTGAGTGGGCTAGGAGCCACTCCGTTCCCACCTGTTCTCTCTTACAGCCACGGTCTGTCAGAACTTTGGACGGTCGCCCGCTTGGTACGGGAGTTATAACCAAAGTTTCTGACCCGCTAAATATCTTCATTTCCTTTGGTGGCCATTCTGAGGAGGTTCAGTTTTTTATTATTAGCATTCGAGAGAGCAGAAAGAGAAAAAGAAAAACAAAGAGTTTGAGAGAGCAGAAAGAGAGAAAGAAAGGCAGTTTGAGAGAGAGAAAGTGGAAAGAGCAGAAAGAGAGAGACAGAGACAGAGAGATTTCGATTGAGAAAAATTAGACAAAGAAGAAAGGCTCCAAATGGAGCTACTAAAAATTAAAATGGAAGCTGAAAACAAATTTCGTGCTAGCCAGGAGGTAAAGCTGGTGCCTCCATTCTCAGAAAAGGAGGTTGATAAGTATTTCCAGTGCTTCGAGAAGGTAGCTAAGAGTTGTCAGTGGCCAAAGGAACACTGGCCTCTGATGTTGCAAACTGTCCTCAAGGGTAAAGCTCAACAAGCCTATTCGGCTTTGTCTGCAGATGATTCCTCTGATTATGAGGTTGTCAAAAAGGTTATTTTGTTGGTTCCAGAGGCTTACCGACAGAAATTCAGAGGTCTGAAGAAATCTGACGATCAGACTTATGTGGAATTTGCTAACGAGAAGAAGGTTTGCTTTGAGCGCTGGTGTACTTCTATGGAGGTCAAGGATGATTTCAACTCACTAAAAGAGATGGTGTTAGTGGAAGAATTCAAGAACTGTGTAAAGGATGATATTAAGACCTACCTTAATGAGAAGCAAGCACTGAATTTGCAATCAGCTGCCAAGTTTGCAGACGAATATGTTCTCACACATAAGTCCAAATTTCAGTCTAGCAGTAAAAATAGATGGTCCCACTTTCAGAAGCAAGGTGACGGTGATACCCAAGATTCCACACCCAAAGACAAAGACAAATCTGGTGATGGTGCTCAGAAATCCAGTCAAAGGTCTGATCAAAGTGTGAAAGCTGACAGTGACAAAAGTGGTCTAGTTTGCAATTATTGCAAGAAATCTGGTCATGTTACAACTAACTGTTGGTTCCTTAAAGCTAAGAAAGAAAAAGAAAAGGATACCAAACCCAATGCCTTTGTGAAGACAAGGTTAGAAACCCCTGTAGTAGATGACCGATCTGCTAAATTGCCTGCTCCTTGTGAGGCTAAGAAGCCTGATACTGCTGACTTTGTGAGGGAGGAACTCCTTCCATTTGTGTCAGAGGGATTTGTGGCTCTGAATGAGCATTCTCCTCCTGTACCCATATATATCCTAAGGGATACCGGAGCTTCTCAGTCACTTTTGTTGATGGACTCCTTGGAGTTACGTGATTAGACCGCTTCTGGGGATTTCATACTTGTACAAGGTATTGAAGGGAGGACTGTATCTGTACCCCTGCGGTCTGTATTCTTGAAGTCAGATTTAGTTACAGGACAGGTAAAGGTGGGACTTATGTCAAGTCTACCTATCAAGGGTGTTTCTCTGTTGCTAGGCAATGACCTGGCTGGGGGCAATGTAGTTCCCCCTGTTCATCTTACTTCACAGCCGAGCACTGAAGATGGCGATGAAGACCCATCTTTGTATCCTTCCTCTGCATTGACCCGTGCTATGGCCAAGAAGGCTCAAGAAGAAGATGATGTGGTGCCATCCAGCACATTGAATAGTCATGACTCAGGTGGTTCGCCTCATGACTCTGTTCAGCCTACTATGGTTTCTCCGTTTGAGGACTTATCAGACACTTTTATCAGTTCTCTGTTCAGCCAGCCAGATGGGTCTGGTGATTCTGATGTGTCTGGAGACTTGTCTCTGTCCAGAAAGCGGTTGATTCAGGAGAAAACCAATGATCCTGAAATTTGTGTACTAAAGAAGAGAGCCCTTCCTGATGAAGAAATAGATGCAGTTCCCTTGGGTATTATCTCAAGGATGGAGTGTTGATGCGGAGTGGCGCCCTCCTGATATCCCTGCCAATGCAGATTGGGCAGTGGTCAAGCAAATTGTTGTTCCAAAGGTCTACAGGAATGAGATCTTAACAATGGCTCATAGTTTGCCTTTAGGAGGTCATCTTGGTGTTAACAAGACTGTTGACAAGATCATGAAACACTTCTTCTGGCCTGGACTTCAGAAAGATGTTTCCAACTTTTGCAAAACCTGTCACACTTGTCAGGTAGTTGGAAAACACCAGTTAGACCCACCTGTAGCTCCATTGCAGCCTATCCCAGCATTTGGGGAGCCCTTCTCCAAGGTCATCATTGATTGTGTTGGTCCATTACCCAAGACTAGATCTGGAAATCAGTACTTGTTGACAATCATGTGTGTATCTACCAGATTCCCTGAAGCCATACCTCTACGCAACATCAAGGCAACTGCAAATTCGAAGGCTTTGATAAAGTTCTTCACGTTGTTTGGCCTTCCCAGGGAAATTCAGTTAGATCAAGGTAGCAATTTCACTTCCGGATTGTTTCAGCAGGTTGTGTATGAACTAGGTGCGAAGCAGATTCTTTCCAGTGCCTATCATCCAGAGAGTCAGGGTGCCTTAGAGCGGTTTCATTCCACTCTCAAGACAATGATGAGGACTTTTTGTTATGACCATGAGAAAGACTGGGATGAAGGTGTTCATTTGTTGTTGTTTGCAGCTAGGGAAGCAGTGCAGGAGTCTTCTGGATTCAGTCCGTTTGAGCTAGTGTTTGGCCATGAAGTGAGAGGACCTTTGCTATTGTTGAGTGAACAATGGCAAGAGAAAGAGCCGCATATCAGTCTGTTAGACTATGTTAGCAAGTTCAAGGAAAGACTACGTGCAGCTTGTGACCTAGCCAAAGAGAACTTGAAATCAAGTCAGGGAAAAATGAAAACTTGGCTAGAAGCCGTGAGTTTAAACCAGGAGGCAAGGTCCTTGTGTTGTTCCCTTGCAGTCCAATCCATTGCAGGCTAGATTTCATGGTCCTTATGAAATTCTGACAAAACTCAATGATCTCAATTACATTGTGAAGACTCCAGATAGGAGAAAGCCAAAACAGTTGTGTCACATTAACATGCTGAAGCCTTATCATGATAGGAATGCTAGGGTTGCAGCTGTCACTTCAGATCCTCCTATGGCCGAGACGTGAAGATGAGGGGAGTTTCAAGATGATGAACCTAGAATTAAAGCTGAAGTTCTTTCATGTAAATTGTCAAATTCTGAAGTGTTGCAAAATCTTGATGTAAAACTCCAGCACTTAGAACCCTCACAGAAAGATCAGTTTGAGAGGTTGATCAAGAAATATAAAGATCTATTTCCTGATGTTCCAAAGAGAGTTTCTATAGCCTCTCATGATGTAGATGTTGGTGATGCCAAACCAATAAAACAGCATCCGTGCGGATGAATCCTGAAAAAAAAAGATTGCTGAGAAAGAGGTTGAGTACATGTTAGAACATGATATTATCAGACCCTCTAACTCAGATTGGAGTTCAACCTGTGTTCTAGTTCCAAAACCTGATGGAAGTACTAGATTCTGTACAGATTATCGCAAAGTCAATGCTGTAACTAGAACTGATGTGTTTCCAATACCTAGGATTGATGATTGTTTCGATAGAGTAAGGCAAGCAAAGTTTCTGACCAAGATTGATTTATTGAAGGGTTATTGGTGTGTGCCTTTAACTGAGAGGGCCAAGAGCATCTCTGCTTTTGCCACACCATCTGGGTTATACCAGTATGAAGTCCTACCCTTTGGCATGAAAAATGCCCCAGCCACGTTCCAAAGGATGATTACAGTCTGCGGTCGCCGGATTGCCACACACGGGTGCGTACATCGACGACCTGATCACATGGAGTGACTCCTGGGAAGAACATCTGAAAGATGTAGAGACGTTGTTCCAGCGCTTGACCCGGGCTAACCTGACTGTTAACCTGAACAAGAGTGACTTTGGTTGTGCTACTGTCACGTATCTTGGCTACGTCATAGGCCAGGGTAAGGTGGCACCCATAAATGCTAGAGTCCAAGCCATCATGGACTTTCCAGTTCCTGACAACAAAAAAGCTTTGCGCCGCTTCCTTGGAATGATCGGGTACTACCGCAAGTTCTGCAAGAACTTTGCTGAGATTGCTCTCAGTCTCACCAACCAACTGAAGAAAGGCGAAAAGTTCACTTGGGATGAAGCGTGCCAAAGAGCCTTCAATCGCCTGAAGTCTCTGCTGTGTCACTTCCCCGTGCTCAAATCTCCTGACTTCAACAAACCGTTCTCCATGGCGGTCGATGCTAGCGACCAAGCTTGTGGATCTGTGCTCCTACAGAGAAGTGATTCTGATGACATTGAGCATCCCGTGGCATATTTCTCCAGGAAGTTCAATCGCCACCAAAAGAACTATTCCACAATTAAGAAGGAGCTGTTGGCTCTCGTTCTATCCTTACAACACTTTGAGGTTTATGTTTGTACAGGGCAAAAGCCAATGATTGTATATACTGACCACAATCCGTTGATGTTTTTTTGAGTAAGATGAAAAACAAGAACCGGAGATTGTTGAATTGGAGTTTGATTTTACAGGAGTTTGACTTGGAAATTAAGCATGTAAAGGGTACTGACAATGTAATTGCTGATTGCTTATCCCGTGTTTGAGTATGTGTATATATATCACATGTGTTTATTAGCATATTGTATTATATGTATATATATATATACAAGTGTCTACTTAACCATTTTTGTATTGAAAAGAAAAATTTTGCCTTTATGAGTCAAAATTTTTCCCTTTTGGAATGGAGGTGTAATGTGGGAAAAAGAAAAAAAAACCACTAGATGGCAGTATTGACATTTTTTTTGTTAAGCCCAATCTAAAGCTAGGTTTGGGGCATGTCCTGGGCATGCCGCAGAGGGGGCTGGAAAAGAGTATATAAGGAGAAAAATTGAGAGAGTGAAAGGTAGTAGGAGAAATTGCAAGGAGAAATTGTGGAAGGATACATTTGACCAGACCTGTCACTCTTTTCAAAACCTGTGAAGCTTTTTTTTGGATTTTTTGCCTGTGTTGGAGCATTTTCCTGTCCCAGGACATCACAACACAGCAGCCCATCTCAATTACCAGGGGACTGTAAATATCTTTTTTTTTATTTCAATCTTGGTCAGTAGGGTAGATTGTAGATTAGTTCTAAGTGTTTGTTAAATTAAATCTGTTGAAGTTAAAGAATTTTGTCTGTCATCCCTTGCTGTCCGTGACGTCATAACAAATTGACGCCATAACAAATTGGGGCCATAACATATGCCAGTTAAGTTGTTAATAAATTAAACGCTAGTATTATCAAAGAGAAGAGTGGTCCATTGCTGCGTTCTATAGGCCACGTTAAGTAACTTTTTTGCGGGGGGGCATTTCATGATTGGTCACACTGGGGCATAGCACTGTGTTAATCCGGCCCTGACTGAGGTGGCAGGCGTTGTGGGTGTAACGAGGACACAAAACAGATATTGAATTCCTGAAAATGAGATATATTTCAAAGTCAATTCTTTTGTAGGATAAATGGCCTCAGTCTATCAGTAACATTTATGGACAATTACGGCCAGTCAATGTTTTTCATGTCTATTTGTCCTCAATGTTTGTATTCCGTTCACCTGGTTTCAGTGCAAAGCATTGTTAACATTTTGTAACTGGTTACCTGTTGCGCTAAATCACCAAAGGAATATATTATTTTATTCACAAGAAGGCATTTCAAAGAATAAGAATGAAATAATAAATCAGGTGGCAAAGTAGGGTCATTTTCTCATAGACTTCAGTAACATTTTACTTCTTTCTGCAACCACCAACGTCGCCATCTGCTGGCCATTAAATATAATGCAAATTTTTTGAGATTTCTGCATCGGCCTCACTTTTTAGATCCGGGTGCTGCGTCCATCTATTAATACAGTCTATATGCAGGACACGATCTACGCACATTTCTTGATGTTGTTATGGACGTAACACAATATTTGGACGCGGAAAATTTTTCTTTTTTCAATCACTATTTTTAAAAGCATGGTATATATGATTGTCTGATGCCTTGTGAAATTTTGATGCAGTAAGTGAGCACCTTAGTTTGCCGTGGTCATCGCTACGCTATTTGCATACATTATGCAAATTAACCCACAGGTCTAGGTCTAGTCAAATTGCATTTCTGATCAGACGAGTCCCAGTAATTTGATGCAGACAATTGAAACCGTTATTATGGGTATTTCTCTGCAATATTTCATTTTACTTTGTTTCGGAGTATCAACAGACATGTCATGAGCATTTCATGAAGTTGGCTGCCAAATTTTGTAACAAAATATGGCTTTCACAATGCCTTGGCTGACATCAGGACACCATTTTTTCTGCTGTGTTGTTGGACCGATGACTGTTTTTTTTTTGTATATCTTCAATCCAGGAGTGAATAAATATGAACAATGCAAATCATTTAATTCTCTTCGAAAAAATTTTATTGATCATTCTTAGATCTGTCCGGACAATAGATATTTTATATCTAGAATTTTCATCTGCTTTCGATTCCGTCCACCATGACTTACTTTTATATAAACTCCAGACATATGGATTTCATGGCAATCTTTTAAAGTGGTTTACGTCGTATTTATCCAATCGTAAACAAAGAGTTGCTGTCGATGGTGCCCTATCATCCTGGTCTCCCGTTAAATCAGGAGTTCCACAAGGATCAATTTTAGGTCCTTTGATGTTTCTACTGTATATTAATGAAATGCCAGACTGTGTAAGTCCTGAGACTAGGGTTGCCTTGTTTGCAGATGATTCTAAATGCATAAGAGAAATCAGAAACACGCAAGACTGTTCACAGCTGCAGTGCGACCTAGAAAACATCTTGGATTGGAGCCGTAAATGGGACATGAGATTTAACGCTGGTAAATGTAAGCTATTGAGCGTTACAAGGAAGCGAATTCCCATTCTTCATCATTACACAATGAATGGTAATTTAATTGAAAAAGTCGACTGCATGCGTGATCTTGGGATTGTGGTGTCACCAAATTTATCATGGGATGCACATGCAAATGCCTTGGTCATTAAAGCAAATCACATGCTTGGATTAATTCAAAGAACTTGCGGTCATTCGCGTTCAGTTCAAACAAAACGAAAACTGTATATTTCGCTTATAAGACCACTTTTAGAATACTCCACCCAATCTTGGGCCGTGTCATCAAAAAAATCTCTCCTTCATATTGAAGGTGTGCAACGGAGAGCCACTAAGTACATTCTTGGTTATAATGATTGTGTTGGAAGCAATTACAAAGCCCGACAAATGAAGCTTGATCTTTTACCGCTGGGCTTCAGACGTGATATATTTGATTGTGGATTCTTGTGCAAATGCTTGAAGGGGGAATATGACATCAACTACAACCATTTTGTTTCATTTCAAAATGAGGATACATTTTTAATGAAAATTCCAAAATTTAGGACTGAAACTTTTTGCCATTCTTATTTTAACAGATTATTTTATTTGTGGAACGCCAGTCACCTCTATCAAATTTCTGATACTACAGCTGCTTTTAAATCGAAGCTATTTCATTTTTATACAGAAAAGTTTAACAACTATTTTTCTTCTGATGATTCCTGTACATAGGTTGGCAAATGTCATTGTTCACGTTGCCGTCTGTCCCTCTGATGTTACTTACACTTGCTAGTATACTGTCTTATTTTATTATTACTATTTTTTTTTCTTCTCATTGTTCAATTGTCTGTACATGTTGTGGGATGAATGCCTCACAACAGGTGCCTTGCCACCTGTGCGATCATTTCCTTGACTTCTGTCAAAGCTTAATAAATAAATTAAAAAATTCTTATGCAACATAGTGCATTGTGCAGTTTAGTATGGAATGACCCATATCTACTTAATATCCATCATGAAACATATGAAATAGGCACCCTGTCCACCTCTGCGAGAGACAGCCGAACCACCTCAGCTAGCTTGTAGCTTCTAGTGTTACATTGCCCACGATTTTCACACGATTTAAGTTCGCAGCGAACTTTTTAAAAGCCTTGTTTTTGTTCATGTCACAAGACCTATTCGCTGTCTCAGTGTTATGTTCTCATTATCCATGAATGAAATGGCTGTCTGAGACAGCCAAACGCTCAGAGCCAAACTGTTACTATAAAGTTAGATAGCGAGTTCAGTATGATGTTAGCGCAAGTATATGGTTAACGGTTCAGTTTTCATGTCAACGCAGATTTAGTCCTAAGGTAAATAATGCGTTATTCTCGCCGATTCTGCCATTGGTTTCGGGTCTCTTACTTTTTTTTTTTTTTTTAAAATAGCAGTAGTATCGGCAGGAAAAACGATAGCTCAACAGCTTCTTTCTTGAAAGGAGAACAGAAAGAGCACCATTGGTTCTTTTAAGTGAATGAATGAAGGCTAAAATGAGGTAGATGGGCATGTGTATGAGTACAGTATTAACTTTAATGTACTGATCAGTTTGTTTTCGCTGCATTCCTGGTATGAAGGACTGTGTTTACAGCGGAAGTACTAGGCGGCTGAGCCGGCACATAACATACGTCATCGCCAAACATTAGTGATTAATTTACGGGTACACCAATGATTTTAAACTTCAGACAAGTGCCCACCCACCAGGAAATAAACGCTTGTCAATTACGACTGTCCAGACTCTGTGTACGAAGCAAAGCGAAGTAGCAGAGTCTGGTATTACCAGGCGACAAATCTCATTCTTTTGCGTCAAACTCAGTCGGTATCGTTTTTTGTACAGTCGCTCAAACCAGCTCCAAGAGAGCACATTGAGGGCAGCAAAGACCAGTCTTTTTGCAGGGCGGGTCCATGAGAACACATGTCATGGTAAAAAATTGCAAAGCAGAAAAAAATTGCTCGAGCTCCTATTCCAGTATATAAAAGCAACTGTTCGCACTAGCTGGATATATTTAAGATCGTATCTAAAACAGGCAAAATATTGGTATCAAAATGAACGTAACTGCCATACTTGCTAAGCCAGCAGACATAACTTTACCATACTCATTGAGTAGTTTAATAATTAGCGTTAGCTGGCTATTGATTATGTCATCTGCAGTGATGGTAATTTCAACGGTCAGGTTCGACCCATTTCAAACACGTTCTGTGTACTGTGTATTCATGAGCTAACTAGCCAATAATAGCAAAGAAATAAAAAGGGAGCCGTAAATAATATCACAACATGTGTTAAAGATATCTTGCAGCTTGCTATTACTAGCTAGTTAGCGAGCGAACACAAAGTGCACAGAAATGAACAGAGAGCCGCGAATAGTAGCATTTCACTACTTGGCCAGGTCAGCGTTGTACAGTTTGGGACTTGGGGAGACACTGACAATGAGCTATAAGCAACAACAGCTGCAGCAGTCTGCCAATGTGGCCTGCCATGTTTGCTCCGCCATAAAGTTAATTTCTCAGCATCATGCACGCGTTGACCTAGATATGCATTGAGCCATAGAAATGCGTCAACCTCATTGAATCCAATTGACCTTTTTATTTATTTATTTATTTATTTTACAGCTGGGTTGAAGCGGAGTAGACTAGGTCATGATGCAGCTGAAAAGTCAGAATTCCTTAAACTATTACTTTCAGCTTCAAAGGTGCACTATGCAAGTTTGTTTACTTTCACTTCTGTTGACATTCGAAGTCAAACAAAACAGAGGTAGCCCTCCCATAGTTCCCTCCTTCCCATGCTTCCGTAACTGTCAACTCTTGTCGGTGATTGGCCGGGACGGTTTGTTATGTTATGGGGCACAGCCTGTGCCCCTTGTGTTTGTATGCAGTTTGTGATGCCTGTGCGGTCTCCAGAGCCCGGGTTTTGTTTACAGTGAATTTAGGGGCAGGCAGCTAGCGGATTGTAGAGAGATGTCGGCGAATTGAGACAAAAATATAATCGCGCAAAAAGTAAACAAACTTGCACAGTGCACCTTTAAAGTCTTGGGCTCTAATTTCTTGGCGCAGCACAGGGTGGCGCAGCGTGGCGTAGCGTTGCGCAGCCCACGCAGTGGTAATTTCGTCCGGTGCAGCCCGCGCAGTGGTAATTTCGTGCGGTGCAACACCGTGCGCAGCCACTTTGGCAATTTGGTAGACGGACATGCGCCGAGATGGGTGTGGCGGCGTAGTAGGGGGGGGTGTCACATATTCATCAAGAGGCAGTGACAATTTCGTAGAAAAAGTCTTTGCTGAAGTTGCGCAGAAAGCTCGCCAGCTCCAACCTGGTTTACTTTCTGTGCAGTGGTAATTTGGCTGACCAGCGCACAGTGCTTGCACGCCACCGAAACCTCACAGGCAGGTTTCCAGAATGTCAGGCACATTTCAATGCAATTAATAATTACAGCAACCACTATTTAATGTAACTATCTGAATCAGGACATAAATTATAGTATCTATATCGATTGTCCTGATGTCAGATTAAAGGCGGTTGGCACGCCGTAATGGAAACTCCACCTGGCTTAATCAACGCAGCTGAATCTGTGATGCAAACTAACGACTTCACATCTTTCTCAGCCGACCACAAACTGCCTATATATAATGCTTGTCTTCTATGCTCAGTAAAGCCGCTTGCACACTGGACGCGAAACGAATTTTTCCCACGACTGATTACAGTCAAAGTCAATGCAAAGACGCGAAAAAGTCGGACAGGGTTTTTAATATATCTCCGTGTCCGAAAGTCATAAAAGTTCTAATTTTTCGAGTATTCCAGGAATTATTAGACGTGCAAACTTGGCCATATTTGTGTTCGACCTTCACAAAATGCAAATTGATAGCTATCGACTTTTCTTGGTCTTTTTATTCGTGTGTTTTCTTCCGTTGAAGATATACAACTGTCTTTATTCGGTCTCTCTTTTGAAAATTAGTCAGATGGATCGAACAGATTCACGCTTTATTTCCACACCGGAGATAAAATAGTGCTTGTAGTCAGTGAGCAAATCAATTCCATGACCATTGACAGTGTGAATAAATTATCGCATGCACGATCAAGACTGTCGAGAAGAAATGCAAAATACTCCATGTACGGCAGCCAGCAAAAAGTAAAAGCATTAGTATGAGAACAGATTTTAAACGAAATAAAGAATAAAAATATATCACCAACAAACAGAGCATCCAAAAAAGATGGCCCGCAAATAAATAAATCGCAGTGTTCATTGGATGTTCTGTTTGTTGTTAAAAATGTTTTTTTTATTCTTTATTTCGTTATCAATCTGTTCTAATCGTCCTCTTTTTTTTTGGCTGTCAGACACGGAGTATTTTGCATTTAATGTCCGACAGGCATTGTACATTGTCCCGCGCCAATGTCGACTCACTTTATTGAGCAGAGCTTAAACAGCAACATTGATTGAAATTCTCGGCACTCATCTTGAAGAACTGAGCCCTCTTATCAAAACATTCACCTTTAATGTCTAAAACATTCAGTAGATTTGAAGAAATTAAAAACAATAATCGACTGTCGGACACGGAGATATATTAAAACCCTGTCAGACTTTCGGACACGTAGACACTGCGTTCAACGCAATCTGTCGTGAGAAAAATTCGTTTCGCGTCCAGTGTGCAAGCGGCTTAATACTAGGCTACTATTTATTGTCACTTAGGTTTTATCGTTTTTAGTGGGGCAAAGGAATACAGCCTGATTGCTATGATCTCGTACCGAGTTAAGATCACATATTGAAAATTAATGTGTAACGTATCTTGCATTGTTGTCCATGCATGTTAATCCCAAAATTTTAAGCAGCAACAGGGTGTAATAATAGGAACACGCTATCCATCGTTTCTCTTCCCAATGATGCAGGCAGAAGAAATAAATGAGAAACCGTAAGTATTTCATTCCAACTTCATAAGTTTGAATGATCTGACGTAGTTTCGTTTTGAAATTCCATTCAAGTTCGCTCTTGGTAATAATTCGCGAATGCCCTAGCTAGCCAGCTAACTCATATTCGTAATGCTTAATATAGACGTAAGCAAAGTAAAATGCAACATTAACGCATCATGCAGACATAGGACAGAGGCTTCTATATTCCAACACATTAAAGGTGAGGAGAGAAGCTCATTTGATTGGTGAAGATTTGACTCGGCTGTGTTATACCCAAACACGCCTTCTTTGCCACTTGCGCCGGCAGGAGGGACCGAGGCGGGACAGAGGAGTACTTGCGCCAGGCTACGCCGGGCACGAAATTGCAACATACGCCTGGACACACCCCGTTGGCGCGGCGCACCCCCGATTCGCCGCGCCTGCGCCACGCCTGCGCCTGGTCTACGAATTTAGAGCCCCTTGTGTTTACATTTCAGCAGTTTTTCAATATTTCTTCAGCAATTTCCTTTGCCTCTCAGTTTCCAAGGACCTTCATCTCATAAGCCAATCTCCTTTCTTCTTCTGAAAATTTAGCCTTTCCTAGTAATAATAATAATGTGTGATTATCACTTTGTCAATTTTCTATGATATTTCCCATCCTTTTTCCAATTATGTACAATATTAGAATACGTGACTTGTTTTCACTAGCTTAATTGTGAGGCCGATATGATGGCATTTTAGATCAGTATTTATCAATGAAAACATTTATCCATGAAATTCCAACAGAAGAAAATTAAGAATTTATTCAAATTTTTTGATTGGTTAATCTGGCTGGAACAAAGACCACCATAAAAACTATTCATTCAAATACAGCATTTCAACCTTCAAGCAGTGTACTGTGATGCCCACAGTGGTCACCGACCATGATCTATCTTCTTGCAGGTTTTCACTCCGACCCTGTCAAGCACTCATCACACCGAAGCAAGAGATTCTGTTCAGCTACTAATTAATGGAGTCAGGTGCGCCAGATTATGGTTGTAATGAAAATGTACAGGATGGGAGATCTCCAGGAATAGGGTTGGTGATTACTGGCTAAAGATTCATGCAGTCTAACATTAAGTCACTTGGAGTTAGTGGACAGTTGGCCGACAATCTTCCAATCAAAGTGTCTGCATCGTTTTTCAACATTTTTGCAACATTTTTTTCAAATTTCTCAGGTATGTTTTAATTTGATCAAATATTTCTTCAGTCTTTAGAGAGTAGATAATCGGGTTTAGAAGAGGGGGGAGAGATGCAGACAATGAAGTGTTGATAATTCTGGTGTCAGTATCTATATTCACATTAATCCAAGCTACGGTGTATGTAACTTGCACAGGAATAAAAAATACAGCCACCAAAATCAAATGCGAAGTGCATGTTTTAAATGCTTTCCATCGACCCCTGGATGATTTAATTTTCAGAATGGCATGAACGATAAAAATGTAAGACACAGCGATGAAGCCAGAGGGAGCATAGTACAATGCTACCGTGACAAAAGCACCCATGAACCAATTTTTCGAATAATCACTACAAGCAATATAAATGACGGGACCGTGATCACAGAAGAAGCTGTTGACAATAGTAGATTTACAGTACGCCAGCCCGGGAATAAAGGCGACCATCACCACAATTATGATAAGCGGGACTGACCAAGACACAATAATAACCACCATCATTTTACAGTTAGTATTTAAAGTATTGCTTCGTAATGGGAAACAAATGGCAATGACCCTGTCGTAAGCTAAAACACAGAGAGAAATTGCTTCCATGGTTCCAAAGTAATGAACAAAGAACATTTGTGCAAGGCAAGGATTGTAATATATGAATTTTGAACCAAAGACATGCAAATGAATCGTCAGGGGAATGAGTGCGGAGCTCAGGCCAACATCCACTATAGCAAGGCTGAACACTGCCATGTATTTAGGTGTGTGAAGAGTTTCTGCAGCCCAAATGACCAACATCAAGATTGCATTTGACACAAGTGTCAGTACATATATGACAGCCAAGAAAATAAAGTAATATTCTCCGTGTTTTAGCACATAGAAGCCTCTAATGTAGAATCCGACCGGGCGGGTGACGTTACTCAAGTCTTCTGTTGTCTCCATTGAGAGCTGGATTTGCCCTGATTTATGTGCAGCAGGCTTCCTCTAATTGAGAGAAAAAAAGGAGAAAAATTACAGGGCCTAGCTGAGCTCATAGGCCTATATTCTGTACAAGACCCTTCCTGGGGCATCAGTGTAACAGCAATTTCACATTTTTTTTGGATTGGAATAATCATTATTATGTCGAATGTTTCGGAACTCACAACCCAAAAGGCTGCTTGTTGAATGATTTTGTTTGTGACCGAATCAAATTTGTTCATCACTATACAGTCTTTTTTTTAATTCATACAATAACTTCTCTAAAAAGAACATTGAGGCTGAGAGGTAGCAAAAGTTAAGAATATGTCGAGAGCATCCTGAGGCTGAGAACTAGTATTGGTGATACAACCGCAATTCCAAAAAAGTTGGAATGCTGTGTACAAACTAAAATGTAAAGAGAAAATGCAATGATTTGCACATCTCATATAACCACAATTTATTCACAGTACACTAGTAGCACCCAAAAACCAAGACAGTGCACCTTTTTCCAAGAAATTCGGATAAAAATTTCGAATACACTGAAGTTTCCTGAAGATTTGAGGCCAGCTTGGTTAACCTTAGAAAAATTTTAACCGAGGTATCCCGAAGTCTGTCCAGTTTACTTAAGTTTGGAAAACACCTGGGGCGCCCTGGTGGCTCATCGGTCAAAGTGCGCGTACCATAAAGACTGTGTCCTTCCTGCAGCGACCTGGGCTCGATTCCTGCTCAGGTCATTTGCTGCATGTCTTCCCCCATTCTTCTCCCCAACCTTCCTGACTCTCATTGTATAACTATCAAATAAAGGAAAAATTCCCCAAAAAAAAATCTTTAAAAAAAAAAAAAAAAAAAGTTTGGACAACACCTCAGTAAACCTCGGTTAAATTTTCCCGAGACACACCGAGGATTGTCTGGCCCACTAAAGTTCAGAGACCACATCAGTATTTCTCGGGAAAATTTCACCGAAGTTTGTCTGCTAGGCCTATGCTCACACCAGAACAAAGGGGAGGTGTGAAGACAGTCAAACACATGCCTCATTAAAAACCTCCCTCCAGTGCTGCAGTACAAATGCTAATTAATTACGCAAATTACCAGTACTGCCTGTTCAACGAGGTGCAGTGCAATTAAGCCAGGCCCTAGATGCAGTCCAGATGAACTACAGACTTAGTTCAGCCTGCTCTGTCTGTGCTGCATACAGGAATTCGCAAAGGGCAAACCACCACCATTATACAGGGTGTATCAAAAAAAAAGTCCCACTTTCAAAAATTGCCCTAAAATGAATATTCTATAATTTTTTGAAAATACTTTTACTTAGGTTGATAGAGATTTTTTGTGCAATTGAACATACTCAACATGTCACACATGACTGACCACAGGCTAATTACGTAAAATTGCAATAGATCTGTTTTGCGTGAAAAAATGCTGGGATGAAAACAGGATCTGAGACCATAGGAAGCAACGTTAGGTTTGCCCTTGTTTATCACAAATTACTTTTGAATTAACCCTTTCACACTTTCAGTCCTCAACATGTCCACCATTTCTGTCCTGGCAGATTTGGGCCCTCCTCAGCATAGCGTACACTGCACGGCAGATCAAAGCTCTGTCCCTTCTGAGAACATTGAATTCTGCCGTTATGCCTTCCTTAAGGCCATCCAAGTCCCGAGGTGGAGTAACGTACACTTTTGAATGGTGTTGCACCATTTTGGGGACATTGATTGATTACATAAGATGACATAACAGGACTGTTAGCCACCTGATGAGCAAAGGGTTAAAGCAATTTCCTGAAAATTTTTAGGACAGTTAAGAGCATAGCTAACGTTGCATCTCATGGTCTCAGATCCTGTTTTCATCCCAGCACTTTTTCGCGCAAAACAGCATGTACATTTTACGTGATTAGCCTGTGCTCACTCATGCGTGACATGTTGAGTATGTGCAATTGCACAAAAAAGCACTGAACCATTGTCTGTCAACCTATGTAAAAGGATTTTCAAAAAAATATAGAATATAAATTTTAGGGCAATTTTTCAAAGTGGGACATTTTTTTTGATTTACCTTGTAGTAAGAACAACAAAAGCACATGTTCAGTATTCAGAGTATATTCAACCTGCAAAAGCACCAATTTACAAAAAAAATCAGATGCACAATGTAATTTTTAAAAGAGGGCACCTTGAGAGAAAGTGAACATCGAGAGTAAGAAAAATGTCGGTGAGCAAAATGGTGGAAATCATATCGCATAATCAAATCACATCATCACACACATACAGAGAGAAATCATGGAAGGGTTCCAGACTTCGGGATACCTCGGTAAAATTTTTCTGAGGTTTATAGAGTTAGCTTCAAATCTTCAGTAGACCTCAGTGTATTCTAATTTTTTGTTGGAATTTCTCGGAAAAAAAGTGTACTTTCTCGGTTTTTGGGTGCTACTCGTGAGTAGAACATAGACAACATATCAGATGTTGAAAGTGAGACATTTTACCACTTCATGAAAAATATTAGCTCATTTTGAATTTAATGGTGGCAACACAGCTCAAAAAAGTTGGGACAGGGGCAACAAAAGTCTGGAAAAGTAGTTGATGCTAATAAAAAACAGCTGGAGGAGCATTTTGCAATTCGGTCAATTGGCAACAGGTCAGTGACATGACTGATATAAAGACAGCATTTTAGAGAGGCAGAGTCTCTCAGAAGTAAAGATGAGGAGAGGTTCACCAATCTGCAAAAAATAGCGCGCTGTCACGAGCGGGACCCCTCAGCCTTGCGCTTTATTGGTGGCCATATTGATTATCGCAGCAGGACACAAATCGATAGAGAGCTTCCTGTAACCACCCCCAACATACCACCAAAAAATATGAACATTTGGCCAAGGGGTCTTTCAGTGATCTTCCGGAAACGAAAATGAAGATGCCTCGCGTGGCGGCCATATTAATTATCAGAGCGGAACAGAAATGGATAGGGAGCTTCCTGTAACCACCCCCAACATGCCACCAAAAAATGTGAGCATTTGGCCAAGTTGTTTTTTAATTATGGGCAATTCCGTGGGCAACACCCACACCAAAAATGGCGTTGATTGGCAATGACGTTTTTGACTTAATGCACGGAATGCAAATTTAAGATGGCAGCCGTGGCAGCCATATTAGAAATCGGAGCGCAACGAAAATCGATAGGCTTCTGTAACTACCCACTCCCAACACCCACACCAAAAATGGCGTTGATCGGCAATGGCGTTTTTGACTAAATGTGCGGAATGCAACTGTGGATGGACGGACGCCGCGCGTGACAACAATACCCCAAATTTTTGGGCTGAGGGGTAATAAAAACTGCATCTAAAAATTGCGGAACAATTTCAGAAAAATGTTCCTCAGTGTAAAATTGTGAAGACTTTGAATATCCCACCATCTACAGTACATTATATCATCAAAAGATTCAGAGAATCCAGAGAAATCCCTGTGCGCAAGGGACAAGGCCGAAGGTCATTATTGGATGCTCGTGATCTTCGGGCCCTCAGACGGCACTGATTGAAAACCGGCCTGATTCTGCACTGGAATTCACTGCATGGGCTCAGGAACACTTCCAGAAATCGCTGTCTGTGAACACAGATCGCCATGCAATTCACAAATGCAAGCTAAAGCTGTATCATCCAAAGTAGAAGCCATATGTGGACATGAGATCCAGAAATGCCGCCGTCCTCTCTGGGCCAAAGCTCATTTAAAATTAACTGCGGCAAACTGGAAAACTGTTCTGTGGTCAGATGAATCAAAACTTGAAATTCTTTTTGGAAACCACGGACGCCGTGCCATGCAGACTAGGAGGAGAGGGACCATCCAGCTTGTTATCAGTGCACAGTTCAAAAGCTTGCATCTCTGATAGTACTGGGTTGCATTAGTGCCTAGGGCGAGGGGAGCTTACACATCTCGAAAGGCATTATCAATGCTGAAAAATATATAGAGGTTTTACAACAATGTGTGCTCCCATCCAGGCAACGTCTCATACAGGGAAGGCATTGCATATTTCAGCAAGAAAATGCTAAACCACATACTGCATCCACCAGAACAGCATTGCTTAGCAGTAGAAGAGTCCAGGATCATTCACCAATAGAAAACATTTGGCGCATCATAAAATGAAAAATCTGGCAAAGAAGACCCAGGACTGTTGGGCAGCTAGAATCCTACATCAGACAAGAGTGGGACAACATTCCCCTCCCAAAACCCCAGCAATTGGTCTCCTCAATTCCAAGATGTTTACAGATTATTGCTAAAAGAAGAGGAGATGCTACACAATGGTAAACATGGTCCTGTCCCAACTTTTTTGAGATGTGTTGCTGCCCTCAAATTTGAAATGAGCAAATATTTTTCATGAAATGGTCAAATGTATCACTTTCAATATCTGGTATGTAGTCTATGTTCGATTGTTAATAAAATATGGGTTCATGAGATTTGCAAATCTTGAAATCATAATGTGCAAAAATACAATGTCTTAAGCTATTATTAATGTCAACAATATTTTAAAGAGAGTTCTAAACGGAAAAAAGTTAAATTTAAATCCTCAAAAAATTTCAGAATATTTAGGCTCAGCCTCAAAAATAGATGTTTATATAAAAAGGAAAGCGTCATTCAAAATTTTCTTCTGTGAAAATATAAAGCATGAGTCCAAATATTTGACGATATCCAGAAAACTGAATGCATACTTGGTGGAATGGGTGAAACATCAGAGGTGCCACGAGCACAGTGCAGGCTGAACTGTAAAATGACCCCGATCAGCCATATATGTATAGCCTGTGCAGATCATGAGACAAGATGATGACGCACAACTCTCGACGGGGGTTCTCGGTGACTGCGTGATAATCTCATGTTAAACTGCACCTGTAGTCGCTGGATCATCAACTGGCGGCCCCACGGGCCACATCCAGCCCGCCAAGGCTTTCCATCTAATTCAGAAAATGTGAACATAGAAGTTTGTCTCGGTATTTTTAGATATCTACAGTAGCGTTTCTCCGTCTGATATAGATTGAAACAACCCCAGAAGTAACCGCAGATTAAAATAATTTTGTTTGGAATGATTTACTGAC
The DNA here is from genome assembly GCA_029692085.1 of Gymnothorax javanicus. Lineage (NCBI taxonomy): Eukaryota > Metazoa > Chordata > Actinopteri > Anguilliformes > Muraenidae > Gymnothorax > Gymnothorax javanicus. The sequence goes on from CM056197.1 coordinate 152,405,350, forward strand.
GTGAGTTGCATGTGCGGTCCTCTCATGGGACAGAAAGTCAGCTGGCGCTGCGAGTCAGCTACGCTGTCTCTCAGTGCAAGAAGGGGGCAAACTCAAATCTCTGCTTCAAACAATTTTTATTATTTATATATATTCATGCTCTCATTTTATATTAGAATTTTCTTTTGTACACTCTTATTTAACATTTCGTTTTTACTTTTTTTCACATGCACAATAACGGTGCTCACAGCCTGGTCTCATGAAATGCGTCGTCTTATTTTCTTCAAGAACAAATGCCGGCATTGTGTGCCAATAGATATGAATAATAAAACAGACAGGTCCAAACCTGGCTAGCCTATATTAATAAAACGTAATAAAAAAATAGACCACGTCAATTTACAATGAATCGCACGAATAAAACCCTGCCCAATATTTCGGTTTTACTTTTTTCACATGCACAATATGCTCAGCGCAAGCAAAGCTGATCACAGTCAAAAACAGAAAAAAAAAAAGAAATCTGCTTATTTAAGCAACAATGACAAATACCATCTTTGCGCGACAACAGATATGAATGATTAATAAAATAGACGGGTCCATGTGGAGCCATTCACAGCATTTGTGGCTGTATCAAATAAAGCGCTATTAAAAATAAAACTAGACCAGTCAGTTTACAATGAATCCAACTCATAAAACTGTTGGCGCAGCCATTCTTCGGCGTGGAAAATGAATGCCGGTACAAAGTTGAACATTGGATCATAACGGAGGAAAAACTTCGCACAGCCACCATTAGTTTGCTCAGTTGCTGAGACTAATTCGAATGACTAACTAGTTCATTTTTGATTGCATTATTGCAAATTGCATCGAAAAGTTATTAGGCGTTTTCCTATGCACAGAAATGACGGCTTGTCTTTCGAAGATTCCAAACGCATGATGCTCATAAAACGGCATTGATTCCCATTTCTTCGCGGCTTATCGCCATAAAAGCATTTGGGCCATTCTTTGAGAAGTGAACCAAAATGTCACACACATGACCAGATGTCATCAAATAAAGAAATACTTTGAAAATTAATGAAAGGTATCAAATTTATTCCTTGCTATTCTCCATACCCCAAAACTATGAAAATTCTAGATTTTTCAACTTCACAGAGTTTTTGAAGTCAAATAGAGTTATGAAAAACCTGTTTCCGTGTGAAGTCACACACGTGACCAGTCGTATTTGACCTCTGACCTTAAGTAGTTAAAGTTAATGTAACAAATAACATTTTTACTTGATAGACTTGGATAAGTAGTACTCTTATACAAGGTCCACAATCATGAACCTCCAATGCTTTTGTAATTGGAGGAGATTTTTTCTACTATTTGTTACATTTTTGGTCACACACGTGACTGAGAATGGCCCATTTACCTGTCAGTATGGTTTGATAAACCTAAGATTTCTCCCTCATGGGCTGTATTCATTAATGCGAAAAACCACAGCCTATGATTAAATCAAGAGCCTTCGAACAATTAATTACGCTGCAGAAAATGCTAAAATGAGGGACTGAGATCAAAATTGAGATATATACAGTACCAGTCAAAAGTTTGGACATACCCACATTTAATAGCTACATGTTAAATAAAGAAGTAGTCATTCTTTATTTGGCAAAAAAAAAAAAGATCTAATTCTTAAATCCATCCAACTAACCAGCATTTGTTGTCATATTTGCGGAGCATACTCACTTTTTTTCTTTTTTCTTTTTATATGGCTATAACGAGTTTGCTGCTGAGCGGCCGTCTAAGCTGCCAAAGATGTGCTGCACTTGTGGTTTGCTCTTCATCGACATTTTTTGCCCAATAAGTTCCAAAACAGCTCGTCTTTAATTTAATTTGGCTGTTGAAAAATGTAAGGACCTTGTTTGTCTGCTTTCTTTGCAAAATATGGCTTCTTTGAGAATTCTAACATTTTGGACACTATTCAAACAATAATATTGTTCTCTTTTGACTTCTGACTGTTACACTCTTACCAGATTCAATTTGAAATAAAATAGAGAATTTAAGCCATTTAAATTTCTCAAAAAACAGAGTGCTGTGACTTTAGCAGAGTGTGTATAAACCTTTGACTGGTACGGTATATAATGTGTGTATGAATGAAAATCCGGCCCCCACAGTGTCTGCTTGGAAAAAATTTGGCCCTTGGACAAATGTAGTTGATGACCCCTGCTGTAGTCTATAATTTGTATTTTCAAAACACGTTTCTTGCAACCAAAATAAAGTTTTTACCCATCGGCCGGTGGCACGTCAGTCGACCAGGGTATTGTCGTCACCTTCGGCGTCCGTCTGTCTGTCTGTTTGTCCATCAAGGACGTTACCGCTCTAGTGCCTTCAGCTTTGCTTCAAGGTCTCTCATTTTTGGGTGGGTGGTATGTCTATGGATCCTTCACTTACCTATCGAATTCCAGCCAATTTCGACTCTTACTTTGCCCACCAGGGGCTTACATACACAGCCGAGGGGTCTTAAGTGCGATTAGCACGGTATTTTTCTCAATTTCTAGGCACATTTTCTTGCGCAAATACTAAGCTTTGAAATGGCACAAATGTTCAAAATGAACAACTTCAAAGCAGTCAATTATCACAGAAAACATGAAAATTCTGTGTTAATATTAAACACTGTTTTGAAAAGCCCATAGGCCCACAACGCATTTTGCTTCCAAATCATAAAAACATGGGTCAATGACGTGACATTGTCTGAGTGCACTACTTTGGTTTAAAATAATTTTAAATGATTCATAATCAGCATCATTTTATTCTATAAAGCCGGTTTAATTTGAACATATTTCCAGTTTATCATAAAAATGATATATATTTTATGTTTTGCCATCTCAAACCCTCCAAATGTCAGGTGGCGCAACCGTCCGAGCAAGTTAACACTATGTGAATTGTACGAGGGGATATCAAAAAGTTTTGAGCCTCACACAGAAAGAGCAGTCTCATAGTACAATGCACCGCACCTGATCTACATCAATGTCTTAGCTACTGATTGCAATTAGGATCATACTGCTGGCTGCAATTGTTTAGTCACAACACTTTGTAGAAGAGACAACCCCCCCAGTGAGTTGGCAAAATGGACAAAACTGAGTCTAGAGCGGTGATAAAGTTTCTAGTTCTGGAGGGTCAATCTGCCAAACAGGTTGAAGAGCGATTGACTGCCGTTTATGGGGAGTCTTCCCCTTCTTCTGCAACTATCAAACGCTGGGTGAAGGAATTCCAGCGTGGCAGAGAGAGTTTAGCAGATGACCCCCGGTCAGGACGGCCATCGACCAGTGCCAGCCCGGAAAACATTGACACTGTGCACAAACTAGTGATGGAAAACCGCCGAATCACTCTCCATGAGTTAGAAGAGGCAACAGGCCTTTCATATGGATCCATACACGGCATACTTCATGATAAACTCCACATGTCAAAGGTATGTGGGTCCCGAGAATGCTTTCGGATGACATGAAGCTATCGAGGGTCACCATCAGTGGAGCCTTGCTAACTCGGAACAATGCCAAACCAGAGGATTTTCATTTTAGGGTTGTAACCTGCGATGAAACCTGGCTTTATCATTATGATCCAGAGAGCAAACAGGAATCGATGGAATGGAAACACAGCACATCTCCAAAGACAAAGAAGTTCAAAGCCACCAGGTCCACCAAGAAGGTTATGGCGACCATTTTCTGGGACAGCAAAGGAGTGGTCCATATCGACTACCTGCCCCATGGAACCACAATGAATGGGGAATATTACGCTAACCTACTGAAGCAGGTGCGCCAATCCATCGAGGAGAAACGCCGCGGAAAAATCCATAGTGGGATTCTGCTTCACCAGGACAACGCATTAGTCCACACCAGCCGAGTGGCGATGGAAGCTGTGCGCGAGTGTGGCTACGAACTCCTCCCTCACCCACCCTATTCTCCAGACCTAGCCCCCAGCGACTTCCACCTCTTTCCCAGGCTGAAAAAACACCTTCGGGGCCAGAGATTTGAGGATGATGATGAGCTGACTGCTGCTGTGGAGGGCTGGTTAGGGGACCAAGATGTTGAGTTCTACCGATCGGGTATCAATGACTGGCAAACTAGATGGAACAAGTGTGTGGAGTTGGAAGGGGACTATGTTGAAAAATAAAGCTGTATTAATCCAAATATCTTGCTCTTTCTGTGTGAGGCTCAAAACTTTTTGATATCCCCTCGTATTAAATATGTAATTTAAAATATGAATTAATATAATACTAATATGGGGGCATAATGTTATATTGAAAACCTTTCAAATAAACAAAGTGTAATCGTTTAATTGTTCTTAAATTCTTTGGAAAAACAAAATACCCGTCCTCTACAATAAAGAATCCATAAGTTACTTTTAATACCCAGCTCAATTACAAAATAGTCATGTTTTAGGCAGAGTAGACACTCTCAGGTATACTTACTAAAACAAGGGCCCATGGGCCTTAACGGTCACCTGAGTTGTATAAAAACTGATGTTATTGATGTGAATGAACCAAATAAACCCATCATTTTCCTCTATAAAGTATAGTAAACTTCATACCCTCCCCAGGGGCAAACATGGAGCCTGGGGGCCATGAAATGAACAATTTTGATAAAACACCTGAAGACCCTTCCATCTATGAAGATTATTGTTTTCCAGCATATCTGGGTCTGGAGAAGAAGAGTTTGAAAATTTCAGCCAATTTGACAACTTTTAGCCCCGCCCCTCAGAGCACCTGGGGGTGGCCAGCATATAACACACAATTTTGTTGAATAATTGACCCAGGAAGGTTCCTGCAAAATTTTATTGAAATCGGATCAGCGGTTTCTGAGAAGAAGTCGAAAATGTATTGACCAGTTTTAGCCCCGCCCCTCAAAGCCCCTGGGGGTGGGCACCATATAATTCATAATTTTGGTGCATATTTGACCAAGGAAGATTCTTGCAAAATTTTATTGAAATCGGATCAGCGGGTTCTGAGTAGAAGTCGAAAATGTATTGGCCAGTTTTAGCCCCGCCCCTCAGAGCCCCTGGGGATGGGCATCACATTATTCATAATTTTGATGCATATTTGACCAAGGGAGGTTCCTGCAAAATTTCATTGTAATCGGATCAGTGGTTCCTGAGAAGAAGTCGAAAATGTATTGAGCAGTGTTAGCCCTGCCCCTCAGAGCCCCTGGGGTTGGGCACCATATAATTCGCAATTTTGGTGCATATTTGACCAAGGAAGGTTCCTGCTAAATTTTATTGAAATCGAATCAGCGGTTTCTGAGAAGAAGTTGAAAATGTTAATTGTTTATGGACCCACAACGGACGACGACGTACCAAAGGCGATTAGAATAGGTCACTTTGAGACTTCGTCTCAGGTGACCTAAAATCATTCAGAAAAAAAAGAGGGAAGTGCATTTTTTCAAGAAACTTTTTGTCGCGCCACCTGACATTTTTTGGCTGGTGAAATAGCAAATACAGTCTAAAACTGTACTAAAACCCTGTAAATGTTGTGCAACCATTAAGACTTGTTTAAACACACTCTTCCAACTTCAAATAGATGTATTCTGTACATTTTTAAAGATTTATTAAAAGAACATTTTTAAAAGACTTATTTGTCATTGACCCACAACCACCATTTGACAGACTTTTTGAACGCCAAATAAATTTTGAGTGTAAAAATGGGAAACACTTTAACAATAATCTTTAGGTACCATTATGTTTGCGCTTTTTCCATATTGAAATGTACTACCTGTGCACAGTAGCCAGTTCTTCAAATTATTATTTCACAATCGGCCAACGATTGACAAGTTTAGACTTTTATAAGACTGTTTTCGCTATTTTGTATTTTGTAGAAAACGACAGAAGTGAAGGTATGGTATGGAAACAAAGGGAATGAATGACAAGGTAAAACAAATAGAAAAACATAGATATAGGCTACTCAGGTAGAGGTCAAAAATACAATAACAAGAAATGAGCTCTATTTTCCAGCCTAAGCATTTAATCACCATCACAAGAAATATTTCCCCTGGCAAAGCAGCAGAGGACACAGGTATATTTAGGAAATATTCCTTCATTCAGGACAAAAATACTTCTAATGTTTACATCACTGGGGATATGAATGTGGACTTATCAGACAGGAATTCAATATTTGCCACTTCTATGGTTCAGTTCTGCAAAAATAATAATTTAATATTGTCAAGTAGCATGCTTCAACCTGCAGACAGTCACACACACATAAGTGAGGTCTGGCACAATACATCACGGCTGGACCGCTGCATCAGTACTGCTGACACACATGCCTCATTAGAGTGTTTCACCATTCTGTATGACTGATCATGCACCTTTTGCTGTGTCTTTTAATGCTGAATGTCTTCCTGCACTACCTGTAAATGTTAATGGTGTTAAAGCAGAAATTCTGGATTGGTTTTCCCTTTCTAAGGAGGACATCGTAGCTTATAGTGCTCTTACAGATAAATCTCTAAATAACGTTCACGCTATTATGTGTAGTAATGTTAACTGTTCTGATGTAGGAGGGATCGTTGCAGCTTGTATGATTCTATAGTGAGGTATTTGCAGGAAGACAGTAAGCCCTACTATAGGCGCAAACATGATACTCACAACATTAAGCCCGGTTGAATGAGTATGTGTCTGTGCATCATGCAGAAGCATGAGAGGCATGTAAATTATGGGCTGCAGCAGGTAGACCCCGACAAGGGCCTGTGCTCAAGTACAAGAAGCCCACTAATGCTAGATATAAGTATTTGCCGTTCGCTTCATCAGTAAAAATGAGCAGGCCATGAGGGCGGATTCAATGGCTAAGAAACTGTTAAGTTACAGTGTTACTGATTTTTGGAAAGAAGTTCATGTTCTTCACAATTGTAAAACATCTCTGCTGTGCACTGTGGAAGGTATTTGAGGTACAGACAATATTGCTGAGTTGTGGCAACAGCATTATAGTTCATTGTTCTGTTGTGTCAAAATTGAAGCCTGTAAGGGTGAGAATATAAAAAGTAGTGGACAGTAGTCATCAGTTCTGAAAAAGTGCATCAAGCAAATATAAAACTGTCAAATAATAAAGCAAGTGATCCAGACCATATTACCGCTGAACATCTGAAGTATGCCAGTCCAAGGATAGCTCTTCTGCTTGCAATTTGCTTTACTGGGTTATTATTATTATTTTTTTTTTATTATTGAATATTTGCAACATACAGAAACAAATGTGAACAACATCATTATGAAGACAAGTAAAAACATTAAGTGAACATGAAAGTAAGAAAACACAGGAGAGAAGAAATAAATAAGATAAAGATAAATGAGAAATAAAAATAAAAACGCGAGTGTGCAATCAATTCATCTGACAAATTTTAAACAAATTGCACACATTCCTTGTCTTGACAGCTTTTTTGTTCTGTGAGGGAGATATTGCTACTAGATATAGTTCAAATTCTTTCATAAACACAGAGAATTTTGGTTTTTTGTTTGTGAATTTACATTTGTGAATGTGAAATTTTGCAAGCAGTAGAATTCGATTAATAATAAAAATGCATTATCATTTTTATCATAACAACCAAGTATAACATTTTTGTATTACAGTGTAAATTCTACAAGAAAGTTGTTTACTATAAAGAAATTAATATCTTTCCACAGTTTAGTTGTAAAATTGCATGAACAAAATAAATGACAGTAAGTTTCAGGATGTGACTCACAGAAAGAGAAGCTTACAATTACATCACTTTCTAGTTTTTTTTTTTTTGAAAATGTTTCACAGGGTAGAAGCAGTGTATCAGCTTAAATGAAACTTCTTTTACTTTATTTGTTAAAAGGAACCTTTGTGGTAAAGACCAGACTTTTTCCCAGTTAATATTATCAACAATCTTACTCCAATAAAATGTTGCTGCTGGGGTAGAAACTGAACATTTCTGAAACAAAGCCCTTATTCTAGAGTTCACACCTTTGCAAGGGAAGAAACATATTTTCCAGCTGGGGACTGTGTTGGGTCAGAGGGCGACATTGACACGGGCAGAGTGTTATCAATGCTTTTAAGTAACGTACATAAACCAGATGGGACTGCACCGAAAACAATGGAAAATTCTTTCGGAGTGACACGTATATTGTACTTGGAAAAGTAAGCCTTCTTTATTAAATAGCAGGCTCACCAGTATAATACCATTGTCAAACCACTTATCGTAAAACAAAGACTAATCTTTAAATAAAATATTGCGATTGTTCCAAATATAACACTTCTGCGGAGAAAAGTTGTGCTTGTAAATGATTGCCCAAGCCAATAAAACCTGCTGATGAAAATTGGAAAGTTGAAGTGGAATTTTTTTAATGTTATAATTGCAAAGCAAAATAAATTTTAAGCCACCTAAATGTGAAAACACATAATGAGAAATGAAATTCCAGATAGACGTAGGGTTTTTAAAATATTGTTTAATCCAGTTTATTTTGAATGTGTTGTTAAAAGAACGGAAATCTATAAAATTTAGCCCACCATTATTATATGTATTCAGAACTACCGATTTGCGCATATACTGGGTTTTATTTTTCCCTATGAAATTGCTTAGCATCTTATCCACGGATTTACATGTTGAGCCATCAACATATAGTGACTGAGCAGCATAGGCCAGGCGTGACATACCTTCAGCTTTTGTGAGCAGAACTCTGCCTTTTAGACTCAGGTCTCTTTGTAACCAGTGGTTGAAGACTTTCTGAGTTTTCTCTAAAATTGGACTAAAATTTAACGTACCTCTCGATTTTAGATCTTTAGTAATTTGTACCCCAAGATAAGTGACTGAATTTTTAACAGAGATATTTGAAAATGACGTAACTGTACATTTATTTACTAGTAACAGTTCACATTTACTGAGATTAAGAGTGAGTCCACATGCCTTGGAGAAGGACTGGATGGTGCTTATCGCAACTGAAACCTGGGAAGCATCTTTAAGAGAAACAGCGGTATCGTCTGCAAGCTGGCTAATTAGTATTTCCCTATTAGCAGTTGTAATACCTCTGATCGAGCTGGTTTGAATCTGTAAATTGAGAAATTGCACAGCTAGAAGAAAAAGATAAACAGAAAGAGGGCACCCTTGTTGAACTCCGCGGTTTAAGGGAAATCTTGAGGATGTGCCATTACTCAATTTAATAGAGCTGTTTCCGTTATATATTGTTTTTACCAAGTTGCAAAAAAAATTATCAAAACCGAATTTGTGCAGAGTCATCATAAATTCATGTTCCAGGGAATCAAAGGCTTTATAGAAGTCTAAAACAAGGATAAAACTATCATCTTGGACGAAGTCTGCATAGTCCAGTATATTTAAAACAAATCTTATATTATTAAATATATGCCTATTTTGCAGAAAACCAGATTGACTTTCATCAGTAAGCTTGTCTAATACCAATTTCATCCGATTAGCCAAAATTAGTGCAAAGATTTTATAATCGTTGTTCAACAGTGAAGTTGGGCGCCAGTTGTCAAAAACAAGGGGATCTTTTCTTGGTTTTGGAATCTGGGTGATGAAACCCTGACATAATGTAGGGAGGAGGGAACCTCCATCAGTACTTTCTATAAATACTTCCTTTAAAAATGGAGCCAGACCTTCAGAAAACTGCTGATAAAATTCGGCAGTAAAACCATCAGTTCCGGGTGATTTTTTAATTTTTAAATGATTTATGGCTTCAATAATTTGCTTCAAAGAAATAGGTCTGTCACAAAAATCTCCGTCACTTTCATTTAACTTATTTCTATTCGGGATGGAATCAAAAAAACGGGAGGTAGTTTGCTGGCAATATTTAGAAGAGTAAAGATTAGAATAAAAATCAGCACAATGACGCGCTATTGCCTTTCGATCATCCGTGATCAATCCATTTATTTTTAATTGTTGTATTGTATTACTTTTAGATTGCCGTTTTTCTAATTTAAAAAAGTAGGCTGAGTTCTGCTCACCTTCTTCAAGCCATCTTCTACGCAATCTCACAAAAGCTCCTTCAGCTTTGCGCTTATAAATCCTGTCTAATCTATGTTGTCGCTCAATAAGTTCAATCTTTTCGGTATCAAATAAATTTTCCGGTGGCTTAGAAACCAACGCAGAAATATTGGATATTGTTTCATTTTCTTCTGCCTTTCTTTTTTTTGCTAAGTCGCTACTATACTTTCTTAGATATTTAGCAATGTCATATTTCAATAGTTCCCAGTTATTACAATACATGCTTTCATTTTGGGCTTTGTTTCAGTAATATCCAATTAACCTTAAAATTTCAACGATTACCTCGTTATTTTTAAGGATTGCACTATTAAGTTTCCAATATACAGGTTTACTGGTGGCAGGAGGAGATGATGTTTAAGGGATAGAAATAAGTATGTTCTTATGATCAGATAATGGGGAAGGTAAAAATATCAGCCGAGGCATTTTTTTAAATCTTTGGATATTAACCAATAATCAATACGTGACTGGCTTGATAGAGACTTGTTGCCCCATGTATAAGATTTTTGTATTGGATGAGCATCTCTCCATATATCAGTCAAGTTAAATCTGTCTGCAAACATCTTCACCTGGGAGTTAGACGAGTTTGAGTTTCTAGGTGGCCACCTGTCTGTGCAATTATCCAGCACAGCATTGAAGTCTCCTTCGAAAATTATAGAAGAATTGGGCAACTTAGCTAACCGGTGTAGGAGTCATTTTTTCTAACCTATGTAAATAAATATTATTCTCTGTTTGCGTATTATAACTATGATATAATTAGCATTTGCAATTTGAAGTACAAGGAATCTATAATGGCCATCTTTGTCACAGTCAGAAACTAAAACTTTTCCATTAAAACGGTTCATCAAGACACAGACACCAGCAGAATGTTCTGAACCATGAGATAGCCATAAATTACTTCCCCACTGTGATCTCCAGAACTTAGTATCTTGTTCATTTGAATAAGATTCTTGTATAACGCAAAAGTCAGTGTTAAATTTTTTTGCAATATAGAAATGTAGCTTTACGCTTAATGTTGTTTCTGAGCCCTCTCGCGTTTAAAGAAGTAATGGACAAGGACATAAAATAAAAAAATGAGAAAAGTGAAAAAATAAAATAAAAATAAATGAAAAATTAACTAGTTAGACCAAATAGGTGGTGGTACACCAAAAGGAACCTACGGTCACTAAGGATGTAATAGCAAGGGTATGAGAACAGCAAACCCTTATTTGAATAGCCAAAAAATCACTGTGTGAATACAAACCAGTATAAGTACTCAAAGCGGCATTTAGCCTTAAAAAAAAAAAAAAAATTTCACTGTGACTGCAAACCTGTTAAGTACACAATATGGCCTAAAGCCTTTAAGAAAAAACACAGTGATTACAAACCTTTTTAAGTACCCAATGTGGCATTTAGCCTTAAAAAAGCACTGTGGATACAATCTTGTTTAAGTACCAAGAGGCATTCAGCCTTCAAAGAATAATAATACTAATAACAAAACAGTAGTCTACTGTAATTATTTCCCCTCTCATTTTAAATAAAGATGATAGCTAAACTAGGGATGTTAATGATTAATCATTAATCAATTAATTGCCGTTAAGAATTTAACCGATTAAAAATGTATTAACCGACAATGTATGTTTTATGTACCATTTCTCCGGTGCTCACATATATTAACTTTTATACCACAAGAGGGCGTACTTCACCTTTGTAGTTCATAAAAACGGTGAAATGGTGAGGCAAGATGAAGAGGGCAAAACGTAGTCCAGCGAGGGAGCATTTCTCTGTAAAAGACGAAAATGCTCAATGTAAATATTGCGACACCGTCTTAAAATACAACTCCAGTACAACATCAATGTTGTACCACCTGAAAAGTCAGTGCCCGACGGTTGTAGTGCAAGTCGAAAGTGGAACACCGTCCTCCCAACAAACTATCATGTCGGTGTTAGCTAGAAGAGGCTGTAGTGATGTACGTGCATAGGCAATAACTCAGAGGCTTTGCTTTATGGTAGAAAAGGACATGACGCCTATAAACGTGGTGGACGGTGAGGGATTTCGTGAGCTACTGAACTACAGTGAACCAGACTATCGCATCCCCTTAAGAGGTACAATTACTAGCCCCGTTGAGAAGCGGTACAACGAAAAGAAAGACGAACTTAAGGCGCAGTTACTTTCAGCACACAAGGTGGCTTTAACGACTGACTGTTGGACTGCGTTAACTGCAGAGAGTTACATCACAGTTACATGCCACAACATTGACAAAGACTGGCATTTGAAATCAGCTGTCCTGCTAACCCAGGCAATACCAGTCAGACACACAGCAGACAATCTAGCCGAAAAATTGAACGAGGCTGTGCAGACGTGGGGACTAGTTGGTCGAGTGACCGCCTGTGTCCATGACAACGCAAAAAATAACGTGGCAGCAAACAATCCCACTCGTGCTAACTGGCATTCTGTTCCATGCTTCGCGCATACTTTACAGTTGGCCATTAATGATGGATTTGCCAGCTATATGCACCGGGTCATTGCTGCAGCTGGGAAGCTGGTGAGGCACTTCAATCATAGCACCGTTGCTACCAAAGCACTGGAGAGCAAGCAGCAACAAATGAAACTATCAGCTCACTGGCTAATACAGTCCTGCAAAACAAGATGGAACTCGGTCTGCGAGATGTTTGAAAGACTGTTGGAGCAGCGCTGGGCAGTTACCGCTGTGCTGTCTGATCGCACAGTGACCAAACTCCAAGATGCCAGAGTTTTGGAACTGCAAGATGAATACTGGCAGCTTATGGAGGATGTAGCGCCAGTCTTGGGAGCACTCAAGTGTGCCACTACCATAATGTCTGCCGAAAAAGAGGTCTCCATCTCCAACACGTACCCAATCACCTTCAGTCTGGTCAATTCCCACCTACTGAGAAAAGAGGGTGAGCAATTGCATTGCTTATTTTACCCTAGTTATCCCGGATTATTATTTTATCGTTGCAATGTAATTTTTGTATAAACGAGTTATGTTACACTTTGTCTTCTCAATTTGTTTGAAACTCATTTATTGACTTAATCAGAACTGCCAATGTAAGGTAACTCATGCGTAGCTATTATTTGTGTGCACAGGTTCAGTCCCCGGACTTGGTGTCATCGCCAGCACTGATTGCATCAATGTTAGACCCTCGCCAGAAACACCTTGGATTTCTTACTTCAGAAAAGAGACTACTTGGCAATGCTAAGCTGCTAGAACTGGCAGCAGTAGTGCCATTTGGTGATATGGCCACTGCTACTGATGAACTGAGTCACGTTATTGCCAGCAGAGATAAAGACGGAGGAATACCGACCTCTGATGAACAGGGACCCGCGACTCGGCCGGAGGACAGCTCCGCTACAGCCATGGTACTACTCCTTGGGGACCAATACTTTTCAAATGCATCCAACAGTGCTGAAACAGAGGTAAAAAACTTCCTCGGCGACAACCCCGCTCCTCTGGATGTAAACCCCGTTAACTGGTGGAAAGCAAACGCGGAACGATTCCCGAGGGTGGCCAAGTTGGCCAGGCAATATTTGTGCATCCCAGGGACATCGGTGCCATCAGAGAGGGTGTTTTCTGCAGCTGGACTTAAAGTGAACAGACTGCGCAAACGACTCACCCCTGACCACGTAGATATGCTCATTTTCCTAAACAAAAATCAGTAGGTCTTAATGTTTCACATAACGGAAGTGGCGCTGGAATTGTTTAAATAAAACTTTAACTGAGAAAAAGACGTGCGTTTTGTATCTTATTAATTATTAATGATTAATCGATTATTGATTGTTAATGTGTTCAACTATCGGTCAAGGAAAACGCACAAAATTTGCAACCCTAAGCTAAACAACTAAAACCTGCTGCTATTAGGCTAACCATATATTGCAATGTATTGAGTAATATAAAATACACACCTTAACAGCTTTTTACATTTTTGCAGTGTATTCCGTTTCTCTGAAGTAGAGCTGTATTACTGCCAACACAAAATAGTTTGTGGGAAATAAGTTTGAGAGAGATAAGTAGCTTTGTAAACCACATGACATTTTTACCGTGTTTTGTCGCACCAACCGAGTCTCTTAAATGGAAATATTTCAATTCCATTCACAAACGCCCGGCCCCCTACAAAGAAAGCCAGTTTGTTTTCTTTCCGTGCATTTTCCACGGCAGGCCACAGACTATTCCTTCTAGCCCTGTCTTCAACAGACAAGGCCTCCGCCAGCTTTAAGTTATTGTTTTTCAAAAAAACATTGTTCTTCGCAGAACGCCAGACAGCATCGCGGTAGAATCTGCGATGTTTTGGAGTCAAAGCAGCTTTCTTCCTCCCTTTTTTCCTCATCCCGAGTCTTTCGGCTTCGAAGGCATGAAAATTGGACATTTCAGTTTGGGCATCCTGATGACGTGTACCTGCTCGGAGGAGTCGAGGTGTGGCTTGGGAGTAGCAAACCGCGCACAAAACAAATATCGGAGACAAGAGCTAAAGGTTCTGGTGCACACAAATGCTCTGTAGTTGGCTGCCAGAATCCACATTAAAACATTTTTAACATTGCATCGAGCGATGAATCGCAGGGGAACTAGTGGATGGCATTTATTTTTGCTGATAATGTTCCTGCAGCCCCTGCCACAAACCGAATCCTGCGTGCTCATTTCACGTCAGACTCTTTCTTCAACTTAGGCCAGTACAAAGCTGGCTTAGCTAGAAACCTGCACCTCCAGAAAGGTATTGTTCCAACACTACGGAACCCGTCACTTTAATATTGTCTGTAAATGTCAACTTTCGCATTAGCTGACAACTTTGTTCCCCCATCTTCAATTTACATTAAGCCCCTGTCACACTGTGGCGACTTAGGAGGGCGAATCCCCGCGAGCTAGAAAAAGTGAAAAAATCTTTGCAATTCGTATTGGGCTCGTGGTGGATTCTCCCTCATTCGCCGGCATTCTTGGCCAGTCTCAGAAGGGCTACAACTGTTTTGAAATGTTCAGAACATTCGCGGTCCAAGCGCGATTTATTTTTCATCGTAGATTTATTTTTCATCGTACTGCATTCCTACTGCATTCTTGGAGCCAGTCGTGGCGATTCGCATATATTCTTGAACATTTGTAGGGGGTCATAATGAGGTGCGGGAGCAAGAATGACCCCTGTGACGTCATGATCCCATAAAAAAAGTTGTACATGTCAGCGCGTCCACATTTCCTACATTTGTACTCAATCCTACTGCGTTCGTACTGCATTCTCGGTCAATTGTACTGCGTTCGTACTCAAGCGTAGTGAGTTCGTATTGCGATCGTATACATTCGTGGTGATTCTTCATGATTCATACTCCACTCTTCTAGCTTTGTATAAAGTTCGTACGTGATTCGTACTACATGTGTAATGATTCTTGTTCATTCTCACTGCAATCTTACTCCTGTCGCCGACATACCTACGACAATCTTACAAAATACCTACAGCATGCATACCACAATCTTAGGGCATTTGTGTATAGGTCCAGAAAGGGCCCCAGACAGGCGAATGACGATGACAAAAATAATTCCCCCAGTTCGCGGGGATTCGCCACAATAGTCGCCAGAGTGTGACAGGGGCTTTACCGTAAGCTATTGGATGGAGTGTGGTGCAGTTCAAAATAAACTTGGCAGTATACCCAATACGTAACCGTTTCCCTCACAGCCCCAGGGCTCGCCTGACATGCCGTATTTCCATAGCTGTAGCGGGCTCACTTTCAGCTACAGTGAAGATACACACATAATATGAAACTAGACAACCTGAGGAATCTATAGAGGTCAACGATGCTGTGCCATGATGTCGGTAAACAGGCAAAATAACGCTCCAAACATACGCTAAATTTCCGCTAGCAAAAAGCTAACATTAGCTAGCTAAGTTCATTTAGGCCAGCAATAACCGTACACATTCTGTTAATTTGTTGATGGATGGCTGTATATTATTGTCTTTTCATGCTGTCCAAATGCAGTGTGTTACTGTTGATTATATGATCATGGAACTAAGATGTACTAACACTCAGGGGCGGATCTAGGATGGTAGGAGATCCGGGGCTTAGCCCAGAGGGAGGAGAGAAGTGTGCGCGTGAGCTGCGATACAGAAACCCTCAACTTACCACCAAATTAAAGCAGACAAAAGACACTGGAGAACACTTGGGGCTCTAATTTCTTGGCGCAGCGCAGGGTGGCGCAGCGTGGCGTAGCTTGACGCAGCCCACGCAGTGGTAATTTCGTTCGGCGCAGCCCGCGCAGTGGTAATTTCGTGAGGTGCAACACCGTGCGCAGCCTTTGGTAAACGAACGTCGCCGAGATGGGCGTGGCGGCGTAGTAGGGGAGGTGTCACATATTCATCAAGACGCAGTGACAGTTTCAGTGAAAAAGTCTTCGCTGCAGTTGCGCAGAAAGCTCGCCAGCTCCAACCTGGTTTACTTTCTGTGCAGTGGTAATTTGGCTGACCGGCGCACAGTGCGCACACGTCACCGAAACCTCACAGACAGGTTTCCAGAATGTCAGGCACATTTCAATGCAATAAATAATTACAGCAACCACTATTTAATGTAACTATCTGAATCAGCACATAAATTATAGTATCTATATCGATTGTCCTGATGTCAGATCAGAGAGAGAGAGAGAGAGAGCGTGTACATTGGGCGTGAGTGCGTGTGTAGGCTATGTGGGTATCGCCCTTCAGCTGCTTTCACGGGGGCCAAAGCGAATATTTACACAACTGATTACATTCAAAGTCAATGCAAAGACGCAAATACACGCGTGTATTAGGCGTCTTTGCATTGACTCTGAATGTAATCTGTCGTCTTGCAAAAAATTCGTTTCGGCGTCCAGTGTTCAAGCAGTTTAATACTATTATTGTCACTTAGGTTTTATCGTTTTTAGTGGGGGAAGGAATACAGCCTGATTGCTATGATCTCGTACTGAGTTTAGATCACATATTGAAAATAAATGTGTAACTTATCTTGCATTGTTGTCCATGCGTGTTAATCCCAAAATTTTAAGCGGCAACAGGGTGTAATAATAGGAACACGCTATCCATCGTTTCTCTTCCCAATGATGCAGGCAGAAAAAATTAATGAGCAACCGTCAGATTTAATTCCAACTTCATAAGTTTGAATGATCTGGCGTAGTTTAAGTAGTAATTCCATTCAAGTTCCCTGATGATAATAATTCGCGAATGCCCTAGCTAGCCAGCTAACTCATATTCGTAATGCTTAATATAGACGTAAGCGGTACAGAAAACATGCCTGAGGCAGCAAAGTAAAATGCAACATTAACGCATCATGCAGATACAGGACAGAGGTTTCTATATTCCAACACATTAAAGGCGAGGAGAGGAGCTCATTTGATTGGTGAAGATTTGACTCGGCTGTGTTATACCCAAACACGCCTTCTTTGCCACTTGCGCCGGCAGGAGGGACAGAGGCGGGACAGAGGAGTACTTGCGCTAGGCTGCACCGGGCACGAATTTGCAACATACGCCTGGACACACCCCGTTGGCGCGGCGCACCCCCCATTCGCCGCGCCTGCGCCTGGTCTACGAATTTAGAGCCCTTGTAAATTCACACCCTTTAATGAAGAAAAAAAATTCTAAAATCACTCAAGATACAGTCAGCAGCTGGTTGAAGTCTCTTCACAATTTTTTTTCTGCAGGTCGGTTGGTACCATTATGTACATCAGCCAATCACAGCTCTGGTACAGGCTGTGGTACCATTGTACGTGCCAACAGCCAATCACAGCACGGCTGTACTCATGCATCAATGAGAATGGCAACGCATTCGACCTTGTCTCTGTCAGCTGAGTTGTGAACGGCAAATTTGTAAATGCCCGTCTGACAATCACGATTAAAGTGCTCCTGTCGCTAAATAGCAAGTAAACTAACCGGTCTGCTGCAGAATTCCAACAGTCTATTTATTAGACCTTGGCTTCAGTGACTAATACTGTGGATCAGAGAGCAAATTTTGTGATATCAGAAAGTGAGGACAATGAGCGACGTTATTAGCCCAAAAACACAGACTGCTTTGTGACCGTAGACTTTGTGATGAAGGCTCCTAGTTGAGGCATTGCGCTGATAAGCATAAGATTGTCACTGGAGTATATTGGGGAAGCTAGTTAGTTTCTGAACCAGTATTTTGAACATCTGCTGCAATCGACAAAATACTTTTCAACTGACCGCTGGCTAATTGACGGAACCCCAAAGAAAATGGACTTTAAATCTAAGAACCGCAGCTTTTCTCATCTTTGTCGTACTCTAATGAAAATAAATCACCTTGCACTCGGACCACCGACTTCACACAGTATATGCTGCGTGAACAATCATGTACATGCGGGACTTCAGACCAGAGTGGAAGAGCGCATCCAATCTAATCCAGTAGGATAGAAGGTTAGCGACTGATGTTGATATGAGCTCGCCAAATAAAACCATTTGCCACTGGACACATGCATCCATGGCTCGTATCAACATCAATCTCTTATCTTCTACCGTGATGGATCAGATTGGATGCTCCCTTCCACTCTGATCTGAAGTCCCGCATATTGAGGATTATTCACGCAGCATGTATGAAATTGGTAACTGCTTGGTCCAGGTGCAAAATGATTTATTTATTTTCATTAGAGTACGATAAATATGAGAAAAGCTGCGGTTATAGATTTATAGTCTATTTTCTTTGGGGTCCCGATAATTGGCCAGCGGTCAGTTGAACAGTATTTTGCAAGATTGATGTGGCGGTGGATAGCCACGACGAGAAAAAGTTCATGGTTCACTTTGCCAGATGCAAATGACATGACGTATTAATTTTATCAACAATGGAAGGCTTATATCTAATAAATAAACGTTACCTTTATCGTTTTATGTTTTTCTCAGATCCTTTTTTTTGGTTGCGCTACTAGCTAGCTCCTGAATGATACGTTTCGGGCATCATGAACTTTGTGGGTACAAACATAGACATATCTATGGGTGGAAGAGGGAGGCTTTTATGAGAACGAAACGGACACATAAGCGTCCTCGTAATACGGTAACTTTCTAATGCATGCCGCGAATAAATAGGCTAAAGACTCAGTGGTTGCTAGAGCTCTAAGTTCATACTCGTCTTATTTTTTAACCTTGAGAAAAGACCCCGGGCTTAAGAAAAAATACCCCGGGCTATAGCCCAGTAGCCAGGCCCTAAACACACCCCTGCTAACATTAGGTTGTACCCAATACGTAAACGTTTCCCTCATAGCCCGAGGGCTCGCCTGACATGCTGTATTTCCGTAGCTGTAGCGGGCTCACTTTCAGCTAAAGTGAAAATACACACATCATATGAAACTAGACAACCTAAGGAATCTATAGATGCCAAAAACGCTATGCTATGATGCTGATAAGCAGGTGAAATAACGCTTCAAACATACGCTAAATTTCTGCTAGCAAACAGCTGACGTTAGCTAGCTCAGCTAATTTAGGCCAACATTAACCTTGCACATTCTGTTAATTTGTTGATGGATGGCTGTATATTATTGTCTTTTTATGCTGTCCAAACGCAGCGTGTTACTCTTGAGTATATGATCATGGAACTTAGATGTACTAATGTTAGCTTGCATGTGGCATTTATATTCCCCCTGTTTTTAAGCTATTTCGCTAGTACATCTCACGCAGGGGCCAGAGCATCGCACTCAGACAGCAGGAGCACATCAGAGCCACGCAGAATGGTCGATAGATGCAGCCATGATAAGGTCACACGTTGTGTTACTATGCACGCATTGCTATGGCTGTGCTTTCAAGCCACTCCTCCCTCCTCCCACCCTCTTCCCTCGCCCCACTTCCTCTGCCCAGCCATGCCTCTATCTTCTGGCCGAGTCAAAATCTCTAAATTTTCTCGAGAGAGCAAGATTGGCTTGATAAAAAGGGCAAAATAAATATAAATGTTGCGTAATTTTTGCAAATTACTGCAAAACATTATGTTTTAGACCCAAATCACTTATTTTTAACGGGTGTAAATACCAGGTAATGGATCCTTTAATTCTGGCTGTTAACATGTGTTTCAGTTAGGAGGTAATAATAAAAATTGTGTGCTTGCTTCAGTGAAGAAGCAGCACACTCTATTCTCTTACTTCTTATTCTTTTTGTTCTTCTGCCTAAATTTGACCGAATAACTCGTCCTACACCGTTTAAGCTATCGATTCTGTTCAAACTGTAAAAAATGTAGCTTGTTCTGAATTCTTTTGCATTGGTACAGATGTTTGATTTTCTTTTTAGTTTTTGAGATATTTTTATTTTTAAAGGTCATTTTTTGGGGTCCTATTAAGTCAAGCCATTTTTGTACTGATTCAGTAGATTCAGCTCTTTTCTGCTATTTTTTATTCTGTCATACTTTTAGCTAGAAATGTCATTCAAACTGCAAAATGTTAAGTTTGTATAATTTCTTCACTGTTCATATTTTTCGTGACTTCTATAATTTATTCATTATAATTTCTTAAAATAAATTTTGTTACAATACATTCTGGGAACTTACAGTGTGGTGACGTCACTGTTAGAGTGGCGAACAGCTGTAAAATTGTCAAGAAATCTTCTCTTAAACTTGCTATAACGCCCACAGTTTTCACTCCTCATAAATATTTTTATATCCAAGTTGTAGCAAAAGTTGTGTTGGTCATGATAATGTCACTATGCAAGCAACCGGACCGACAGTCTTGGCAGTATGAGCTGTAAAGCAACGGGAGCACTGACCGAAACTCCATTAACTTCTATATTAAATGAGACAACAATATTCCGGTTAGGAAGGTGAAAAACTGTTTTAAAATTTGCTTGTGTTCCCACATTTTTGGCACTACACACAATTTTAACATATTAAGCTCAGAAGACTCTCCTCTTCAGTATGCTAACTCCATTTTGTAGATTGGACTGACTATCTTTGAGGTACAGGCAGCAGTATGTAAGAGACGCCTTCGCTAAAATCTCCATTGGACCAAATGCTTTAACCATTAACTCAAATGGCTGAGTGACTCAGTGAAATTGTGGCACAGCGGTATTGCGGTTCAATTCTTCCCTCTGCTGGACTTTTTCCTGGCCTCAACATTATCATTGTTCGGATTAAGATTGATACAACTGTTGGACAAATCTCATTTTTCTGCGTCAAACTCAGTTAGTATTGTTGTTTGTACAGTTGCTCAAACCAGCTCCAAGACAGCACATTGAGGGCAGCAAAGACCGGCCTTTTTACAGGGCGAGTCCAGGAGAACACGTTACAGTAAAAAATTGCAAAGCAGAAAAGAATTGCTCGAGCTCCTATTCCAGTATATACAAGCAACTGTTCGCACTAGCTGGATATATTTACGATCATATCTAAAACAGGCAAAATATGTGACCAGCTATGAAAAAAGGCTGGCAGGGTCAAAATTTTCAAAATTCAGTTTTATGCTATTTTTTCTAGAGTGGACCTTCCTCTTCCAGAAATTCATTTGGACGCATAATTGCTGTATTTAAACGAACGTTATTCAAAATTGCATACCTGTCGACTCTCACGCAAATAGCTTGAGCCGCACGCTTTTTATAGCCTATTTAACTGCCGTGTGCCACTTTTTTTTTAATCAACCCACGTAATACCGAGAGTGAAAGGCAATATTTCATTGGAACGCAGACCAGTTCAATCAACGCAAAGCATTGGCAAAGCATTATTTTTCTGTATAGAATTTAGCACATGATTTCATCGCCATTAAATCTCATATGGAGAGAAACCGTGTCTTCATTTGCCAATTATGATCATCGGAAAACGCGTCAATAAAGGAAAATGATTGAGAACTAGCCAGGACTAATTGTTGTCATAAAGGTACTTGTCTCTGCCACCCCAATTCCCAGTTCTAGCTCCGCCACTGAATAATAGCCAATTTTCTGCAGTATTGAAATGGAAATTTATTGAGACACTGAGGGGATTCCGCGTGACGTATATGGAGCTAAATCCCATGGATCAGAAGAAGTTTTCCAAATGCGAAAGTAAACACAGTCCGCATGGTGAGCGGGACATTTAAATCGCGTTTTTTTCAATAGCATGATCTCTGCTCGGAGGTACCTTTTACCATGGCGGGTCACATATTGGTATCGAAATGAACGTAACTGCCATCCTTGCTAAGCCAGCAGACGTAACTTTTCCATACTCATTGAGTAGTTTAATAATTAACGTTAGCTGGCTATTGATTATGTCATCTGCAGTAATGGCAATTTCAATGCTCAAGTTCAACCCGTTCAAACATGTTCTGTTCACTGTGTGTCCGTGAGCTAACTAGCTAATAATAGCACAGAACTAAAAGGGGAGCCATGAATAATATCACAACATGTGTTAACAATATTTTGCAGCTTGCTATTATTCGCTATTTAGCTAGCAAACACAAAGTGCACAGAAATTTACCTCGGAGCGGGTTTTTATCCGGCCAGAGGGCATGTCCAACGCTCAAGATTACTTTGTGGAAATTGAGGTTAGGGATAATGAAGTATTAGACAAGTTGCATAAACTAAAGGCAGATAAGGCGGCGGGTCCTGATGGCATATATCCTTGAGTGCTCAGGGAAGTTAGTAAGATCGTCTTTAAACCGCTCTCCGCTATCTTCAGACGGTCTTTAGAAACTGGAGAAATACCAAATGATTGGAAGCAGGGCAATATAATACCAATATATATGAAAGGGGACCATACTGAGCCAGGAAATTACAGGCCAGTCAGTTTAACTTGCATTGCATGCAAAATACTGGAATCTATCATAAAAGACGAGCTGGAATTATTCCTTGAACGTAATAATATTTTGAGAGATAGCCAACATGGTTTCCATACGGGAAGGTCATGCCTGACAAACCTCCTGGAATTTTTTGAAGAGGCCACCAAGACTTATGATTAGAGTAGGGCTTACACCATCATATACTTGGATTTTCAGAAAGCATTTGATAAAGTACCGCATAAGAGACTAATTTTTAAAATGAGCTCCATTGGAGTTGCAGGAGGTTTTCTGGAGTGGATTCAAAGCTGGTTACAGGACAGAACACAAAGAGTGGTGGTCAGTGGGATCTCATCTCAGCTAGGTATGGTGGGGAGTGGCGTCCCTCAGGGATCAGTGTTGGGACCCCTGCTGTTCCTCATCTACATTTATCACCTTGATAGAAATATTGAGAGCAAATTAGCTAAATTTGCAGATGATACCAAATTGGGAGGTTTGGCAAATAGTCTAGACTCTACTAAAGTGATTCAGGAGGATTTGGATAGAATCCAGAGTTGGGCAGAAATGTGGCAAATGAAATTTAATTTAGCAAAATGTAAAGTTGACATGTAGGTAATAAAAACATTAGACAGGATTACTTCATGGGAGGTTTAAAACTGGAATGTGCTCCAAATGAAAAAGATCTAGGAGCGATTGTTGACCAAACCCTCACAGGTTCTAGTCATTGTGCCATCGCAGTTAAAAAAGCCAATCGGATGCTGGGATACCTTGCCAAAAGTATTGAGTACAAATCTAAGGAGGTGATACTTCTCTTGTACAACACATTTGTCAGACCACATCTGGAGTATTGTGTACAGTTCTGGGGACCATACTTTAAGAAAGACATAGAGGCTCTAGAAAAAGTTCAGAGAAGAGCAACTAAGCTGATTCCGGGTATAAAAGATGAAAGCTATGAGAAGAGGCTGAAGATCCTTAATCTCTTTAGTCTTAGGAAAAGGAGACTCAGGGGTGATCCGATTGAGGTCTTTAAATATGTTAAAGGGATTAACAAAGTGAATTATGTAGGATTCCTTAGGCCAAGTTCTGTTAGTAGAACTCGGGGTCATAAATGGAAGTTGACCAAGGGTAAATTTAGCACTGATATTAGGAAATATTTTTTCACCCAAAGAGTAATTTCGATGCGGAACATCTTGCCTGACCATATTGTTGAGGCAGAAACCTTGGCAATTTTCAAGAGCAGGCTTGACTTAAAGCTAGATACCATTGAGACATTGAGTATCTGAAGTGATATATTCACAATAGTTAAAGGAAACTGGCGAGCCTAGTTGGGCTGAACGGCCTTTTCTCGCCACTCATGTTATGTTATGTTAAATGCAGTGGCGACTGGTCATTAGGGGCAGCCACCTGGTGTCACTAGAAAGACCGCAGGCAAATTACATTATTAATTCTCAAACATTATCTTATAATCTACTAAAATGTGTTGTCTATAAATTTAGCATTTTGCCAAATTGCATAGAATTTGTGTTTGGATTTAAGTTCATGTTTGTTGGTCTCTGTTTTGCTGCTTCAGACCGATCTCCTGATCCCATGTTCGCATGAATGGGGCTAGCCCCCCTTACGCAATGCAATGTTTTCGAGACCTGTGAAAATATAAATACGCAGGCTCAGAGTGTTAGCTGTATTAGTGGAGGTGGCACGAATTTGTTGACATGTGGGGCTGACAGCCCCGAGCCTCACTCGATGAGTGTATAGAACTGGAGAGGCCGCCGCTTCCTTCTACGAGCGCAGTTGAAGAATCAAATATGGCAACAAGTGCACCGCACTTCTCCATTTCCCATAGACTATAATGGAGAAATTCCTATTTTTGGCCGAAATAAGGGGTCTTCGGAAAAGATTTCAACATATTTGTGATCGAAAATCATACAGGAATAAAACTTAATGCGCAATTTTACATGACACTGTTCGAGACGTCGAAAATATAAAAACATGTCTTAATGGGAAGCAGCAGCACTAACTAGCCACTTGTCTAGCTGGCGTTAGGTAATCGAGTCACTATAGACGGCTGTGATGGCAAACTTTATCTGTAAATTTAGCTAGCTAGATAAACTTAGTTTAGCTCAATAAACTCACGTTATTATTATTATTTACCTTTATTTAACCTGGAAGTCTCATTGAGATGCGAAATCTCTTTTGCAAGAGAGACCTGGCCAAGATGTTGCTTACAAAGGGTGATGGCCAGCTAGCTCTCATGCCCATGTAAAGTCAGCCAAGTTGCGAATCTACATTTAGCATTAGCCATAGCGAATGACCTGGCAGAAACGTTCGTGTAACGTTAGTGGCGTTCATTCCGGATGAATTGTACAAATAAAAGCATCCTTATCAGGCATCTGCCTATCTAGGGACTATTTAGTGAGCAAGCTGTGAGTTTTTTTTTTTTTTTTTTACGATAACGCAATCCTAGGTGAGGCAGTCGACCAAACTGGCTATAGCTTTCAATGGCCATGAGTCCATTCACAAGTTCTTATGCGAATGAAGTCATATTGAATTAAAAATGCTTTATGGAAACGGTGAAATTTGACTTGATTTTCAACATATCGACATTAACCCTTTCGCAGGCACAGCGACATTTTTGTCGTTTTAACCAACGTGTTTTATAAAGTCTTCTTTAAATTCCCCGATTGCGGGAATTCCCTTGTTAGTTACACTCATTACCATTGGCTGTCTCTCAGGTCACCCAGCACTGTATTTTTAGCCGTGAACGAGGCATGGGATTTCCTAAAAACGCTAAATCGAGACTACTTCCCGTCAAATTGTGGGACATGTGAACATGGCATCGACAGTACAAATAGCCGGCATTCTAGCCGTGTTTCTAAACGTAAATACAACGTGGATGAAGTTTTTGCTTTATTGAATGACTCTGACGATGAGTTTGAATATCCAGAGAGCGGGAGTGACTTGGATCCAAACGATTTTAGCGATTCTGGAGAGGATTAAATACGGTGGCCCTGAAGGGTCACAACACCTGCAAACTCAGAAAACATCTGTAAATTCAGAAAACACTTTCATCGATTTCACAACACATGAACTGCAAATGCCAAAACACCTGCATATTCAGAAAACATCTGCAAATTCAGAAAACACTTTCATCGATTTCACAACACATGAACTGCAAATGCCAAAACACCTGCATATTCAGAAAATATCTGCAAATTCAGAAAACACTTTCATCGATTTCACAACACATGAACTGCAAATGCCAAAACACCTGCATATTCAGAAAACATCTGCAAATTCAGGGAACACTTTCATCGATTTCACAACACATGAACTGCAAATGCCAAAACACCTGCATATTCAGAAAACACATGCAAACTCACAAAACACATGCAAACTCTGTAATGACAACGGAAATGTTTCGCGGGGGGACCATAATCAGTGACGGACCCACATCCAGTTGCGGGTCAAAAACGATCCAGGCAAAAAAATTGTTTCGAACAGGCACATGTTCTTTCAACGGGCTTAGCGATGTTTGATACCACCATGGTTTTGTTTAATTTCAACATATTAAGGCAGTGTCCCCAAAACGTATTGGTCCACTTAGATAACTGTTAAACGTTCTGCAAACTTTGTTAGCTGTAAACTAGCTGGCTAGCGCCCGAAAAGACGAGCGCACCGCACCACTATTTTTGAAAGTTATCACTGTCACATATTATGTATGTCAATTCTGATTTCATAGTGCAATTTCGTGCAATCTGAACACTTTGCCCATTCTTTAGCACTATTCCCTCTCCTGCTACGGACTCTACTACCATTTTTTTTTTGTAAATCGCCCATGTATCAGCTTAGCGCCATGACCACAGAGAGACCTGTGGTGATGGCGCTAATGCTGCGTTAGGTTTGGATCTGAAGTTGGGGTTGGATACAACGTCATACCCAAGCAGGCTGCGTTCCATTAAGTAAGTCGGAAAACTGACTTGGGGTCAGTGGTGTCTAATCTGACAAGGATAGCCTTTATTAGCTATACTAGTTGATAACAACGCATTACTCGGTATTTTTAGCGTGTAAACACCGGAGCAACAAGTCCGCCGATAAACTTTTTTCAGTGCTGCGTGTACGAATGATTTAATGAAACACAAATGACACTGAATTGCAAATGCAGTTTATTAACACAAGTTTCGCTTACTGTTGACATATGGTGCAGCCATCTTCTACTCGGAAGTCGGAATTCGGGGTAGATAAAGAATCTCCGACTTTCGGAGTTGAAAATCCGACTTATGGGGGCGTTCGAATTGAAATTTCCGACTGGGAGCTCGGAGATCCCGACTTCCCAATATAAATGGAATGCAGCATGAGCTGATACATGAGCGATTAAAAAGATGGTAGTAGGGTCCGTAGCAGGAGAGGGAATAGTGCTAAAAAATGGGCAAAGTGCTCTTAACTGCACGAAATTGCACTATGAAAGGTGCGGTGCGCTCGTCTTAGGACAACAATGTAGAAACGCTAGTTTACAGCTAACAAAGTTTGCAGAACGTTTAACAATTATCTAAGTGGACTAATACGTTATGTGGACACTGCCTTAATATGTTGAAATTAAACAAAACCATGGTGGTATCAAACATCGCTAAGCCCGTTAAAAGAACATGTGCCTGTTCGGAAACAATTTTCTTTGCCTGGATCGTTTTTGACCGGCAACTGGATGTGGGTCCGTCACTGATAATGGTCCCCCCGCGAAACATTTCCGTTGTCATTACAGAGTTTGCATGTGTTTTGTGAGTTTGCATGTGTTTTCTGAATATGCAGGTGTTTTGGCATTTGCAGTTCATGTGTTGTGAAATCGATGAAAGTGTTTTCTGAATTTGCAGATGTTTTCTGAATATGCAGGTGTTTTGGCATTTGCAGTTCATGTGTTGTGAAATCGATGAAAGTGTTTTTTGAATTTGCAGATGTTTCCTGAATATGCAGGTGTTTTGGCATTTGCAGTTCATGTGTTGTGAAATCGATGAAAGTGTTTTCTGAATTTGCAGATGTTTTCTGAATATGCTGGTGTTTTGGCATTTGCAGTTCATGTGTTGTGAAATCGATGAAAGTGTTTTTTGAATTTGCAGATGTTTCCTGAATATGCAGGTGTTTTGGCATTTGCAGTTCATGTGTTGTGAAATCGATGAAAGTGTTTTCTGAATTTGCAGATGTTTTCTGAATATGCTGGTGTTTTGGCATTTTCAGTTCATGTGTTGTGAAATCGATGAAAGTGTTTTTTGAATTTGCAGATGTTTCCTGAATATGCAGGTGTTTTGGCATTTGCAGTTCATGTGTTGTGAAATCGATGAAAGTGTTTTCTGAATTTACAGATGTTTCCTGAATATGCAGGTGTTTTGGCATTTGCAGTTCATGTGTTGTGAAATCGATGAAAGTGTTTTCTGAATTTACAGATGTTTTCTGAGTTTGCAGGTGTTGTGACCCTTCAGGGCCACCGTAATTAAAACATAAAAACATCAGTTATGGGAAACTTATTATGAGATTTGGTGTTATTTTATTGTTATTTTGAATAACAATCATATTTTGGTAAAAACCCAAAATTAATCCGTCCGTGGGGGTATGCATCTGGGCCAAAATTTGCCTGCGAAAGGGTTAAGTTTATACGGTTGATCTCATCGGATTTTCTTCTTGATCGGTAAAAGGTTTATGCGATAACTGCTGATGGAAACGTTATTTGCCGAATAAATCTGCGACTGCATCGTGACGGTGTTTCGATGCCGTCGTTGCCTTCTGATAATGGTTTGTATGTTGCTAATAGCTGGCACATAAGTACTATTACAACTTGTGCAATTATCATCATTTGTTGGTAGACGCGATCCATTATTGAAAACTAGTTAATTTTGTTGGCTACCACACTACTTCTGTTCACTCTAAGGTTCTGCGATTCAGTGCGAAAATGAATGGAAACAGCTTAGAATGTCAGAAATCTATTCGATAGACCGATTTGATCGCAGAGCAGCAAGTGACGTAATTACGCACAAGTTTTTATGCGCTTTAATGCTGTTTAACGGAAACGCATTTTCACTGCCTTTATTCGCATGAATATTTTTGGCGAACTTCAGATAATTCGATTGACAAGTGGATGGAAGCATAGCTAATGATTGCCAGCGAAGACAGCGTTTCTGCATAGCCTAGTGCTCGGCTGTCTGTTCCGTTCTACATGTTCTTGTGGGCTATTCACCAATTCAATGCGAGTGACCAATCAGAGTCAGATGCGAGTCATACTGACGTACCAATGGATTAACGTTGACTAAAACAACCTCTTCTTATAACTTCGTTCTCGTAAAGCATCAAGCAAAATTGCGCCTCGATTCGTTTTTTATTATGTAATCCAGTCCTATGCAGGGAGGATTTACGATTGTATACCTTTTAGATAACAAAATAATAGCAGGAGTTTTTACATTATAGACAATGGGAAATTCAGAATTTCACTTATCCAGACCTGAAATACATTCTTGCCCCACCAAGTTTTTACCCTTAAAAACGCCACCGGTTAAATGAACAGAGAGCCGCGAATTGTTGCATTTCACTACTTGGCCAGGTCAGCGTTGTACAGTTCGGGACTGGGGGATACACTGACAATGAGCTATAAGCAACAACAGCTGCAGCAGTCTGCCAATGTGGCCTGCCATATTTGCTCCACCATAAAGTTAATTTCTCAGCATGCACTGCGTTGACCTAGATACGCATAGAGCCATAGAAATGCGTCAACCTCCTTGACTCCAATTGACCTTTTTTTTTTTTTTTTTTTTACAGCTGAGTTGATGCGGAGTAGACTCGGTCATGATTAAGCTGAAAAGTCAGAATTCCTGAAACAATTACTTTCAGCTTTAAAGTCAAGTGTTTACATTTCAGCAGTTTTTCAACATTTCTCCAGCAATTTCCTTTGCCTCTCAGTTTCCAAGCACCTTCATTTTATAAGCCAACCTCTTCAACTTTTCTCGCTGAAGCAAGCACACAAATTCTCTTCAGAAAATGTAACCTTTTGCAGTAATAATAATAATGTGTGATTATAACATTGTTGATTTTCTGTGATATTTTCCCATCCTTTTGCCAATCATTTACAATATTACAATATGTGACTTGTTTTCACTAGCCTATTTTGAGGCCGATATGATGGCATTTTTGATCAGTCTATATCAATGAAAACATTTATCCATGAAATTCCAATGGAAGAAAAAATAAGAATTTATTCAAATTTTGGGATTGGTAAATCTGGCTGGAACAAAGACCGCCATAAAAACTGTTCATTCAACTACAGCATTTCAACCTTCAAGCAGTGAACTGCGATGCCCACAGTGGTCACCAACCCTGATCTATCTTCTTGCAGGTTTTCACTCCGACCCTGTCAAGCACTCATCACACCAAAGCAAGAGATTCTGCTCAGCTACTAATTAATGGAGTCAGGTGTGCCAGATTATGGTTGTAATGAAAACGTACAGGATGGGAGATCTCCAGGAATAGGGTTGGTGATTACTGGCTAATGATACATGCAGTCTAACATTAAGTCACTTGGAGTCAGTGGCTGGTTGGCCGACAACCTTCCAATCAAAGTGTCTGCATCGTTTTTCAACTTTTTTGCAACATTTTTTTCAAATTTCTCAGGTATGTTTTAAGTTGATCAAATATTTCTTCAGTCTTCAGAGAGTAGATAATCGGGTTTAGAAGAGGGGGGAGAGATGCAGACAACGAAGTGTTGATAATTCTGATGTCAGTATCTATATTCACATTAATCCAAGCTACCGTGGATGTAACTTGCACAGGAATAAAAAATACAGCCACCAAAATTAAATGCGAAGTGCATGTTTTAAATGCTTTCCATCGACCCCCGGATGATTTAATTTTCAAAATGGCATAAACGATAAAAATGTAAGACACAGCAATGAAGCAAGAGGGAGCATAGTAACATGCTACCGTGACAAAAGCGCCCATGAACCAATTTTTCGAATAATCACCACAAGCAATCTTAAAGACAGGACCGTGATCACAGAAGAAGCTGTTGACAATAGTCGATTTACAATACGCCAGTCCGGGAATAAAGGCGACCATCACCACAATTATAATAAGCGGGACTGACCAAGACACAATAATAACCACCATCATTTTACAGTTAGTGTTTAAAGTATTGCTTCGTAATGGGAAACAAATGGCAATGACCCTGTCGTAAGCTAAAACACAGAGAGAAATTGCTTCCATGGTTCCAAAGTAATGAACAAAGAACATTTGTGCTAGGCAAGGATTGTAATATATGAATTTTGAACCAAAGACATGAAAATGAATCGTCAGGGGAATGAGCGCAGAGCTCAGGCTAACATCCACTATAGCAAGGCTGAACACTGCCATGTATTTAGGTGTGTGAAGAGTTTCTGCAGCCCAAATGACCAACATCAAGATTGCATTTGATACAAATGTCAGTACGTATATAACAGCCAAGAAAATAAAGTAATATTCTCCGTGTTTTAGCGCATAGAAGCCTCTAATGTAGAATCCGACTGGGCGGGTGACGTTACTCAAGTCTTCTGTTGTCTCCATTGAGAGCTGAATTTGCCCTGATTTATGTGCAGCAGGCTTCCTCTGATTGAGAGAAAAAAAGGAGAAAAATTACAGGGCCTAGCTGAGCTCATAGGTCTACATTCTGTACCAGACCCTTCCTGGGGCATCAGTGTAACAGCAATTTCACTTTTTTTTTGGATTGGAATAATCATTATTATGTCGCATGTTTCGGAACTCACAACCCAATAGGCTGCTTGTTGAATGATGTTGTTCGTGACCGAATCAAATTTGTTCATCACTATACAATCTTTTTTTTTAATTCATACAACTTCTCTTATAAGAACATTGAGGCTGAGAGGTAGCGAAAGTTAAGAATATGTCGAGAGCATCCTGAGGCTGTATTGGTGATACTACCGCAATTCCAAAAAAGTTGGGATGCTGTGTACAAACTAAAATGTAAATAAAGAGAAAATGCAATGATTTGCACATCTCATAAAACCATAATTTATTCGCAGTACACTAGTAGCACCCAAAAACTGAGACAGTGCACCTTTTTCCGAGAAATTCCTGTAAAAACTTTGAATACACTGAAGTTTCCTGAAGATTTGAGGCCAACTTGGTTAACCTTAGAAAAATTTCACCGAGGTATCCCGAAGTCTGTCCAGTTTACTTAAGTTTGGACAACACCTCAGTAAACCTCGGATAAATTTTCCCAAAACACATCGAGGATTATCGGGCCCACTGAAGCTCAGAGACCACACCGGTATTCCTCGGGAAAATCTCACCGAAGTTTGTCTGCTAGGCCTGTGCTCACACCAGAACAAAGGGGAGGTGTGAAGACAGTCAAACACATGCCTCATTAAAGACCTCCCTCCAGTACTGCAGTACAAATGCTAATTAATTATGCAAATCACCAGTGGTGCCTGTTCAACGAGGTGCAGTGTAATTAAGCCAAGCCCAAGATGCAGTCCAGATGAAGTATAGACTTAGTTCAGCCTGCTCTGTCTGTGCTGCATACAGGAATTGGTAAAGGGCAAACCACCACCATTACACAGGGTGTATCAAAAAAAAAAAAGTCCCACTTTCAAAAATTGCCCTAAAATGAATATTCTATAATTTTTTGAAAATACTTTTACTTAGGTTGATAGAGCTTTATTGTGCAATTGAACATACTCAACATGTCACACATGACTGACCACAGGCTAATTGCGTAAAATTGCAATACATCTGTTTTGCGTGAAAAAAAGTGCTGGGATGAAAACAGGATCTGAGACCATAGGAAGCAGCGTTAGCTATGCCCTTTGTTTATCACAAATTGCCATTACTTTTGAATTAACCCTTCCACACTTTCAGTCCTCAACATGTCCACCATTTCTGTCCTGGCAGATTTGGGCCCTCCTCAGCATATTGTACACTGCGCGGCGGATCAAAGCTCTGTCCCTTCTGAGAACATTGACCTCTGCCGTTATGCATTCCTCAAGGTCTTCCAGGTCCCTAGGTGGAGTAACGTACACTTTTGAATGGTGTTGCACCATTTTGGGGACATCCACTGATTGATTACATTACATGACATGACAGGACTGTTAGACACCTGATTAGCAAAGGGTTAAAGCAATTTCCTGAACTTTTTTAGGACGGTTAAGAGCATAGCTAACGTTGCGTCTCATGGTCTCAGATCCTGTTTTCATCCCAGCACTTTTTCGCGGAAAACGGCACGTACAGTTTACGTAATTAGCCTGTGCTCACTCATGCGTGACATGTTGAGTATGTGCAATTGCACAAAAAAGCACTGAACCATTGTCTATCAACCTACGTAAAAGGATTTTCAAAAAAATATAGAATATTAATTTTAGGGCAATTTTTCAAAGTGGGACTTTTTTTTTGATACTCCTTGTAGTAAGAGCAACAAAAACACATGTTCAGTATTCAGAGTATATTCAATCTGCAAAAGCACCAATTTACAAACAAATCAGATACACCATGTAATTTTTAAAAGAGGGCACCTTGAGAGAAAGTGAACATCCGAGAGTAAGAAACATGTGGGTGGGCAAAATGGGGGAAATTCAGCACACAATCACACACATACAGAGAGAAATCATGGAAGGAGTCCAGACTTCGGGATACTTTGGTAAAATTTTTCCGAGGTTTACAGAGTTAGCTTCAAATCTTCAGTAAACCTCGATGTAATCAAATTTTTTGTAGGAATTTCTCGGAAAAAGGTGTACTTTCTCGGTTTTTGGGTGCTACTAGTGAGTAGAACATAGACAACATATCAGATGTTGAAAGTGAGACATTTTACCATTTCATGAAAAATATTAGCTCATTTTGAATTTGATGGCGACAACACATCTCAAAAAAGTTGGGACAGGGGCAACGAAAGCCTGGAAAAGAAATTGATGCTAATAAAAAACAGCTGGAGGAGCATTTTGCAATTAGGTCAATTGGCAACAGGTCAGTGACATGGCTTGTATAAAAAGAGCATTTTAGAGAGGCGGAGTCTCTCAGAAGTAAAGATGGGCAGAGGTTCACCAATCTGCAA
This sequence comes from Gymnothorax javanicus, assembly GCA_029692085.1. Taxonomy (NCBI): domain Eukaryota; kingdom Metazoa; phylum Chordata; class Actinopteri; order Anguilliformes; family Muraenidae; genus Gymnothorax; species Gymnothorax javanicus. Next base: position 152,439,038 of record CM056197.1, read on the forward strand.
AAAACTGCCTCTAAAAATTGTGGAACAATTTCAGTAAAATGTTCCTCAGTGTAAAATTGTGAAGACTTTGAATATCCCACCATCTACAGTACATTATATCATCAAAAGATTCAGAGAATCCGGAGAAATCTCTGCACGCAAGGGACAAGGCCGAAGGTCATTACTGGATGCTCGTGATCTTTGGGCCCTCAGACGGCACTGCATTAAAAACAGGCCTGATTCTGCACTGGAATTGGCTGCATGGGCTCAGGAACACTTCCAGAAATCACTGTCTGTGAACACAGATCGCCAGGCAATCCACAAATGCAAGCTAAAGCAGTATCATGCAAAAAAGAAGCCATATGCGAACACAATCCAGAAATGCCGCCGTCTTTTCTGGGCCAAAGCTCATTTCAAATTAATTGCGACAAAATGGAAAACTGTTCTGTGGTCAGATGAATCAAAACGTGAAATTCTTTTTGGAAACCACGGACACCGTGCCATGTGGACGAGGAGGAGAGGGACCATCCAACTTGTTATCAGCGCACAGTTCAAAAGCTTGCATCTCTGATAGTACTGGGTTGCATTAGTGCCTATGGCGTGGGCAGCTTTCACATCTCGAAAGGCATTATCAATGCTGAAAAGTATATAGAGGTTTTACAACAATGTGTGCTCCCATCCAGGCAACGTCTCTTACAGGGAAGGCACTGCATATTTCAGCAAGACAATGCTAAACCATATACTGCATCCACCAGAACAGCATTGCTTCGCAGTAGAAGAGTCCAGGATCATTCACCAACAGAAAACATTTGGCGCATCATAAAATGAAAAATCTGGCAAAGAAGACCCAGGACTGTTGAGAAGCTAGAATCCTACATCAGACAAGAGTGGGACGACATTCCTCTACCAAAACTCCAGCAATTGGTCTCCTCACTTCCCAGATGTTTACAGATTATTGTAAAAAGAAGAGGGGATGCTTCACAATGGTAAACATGGTCCTGTCCCAACGTTTTTGAGATGTGTTGCTGCCCTCAAATTCAAAATGAGCAAATATTTTTCATGAAATGGTCAAATGTATCACTTTCAATATCTGATATGTTGTCTATGTTCGACTGTTAATTAAATATGGGTTAATGAGATTTGCAAATCTTGAAATCATAATGCACAAAAATACAATGTCTTACAATATCTTAAACAGAGTTCTAAACGGAAAAAAATTACATTTAAATCCTCAAAAAATTTCAGAATATTTAGGCTCAGCCTCAAAAATAGATGTTTATATAAAAAGGAAAGCATCATTCAAAATTGTCCTCTGTGAAAATAAAAAGCATGAGTCCAAATACTTTACGATATCCAGAAAACTGAATGCATACTTGTTGCAATGGGTGAAACGTCAGAAGTGCCACGAGCACAGTCTAGGCTGAACTGAAAAATGACCCCGATCAGCCATATATGTGTAGCCTGTGCAGATCATGAGACAAGATGATGACGCACAACTCTCGACGGGGGTTCCCGGTGACTGCTTGATAATCTCATGTTAAACTGCACCTGTAGTCGCTGGATCATCAACTGGCGGCTCGCGGGCCACATCCGGCCCGCCAAGGCTTTCCATCTAATTCAGAAAATGTGAACATAGAAGTTTGTCTCGGTATTATTAGATATCTACAGTAGCATTACTCCCTCTGATATAGATTGAAACCACCCCAAAAGTAACCGCAGATTCAAATAATTTTGTTTGGAATGATTTACTGACGTGTGTGTAATGAACATACGAGGACTCCAATCGCGGATCAAGCTCAGAAGAGCGTCTTTTATTTGACTGGGAATGTTCAATGCTCATGGTCAGAAAAAACAGAAACAAGTCAGAAGCCAGAATCAGGAATATCACAGTTAATGAGAATCGTAAACCAGGGACAGGCAAGGGATCTATAAACCAGAAAATCCGTCAGCACAAAATACAGAAACAAAGGGGTATCTAAACTAAGGAAATAGGGGAATAGGGGAAAAGGGTAATTGGATAGGGAAAGGGAGACAAAGAAATTAACTAAACGAAGGGAATGCAAGGGAATATGGGAAAACGACAGACTAGCAATCAAAATTCACAATCACTCGACGCAAAATACAAAAATATCAACTAGAAACAATGAAACACGCAGACAAATCTTACAACAATCGCAGAAGCTCACTAGAAAGAAAGGCAAAGACGAGACAACCAAGACTGAGCAATGGAACGAAAAACGAATCGACACTGACAAGAGGAAAAGAGGGGTTTTTATAAACAAACTAATCAGAGTGTTTAGCCCAAGTAATAAAGGACAGCTGGAGAGGAGGCGGAATCTAGAACAGCAAAGGATGGTGATAGAACAGATTGGGGAAGTAGGTGTGCCCTGCTTCTTCAAACTAACTAATCACCGTGCCTAACTACTCTGCTCTAATGTGTAGTCCTACCCATTTCTAATCACCCGTGCCTCAGCTAAACTATTCTCAGGTGCAGACAGTTAACAAGCACAGGAAGAAGGAAGCAGGAAGTACCCAACCAGAAAAAACAGGGGAAAAGATTGTGAATGGAAACAAGACAAGACACCACACTTGGGAAACACAAAAGGGAGCTCAGTACAAGTAAGACAAGAGACAAGCATTCAAAAAACATGAACAGTCACACTAGAAAACATTAACTAAACACAATGAAACTAATAAATCTAAGCAAAAACATACAACAAACATAAAATCCTTAATTCACAACAGTGTGTGTTGCATGTGCGGTCCTCTCATGGGACAGAAAGTCAGCTGGCGCTGCAAGTCAGCTACGCTGTCTCTCAGTGCAAGAAGGGGGCAAACTCAAATCTCTGCTTCAAACAATTTTTATTATTTATATATATTCACGCTCTCATTTAACATATAAGAATTTTCTTTTGTACACTCTTATTGAACGTTTCGTTTTTACTTTTTTTCACATGCACAATAACGGTGCTCACAGCCTGGTCTCATGAAATGCGTCGTCTTATTTTCTACAAGAACAAATGCCGGTATTGTGTGACAATAGATATGAATAATAAAACAGACAGGTCCAAACCTGGCTAGCCTATATAAATAAAACTTAATAAAAAAAAAAATTAAAAAAAACAAGACCACGTCAATTTACAATGAATCGCATGAATAAAACCCTGCCCAATATTTCGGTTTTACTTTTTTCACATGCACAATATGCTCAGCGCAAGCAAAGCCTATCACAGTCAAAAACAGAAAAAATAAAAAGAAATCTGCTTGTTTAAGCAACAATGACAAATACCATCTTTGTGCGACAACAGATATGAATGATTAATAAAATAGACGGGTCCAAGTGGAGCCATTCACAGCATTTGTGGCTGTATCAAATAAAGCGCTATTAAAAATAAAACTAGACCGGTCAGTTTACAATGAATCCAACTCATAAAACTGTTGGTGCGGCAATTCTTCGGCGTGGAAAATGAATGCTGGTACAAAGTTGAACATTAGATCATAACGGAGGAAAAACTTCGCACAGCCACCATCAGTTTGCTCAGTTGCTGAGACTAATTCGAATGACTAACTAGTTCATTTTTGATTGCATTATTGCAAATTGCATCACGAAGTTATTAGGCGTTTTCCTATGCACAGAAATGACGGTTTGTCTTTCGAAGATTCCGAACGCATGTTGCTCATAAAACGGCATTGATTCCCATTTCTTCGCGTCTTATCGCCATAAAAGCATTTTACCTGTCAGTATGGTTTGATAAACCTAAGATTTCTCCCTCATGGGATGTATTCGTTAATGCGAAAAACCACAGCCTATGATTAAATCAAGAGCCTTCGAACAATTAATTACGCTGCAGAAAATGCTAAAATGAGGGACTGAGATCAAAATTGAGATATATATACAGTACCAGTCAAAAGTTTGGACATACCCACATTTTAATAGCTACATGCTAAATAAAGAAGTAGGCATTCTTTATTTGGCAAAAAAAAAAGATCTAATTCTTCAATCCATCCAACTAACCAGCATTTGTTGTCATATTTGCGGAGCATACTCACTTTTTTCTTTTTTACTAGAGCAGTTATATGGCTATAACGAGTTTGCTGCTGAGCGGCCGTCTAAGCTGCTAAAGATGTGCTGCACTTGTGGTTTGCTCTTCATTGACCTTTTTTGCCCAATAAGCTCGTCTTTAATTTGATTTGGCGGTTGGAAAATGTAAGGACCTTGTTTGTCTGCTTTCTTTGCAAAATATGGCTTCTTTGAAAATTCTAACATTTTGGACACTATTCAAACAATAATATTGTTCTCTTTTGACTTCTGACTGTTACCCTCTTACCAGATTCAATTTGAAATTATACAGAGAATTTAAGCCATTTAAATTTCTCAAAAAACAGATTGCTGTGACTTTAGTAGAGTGTGTCCAAACCTTTGACTGGTACAGTATATACCTGATGTATGTATGAATGCAAATCCGGGCCCCACAGTGTCCGCTTGGAAAAAATTTGGCCCTTGGACAAATATAGTTGATGACCTCTGCTGTAGTTTAATAATTTGTGTTTTCAAAACACGTTTCTTGCAACCAAAATAAAATTTTTACCCCTCGGCCAGCGGCACGTCGGTCGACCGGGGTATTGTCGTCACCTTCAGCGTCCGGCTGTCTGCCTGTCTGTCCATCAAGGATGTTACGGCTCTAGTGCCTTCAGCTTTGCTTTTAGGTTTCTCATTTTTGGGTGGGTGGTACATCTATGGATCCCATACTTACCTATTGAATTCCGGCCATTTTTCCTCTTGGTTTGGCCACCAGGGGGCTTATTGTGAAAAATGAAAAAATTGCCATAACTTCCTTATTATTTCAGCTAGGACACCCAAATTTTCACTGAAAGTACATGGGATCACCCTTCATCACATACCAGACGCATTTTTGATTTCACAAATTTTTCACCGTTTTCTAGGTCAAATAGCGTAAATGCTGCCGATCTTTAAATTCAATGATGTTACCGCTCTAGCACCTTCAGGTTTGCTTCTAGGTTTCTCATTTTTGGGTGGGTGGTATGTCTATGGATCCTTCACTTAACTATTGAATTCCGGCCATTAGCGACTCTTAATTTGGCCACCAGGGGGCTTATTGTGAAAAATGAAAAATTGCCATAACTTCCTTATCATTTCAGCTACGACGCTCAAATTTTCACTGAAGGTACATGGGATCACCCTTCATCATGTCAGACATGTTTTTGATTTAACTTTTTTTTTACTGTTTTCTGGGTTGAATAGCCTAAATGCTGCCGATCTTTAAATTCAAAGACTTTACCACTCTAGCGCCTTCAGCTTTGCTTCTAGGTTTCTCATTTTTGGGTGGGTGGTACGTCTATGGATCCTTCACTTACCTATCGAATTCCAGCCAATTTCGACTCTTACTTTGCCCACCAGGGGCTTACATACGCAGCCGAGGGGTCTTAAGTGCGATTAGCACGGTATTTTTCTCAATTGCTAGGCACATTTTCTTGCGCAAATACTAGGCTTTGAAACTGCACAAATGTTCAAAATGAACAACTTCAAAGCAGTCAATTATCACAGAAAAACATGAAAATTCTGTGTTAATATTAAACACAGTTTTGAAAAGCCCATAGGCCCACAACGCATTTTACTTCCAAATCATAAACACATGGGTCAATGGTGTGACATTGTCTGAGTGCACTACTTTGGTTTAAAATAATTTTAAATGATTCATAATAAGCATCATTTTATTTTATAAAACCGGTTTAATTTGAACATATTTCCAGTTTATCATAAATATGATATATATGTTATGTTTTGCCATCTCAAACCCTCAAAATGTCAGGTGGCGCAACCGTCCGAGCAAGTTAACACTATGTGAAATGTATTAAATATGTATTTTAAAATATGAATTAATATAATATTAATATGAAGGCATAATTTTATATTGAAAACCTTTCAAATAAACAAAGGGTAATCGTTTAATTGTTCTTAAATTGTTTGGAAAACCAAAATACCCGTCCCCGACAATAAAGAATCCATAAGTTACTTTTAATACCCAGCTCAATTACAAAATAGTAATGTTTTAGGCAGAGTAGACACTCTCAGGTATACTCACAAAAAAATCACTTAGAAAAAAAAGAGGGAAGTGCATTTTTTCAAGAAACTTTTTGTTGTGCCACCTGAAATTTTTTGGCTGGTGAAATTGCAAATACAGTCTAAAACCCTGTAAATGTTGTGCAACCATTAAGACTTGTTTAAACACACTCTTCCAACTTCAAATAGATGTATTTTGTACATTTTTAAAGATTTATTAAAAAACATTTTAAAAAGACTTATTTGTCATTGACCCACAACCACCATTTGACAGACTTTTTGAATGGCAAATAAATTTTGAGCGTAAAAATGGGAAACACTTGAACAATAATCTTTAGGTACCATTATGTTTGTGCTTTTTCCATATTGCAATGTACTACCTGTGCACGGTAGCCAATTCTACAAATTATTATTTCACAATCGGCCAACGATTGACAAGTTTAGACTTTTATAAGACTGTTTTTGCTATTTTGTAGAAAACGACAGAAGGGAAGGTATGGCATGGAAACAAAGGGAATGAATGAAAAGGTAAAACAAATAGAAAAACGTAGATATAGGCTACTCAGATAGAGGTCAAAAATACAATAACAAGAAATGAGCTCTATTTTCCAGCCTGAGCATTTAATCACCATCACAAGAAATGTTTTCCCTGGCCCAGCAGCAGAGGACATGCGTATATTTAGGAAATATTCCTTAATTCAGGATAAAAATACTTCTAATGTTTACATCACTGGGGATATGAATGCAGACTTATCAGACATGTCATGGTTTTTGGAGGCTGGCGAGCTTTCTTTGTTTCTCTCGTCCGGGACGATATTGTTTTGCCCACAGTCGGATTCTTTGGCCAGCTGGCATTAATTGTGGGCGGCGCCCAGACTCTAGTTAAACCCAAGTTCCGCCTTGCTGCCTTTGCTAGAGTGTCAGTGTTACTATGCACTATAGCCGGTAAGGTCTCTAGCTAGAGAATTGTTTGAGGAATTAGCTGCAAAGAGGAAAGTGCTAGTTAGCAAGGGAATCTTTCTCTCTTTTCTTCCTCTTCCTGGTCACTGTCTGGTGCTAAATCGTTTTCTCTCGGTTCCCGAGATTTTTCCCTTTTATTTCGTTCTGTCGAGCTCGCTTTGCTTCCTTTGCAGCCGGACTAGATCTTTGTCCGTTGGAAGCGCGAGTCTCTCTCTCTCCTTCTGTCGGTTTGTCTCTCTTATTTTGCTGGACTTCCTTTGGTTTCGGCCGCTGCTTTTGGCGTGTCGAAACACCGGCTATCACAAGACAGGAATTCAATATTTGCCATTCCTATGGTTCAGTTCTGCCAAAATAATCATTTAATATTGTCAAGTAGCATGCTTCAACCTGTAGACAGTCACACACACATAAGTGAGGTCTGGCACAGTACATCACGGCTGGAGCTCTGCATCAGTACTGCTGACACACATGCCTCCTTAGAGTGTTTCACCATTCTGTATGACTGATCATGCACCTTTTGCTGTGTCTTTTAATGCTGAATGTCTTCCTGCACTACCTGTAAATGTTAATGGTGTTAAAGCAACAATTCTGGATTGGTTTTCCCTTTCTAAGGAGGATATCGTAGCTTATAGTGCTCTAACAAATAAATCTCTAAATAACGTTCATGTTAACTGTTCTGATGTAGGAGGGATCTTTGCAGCTTGTATGATTCTATAGTGAGATATTTGCAGGAAGACAGTAAGCCCTACTATAGGCGCAAACATGATACTCACAACATAAAGCCCGGGTGGAATGAGTATGTGTCTGTGCATCATGCAGAAGCATGAGAGGCATGTAAATTATGGGCTGCAGCAGGTAGACCCCGACAAGGGCCTGTGCTCGAGTACAAGAAGCCCACTAATGCTAGATATAAGTATTTGCCATTCGCTTCATCAGTAAAAATGAGCAGGCCATGAGGGCAGATTCAATGGCTAAGAAACTGTTAAGTTACAGTGTTACTGATTTTTGGAAAGAAGTTCATGTTCTTCACAATTGTAAAACATCTCTGCTGTGCACTGTGGAAGGTATTTGAGGTGCAGACAATATTGCTGAGTTGTGGCAACAGCATGATAGTTCATTGTTCTGTTGTGTCAAAATTGAAGCCTGTAAGGGTGAGAATATAAAAAGTAGTGGACAGTAGTCATCAGTTCTGAAAAAAGTTTATCAAGCAATTATAAAGCTGTCAAATAATAAAGCAAGTGGTCCAGACCATATTACCGCTGAACATCTGAAGTATGCCAGTCCGAGGATAGCTCCTCTGCTAGCAATTTGCTTTATTGGGTTGACGATTCGTGGAATACTACCTGACTCAATGATTTCTGTTCGGTTACTACCAGTCATTAAAGACAAAGCTGGAAAACTATGTAGCGTAGATAATTACAGGCCTATCCACCCTTTTCATGACTTTGTGACGTAACTCATCAATCATAGCAGTTGCCAGTTTTTCTCTTCCGGTTGATGTGTTTATTTACGGTTGCATAGCTGTAAAAGCCAGCTTTTAACTAATACAAATGGAAACAAAACGGAGGTGGATACAGGTGGATAACGGACGTTTCAAAAAGTTGTGAGGACAATTCAGTTACAGTGCCTCACCCGTCACTTCTCACGGAGTGGGTGGATGACATGAAACAATGACCCAATGTTAGCAACATCGACATAGTTACAGTAATTATTAATCTGCGCCTAACGAAGTTGGCGGGAAGTATATGTGATCGATGTCATTTGTCTGTTTGTGAACAAGATAACTCTAAAAGTAATGAACTGATATCTCTGAAATTTTTTGGGTGGGTCGCTATTACATCAGGGATGGACCCCATGGACCATATTCACAGCCATTTTCCTCTGACGTCACGCTCAGGGTGGGAAAATTGAATTCCGTGACATTAGCATTTTTAATGTTTTACTTACCTCTGAATCGGTGACTAATGCCGTGAGGAAACTCTGAACAGCCACTTGCATACCCTTGAAACAGTCACTTGCCTTCTCTCAGTGGAATTTTCCATTCACTAATGCCCCCAATGTCTCAGAGGTGAGGAATTAAGAATCTATCCATGGGTCCGCCAGACCGACGTGCTACATGCCATCTCTCCGATTTCAATGAAACTTTGCCAGTTTGAAGGGTCTATCCCAAAACTCAAATGGCTAAACTGGTTTCAGATTTGGGTGTTTCAGGGGTGATAGACCACCCCCTTGGTTTTACTGGAAATTTTCCGAGAAAAGTGCCCCAATATCAGGCAAAAGTAGGAGGATCTCAGAACAACTGTATTAAACCTACCCTTATGAGGGCTTGTATACTGTGTATATTGGTGCATCTTAAGTGACTGCAAGGAAGAAGTGTCAGTCAATTTGATTGACAGCTTGTCAATCAGTGGACGTGAATATCCAACCATGTTTTCAGCCATTCAAATATATGCCGACTTTGAAGCCAAATATCTCCCCTTGCCAGAAAGGTATTACAATAATTTCAATGTCTCGTTTTCATTGACCCTTTTGTCTCTAACAATCATGAAAAACATTTTTGGGAAGTGCCATTTTTTTCACCTCGGTTGCTGTTTGAAAACTGCGATAAGGGCAAAGTAATTCCAGTCACGCGCAATACAATTCGGAGTAGTAGCAGTCGTTGAACCAGTAGAAGTCAAACATTTTTGAGCTGGTTCAGAAAGATTATAACTTAAGAATGGTGACGGATTCTAAATCTTCAGAAAGTTAGTACACTGCCAAATCTATTCTGCTGACAAAATCCGCTGATGCCCTGACTAATAATCTCCACTGCTGTCCCTTGATCTTTGCCTGTTACTGGAGCTTGTACTTTTAATCACTCTCTCTACAATTTACCACAAACTCCTTTTCCAGCCTTTAGTAAAAAACCCAGTATTCTGCTTTCTGTTTTTTGGATAAAAACTGCTTCTTTCTTTCATCACACAGTACATTCCACAGGCAGGAATTATTCCTGCACTCCCTTTTCTCCAGGCATGCCAGATGTGTGCAACTGATAACATCACGTTTCCACTCGTAAACTAATTTCTATGTAAATTGCTTCCCTATTTTCTACACCCGTTCACAAAAAAAGCCTTGCATATTATGCCGCTACATTTATAAATCCTTGAATCAAAGAAAAAAAAACACACTCTCAAGCACTATTTCTTGTTTTTTTAATTTTCTGAGAACATGTCCAAAACGGACGCGTTTCGGCAACAAGCCGTCCTCAGCGTCTTAAAGAGGATAGAACCAGGTGTAACTAAAAACACAGGTAACATGACGTCATCAAATTGCCAATTGGGCACATAGGTAATACCACAAAACACAAACTCAACGAAACTACAAGAAAAATGAACAATACTACAAATATACAGACATAAGATCAAAAATGAGATCATTATTAATAAGACATTGGAAACTGATCAGAAAAAACACTGCGAAACTAGTTCTTCATTCAGGCCACCAGGTTGGACCGTTTGGAGCTCATGAATCCAGAACACTTCTCTCTGGAGTAGAAGGCACTCCCTGTCTCCGCCTCTCCTAGGCTGGTGTACAAGTTCAATACCCTGGAATTTCAATGTGCAAATATCGTGACCATTGTTATTAAAATGTCTTGCCACCGGGGACTTTTCATCATTAGTTCGTATATTGCTTTTATGTTCTGTAATTCTTGTTCTAAGTTCTCTGGTGGTCTTCCCGACATAACAGAAGCCACACGGGTCGTCCGGCAGGAGATTCTCCCTCTCACAATTTTCTGCTGGTGCGTGGATGTACGAAAGTGTCACCTTTATAATTGTATTGCATTTAATGCAATTTCGGCAAGGAAAATTGCCAGGGGGGAGATTAGTGAGCCAATTAGAAGTTCCTGTGTGTACATCAGCTTTAACCAGTTTATCTCTCAAATTTTTTGTCCTTTTATAGGAGAATCGCGGGGTATGCACAAAAGACCGTCCAGTCTGTGGATCACTTGACAGAATATGCCAATGTTTTTTTACAAAAGACTTAATGTCGCTGGATAAAGGAGATAAAGTATTAGTGAAGACCAACTGCGGCCCCTTCTGACTCCTAACCCTCTTCTCCAACAGCAGATCGCGCACACTAATACCCACTTTTTGTAAACACGAATCCAAGTTTGTCTTCTCATGGCCCTTTTGAATAAAAGGATCATAAACATTTTTAGCTTGGATTTCAAATTCCTCATCAGTGTTACATATTCTTCGAATGCGCAAAAAATTGGCTATTGGGGAGGCTTCTCTTCATACAGGGCGGATGATAGCTACTTGATAGTAAAAAGCTATTTCTATCGGTGGCCTTACGATAAACTGATGTTCCTAAAGATGCCCCCCCCCCCAACTTTTTGATCATCAATGTCCAGAAAGGATATTTTGTCCATACTAAATTCAAGGGATAATTTAATGTAAATGAGTCTTGAGTTTAAATAAGCATGGAGCTGGTGTAAAAGCTCAACTGTTCCACTAAAGACAAAAAATATATTGTCTATAAAGCGAAACCAACATTTAATGTGATGACCAAACTCATTATTGTTATACACAAAGTCCGCTTCAAATTTCCCCATAAACAAGTTCACATAATTAGGAGCGAAAGGAGAACCCATAGCTGTGCCCTTAATTTGATGGTAAAAGGTATCTTCAAATCTGAAGTAATTCATTGTCCAGACTATATGCGCCATTTCCCAGAGAAATTTAGTGGGAGGCTGATCATTTTCTCTACAATTAAGGTACCCTTCAAGAGCACACAGGCCCAAATCATGGGGGAGGTTGGTATAAAGACTGGTCACATCCATTGTACACAACAATTCATTTTCAGATATAACAACATTTTGCAATTGATTCAAAAAAATCTGTAGTGTCCTTTAAATATGATGGTAAAGTTGAAACAAGTGGTTTAATGTACCAGTCCACAAATTGCAAAATTCAGTTAAAGACTGACAGCAGAGGCGGTGTTAGACCCGAAAATTCCGGGGCTAATATCCCTCCCTTTATTGACAACAATTAGTCCAGGCTAATTCTAGATGGTTTTCCTTCATTAACACGTTTTCCAATTCAAGAATAATCAAGTGGCAATTGAAGACATGACTTCTCTCCCCCATGCAATTTAAAAGCGACAAAATAATGTGCTGCATTCAGTACAGAAAAATCATCATAGTGTACCTTCATTTTCGACCACCAGAGACGCTTGATGACCACAAATAAGTCTCCCAAACCTTGGGTTCTCCCGAAGTTCAGGAAGTTATCTGAGGACATGGATGGTTCCAGAACACTCAGGTGCGCATGCTCAGGTACTGGGACCGGGCTGACCAATACGGTCATTCCGGAAGGTTCGCTCATTAGGCCGGCCTTGAGGGTTCTGCAGGAGCTTCTTTATCAGGTTTTTTGACAGATTTATGAGTTTTTGCTACTTCACTGCTACTTCTTGTACAGCAGTTTAAAAAGGTTTTCTTGTTGAACTGAGATTATGGTTTTACTTTGAATTTAGAATATTTTAGGGTACTTTTCCCACCACAACTGGTAGCGGGAAGCAGCCGCCTTTTTAATAAATCGGGAATACGCTCAGAATACGCTTGGCATTCGTCGGAAGTGCATCAGGCATGCGGTCGGCATAAGTTGGGTGTGTCCGGAATATGCTCGGCATGCACACTGCATACGCTGCTATTCGCAGCAAGAAAAATAGTGTTGCACACTGCATACGCAAATCATACGCACCTCATACGCAATGGATGTGCTGAATTTGTTATTTATACGCTGTATGTGCATCACACATAAGTTGAAGTAATTGAAAAATTTCACAATTTTGAGCGTACGGCTGCGTATTGTTAATTTTTTATAAGGAACTCATAAGGACTTGATATACACAAAAGTGTGACACCCCTGTAAGAGACGCCTTCGCTAAAATCTCCATTGGACCAAATGCTTCAACCATTAACTCAAATGGCTCAGAGTGACTCAGTGAAATTGTGGCAAAGCGGTATTGTGGTTCAATTCTGCCCTCTGTTGGACTTTTTCCTGGCCTCAATATTATCATTGTTCGGATTAAGAATGACACAACTGTTGGACAAATCTTATAGCCTGACTCCACCAGCCTTCGTACTTCCGCTTAATTTCATTTCGCTTCACTACTCAGTCTGGTCACTCGGAGCTCTGCCTCGTTTACCTCAGCAGAAAATACGCCAGACCAACCAACGAACTGGAGGCATGGCCGAGAGCCATGATGTAGCCGCTGCGCCGAGTTTGAAATTGTAGTGTCCGAAATCAACAATGACCACGGACATAGATACACGGGAGACCATTCGCTCTGTCGTGGAGAAAATCCCTGGAATCAGCGACTTAAAGCCACAACAAGATGAATGTTTGGCTAGTTTTTTGAATGGAAATGATGTTGTAGCGCTACTCCCTACATGTTTTGAGAAAAGTTGTCATATCTACTTAATATCCATCATGAAACATATGAAATAGGCATTCTGTCCATCTCTGCAAGAGACAGCCAAACCACCTCAGCTAGCTTGTAGCTTCTAGTGTTACATTGCCCGCGATTTTCACACGATTTAAGTTCGCAGCAAACTTTTTAAAAGCCGTATTTTTGTTCATTTCACAAGACCTATTCGCTGTCTCAGTGTTATGTTGTCATTATCCATGAATGAAATGGCTGTCTGAGACAGCCAAACGCTTAGAGCCAAACTGTTACTATAAAGTTAGATTGCGAGCTCAGTATGAGGTTAGCGCTAGTATATGGTTAAAGGTTCAGTTTTCGTGTCAATGCAGATTTCGTCCCACGTAAATAATGCGTTATTCTTGCCGATTCTGCCATTGGTTTCGGGTCTCTTACGTTTTTAGCTTACCGGCCCTATGGGCCGATAAGCTATTGGCGTGGTGTGGCGTCCGTCGTCTGGCATCCGACGTCCATCATCCGTCATCCGGGACATTTTTTATCTTTTTTTTGGCCTGATGAATTTTCGTGTAAATTTGTAATAACATAATACTAGACCATATCTCCAGAAGGTTTTCTCGGATTTTTGATTGAATCATTTTTGTCCGTTTTATGGGCCCTTGAAATTTTGGCTCCAATGTTAAAGATAGGACTGAGAAATTTTAAAAAATTATTTCTCAAAAACTGCATGATAAATTTTTTTCTTTAATCAGGCAATCAACTTTCCTTGGTACCATCAATGTACAGTGCGAGCGCCATTTTGATTGAATTGACGGAAGTGGGTCGATTGGGGGCACTTTACTTTATGAATATGCAAGAAGGCCTGTGGAGGCCAAATGGTTGCAGATAGAGATTAAGTTTGTATTATCGACATACAGGAAGTCATATATGACCTATATTTTGGCAATGTTAAATGTGACCACAGATGCCTTTGAAAGGTCAAACTCGAGGTCAGGGAATATATTAACGATGTTAAAAGATATGACTTGAAATTTCAAAAAATTATTTCTCAAAAACTGTTTGATAACTTTTTTCTAAATCTGGCAATCAAGTCACCTTGATGCACTTTATGTACAGCGCAAGTGCCATTTTGATTGAATCAACGGAAGTGGTTCTAGTGGGGGCGCTGTACTTTAACATTGGGTCTTATGGAGCATGGGCCAAATCGCCTGTGGAAGCTATATGGTTGCAGATAGAGATTAAGTTTGTATTACTGACATATAGGAAGTAATATATGACCTATATTTTGGCTGTGTTAAAGTTGACCTCAGATGACCTTGAAAGGTCAAACTTGAGGTCAAGCAAAATGTTACAATTTTCAAAGGTTTCTAGGCTTGAAAATATTGTAGATTGGGAACATATGTGCATTGAACACTTATAGGAAGTCATGTATGAACTTTCATTTGGTGGCCTTGAACCTGACCCTCGGCGACCTTCGAAGGTCAAACTTCACATAGTGAGATTTCAATTACTTCTATGACCAAAACTATTACAGATAGAGCTTAGGTTTGTCTTGTGGCCATTTAGGAAGTCATGTATGAAGTTTCACTGGGTGACCTTGAACTTGACCTTCAGTGACCTTCAACGGCCAAACTATACAGTGAAATTTTAATCAGCAAAATGGTTACAGATTGAGTGTAGGTTTGTATTGGAGAGTATAGGAAGTCATGTATGAACTTTCATTTGGTGACCTTCATATTGACCTTCGAAGGTCTAAATTGACCTAGAGAAAATTCAATGACTTCTGTCGCTGAAAAGGTCACAAATGGAGCCTAGGTTTGTGTTGCTGACATGGGAAGTCACATATGAACTTTCATTTGGTGACATTCAGCTTGACTGTTGATGACATTGGAAGGTCAAACTTGCCATAATACAATTACAATGACTTGTATTGCCAAAACGGTCACAGATGGAGTTTAGGTTTGTATGAGAGACATATAGGAAGTCATATATGAACTTTCATTTGGTGACCTTCATATTGACCTTTGAAGGTCAAACTTGACCGAGTGAAAATTCTATGAATCCTATCACTAAAAGGGTTACAGATACAGCCTAAGTTTGTATCACAGACTTAAAGGAAGTCACACATCAACTTTCATTTGGTGACATTCAACTTACCTGTTGGTGACCTTTGAAGGTCAAACTTGACATAATACAATTACAATGACTTGTGTTGCCAAAAAAATCACAGACGCAGCCTAAGTTTGCATTAGAGACATATAGGAAGTTATATATGAACTTCCATTTAGTGACCTTCGTATTGACCTTCAAAGGTCAAATGTGACCTAGTGAAAATTCAATGACTTGTATCACTAAAACGGTCAAAGATGGAGCCTAAGTTTGTGTTACTGACATCTAGGAAGTCACATATGAACTTTCATTTGGTGACATTCAACTTGACTGTCAGTGATCTTAGAGGTTCAAACTCGACAGTGAAATTACAATGACTTTTATTATCAAAATCGTCACAGATTGAGCCAAGGTTTCTATAGAGACATTCAGAAAGTCATGTATGAAGTCCATTTACTGACAACTTGACATTCTGTGACCTTTAAAGTTCACAATTGATATATTGAATACATATTGACATATTTTAACGACTTGTATCACCAGAACTGCTTCAGAGCTTAGGATTGTATTACAGAAGGTCTTGTAAATGTATGTGAACTTTTATTTAGGGACCTTGACATTGATTTTCATTTATTCAAATGTCAAACTTCACATGAAATTTTCATAAGTTGTATCATCGCTGTAAGACTGCTTGCCGGTAAGCTACAGGACCCTTGGTCGTATTTTATTTTTTTTTTTATAGCAGCAGTATCGGCAAGAAAAACGATAGCTCAACAGCTTGTTTCTTGAAAGGAGAACAGAGAGAGCACCTTTGGTTCTTTTAAGTGAATGAGTGAAGGCTAAAATGAGGTAGATGGGCATATGTATGAGTACAGTATTAACTTTAGTGTACTGATCATTTTGTTTTTGCTGCATTCCTGGCATGAAGGACTGTGTTTACAGCTGAAGTACTAGGCAGCTGAGCTGGCGCGGAATATACGTCATCGCCAAACGTTAGTGATTAGTTTACGGGTACACCAATGATTTTAAACTTCAGAGAAGCGCCCACCCACCAGGAAATAAACACTTGTCTGTCCAGACTCTCCGCTACTTCGCATTGCTTTTTACACAGTCTGGTATTACCAGGCTACAAATCTCACTCTTCTGCGTCAAACTCAGTCGGTATCGTTTTTTGTACAGTCGCTCAAACCAGCTCCAAGAGAGCACATTGAGGGCAGCAAAGACCCGCCTTTTTCCAGGGGGGGTCCATGAGAACACATTACAGTAAAAAATCGCAAAGCAGAAAAAAATTGCTTGAGCTGCTATTGCAATATATACAAGCAACTGTTCGCACTAGCTGGACATATTTAAGATCGTATCTAAAACAGGCAAAATATTGGTATCAAAATGAACGTAACTGCCATACTTGCTAAGCCAGCAGACATAACTTTTCCATACTCATTGAGTAGTTTAATAATTAACGTTAGCTGGCTATTGATTATGTCATCTGCAGTGATGGCAATTTCAATGGTCAAGTTCAACCCATTTCAAACACGTTCTGTGCACTGTGTATTTGTGAGCTAACTAGCCAATAATAGCCAGAAATAAAAAAGGAGCCGTGAATAATATCACAACATGTGTTAACGATATCTTGCAGCTTGCTATTACTAGCTATTTAGCTAGCAAACACATAGTGCACAGAAATGAACAGAGACGCGCGAATAATAGCATTTCACTACTTGGCCAGGTCAGCGTTGAACAGTTCGGGACTGGGGGAGGCACTGACAATGAGCTATAAGCAACAACAGCTGCGGCAGTCTGCCAATGTGGCCTGCCATGTTTGCTCCGCCATAAAGCTAATTTCTCACCGAGATATGCATTGAGCCATAGAAATGCATCAACCTCATTGCCTCCAATTGACCTTTTTTTTTTTTTTACAGCTGGGTTGAAGCGGAGTAGACTCGGTCATGATGCAGCTGAAAAGCCAGAATTCCTTAAACTATTACTTTCAGCTTTAAAGTCTTGTTTTCACATTTCAGCAGTTTTTCAACACTTCTTCAGCAATTTCCTTTGCCTCTCAGTTTCCAAGCACCTTCATTTTATAAGCCAACCTTTTTTCTTTGGAAAATTTAGCCTTTTCTAGTAAGAATAATAATGTGTGATTATCACTTTTTTAATTTTCTGTGATATTTCCCATCCTTTTTCCAATTATGTACAATATTAGAATACGTGACTTGTTTTCACTAGCTTAATTGTGAGGCGGATATGTTGGCATTTTAGATCAGTATTTATCAATGAAAACATTTATCCATGAAATTCTAACTGAAGAAAATTAAGAATTTATTCAAATTTTGGGAGTGGTAAATCTGGCTGGAACAAAGACCACCATAAAAACTGTTCATTCAAATACAGCATTTCAACCTTCAAGCAGTGTACTGCGATGCCCACAGTGGTCACCAACCCTGATCTATCTTCTTGCAGGTTTTCACTCCGACCCTGTCAAGCACTCATCACACCAAAGCAAGAGATTCTGTTCAGCTACTAATTAATGGAGTCAGGTGTGCCAGATTATGGTTGTAATGAAAATGTACAGGATGGGAGATCTCCAGGAATAGGGTTGGTGATTACTGGCTAACGATATATGCAGTCTAACATTAAGTCACTTGGAGTCAGTGGCCAGTTGGCTGACGATCTTCCAATCAAATTGTCTGCATCGTTTTTGAACATTTTTGCAACATTTTTTTCAAATTTCTCAGGTATGTTTGAATTTGATCAAATATTTCTTCAGTCTTTAGAGAGTAGATAATCGGGTTTAGAAGAGGGGGGAGAGATGCAGACAATGAATAATTGATAATTCTGGTGTCAGTATCTATATTCACATTAATCCAAGCTACCGTGTATGTAACTTGCACAGGAATAAAAAATACACCCACCAAAATTAAATGCGAAGTGCATGTTTTAAATGCTTTCTATCGACCCCCAGATGATTTAATTTTCAGAATGGCATAAATGATAAAAATGTAAGACACAGCGATGAAGCCAGAGGGAGCATAGTACAATGTAACCGTGACAACAGCGGCCATGAACCTATTTTTCCAATAATCACTACAAGCAATATACATGAGGGGACCGTGATCACAGAAGAAGCTGTTGACAATAGTCGATCTACAATACGCCAGCCCGGGAATAAAGGCGACCATCACCAAAACTAGGATAAGCGGGACTGATAAGACGCAATAATAACCACCATCATTTTACAGTTAGAATTTAAAGTATTGCTTCGTAATGGGAAAGAAATGGCAATGACCCTGTTGTAAGCTAAATCACAGAGAGAAATTGCTTCCATGGTTCCAAAGTAATGAACAAAGAACATTTGTGCTAGGCAAGGATCGTATTATATGAATTTTCAACCAAAGACATGAAAATGAATTGTCAGAGGAATGAGCGCAGAGCTCTGGCCAGCATCCACTATAGCAATGCTGAACACTGCCATGTATTTAGGTGTGTGAAGAGTTTCTGCAGCCCAAATGACCAACATCGAGATTGCATTTGACAAAAGTGTGAGGACACATATAACAGCCAAGAAAATAAAGTAATATTCTCCGTTATTTAGCGCATAGAAGCCTCTAATGTAGAATCCGACCAGGCGGGTGACGTTACTCAAGTCTTCTGTTGTCTCCATTGAGAGCTGGATTTGCTCTGATTTATGTGCAGCAGGCTTCCTCTGATTGAGAGAAAAAAGGAGAAAAATTACAGGGCCTAGCTGAGCTCATAGGCCTACATTCTGTACAAGACCCTTCCTGGGGCATCAGTGTAACAGCAATTTCACATTTTTTTAGGATTGGAATAATCATTATTATGTCTCATGTTTCGGAACTCACAACCCAACAGGCTGCTTGTTGAATGATGTTGTTTGTGACCGAATCAAATTTGTTCATCACTATACAGTCTGTTTTTTTCATTCGTACAATAACTTCTCTTATAAGAACATTGAGGCTGAGAGGTAGCAAAAGTTAAGAATATGTCGAGAGCATCCTGAGGCTGAGAACTAGTATTGGTGATACAACCGCAATTCCAAAAAAGTTGGGATGCTGTGTACAAACTAAAATGTAAATAAAGAGAAGATGAAATGATTTGCACATCTCCTAAAACCACAATTTATTCACAGTACACTAGTAGCACCCAAAAACTGAGACAGTGCACCTATTTCAGAGAAATTCCTGTAAAAACTTTGAATACACTGAAGTTTACTGAAGATTTGAGGCCAACTTGGTTAACCTTAGAAAAATTTCACCGAGGTATCCCGAAGTCTGTCCAGTTTACTTAAGTTTGGACAACACCTCAGTAAACCTTGGTTAAATTTTCCCAAAACACATCGAGGATTGTCTGGCCCACTGAAGTTCAGAGACCACTTCGGTGTTCCTCGGGATAATCTCACCGAAGTTTGTCTGCTAGGCCTATGCTCACACCAGAACAAAGGGGAGGTGTGAAGACAGTCAAACACATGCCTCATTAAAAACCTCCCTCCAGTGCTGCAGTACAAATGCTAATTAATTATGCAAATTACCAGTACTGCCTGTTCAACGAGGTGCAGTGCAATTAAGCCAGGCCCTAGATGCAGTCCAGATGAAGTACAGACTTAGTTCAGCCTGCTCTGTCTGTGCTGCATACAGGAATTGGCAAAGGGCAAACCACCACCATTACACAGGGTGTATCAAAAAAAAATGTCCCACTTTCAAAAATTGCCCTAAAATGAATATTCTATAATTTTTTGAAAATACTTTTACTTAGGTTGATAGAACTTTTTTGTGCAATTGAACATACTCAACATGTCACGCATGACTGAGCACAGGCTAATTACGTAAAATTGCAATACATTTTGCGCGAAAAAATGCTGGGATAAAAACAGGATCTGAGACCAGAGGAAGCAGCGTTAGCTATGCCCTTGTTTATCACAAATTGCCATTACTTTTGAATTAACCCTTTCACACTTTCAGTCCTCAACATGTCCACCATTTCTGTCCTGGCAGATTTGGGCCCTCCTCAGCATATCGTACACTGCACGGCAGATCAAAGCTCTGTACCTTCTGAGAACATTGACTTCTGCTGTTATGCATTCCTCAAAGTCTTCCAGGTCCCTAGGTGGAGTAACGTACACTTTTGAATGGTGTTGCACCATTTTGGGGACATCCATTGATTGATTACATAACATGACATGACAGGACTGTCAGCCACCTGATGAGCAAAGGGTTAAAGCAATTTCCTGAAGATTTTTTGGACAGTTAAGGGCATAGCTAACGTTGCTTCTCATGGTCTCAGATCCTGTTTTCATCCCAGCACTTTTTTGCGCAAAATGGCACGTACATTTTCCGTAATTAGCCTGTGCTCACTCATGCGTGACATGTTGAGTATGTGCAATTGCACAAAAAAGCACTGAACCATTGTCTATCAACCTAGTAAAAGGATTTTCAAAAAAATATAGAATATAAATTTTAGGGCAATTTTTCAAAGTGGGACATTTTTTTGATACAACTTGTAGTAAGAACAACAAAAGCACATGTTCAGTATTCAGAATATATTCAATCTGCAAAAGCACCAATTTACAAAAAAAAAAATCATATACACAATGTAATTTTTAAAAGAGGGCACCTTGAGAGAAAGTGAACATCGAGAGTAAGAAAAGTGTGGGTGGGCAAAATGGGGGAAAATAAGCACATAATCTCACACACATACAGAGAGAAATCATGTAAATCTGAATGCATGAAGGAGCAACAACTCCGAATAGTGACTGCACGCAATACAGGAAAACAACAGAGTCAGGAGAAAAGTTGAGTGTCAAACTTTCTCACAAACTTTGTAATAGAGCCCTTTTTTCTGGACTCTTCTACTCCTAAGCAATGCTGTTCTGGTGGATGCAGTATGTGGTTTAGCATTGTCTTGCTGAAATATGCAATGCCTTCCCTGTAAAAAACGTTGCCTGGATGGGAGCACACGTTGTAAAACCTCTATGTACTTTTCAGCATTGATAATGCCTTTCGAGATGTGTAAGCTCCCCTCGCCATAGGCACTAATGCAACCCAGTACTATCAGAGATGCAAGCTTTTGAACTGTGCGCTGATAACAAGCTGGATGGTCCCTCTCCTCCTAGTCCGCATGGCACGGTGTCCATGGTTTCCAAAAAGAATTTCAAGTTTCGATTCATCTGACCACAGAACAGTTTTCCAGTATGTCTCAGATAATTTGAAATGAGCTTTGGCCCAGAGAAGACGGCAGCATTTCTGAATCATGTCCACATATGGCTTCTACTTTGCATGATACAGATTTTAGCTTGCATTTGTGGATTGCATGGCGATCTGTGTTCACAGACAGCGATTTCTGTAAGTGTTCCTGAGCCCATGCAGTGAATTCAAGTGCAGAATCATGCCTGTTTTTAATGCAGTGCCGCCTGAGGGCCTGAAGATCACAAGCATCCAATATTGACCTTCGGTCTTGTCCCTTGCGCACAGAGATTTCTCTGGATTCTCTGAATCTTTTGAAGATATAATGTACTGTAGATGGTGGGATATTCAAAGTCTTCACAATTTTACACTGAGGAACATTTTTCTGAAATTGTTCTGCAATTTTTAGATGCAGTTTTTATTACCCCTCAGCCCAAAAATTTGGGCTGAGGGGTATTGTTGTCACGCGCGGTGTCCGTCCGTCCACAATTGCATTCCGCACATTTAGTCAAAAACACCATTGCCGACCAACGCCATTTTTGGTGTGGGTGTTGGGGGTGGGTAGCTACACAAGCCTATCAATTTTCGTTGTGCTCCGATGTCTAATATGGCTGCAATGGCTGCCATCTTGAATTTGCATTCCATGCATTAAGTCAAAAACGCCATTGCCGATCAACGCCATTTTTGGTGTTGGTGTTGGGAGTGGGTAGCTACAGAAGCCTATCGATTTTCGTTGCGCTCCGATATCTAATATGGCTGCCATGGCTGCCATCTTGAATTTGCATTCCGTGCATTAAGTCAAAAATGCCATTGCCGATCAACGGCATTTTTGGTGTGGATGTTGGGAGTGGGTACCTACAGAAGCCTATCGATTTTTATTTATGGAACAGCTGTAGTTGTTAGAGGAGGAGGGTGTAACTATTATGAAAAAATGATCAAGTTTGTTTTGTTTTGTTTAATCTAGATATTAATGATATATTTAAGATGGATTTCATAATTGCATGTGTTAGTTTATTTTTTCATGGGGAGGTTGACATTCACATGTCCATTTACATGAATTGCCCATAATTAAAAAACAACTTGGCCAAATGCTCTCATTTTTTGGTGGCATGTTATGGGTGGTTACAGGAAGCTCCCTATCGATTTGTG
This sequence comes from Gymnothorax javanicus, assembly GCA_029692085.1. Taxonomy (NCBI): domain Eukaryota; kingdom Metazoa; phylum Chordata; class Actinopteri; order Anguilliformes; family Muraenidae; genus Gymnothorax; species Gymnothorax javanicus. The sequence continues at coordinate 152,461,937 of CM056197.1, forward strand.
TCCCGCTCCGATAACCAATATGGCCGCCACGGCAGCCATCTTCATTTTTGTTTCTGAATGATAACTGAAACACGCCCCAGCCAAATATTCTCATTTTTTGGTGGTATGTCGGGGGTGGTTATAGGAAGCTCTCTATTGATTTGTGTCCTGTTGCAATAATCAATATGGCCACCAATTAAGCGCAAGGCTGAGGGGTCCCGCTCGCGACAGCGCGCTATTTTTTGCAGATTGGTGAACCTCTCCTCATCTTTACTTCTGAGAGACTCTGCCTCTCTAAAATGCTGTCTTTATATCAGTCATGTCACTGACCTGTTGCCTATTGACCGAATTGCAAAATGCTCCTCCAGCTGTTTTTTATTAGCATCAACTACTTTTCCGGCTTTTGTTACCCCTGTCCCAACTTTTTTGAGATGTGTTGCCACCATTAAATTCAAAATGAGCTAATATTTTTCATGAAATGGTAAAATGTCTCACTTTCAACATCTGATATGTTGTCTATGTTCTACTCACTAGTAGCACCCAAAAACCGAGAAAGTGCACCTTTTTCCGAGAAATTCCGAGAAAAAATTTGATTACACCGAGGTTTACTGAAGATTTGAAGCTAACGCTGAAAACCCCGGTATCCCGAAGTCTGGACTCCTTCCATGATTTCTCTCTGTATGTGTGTGATTATGTGCTTATTTTCCACCATTTTGCCCACCCACACTTTTCTTTCTCTCGATGTTCACTTTCTTTCAAGGTGCCCTCTTTTAAAAATTACATTGTGTATATGATTTTTTTTTTTGTAAATTGGTGCTTTTGCAGATTGAATATATTCTGAATACTGAACACGTGCTTTTGTTGTTCTTACTACAAGGTGTATCAAAAAAATGTCCCACTTTGAAAAATTGCCCTAAAATGTATATTCTTTATTTTTTGAAAATCCTTTTATGTAGGTTGATAGACAATGGTTCAGTGCTTTTTTGTGCAATTGCACATACTCAATATGTCACTCATGAATGAGCACAGGCTAATTACGTAAAATGTACGTGCCATTTTGCGCAAAAAAGTGCTGGGATGAAAACAGGATCTGAGACCATGAGAAGCAACGTTAGCTATGCTCTTAACTGTCCAAAAAATCTTCAGGAAATTGCTTTAACCCTTTGCTAATCAGGTGGCTGACAGTCCTGTCATGTCATGTTATGTAATCAATGAATGGATGTCCTCAAAATGGTGCAACACCATTCAAAAGTGTACGTTACTCCACCTAGGGACCTGGAAGACCTTAAGGAAGGCATAACAGCAGAGGTCAATGTTCTCAGAAGGTACAGAGCTTTGATCCGCCGTGCAGTGTACGATATGCTGAGGAGGGCCCAAATCTGCCAGGACAGAAATGGTGGACATGTTGAGGACTGAAAGTGTGAAAGGGTTAATTCAAAAGTAATGGCAATTTGTGATAAACAAAGGGCATAGCTAACGCTGCTTCCTATGGTCTCAGATCCTGTTTTCATACCAGCATTTTTTTGCGCAAAACAGATATATTGCAATTTTACGTAATTAGCCTGTGCTCGGTCATGCGTGACATGTTGAGTATGTTCAATTGCACAAAAAAGCTCTATCAACCTAAGTAAAAGTATTTTCAAAAAATTATAGAATATTCATTTTTGGGCAATTTTTGAAAGTGGGACTTTTTTTTTTGATACACCCTGTATAATGGTGGTGGTTTGCCCTTTGCCAATTCCTGTATGCAGCACAGACAGAGCAGGCTGAACTAAGTCTGTACTTCATCTGGACTGCATCTAGGGCCTGGCTTAATTGCACTGCACCTCGTTGAACAGGCAGTACTGGTAATTTGCATATTTAATTAGTGTTTGGACTACAGTACTGGCGGGAGGTCTTTAATGAGGCATGTGTTTTGACGGTCTTCACACCTCCCCCTTGTTCTGGTGTGAGCATAGGCCTAGCAGACAAACTTCGGTGAAATTTTCCTGAGGAACACCGAAGTGATCTCTGAACTTCAGTGGGCCAGACAATCCTCGGTGTATTTTGGGAAAATTTAACCAAGGTTTACTGAGGTGTTGTCCAACCTTAAGTAAACTGGACAGACTTCGGGATACCTCGGTGAAATTTTTCTAAGGTTAACCAAGTTGGCCTCAAATCTTCAGTAAACTTCAGTGTATTCGAAATTTTTATCGGAATTTCTCTGAAATAGGTGCACTTTCTCGGTTTTTGGGTGCTACTAGTGTACTGCGAATAAATTGTGGTTTTATGAGATTTGCAAATCATTGCATTTTCTCTTTATTTACATTTTAGTTTGTACACAGCATCCCAACTTTTTTGGAATTGCGGTTGTATCACCAATACTAGTTCTCAGCCTCAGGATGCTCTCGACATATTCTTAACTTTTGCTACCTCTCAGCCTCAATGTTCTTATAAGAAAAGTTATTGTACAAATAAAAAAAAGACTGTATAGTGATGAACAAATTTGATTCGGTCACGAACAACATCATTAAACAAGCAGCCTGTTGGGTTGTGAGTTCCAAAACATGAGACAGACTAATTCCAATCCAAAAAAAAAGTGAAATTGCTGTTACAATGATGCCCCAGGAAGGGTCTTGTACAGAATGTAGGCCTATGAGCTCAGCTAGGCCCTGTAATTTTTCTCCTTTTTTCTCTCAATCAGAGGAAGCCTGCTGCACATAAATCAGAGCAAATCCAGCTCTCAATGGAGACAACAGAAGACTTGAGTAACGTCACCCGCCCGGTCGGATTCTACATTAGAGGCTTCTATGCGCTAAATAACGGAGAATATTACTTTATTTTCTTGGCTGTTATATACGTACTGACACTTGTGTCAAATGCAATCTTTATGTTGGTCATTTGGGCTGCAGAAACTCTTCACACACCTAAATACATGGCAGTGTTCAGCCTTGCTATAGTGGATGTTGGCCTGAGCTCTGCGCTCATTCCTCTGACAATTCATTTTCATGTCTTTGGTTCAAAATTCATATATTACAATCCTTGCCTAGCACAAATGTTCTTTGTTCATTACTTTGGAACCATGGAATCAATTTCTCTCTGTGTTTTAGCTTACGACAGGGTCATTGCCATTTGTTTCCCATTACGAAGCAATACTTTAAATACTAACTGTAAAATGATGGTGGTTATTATTGTGTCTTGGTCAGTCCCGCTTATCATAGTTGTGGTGATGGTCGCCTTTATTCCCGGGCTGGCGTATTGTAGATCAACTATTGTCAACAGCTTCTTCTGTGATCACGGTCCCGTCGTGTATATTGCTTGTAGTGATTATTGGAAAAATAGGTTCATGGCCGCTGTTGTCACGGTAACATTGTACTATGCTCCCTCTGGCTTCATCGCTGTGTCTTACATTTTTATCATTTATGCCATTCTGAAAATTAAATCATCAGGGGGTCGATGGAAAGCATTTAAAACATGCACTTCGCATTTAATTTTGGTGGCTGTATTTTTTATTCCTGTGCAAGTTACATACACGTTAGCTTGGATTAATGTGAATATAGATACTGACACCAGAATTATCAACACTTCATTGTCTGCATCTCTCCCCCCTCTTCTAAACCCGATTATCTACTCTCTAAAGACTGAAGAAATATTTGATCAAATTAAAAAATACCTGAGAAATTTGAGAAAAATGTTGCAAAAACGTTCAAAAACGATGCAGACACTTTGATTGGAAGATCGTCGGCCAACTGTCCACTGACTCCAAGTGACTTAATGTTTGACTGCATATATCTTTAGCCAGTAATCACCAACCCTATTCCTGGACATCTCCCATCCTGTACATTTTCATTACAACCATAATCTGGCACACCTGACTCCATTAATTAGTAGCTGAACAGAATCTCTTGCTTTGGTGTGATGAGTGCTTGACAGGGTCGGAGTGAAAACCTGCAAGAAGATAGATCAGGGTTGGTGACCACTGTGGGCATCGCAGTACACTGCTTGAAGGTTGAAATGCTGTATTTGAATGAACAGTTTTTATGATGGTCTTTGTTCCAGCCAGATTTACCAATCCCAAAATTTGAATAAATTCTTATTTTTTCTTCAGTTGGAATTTCATGGATAAATGTTTTCATTGATATATACTGATCAAAAATGCCATCATATCGGCCTCACAAATAGGCTAGTGAAAACAAGTCACGTATTCTAATATTGTACATAATTGGAAAAAGGATGGGAAATATCACAGAAAATTAACAAAGTGATAATCACACATTATTATTATAACTAGAAAAGGCTAAATTTTCCGAAGAAAAAAAGGAGGTTGCCTTATAAAATGAAGGTGCTTGGAAACTGAGAGGCAAAGGAAATTGCTGAAGAAATGTTGAAAAACTGCTGAAATGTAAACACAACACTTTAAAGCTGAAAGTAATAAGTAATTGTTTAAGGAATTCTGACTTTTCAGCTGCATCATGACCGAGTCTACTCCGCTTCAACCCAGCTGGAAAAAAAAAAAAAAAAAAAAAAAAAAAAGGTCAATTGGAGTCAACAAGGTTGATGCATTTCTATGGCTCAATGCGTATCTCGGTCAACGCAGTGCATGATGCTGAGAAATTAGCTTTATGGCGGAGTAAACATGGCAGGCCACATTGGCAGACTGCTGCAGCTGTTGTTGCTTCTAGCTCATTGTCATTATCTCCCCCAGTCCCGAACTGTACAACGCTGACCTGGCCAAGTAGTGAAATGCTATTATTCGCGGGTCTCTGTTCATTTCTGTGCACTTTGTGTTCGCTAGCTAAATAGCTAGTAATAGCAAGCTGCAAGATATCGTTAACACATGTTGTGATATTATTCATGGCTCCTTTTTTATTTCTGTGCTATTAATGGCTAGTTAGCTCACGAATACACAGTGCACAGAACGTGTTTGAAATGGGTTGAACTTGACCGTTAAAATTGCCATCACTGCAGATGACATAATCAATAGCCAGCTAACGTTAATTATTAAACTACTCAATGAGTATGGAAAAGTTATGTCTGCTGGCTTAGCAAGGATGGCAGTTACGTTCATTTTGATACCAATATTTTGCCTGTTTTAGATACGATCTTAAATATATCCAGCTAGTGCGAACAGTTGCTTGTATATATTGTAATAGGAGGTCAAGCAATTCTTTTCTGCTTTGCGATTTTTGACTGTAAAGTGTTTTCATGGACCCGCCCTGGAAAAAGGCGGGTCTTTGCTGCCTTCAATGTGCTCTCTTGGAGCTGGTTTGAGCGACTGTTCAAACAACGATACCGACTGAGTTTGACGCAGAAGAATGAGATTTTTAGCCTGGTAATACCAGACTGTGTAAAAAGCAATGCAAAGTAGCGGAGAGTCTGGACAGACCAGTGTTTATTTCCTGGTGGGTGGGCGCTTCTCTGAAGTTTAAAATCATTGGTGTACCCGTAAACTAATCACTAATGTTTGGCGATGACGTATGTTCCGCGCCGGCTTAGCTGCCTAGTACTTCAGCTGTAAACACAGTCCTTCATGCCAGGAATGCAGCAAAAATAAAATGATCAGTACATTAAAGTTAATACTGTACTCATACATATGCCCATCTACCTCATTTTAGCCTTCACTCATTCACTTAAAAGAACCAAAGGTGCTCTCTCTGTTCTCCTTTCAAGAAACAAGCTGTTGTGCTATCGTTTTTCCTGCCGATACTGCTGCTATAAAAAAAAAATAAAAATAGGACCAAGGGTCCTGTAGCTTACTGGCAAGCAGTCTTACAGCGATGATACAACTTATGAAAATTTCATGTGAAGTTTGACATTTGAATAAATGAAAATCAATGTCAAGGTCCCTAAATAAAAGTTCACCTACATTTATAAGACGTTCTGCAATACAATCCTAAGCTCTGAAGCAGTTTTGGTGATACACGTCGTTAAAATATGTCAATATGTATTTAATATAGCAATTCTGAACTTTAAAGGTCACAGAATGTCAAGTTGTGGTCAGCAAATGGACTTCATACATGACTTTCTTCATGTCTCTCTACAAACCTTGGCTCAATCTGTGACGATTTTGATAATACAAGTCATTGTAATTTCACTGTCGAGTTTGAACCTCAAAGGTCACTGACAGTCAAGTTGAATGTCACCAAATGAAAGTTCATATGTGACTTCCTAGATGTCAGTAACACAAGCTTAGGCTCCATCTTTGACCGTTTTAGTGATACAAGTCATTGAATTTTCACAGGTCACATTTGACCTTTGAAGGTCAATACGAAGGTCACCAAATGGAAGTTCATATATAACTTCCTATATGTCTCTAATGCAAACCTAGGCTGCATCTGTGATTTTTTTGGCAACACAAGTCATTGTAATTGTATTATGTCAAGTTTGACCTTCAAAGGTCACCAACAGGTAAGTTGAATGTCACCAAATGAAAGTTAATGTGTGACTTCCTTTAAGTCTGTGATACAAACTTAGGCTGCATCGGTAACCCTTTTAGTGATAGAATTCATAGAATTTTCACTCGGTCAAGTTTGACCTTCAAAGGTCAATATGAAGGTCACCAAATGAAAGTTCATATATGACTTCCTATATGTCTCTAATACAAACCTAAACTCCATCTGTGACCGTTTTGGCAATACAAGTCATTGTAATTGTATTATGGCAAGTTTGACCTTCCAATGTCATCAACAGTCAAGCTGAATGTCACCAAATGAAAGTTCATATGTGACTTCCCATGTCAGCAACACAAACCTAGGCTCCATTTGTGACCTTTTCAGCGACAGAAGTCATTGAATTTTCTCTAGGTCAAGTTAGACCTTTGAAGGTCAATATGAAGGTCACCAAATGAAAGTTCATACATGACTTCCTATACTCTCCAATACAAACCTACACTCAATCTGTAGCCATTTTGCTGATATAAGTCATCAAAATTTCACTGTATAGTTTGGCCGTTGAAGGTCACTGAAGGTCAAGTTCAAGGTCACCCAGTGAAACTTCATACATGACTTCCTAAATGGCCACAAAACAAACCTAAGCTCTATCTGTAATAGTTCTGGTGATAGAAGTAATTGAAATTTCACTATGTGAAGTTTGACCTTCGAAGGTCGCCGAGGGTCAAGTTCAAGGCCACCAAATGAAAGTTCATACATGACTTCCTATAAGTGTTCAATGCACATATGTTCCCAATCTTCAATATTTTCAAGCCTAGAAACCTTTGAAAATTGTAACATTTTGCTTGACCTCAAGTTTGACCTTTCAAGGTCATCTGAGGTCAACTTTAACACAGCCAAAATATAGGTCGTATATTACTTCCTATATGTCAGTAATACAAACTTAATCTCTATCTGCAACCATATAGCTTTCACAGGCGATTTGGCCCATTCTCCATAAGACCCAATGTTAAAGTACAGCGCCCCCACTCAAACCACTTCCGTTGATTCAATCAAAATGACACTTGCGCTGTACATAAAGTGCATCAAGGTGACTTGATTGCCAGATTTAGAAAAAAGTTATCAGACAGTTTTTGAGAAATAATTTTTTGAAATTTCAAGTCATATCTTTTAACATCGTTAATATACTCCCTGACCTCGAGTTTGACCTTTCAAAGGCATCTGTGGTCACATTTAATATTGCCAAAATATAGGTCATATATGACTTCCTGTATGTCAATAATACAAACTTAATCTCTATCTGCAACCATTTGGCCTCCACAGGCCATCTTGCATATTCATAAAGTACAGCGCCCCCAATAGACCCACTTCCGTCGATTCAATCAAAATGGCGCTCGCACTGTACATTGATGGTATCAAGGAAAGTTGATTGCCTGATTAAGAAAAAAAATTATCATGCAGTTTTTGAGAAATAATTTTTAAAATTTCTCAGTCCTATCTTTAACATTGGAGCCAAAATTTCAAGGGCCCATAAAACGGACAAAAATGATTCAATCAAAAATCCGACAAAACCTTCTGGAGATATGGATATGGTATGTTATTACAAATTTACATGAAAATTCATCTGGCCAAAAAAAAGATAAAAAATGTCCCGGACGACGGATGATGGACGTCGGATGCCGGAAGACGGACGCCACACCACGCCAATAGCTTATCGGCCCATAGGGCCGGTAAGCTAAAAATGTAAGAGACCCGAAACCAACGGCAGAATCGGCGAAAATAACGCATTATTTACGTGGGACGAAATCTGCATTGACACGAAAACTGAACCGTTAACCATATACTAGCGCTAACCTCATACTGAGCTGGCTATCTAACTTTATAGTAACAGTTTGGCTCTAAGCGTTTGGCTGTCTCAGACAGCCATTTCATTCATGGATAATGACAACATAACACTGAGACAGCGAATAGGTCTTGTGACATGAACAAAAACACGGCTTTTAAACAGTTCGCTGCTAACTTAAATCGTGTGAAAATCGCGGGCAATGTAACACTAGAAGCTGCAAGCTAGCTGAGGTGGTTTGGCTGTCTCTTGCAGAGATGGACAGGGTGCCTATTTCATATGTTTCATGATGGATATTAAGTAGATATGACAACTTTTCTCGAAACATGTAGGGAGTAGCGCTACAACATCATTTCCATTCAAAAAACTAACCAAACATTCATCTTGTTGTGGCTTTAAGTCGCTGATTCCGGGGATTTTCTCCACGACAGAGCGAATGGTCTCCCGTGTATCTATGTCTGTGGCCATTGTTGATTTCGGACACTACAATTTCAATCTCGGCGCAGCGGCTACATCATGGCTCTCAGCCACGCCTCCAGTTCATTGATTGGTCTGGCGTATTTTCTGCTGAGGTAAACGAGGCAGAGCTCCGAGTGACCAGACTGAGTAGTGAAGCGAAATGAAATTAAGCGGAAGTAAGAAGGCTGGTGGAGTCAGGCTATAAGATTTGTCCAACAGTTGTGTCATTCTTAATCCGAACAATGATAATATTGAGGCCTGGAAAAAGTCCAGCAGAGGGCAGAATTGAACCACAATACCGCTTTGCCACAATTTCACTGAGTCACTCTGAGCCATTTGAGTTAATGGCTGAAGCAATTGGTCCAATGGAGATTTTAGCGAAGGCGTCTCTTACAGGGGTGTCACACTTTTGCCTATATCAAGTCCTTATGAGTTCCTTATAAAAATTTAACAATACGCAGCTGTTCGCTCAAAATTGCGAAATTTTTCAATTACTTCGACTTATGTGTGATGCACATACAGCGTATAAATAACAAATTCAGCACATCCATTGCGTATGATTTGCGTATGCAGTGTGCAACACTATTTTTCTTGCTGCGAATAGCAGCGTATGCAGTGTGCATGCCGAGCATATTCCGGACACACCCAACTTATGCCGACCGCATGCCTGATGCACTTCCGACGAATGCCAAGCGTATTCTGAGCGTATTCCCGATTTATTAAAAAGGCGGCTGCTTCCTGCTACCAGTTGTGGTGGGAAAAGTACCCTAAAATATTCTAAATTCAAAGTAAAACCATAATCTCAGTTCAACAAGAAAACCTTTTAAAACTGCTGTACAAGAAGTAGCAGTGAAGTAGCAAAAACTCATAAATCTGTCAAAAAACCTGATAAAGAGGCTCCTGCAGAACCCTCAAGGCCGGCCTAATGAGCGAACCTTCCGGAATGACCATATTGGTCAGCCCGGTCCCAGTACCTGAGCATGCGCACCTGAGTGTTCTGGAACCATCCATGTCCTCAGATAACTTGCTGAACTTCGGGAGAACCCAAGGTTTGGGAGACTTATTTGTGGTCATCGAGCGTCTCTGTTGGTCGAAAATGAAGGTACACTATGATGATTTTTCTGTACTGAATGCAGCACATTATTTTGTCGCTTTTAAATTGCATGGGGGAGAGAAGCCGTGTCTTCAATTGCCACTTGATTATTCTTGAATTGGAAAACGTGTTAATGAAGGAAAACCATCTAGAATTAGCCAGGACTAATTGTTGTCAATAAAGGGAGGGATATTAGCCCCGGAATTTTCGGGTCTAGCACCGCCTCTGCTGTCAGTCTTTAACTGAACCCATTTCGCAATTTGTGGACTGGTACATTAAACCACTTCTTTCAACTTTACCATCATATTTAAAGGACACTACAGACTTTTTGAATAAATTGCAAAATGTTGTTATATTTGAGAATGACTTGTGAACAATGGATGTGACCAGTCTTTATACCAACCTCCCCCATGATTTGGGCCTGTGTGCTCTTGAAGGGTACCTTAATTGTAGAGAAAATGATCAGCCTCCCACTAAATTTCTCTGGGAAATGGCGCATATAGTCTTGACAATGAATTACTTCAGATTTGAAGATACCTTATACCATCAAATTAAGGGCACAGCTATGGGTTCTCCTTTCGCTCCTAATTACGCGAACTTGTTTATGGGGAAATGTGAAGCGGACTTTGTGTATAACAATAATGAGTTTGATCTCACATTAAATGTTGGTTTCGCTTTATAGACAATATATTTTTTGTCTTTAGTGGAACAGTTGAGCTTTTACACCAGCTCCATGCTTATTTAAACTCAAGACTCATTTACATTAAATTATCCCTTGAATTTAGTATGGACAAAATATCCTTTCTGGACGTTGATGTTCAAAAAGTTGGGGGGGCATCTTTAGGAACATCAGTTTATCGTAAGGCCACCGATAGAAATAGCTTTTTACTATCAAGTAGCTATCACCCGCCCTCTACGAAGAGAAGCCTCCCCTATAGCCAATTTTTGCGCATTCGAAGAATATGTAACACTGATGAGGAATTTGAAATCCAAGCTAAAAATGTTAATGATCGTTTTATTCAAAAGGGCTATGAGAAAACAAACTTGGATTCGTGTTTACAAAAAGCGCGTAGTAGTGTGCGCGAAGTGCTGTTGGAGAAGAGGGTTAGGAGTCAGGAGGGACCGCAGTTGGTCTTCGCAAATACTTTCTCTCCTTTATCCAGCGACATTAAGTCCATTGTAAAAAAACATTGGCATATTCTGTCAAGTGATCCACAGATTGGACAGTCTTTTGTGAATACCCCGTGATTCGCCTAGAAAAGGTCAAAAAATTTGAGAGATACACTGGTTAAAGCTGATGTACACACAGTAACTTCTAATTGGCTCACTAATCTCCCCCCTGGCAATTTTCCTTGCCGAAACTGCATTCATTGCAATAAAATGATAAAGGTGACACTTTCGTACATCCACGCACCGGCAGAAAATTCTCTGTGAGAGGGAGAATCTCCTGCCGGACGACCTGTGTGCTTCTGTTATGTCGGGAAGACCACCAGAGAACTTAGAACAAGAATTACAGAACATAAAAGCAATATACGAACTAATGATGAAAGGTCCCCGGTGGCAAGACATTTTAATAACAGTGGTCACGATATTTGCACATTGAAATTCCAGGGTATTGAACTTGTACACCAGCCTAGGAGAGGCGGAGACAGGGAGTGCCTTCTACTCCAGAGAGAAGCGTTCTGGATTCATGAGCTCCAAACGGTCCAACCTGGTGGCCTGAATGAAGAACTAGTTTTGCAGTGTTTTCTCTGATCAGTTTCCAATGTCTTATTAATACTGATCTCATTTTTGATCTTATGTCTGTATATTTGTAATATTGTTGATTTTTCTTGTAGTTTCGTTGAGTTTGTGTTTTGTGGTATTACCTATGTGCCCAATTGGCAATTTGATGACGTCAAGTTACCTGTGTTTTTAGTTACACCTGGTTCTATCTTCTTTAAGACGCTGAGGACGGCTTGTTGCCGAAACACGTCCGTCTTGGACATGTTCTCAGAAAATTAAAAACACAAGAAATAGTGCTTGAGAGTGCGTTTATTTTTCTTTGATTCAAGGATTTATAAATAGAAATGTAGCGGCATAACATGCAAGGCTTTTTTGGGAACGGGTGAAGAAAATAGGGAAGCAACTTACATAGAAATTAGTTTACGAGTGGAAACGTGATGTTATCAGTTGCACACGTCTGGCATGCCTGGAGAAAAGGGAGAGCAGGAATCATTCCTGCCTGTGGAATGTACTGTGTGAAGAAAGAAAGAAGCAGTTTTTATCCAAAAAACAGAAAGTAAAGCAGAATACTGGGTTTTTTACGAAAGGCTGGAAAAGGAGTTTGTGGTAAATTGTGGACAGAGTGATTAAAAGTACAAGCTCCAGTAATAGGGAAAGATCAAGGGACAGCAGTGGAGATTTGTGAAAGAAAATATCTAGATTTGGGGGAAAAAACTGCTCCTTAGATGGAGGGCGAATGGGTCATTATGTCCAGAAAAAGAGAATGAGCCGGCCAGTGTGAGTAGCGAGTTAAATTTCGTGTTCTCCATGTCTGGAGTCTGAAGTTTGTTTGTTAATGTTGGAATCAACTGAATAAAAAAGCGATTTAAGCTTTACTATTTTGTAGTGTTCTTCATGGAAGAAACAGCTGGATTCTATTAGTCAGGGCATCAGCGGATTTTGTCAGCAGAATAGATTTGGCAGTGTACTAACTTTCCGAAGATTTAGAATCCGTCACCATTCTTAAGTTATAATCTTTCTGAACCAGCTCAAAAATGTTTGACTTCTATTGGTTCAACGACTGCTACTACTCCGAATTGTATTGCGCGTGACTGGAATTACTTTGCCCTTAGCGCAGTTTTCAAACAGCAACCAAGGCGAAAAAATGGCACTTCCCAAAAATGTTTTTCATGATTGTTAGAGACAAAAGGGTCCATGAAAACGGGACATTGAAATTATTTTAATACCTTTCTGGCAAGGGGAGATATTTGGCTTCAAAGTCGGCATATATTTAAATGGCTGAAAACATGGTTGGATATTCACGTCCACTGATTGACAAGCTGTCAATCAAATTGACTGACACTTCTTCCTCGCAGTCACTTAAGATGTACCAATATATACAGTATACAAGCCCTCATAAGGGTAGGTTTAAAACAGTTGTTCTGAGATCCTCCTACTTTTGCCTGATATTGGGGCACTTTTCTTGGAAAATTCCCAGTAAAACCAAGGGGGGGTCTATCTCACCCCTGAAACACCCAAATCTGAAACCAGTTTAGCCATTTGAGTTGTGGGATAGACTCTTCAAACTGGCAAAGTTTTGTTGAAATTGGAGAGATGGCATGTAGCACGTGAATTGTGAAGAACATGAGCTTCTTTCCAAAAATCAGTAACACTGTAACTTAACAGTTTCTTAGCCATTGAATCCGCCCTCATGGCCTGCTCATTTTTACTGATGAAGCGAACGGCAAATACTTATATCTAGCATTAGTGGGCTTCTTGTACTCGAGCACAGGCCCTTGTTGGGGTCTACCTGCTGCAGCCCATAATTTACATGCCTCTCCTGCTTCTGCATGATACACAGACACATACTCATTCCACCCGGGCTTTATGTTGTGAGTATCATGTTTGCGCTTATAGTAGGGCTTACTGTCTTCCTGCAAATACCTCACTATAGAATCATACAAGCTGCAAAGATCCCTCTTACATCAGAACAGTTAACATGAACGTTATTTCGAGATTTATCTGTGAGAGCACTATAAGCTATGATATCCTCCTTAGAAAGGGAAAACCAATCCAGAATTGTTGCTTTAACACCATTAACATTTACAGGTAGTGCAGGAAGACATTCAGCATTAAAAGACACAGCAAAAGGTGCATGATCAGTCATACAGAATGGTGAAACACTCTAATGAGGCATGTGTGTCAGCAGTACTGATGCAGAGGTCCAGCCGTGATGTACTGTGCCAGACCTCACTTATGTGTGTGTGACTGTCTGCAGGTTGAAGCATGCTACTTGACAATATTAAATCATTATTTTGGCAGAACTGAACCATAGGAGTGGCAAATATTGAATTCCTGTCTTGTGATGGTTGGTGTTTCGAGACGCCAAAAGCAGCGGCCGAAACGAAAGGACGTCCGGCAGAATAAGAGAGAAAAACCGACAGAAGGAGAGAGAGAGACTCGCGCTTCCAACGGACAAAGATCTAGTCCGGGTACATAAGAAAGCAAAGCGAGCTCGACAGAACGAAATAAAAGGGAAAAATCTCAGGAACCGAGATAAAACTATTTAGCAAAGACGGTGCCCAGGAAGAGGAAGAAAAGAGAGAAAGATTCCCTTGCTAATTAGCACTTTCCTCTTTGCAGCTAATTCCTCAAATAATTCTCTAACTAGAGACCTTACCGGCTATAGTGCATAGCAACACTGACACTCCAGCAAAGGCGGCGAGGCGGAACTTGGGTTCAAATAGAGTTCAGGCGCCGCCCACAATTAATGCCAGCTGGCCAAAGAATCCAATTGTGGGCAAAACGATATCGTCCCGGACGAGAGAAACAAAGAAAGCTCGCCAGCCTCCAAAAACCATGACATGTCTGATAAGTCTGCATTCATATCCCCAGTGACGTAAACATTAGAAGTATTTTTATCCTGATTTAAGGAATATTTCCTAAATATACGCATGTCCTCTTTTGCTGGGCCAGGGAAAACATTTCTTGTGATGGTGATTAAATGTTCAGGCTGGAAAATAGAGCTCATTTCTTGTTATTGTATTTTTGACCTCTATCTGAGTAGCCTATATCTATGTTTTTCTATTTGTTTTACCTTTTCATTCATTCCCTTTGTTTCCATGCCATACCTTCACTTCTGTAGTTTTCTACAAAATACAAAATAGCAAAAACAGTCTTATAAAAGTCTAAACTTGTCAATCGTTGGCCGATTGTGAAATAATAATTTGTAGAATTGGCTACGTTGCACAGGTAGTACATTTCAATATGGAAAAAGCACAAACATAATGGTACCTAAAGATTATTGTTCAAGTGTTTCCCATTTTTACGCTCAAAATTTATTTGGCGTTCAAAACGTCTGTCAAATGGTGGTTGTGGGTGAATGACAAATAAGTCTTTTAAAAATGTTTTTTTTTTAATAAATCTTTAAAATTGTACAGAATACATCTATTTGAAGTTGGAAGAGTGTGTTTAAACAAGTCTTAATGGTTGCGCAACATTTACAGGGTTTTAGTACAGTTTTAGACTGTATTTGCAATTTCACCAGCCAAAAAATGTCAGGTGGCGCAACAAAAAGTTTCTTGAAAAAATGCACTTCCCTCTTTTTTTTCTAAGTGATTTTTTTAGTAAGTATACCTGAGAGTGTCTACTCTGCCTAAAACATTACTATTTTGTAATTGAGCTGGGTATTAAAAGTAACTTATGGATTCTTTATTGTAGGGGACGGGTATTTTGGTTTTCCAAACAATTTAAGAACAATTAAACAATTACACTTTGTTTATTTGAAAGGTTTTCAATATAAAATTATGCCTCCAGATTAATATTATATTAATTCATATTTTAAATTACATATTTAATATATTTCACATAGTGTTAACTTGCTCGGACGGTTGCGCCACCTGACATTTTGAGGGTTTGAGATGGCAAAACATAAAATATATATCATTTTTATGATAAACTGGAAATATGTTCAAATTAAACCGGTTTTATAAAATAAAATGATGCTTATTATAAATCATTTAAAATTATTTTAAACCAAAGTACTGCACTCAGACAATGTCACGTCATTGACCCATGTGTTTATGATTTGGAAGTAAAATGTGTTGTGGGCCTATGGGCTTTTCAAAACAGTGTTTAATATTAACACAGAATTTTCATGTTTTTCTGTGATAATTGACTGCTTTGAAGTTGTTCATTTTGAACATTTGTGCAGTTTCAAAGCCTAGTATTTGCGCAAGAAAATGTGCCGCGCAATTGAGGAAAATACTGTGCTACTCGCACTTTAGACCCCTCGGCTGCATATGTAAGCCCCTGGTGGGCAAAGTAAGAGTCGAAATTGGCTGGAATTCGATAGGTAAGTGAAGGATCCATAGACATACCACCCACCCAAAAATGAGAAACCTAGAAGCAAAGCTGAAGGTGCTAGAGTGGTAACCTCTTTGAATTTAAAGATCGGCAGCATTTACGCTATTCGACCCAGAAAACGGTAAAAAATAAGTTAAATCAAAAACACATCTGACATGATGAAGGGTGATCCCATGTACCTTCAGTGAAAATTTGAGCGTCATAGCTGAAATGATAAGGAAGTTATGGCAATTTTTCATTTTTCACAATAAGCCCGCTGGTGGCCAAATTAAGGGTCGAAAATGGCCGGAATTCAATAGGTAAGTGAAGGATCCATAGACATACCACCCACCCAAAAATGAGAAACCTAGAAGCAAACCCGAAGGTGCTAGAGCGGTAACGTCATTGAATTTAAAGATCGGCAGCATTTACGCTATTGAACCTAGAAAACAGTGAAAATTTTGTGAAATCAAAAATGCGTCTGATATGTGATGAAGGGTGATCCCATGTACCTTCATTGCAAATTTGAGCATCCTAGCTGAAATAATAAGGAAGTTATGTCATTTTTCACAATAAGCCCCCTGGTGGCCAAACCAAGAGTAAAAAATGGCCGGAATTCAATAGGTAAGTGTAGGATCCATAGACGTACCACCCACCCAAAAATGAGAAACCTAGAAGCAAAGCTGAAGGCACTAGAGCGGTAACGTCCTTGATGGACAGACAGACAGATGGACGCTGAAGGTGACAATAACTTAACATAACATGAATGGCGAGAACAGGCCGTTCAGCCCAACTACGCTCGCCAGTTTTTTATACTATTGTGAATATATCCCTTCAGATACTCAATGACTCAATGGTATCTAGCTTTAAGTCAAGCCTACTCTTGAAAACCCCCAAGGTCTCTGCCTCAACAATTTGGTCAGGCAAGCTATTCCACATCGAAATTACTCTTTGGGTGAAGAAGTATTTCCGAATATTAGTGCTAAATTTACCTTTGGTCAACTTCCATTTGTGACCCCGAGTTCTACTAACAACACTTGGTTGAAGGAATCCTACATAATTCACTTTGTTAATCCCTTTAACATATTTAAAGACCTCAATCAAATCACCCCTTAGTCTCCTTTTCCTAAGACTAAAGAGATTAAGGATCTTCAGCCTCTTCTCATAGCTTTCATGTTTTATACCTGCAATTAGCTTAGTGGCTGTTCTCTGAACTTTCTCTAGAGCCTCTATATCTTTCTTAAAGTATGGTCCCCAGAACTGTACACAATACTCCAGATGTGGTCTGACGAATGTGTTGTACAAAAGAAGCATCACCTCCTTAGATTTGTACTCAATACTTTTGGCAATATATCCCAGCATCCGATTGGCTTTTTTAAGTGCTACGGCACAATGGCTAGAGCCTGTGAGGGTTTGGTCAACAATCACTCCCAGATCTTTCTCGTGTGGAGCAGATTCCAGTTTTAAACCTGCCATGAAGTAATCCCGTCTAATGTTTTTATTACCTACATGTACAACTTTACATTTCGCTACATTAAATTTCATTTGCCACATTTCTGCCCAATTCTGGATTCTGTCCAATACCCCGGTCGACCGACGTGCCGCCGGCCGAGGGGTAAAAACTTTATTTTGGTTGCAAGAAACGTGTTTTGAAAATACAAATTATTAGACTACAGCAGAGGTCATCAACTACATTTGTCCAAGGGCCAAATTTTTTCCAAGCGGACACCGTGGGGGCCGGATTTTCATTCGTACAAACATTAGGTATATACCGTAACAGTCAAAGGTTTGGACACACTCTACTAAAGTCACAGCACTCTGTTTTTTGAGAAATTTAAATGGCTTAAATTCTCTATATAATTTCAAATTGAATCTGGTAAGAGGGTAACAGTCAGAAGTCAAAAGAGAACAATATTATTGTTTGAATAGAGTCCAAAATGTTAGAATTCTCAAAGAAGCCATATTTTGCAAAGAAAGCAGACAAACAAGGTCCTTACATTTTCCAACCGCCAAACTTAAATTAAAGACGAGCTGTTTTGGAACTTATTGGGCAAAAAAGGTTGATGAAGAGCAAACCACAAGTGCAGCACATCTTTGGCAGCTTAGACGGCCGCTCAGCAGCAAACTCGTTATAGCCATATAACTGCTCTAATAAAAAAGAAAAAAGTGAGTATGCTCCGCAAATATGACAACAAATGCTGGTTAGTTGGATGGATTGAAGAATTAGATCTTTTTTTTTTGCCAAATAAAGAATGCCTACTTCTTTATTTAACATGTAGCTATTAAAATGTGGGTATGTCCAAACTTTTGACTGGTACTGTATATATCTCAATTTTGATCTCAGTCCCTCAGTTTAGCATTTTCTGCAGCGTAATTAATTGTTCGAAGGCTCTTGATTCAATCATAGGCTGTGGTTTTTCACATTAACGAATACGTCCCATGAGGGAGAAATCTTAGGTTTATCAAACCATACTGACAGGCAAAATGCTTTTATGGCGATAAGCTGCGAAGAAATGGGAATCAATGCCGTTTTATGAGCAACATGCGTTCGGAATCTTCGAAAGACAAGCCGTCATTTCTGTGCATAGGAAAACGCCTAATAACTTTGCGATGCAATTTGCAATAATGCAATCAAAAATGAACTAGTTAGTCATTTGAATTAGTCTCAGCAACTGAGCAAACTGATGGTGGCTGTGCGAAGTTTTTCCTCCGTTATGATCTAATGTTCAACTTTGTAGGGGAGAGCTGGTACAAAAGTTACAGACCGATAAAAATTTTCGGAGCGATTAACTACTTTCGTGTGTGCTCTGTCAATATCAGGTGCTAAATCATCCCAATATATATTGACTTCGGCATAGTTTGATGTCGAACGGAAGTTGCGCATTGCTGCTTTCGACCCCTCCAGTCCGGACGAAAGTGGCACACAGGCCGGACAAAAGTAACGTGATGAAATTAACTGGAATCTTTTAAATTACTGTCGTTCAAACAGAAACAAAAACAATCAGACATTTGTTTTAAATATTTTAATTTGCTTCAAATGATTCAAAAGTAAACGTGAACATGTTGAACGTCCCAGATAGCAAGCACCTCCGCTCCGGATCTGCCCCGGCTCTGTGCCGACTCCAGCCGATCCGGCTCAGAGCCGGGGCAGATCCAGAGCGGAGGTGCTTGCTATCTTAGGCAAATGGCGGTATTGGTGTAGCTCTGTCTGCAGTGTTACTCCAACCTCTTTAGGACTCAGGCCAAAATATATATCAGCTGCTCTCTTTATATATGCCTGCAGTCTCTTCTCCTGTTCTTCTGTGAAGACGTTGTTGTGAGCCCTGTACCCTGGGGCTCTGGTCTGCTGCCGTCCTGCCTCTGCCCTCCTCTTGCAGTACCTGAACAGGGTGACATGACAAACGCCATGCACCTCTGCTTCCCTCCTTATACTCTCGCCTCTTCGGACATCAAGAAAGGCCCTTTTGTAAACCTGCTGCTCAACCTTTCCTCTCTGGGTAGTTCTGACCCTAACTCTTGGCATTTTCTGTCAGTAAAATATAACACACATATTTTAGTGAGCTTTAAAACACAAAATGCGGCCGCATTAGCAGAGAGGGACAAACGTAACCGTTGGTACTTCGGTCCCGCACCTCTGCTGCCCTCCTAATACTCTCGCCTCTTTGGACATCAAAAAAGGCCCTTTCGTAAACCTGCTGGTCAACCTTTCCTCTCTGGTTAGTTCTGACCCTAACTCTTGGCATTATCTGTCGGAAAAATATAACACACACATTTTTTAATGAGCTTTAGAACAGAAAATTCGGCCGCATTAGCGGAGAGGGACGAACGTAACCGTTGCTACTACCGCCCCGACAGTGACTCCTGACATTTGAACCAGGATTGCTTCTAAAGTGGAAAAAGTCTGACATTTTCAAACTTCAGGATATGTTCCAAAACTAAATGACCTATCATTTCATCATAAATATGACACATGGAGCGATAAAGACAATCTTTAAATCAAAAAACTTTACCATTTGTCTGAATTTACTCACCACTGTGGAAAACGATCTTCCGGTCTCGTTTAAGCGGGGAAGCGGCAAAACCTCAAGATTTTTCCCGGTCTGGAGAGTGTCGCGAGCTGGACGTGCTGACCTAATTTGGCGCATCGAAGTGCGGATGGCTGTGAGTAAATCCCTGTATTACTTTCGTCCCATGTTACTTTCGCACCGGCTCTCCCCTACCAGCATTCATTTTCCACGCCGAAGAATGGCTGCGCCAACAGTTTTATGAGTTGGATTCATTGTAAACTGACTGGTCTAGTTTTATTTTTAATAGCGCTTTATTTGATACAGCCACAAATGCTGTGAATGGCTCCACTTGGACCCGTCTATTTTATTAATCATTCATATCTGTTGTCACACAAAGATGGTATTTGTCATTGTTGCTTAAATAAGCAGATTTCTTTTTATTTTTTCTGTTTTTGACTGTGATAGGCTTTGCTTGCGCTGAGCATATTGTGCATGTGAAAAAAGTAAAACCGAAATATTGGGCAGGGTTTTATTCGTGCGATTCATTGTAAATCGACGTGGTCTAGTTTTTTTTTTTTTTTTTTTTATTAAGTTTTATTTATATAGGCTAGCCAGGTTTGGACCTTTCTGTTTTATTATTCATATCTATTGTCACACAATGCTGGCATTTGTTATTGAAGAAAATAAGACGACGCATTTCATGAGACCAGGCTGTGAGCACCGTTATTGTGCATGTGAAAAAAAAGCAAAAATGAAATGTTAAATAAGAGTGTACAAAAGAAAATTCCGATATGTTAAATGAGAGCGTGAATATATATAAATAATAAAAATTGTTTGAAGCAGAGATTTGAGTTTTCCCCCTTCTTGCACTGAGAGACAGCGTAGCTGACTTGCAGCGCCAGCTGACTTTCTGTCCCATGAGAGGACCGCACATGCAACACACACGTCAGTAAATCACTCCAAACAAAATTATTTTAATCTGCGGTTACTACTGGCGTGGTTTCAATCTATATCAGAGGGAGAAATGCTACTGTAGATATCTATAAATACCGAGACAAACTTCTATGTTCACATTTTCTGAATTAGATGGAAAGCCTTGGCGGGCCGGATGTGGCCCGCGAGCCGCCAGTTGATGATCCAGCGACTACAGGTGCAGTTTAACATGAGATTATCATGCAGTCACCGAGAACCCCCGTCGAGAGTTGTGCGTCATCATCTTGTCTCATGATCTGCACAGGCTACACATATATGGCTGATCAGGGTTATTTTTCAGTTCAGCCTGGACTGTGCTTGTGGCACTTCTGACGTTTCACCCATTCCAACAAGTATGCATTCAGTTTTCTGGATATCGTCAAGTATTTGGACTCATGCTTTTTATTTTCACAGAGGACAATTTTGAATGACGCTTTCCTTTTTATATAAACATCTATTTTTGAGGCTGAGCCTAAATATTCTGAAATTTTTTGAGGATTTAAATGTAATTTTTTTCTGTTTAGAACTCTGTTTAAAATATTGTTGACATTAATAATAGCTTAAGACATTGTATTTTTGCGCATTATGATTTCAAGATTTGCAAATCTCATGAACCCATATTTTATTGACAATCGAACATAGACAACATATCAGATATTGAAAGTGATACATTTGACCATTTAATGAAAAATATTTGCTCATTTTGAATTTGATGGCAGCAACACATCTCAAAAAAGTTGGGACAGGACCATGTTTACCATTGTGTAGCATCTCCTCTTCTTTTAACAATAATCTGTAAATGTCTTGGAATTGAGGAGACCAATTGCTGGGGTTTTGGGAGAGGAATGTTGTCCCACTCTTGTCTGATGTAGGATTCTAGCTGCTCAACAGTCCTGGATCTTCTTTGCCAGATTTTTCATTTTATGATGCGCCAAATGTTTTCTAATGGTGAATGATACAGGACTCTTCTAATGCAAAGCAATGCTGTTCTGGTGGATGCAGTATGTGGTTTAGCATTGTCTTGCTGAAATATGCAATGCCTTCCCTGTATGAGACATTGCCTGGATGGGAGCACACGTTGTAAAACCTCAAAATACTTTTCAGCATTGATAATGCCTTACGAGATGTGTAAGCTGCCCACGCCATAGGCACAAATTCAACCCAGTACTATCAGAGATGCAACCTTTTGAACTGTGCGCTGATAACAAGCTGGATGGTCCCTCTCCTCCTCGTCCACATGGCACGGTGTCCGTGGTTTCCAAAAAGAATTTCAAGTTTTGATTCATCTGACCACAGAACAGTTTTCCATTTTGCCGCCATTAATTTTAAATGAGCTTTGGCCCAGAAAAGACGGCGGCATTTCTGGATTGTGTGCACATATGGCTTATTTTTTGCATGATACTGCTTTAGCTTGCATTTGTGGATTGCATGGCGATCTGTGTTCACAGACAGTGATTTCTGGAAGTGTTCCTGAGCCCATGCAGTGAATTCCAGTGCAGAATCAGGCCTGTTTTTAATGCAGTGCCGCCTGAGGGCCCAAAGATCACAAGCATCCAATAATGACCTTCGGCCTTGCCCCTTGCGTGCAGAGATTTCTCCGGATTCTCTGAATCTTTTGATGATTTAATGTACTGTAGATGGTGGGATATTCAAAGTGTTCTCAATTTTACACTGAGGAACATTTTACTGAAATTGTTCCACAATTTTTCGATGCAGTTTTTTGCAGATTGGTGAACCTCTGCCCATCTTTACTTCTGAGAGACTCTGCCTCTCTAAAATGCTCTTTTTATACAAGCCATGTCACTGACCTGTTGCCAATTGACCTAATTGCAAAATGTTCCTCCAGCTGTTTTTTATTTGCATCAATAACTTTTCCAGGCTTTTGTTGCCCCTGTCCCAACTTTTTTGAGATGTGTTGCCGCCATCAAATTCAATATGAGCTAATATTTTTCATGAAATGGTAAAATGTCTCACTTTCAACATCTGATATGTTGTCTATGTTCTACTCACTAGTAGCACCCAAAAACCGAGAAAGTGCACCTTTTTCCAGGAAATTCGTACAAAAAATTTGATTACACCGAGGTTTACTGAAGATTTGAAGCTAACTCTGTAAACCTCGGAAAAATTTTACCGAGGTATCCCGAAGTCTGGACTCCTTCCATGATTTCTCTCTGTATGTGTGTGATTATGTGATTTGATTATGTGATATGATTTCCACCATTTTGCCCATCCACACTTTTCTTACTCTCGATGTTCACTTTCTCTCAAGGTGCCCTCTTTTAAAAATTACATTGTGTATATAATTTTTTTTGTAAATTGGTGCTTTTGCAGATTGAATATATTCTGAATACTGAACATGTGCTTTTGTTGTTCTTACTACAAGGTGTATCAAAAAAAGTCCCACTTTGAAAAATTGCCCTAAAATTTATATTCGATATTTTTTTTGAAAATCCTTTTACGTAGGTTGATAGACAATGGTTCAGTGCTTTTTTGTGCAATTGCACATACTCAATATGTCACGCATTAGTGAGCACAGGCTAATTGCGTAAAATGTACGTGCCATTTTGCGCGAAAAAGTGCTGGGATGAAAACAGGATCTGAGACCATGAGAAGCAATGTTAGCTATGCTCTTAACTGTCCTAAAAATTTTCAAGAAATTGCTTTAACCCTTTGCTCATCAGGTGGCTAACAGTCCTGTTATGTCATGTTATGTAATCAATCAATGTCCCCAAAATGGTGCAACACCATTCAAAAGTGTACGTTACTCCACCTAGGGACTTGGATGGCCTTAAGGAAGGCATAAGAGCAGATGGCAATGTTCTCAGAAGGGACAGAGCTTTGATCCGCCGTGCAGTGTACGATATGCTGAGGAGGGCCCAAATCTGCCAGGACAGAAATGGTGGACATGTTGAGGACGTGTGAAAGGGTTAATTCAAAAGTAATGGCAATTTGTGATAAACAAAGGGCAAACCTAACATTGCTTCCTCTGGTCTCAGATCCTGTTTTCATACCAGCATTTTTTCGCGCAAAACAGATATATTGCAATTTTACGTAATTATCCTGTGCTCAGTCATGCATGACATGTTGAGTATGTTCAATTGCACAAAAAAGCTCTATCAACCTAAGTAAAAGTATTTTCAAAAAATTATAGAATATTCATTTTTGGGCAATTTATGAAAGTGGGACTTTTTTTTTTGATACACCCTGTATAATGGTGGTGGTTTGCCCTTTGCCAATGCCTGTATGCAGCACAGACAGAGCAGGCTGAACTAAGTCTGTACTTCATCTGGACTGCATCTAGGGCCTGGCTTAATTGCACTGCACCTCGTTGAACAGGCACCACCGGTAATTTGCATAATTAATTCGTGTTTGGACTACAGTACTGGTGGGAGGTCTTTAATGAGGCATGTGTTTTGACTGTCTTCACACCTCCCCTTTGTTCTGGTGTGAGCATAGGCCTAGCAGACAAACTTCGGTGCAGTTTTCCCGAGGAATACGAAGTGGTCTCTGAACTTCAGTGGGCCAGACAATCCTCGATGTATTTTGGGAAAATTTAACCAAGGTTTACTGAGGTGTTGTCCAACCTTAAGTAAACTGGACAGACTTCGGGATATCTCTGTGAAATTTTTCTAAGGTTAACCAAGCTGGCCTCAAATCTTCAGTAAACTTCAGTGTATTTGAAATTTTTATCGGAATTTCTCTGAAATAGGTGCACTGCCTCGGTTTTTGGGTGCTACTAGTGTACTGTGAATAAATTGTGGTTTTATGAGATGTGTAATTCATTGCATTTTCTCTTTATTTACATTTTAGTTTGTACACAACATCCCAACTTTTTTGGAATTGCGGTTGTATCACCAATACTAGTTCTCAGCCTCAGGATGCTCTCGACATATTCTTAACTTTTGCTACTTCTCAGCCTCAACATTCTTATAAGGAAAGTTATTGTACGAATAAAAAAAAGACTGTATAGTGATGAACAAATTTGATTCAGTCACGAACAACATCATTCAACGAGCAGCCTGTTGGGTTGTGAGTTCCGAAACATGAGACATAATAATGATTATTCCGATCCAAAAAAAAGTGAAATTGCTGTTACATTGAACGCCCCAGGAAGGGTCTTGTACAGAATGTAGGCCTATGAGCTCAGCTAGGCCCTGTAATTTTTCTCCTTTTTTTCTCTCAATCAGAGGAAGCCTGCTGCACATAAATCAGAGCAAATCCAGCTCTCAATGGAGACAACGGAAGACTTGAGTAACGTCACCCGCCCGGTCGGATTCTACATTAGAGGCTTCTATGCGCTAAAACACGGAGAATATTACTTTATTTTCTTGGCTGTTATTTACGTACTGACACTTATATCAAATGCAATCTTGATGTTGGTCATTTGGTCTGCAGAAACTCTTCACACACCTAAATACATGGCAGTGTTCAGCCTTGCTATAGTGGATGTTAGCCTGAGCTCTGCGCTCATTCCCCTGACGATTCATTTTCATGTCTTTGGTTCAAAATTCATATATTACAATCCTTGCCTAGCACAAATGTTCTTTGTTCATTACTTTGGAACCATGGAAGCAATTTCTCTCTGTGTTTTAGCTTACGACAGGGTCATTGCCATTTGTTTCCCATTACGAAGCAATACTTTAAATACTAACTGTAAAATGATGGTGGTTATTATTGTGTCTTGGTCAGTCCCGCTTATCATAATTGTGGTGATGGTCGCCTTTATTCCCGGGCTGGCGTATTGTAAATCGACTATTGTCAACAGCTTCTTCTGTGATCACGGTCCTGTCTTTAAGATTGCTTGCGGTGATTATTCGAAAAATTGGTTCATGGCTGCTTTTGGCACGGTAGCATTGTACTATGCTCCCTCTGGTTTCATCGCTGTGTCTTACATTTTTATCATTTACGCCATTCTGAAAATTAAATCATCTGGGGGTCGATGGAAAGCATTTAAAACATGCACTTCGCATTTAATTTTGGTGGCTGTATTTTTTATTCCCGTGCACGTTACATACACGATAGCTTGGATTAATGTGAATATAGATACTGACACCAGAATTATCAATTATTCATTGTCTGCATCTCTCCCCCCTCTTCTAAACCCAATTATCTACTCTCTAAAGACTGAAGAAATATTTGATCAAATTAAAAAATACCTGAGAAATTTCAAAAAAATGTTGCAAAAATGTTGAAAAACGATGCAGACACTTTGATTGGAAGATCGTTGGCCAACTGTCCACTGACTCCAAGTGACTTAATGTTAGACTGCATTTATCTTTAGCCAGTAATCACCAACCCTATTCCTGGAGATCTCCCATCCTGTACATTTTCATTACAACCATAATCTGGCACACCTGACTCCATTAATTAGAAGCTGAACAGAATCTCTTGCTTTGGTGTGATGAGTGCTTGACAGGGTCGGAGTGAAAACCTGCAAGAAGATAGATCAGGGTTGGTGACCATCAGGCATCGCAGTACACTGCTTGAAGGTTGAAATGCTGTATTTGAATGAATAGTTTTTATGGTGGTCTTTGTTCCAGCCAGATTTACCAATCCCAAAATTTGAATAAATTCTTAATTTTCTTCAGTTGGAATTTCATGGATAAATGTTTTCATTGATATATACTGATCTAAAATGCCATCATATCGGCCTCACAATTAAGCTAGTGAAAACAAGTCACGTATTCTAATATCGTACATAATTGGAAAAAGGATGGGAAATATCACAGAAAATTAACAAAGTGATAATCACACATTATTATTATTACTAGAAAAGGCTAAATTTTCAGAAGAAAAAAAGAAAAGAGGTTGGCTTATAAAATGAAGGTGCTTGGAAACTGAGAGGCAAAGGAAATTGCTGAAGAAATATTGAAAAACTGCTGAAATGTGAACACAAGACTTTAAAAGTGCACTATGCAAGTTTGTTTACTTTCTGCGCGATTATATTTTTGTCTCAATTCGCCGACATCTCTCCACAATCTGCTAGCTGCCTGCCCCTAAATTCACTGTAAAAAAAAAAACCGGGCTCTGGGGACCGCACAGGCGTCACAAACTGCAAATAAACACAAGGGGCACAGGCTGTGCCCCATAACATAACAAACCGTCCCGGCCAATCACCGACAAGAGTTGACAGTTACGGAAGCATGGGAAGGAGGGAACAATGGGAGGGCTACCTCTGTTTTGTTTGACTTCGAATGTCAACAGAAGTGAAAGTAAACAAACTTGCATAGTGCACCTTTAAAGCTGAAAGTAATAGTTTAAGGAATTCTGACTTTTCAGCTGCATCATGACCGAGTCTACTCCGCTTCAACCCAGCTGTAAAAAAAAAAAAGGTCAATTGGATTCAATGAGGTTGACGCATTTCTATGGCTCAATGCATATCTAGGTCAACGCAGTGCATGCTCAGAAATTAGCTTTATGGCGGAGCAAACATGGCAGGCCACATTGGCAGACTGCTGCAGCTGTTGTTGCTTATAGCTCATTGTCAGTGTCTCCCCCAGTCCCAAACTGTACAACGCTGACCTTGCCAAGTAGTGAAATGCTACTATTCACGGCTCTCTGTTCATTTCTGTGCACTTTGTGTTCGCTCGCTAACTAGCTAGAAATAGCAAGCAGCAAGATATCGTTAACACATGTTGTGATATTATTTACAGCTCCCTTTTTATTTCTGTGCTATTATTGGCTAGTTAGCTCACGAATACACAGTGCACAGAACGTGTTTGAAATGGGTTGAACTTGACCACTGAAATTGCCATCACTGCAGATGACATAATCAATAGCCAGCTAACGTTAATTATTAAACTACTCAATGAGTATGGAAAAGTTATGTCTGCTGGCTTAGCAAGGATGGCAGTTACGTTCATTTTGATACCAATATTTTGCCTGTTTTAGATACGATCTCAAATATATCCAGCTAGTGCGAACAGTTGCTTGCATATACTGGAATAGGAGCTCGAGCAATTTTTTTCTGCTTTGTAATTATTTACTATAGTCAAAAAAGAAACTTCACACTCATAAATTTCTAAATATTTTCTTGAAACTTAATACAAGAGATATTATTATTATTATTAGGGGTAAATGCGTTGTCAAAGACATCATAACACATAGCAACTCCGACATGCACAAGCATGCAGCACGTGCGAGCATACATCAAGGTAAAAGCATGTTTCCTCGTGTTCCTAGTCACGTGACCTTATGAGACACGTGCAATTGAGCCCACGTTAGCACGGTAGAGTGACATCTCGGAAAAACAAGTTCTTACAGTCAATTATCCGTTGATTTGCAATGCCACGATTGTCAAACATTCAACGTGAACGTGCCATTGGCATGCTGAATACGGAACGTCGGTCACTGACGTTGCCAGGGTTATGGGATGCAGTCGACGGACTATCCATGATCTTCGGACACGCCTCCAACAAACTGGCACCACAGCAGACCGACCTCGTTCGGGTAGACCACGCAGACGACACAACCAGAAGACCGACAAATCGTCTTACGCTCATTTGCATAATCGATTTCTCACTGCAACGCCCACTAGGAATGAATTGTTTAGAGGTCGTGGTGACTGCCCAAACCATACGTAATCGCCTGCGCACTGCTCGTCTCCATGCACGCCGGCCATATCGTGGACCAATTTTAACCCAGTTACACCGACGTCAACGGCTTCTCTGGGCACAACGACATCTGAGATGGACTAAGCGTGATTGGAATAGGGTCGTTTTTAGTGATGAATCCAGATTCACTTTGCACTTCGCTGATGGGAGAGTTAGAGTTTGGAGGAGACGCAGTGAACGCAACGCCCAGTGTTGTGTGCAGGAAGTGGACCGGTTTGGGGGCGGTAGTGTTATGGTTTGGGGTGCCTTTAATGGTCCTGCCCGTTCCCGATTGATGGTCGTTCAAGGAAACCTAACTGCTGCAGGATACAGAGCTTTTGCCATTCATGGCAGCTCATGGCCCAGGTCTGACATTCCAACACGATAATGCCAGACCTCATACGCCAATTTAACGCGAATTTTCTTAGGAATGCTGGCATCAATGTCATGGAGTGGCCCTCAAGGTCTCCCGACCTTAATCCCATAGAATATGTATGGGATGTGTTGGGCAGAAGACTCCGTCAAGTTAGGAACCCTCCACAGAATTTGCAGGAACTTGGTGCCATGTTGGTTCAATTATGGCGACGCATCCCCCAAGCTGTGTTCAGACGCATCATTCAATCCATGAGGAGACGTTGCGTCGCAGTTGTGAACGCTCATGGAGGGCATACGCGCTATTGACATGCTTTCATCAAGTTGTAACTTACAATTTTTACTCTCTTACATGTCCGTAGCATTTCCGGTGGAACTGGTTACATTATGAACATGATTTTTATGGTACACCGTCCTTAATGGGTACAGAATGGAATTAAATCATTATTTAAAACCACTTTTCTTGTATGTTCAACTTATCGACCTCCAAACGAGTGTGAAGTTTCTTTTTTGACTGAGTATATAACGTGTTCTCATGGACCCGCCCTGCAAAAAGACCAGTCTTTGCTGCCCTCAATGTGCTCTCTTGGAGCTGGTTTGAGCGACTGTACAAAAAAACGATACCGACTGAGTTTGACGCAAAAGAATGAGATTTGTCGCCTGGTAATACCAGACTCTGCTACTTCGCTTTGCTTCGTACACAGAGTCTGGACAGTCGTAATTGACAAGTGTTTATTTCCTGGTGGATGGGCACTTCTCTGAAGTTTAAAATCATTGGTGTACCTGTAAATTAATCACTAATGTTTGGCAATGACATATTTTATGTGCCGGCTCAGCCGCCTAGTACTTCCGCTGTAAACTCAGTCCTTCATGCCAGGAATGCAGCGAAAACAAACTGATCAGTACATTAAAGTTAATACTGTACTCATACATATGAAGCTTAGCGAAAGTTCAGTCAGGAAGACTCTCTCTCGCACACGTCAGCTGTTTATCTCTTCATTCACTCGTATGCTCGCCCATAAACCTCTGCAGTCAATGTCTGGGGCTGTCAATTGAGCAGTCAGCTGGTGTAGCAGCTGATCTCTTTCATCCAACCGTGGCACACCTCAGTCGCATCGCTAGCCAATCGTTATATTGCTGTCTTTTAAAAAGTATCTTTTTCTCTGCTCTAGTTCGCTCGTGCTGCCGCTCGCTGACATTAGCTCCGCTTCGTAATCTACGCCGCCTCCATTTCTCGATTCACACTGGCCGCATCATCCAGACCACGCTTCGCCGCCCCGACCCTACGCCAAGATTAATTTCGTGCCAGCTTCCCAGCCTTCGCTCAGCGTAAGCCCTTTGTGCCACAGGCAGTTCGCCTCCATGCCTCGCTGCTTTGCTGCAGTAATTCATGCAAATGGAGCCCCGTCCATGTCTCGAAAAGGTACATGTTCATTCTTTCAGTAGTCGATTATTCCAGCGTTAAAAAGTGATGTTCCGCTTTCTGAGATGCTGAATTTACGCTTTCATTGACTGTCGGTCGTGATCATCGAAGGAAAGAGGTGGTTCTTGGAATGGTTGGTCTGCGTTGTGAATCCGTATAGTTTAGTTTCGCTTTGGAATCGAAAGTTACTGGGATTAATCGTTTTTGATGATGTTCTGGTTTGCCGAGATGCACCGGTATAACACCGGAATATAACCCGTATGGAGGCTGACGGGTCAAGTCTCAAAATATCGCGGACACATTTAAAAAAAAAAAAAAAAAAATTGTTCATCGTTGTAGCATGTAAATTGCAGGCCTTGTGTTCATTCAGTGCGCTGTCGGTTTAAAAAAATCGTATCGTTGGTATACATGGCTCAGATCCAGCGGAAATGCCGGGCGTTAGAGCTCTAATATTACGTTATCCCATGTTTTGCTAGATGCTTATGTACTTGATTGGTGCTTGAATTGTGTTCGATTTAGGAAACTGTCATAATGAGTTTTATCAGAATACCTCCCCTTGAGCATATGCCGAACAAAGATGTTGCTATTAGGATTCGTGCTGCATTTATTACGCATATTAATTGCCCTTGGTCTGGGGGCGCGTGGTCATAAGAGGTTGGTATTGTTTCGAACGTATTTTTCAACTGATTCGTGTATTTCCCCAAAGTCACGCCTCCAATTCCCATCTACTGCGTTCGGCCTCGTGCGTGCCTAAACTGCATGACGTCTATCCCTGTCCAGGGCCGCCGCCCGATTTGAAAGTTTGGTCAAGACTATTGACTCTTTGGATTGGCATGACGTTTTCTATAATGTGATTTGTTCATCCAGTGATTCTCAGTTTTACCGATGCTGCCCTTCCGCCGGGTTCGGTGGTTTTTTTTTTTTTTCGTCAGTGGTTTGCATGAAAATGGCCTCGGTCTTTGCGTAAGCTCTAATCCTTAGCACTGCACGAAATTTCACCATTGCCGTAGCCTGTTACATTTGGAGCATGTCTTGGCATCGCAAACGTATCGCAGTTCTGTGCGACAACGGGCCATAGGGAAGCATAATTATCAAAACTCAGGGCGGCTCAGTGGTTAGCACTGCTGCCTCTCAGCGGTGGTCATGGATTCGTATCCGACCCGGGGCCTTTCCACGTGGAGCTTGCTTGTTCCCCTCGTGTTTGCGCGGGTTTCTTCTAGGTACTCCAGTCCCCTCTCTAGGTTCAGCTTCCCCTTCTGCTTTTTAGAGTTCGCCAAATTCTACATGAGAAGGGGTCTTGTTCGCCTGCTCCAAAACTTCATGATTTTGCCGGAGGACGTTATGCGATTCTCTGCTTTTGCCACTAAAACTCATTTCAGTCACTGTCGTCGATGCATCTATTGTAGTTTTAGAATATTACTAATCGTAATGTCTGCCTGTCTGCCCGCTTAACTCAACAACCGCTGATCAGATCATCTTGGATTTTTCTCAGGTCATGAGTGTCTATCGTTTATAGGTCCTCCTGAGATGATCCGGATCGATCTGGGAACTGTTTTCTTAATTTTTCTCCATGTCTATTCGTCAGCCCCGTGCTTAAAAAAAAAAAAAAAAAAAAAAAAAAGGCATCGGTTTAACATGAAAGTTTTGCTCATTGTCACCACTGCTAATTCCTTAAAGGGCGAGAGTCTGCAACCTCTGAATGTCTTGTTTGTCATTGGTTGATGTCTGTCACTTTAAACTCCACTATATCAGAGTTCTAATAGCTGGGGTTCAGTTTGGTGCATGATGTTCTGACCCATCTTTTCCAAGCCTATTTCTAAGAGCTCCCAAGCAGTACCAGGATCATTTGTTCAGAATAAGCGTCGCTCTTCAGCAGCTATGCAAGGTATACGTTCGGCCTCTCTAACAACTAGGCCGCCGGTCATCTTCACCATACGCATCCTACGTTCGCACCGAAGCATCTGCAATCATCTAAGCCCAAAAGATCCCTGAAGCCTTTTCAGTCCAGGGTAAGCTTGCAAATAACTGGTCGTTGGCTTTTATCTGTATTTCCGCTGTCACTTGCTAATTGCATGCAGGGCTTTGCAGCCCTTAGCCATTGCTGGCTAACATCACGCCAAAATAAATAAATACTTTATCGCCAGGTCACGCAAATTCCTTGTCACACTTTAATTTCCAGGTTTTCAGGAGCCTTGGCCTTAAAAAAAAAAAAAAAAAAAAAAATCGTTTTAATTGGAAAATTTTACTCATTGTCACTCTGCTAATGCTTTAAGGGGCGAGGGTCTGCAATCTTTGATTTTCTCGTCATTGGTTGTTGCTGTCACTTCAAACTCTACCTTACATGAGGTCTTTAGCTGGGGATCAGTTTGGAGCTAGATGTTCTGTCCCTTCTTTTCCAAGCCTATTGCTAATAGCCCCAAGCAATAACCGGATCATTTGTTCAGTATAAGTGCCGCTCTTCAGTGTCTATGCAAGGTATAATGACACTCTCTCTATCAAAGAAGGCACTGGTCATCTTCAGCAATCGCATCCTACGTGCGCCCCGAAACATCTGCAAACATCAAAGCCTAAAGATCCCTGAAGCCTCTTCAGTTCATGGTAAGCTTGCAAATAACTGGTGGTTGGTGGTTGGCATTTTGGCTTCATTGTCTTACGCTAAATGCATGTGGGGCCAGCAGCCTCATAGCCAATGATGGCTATTGTGTTTTTCGCAAGCAGAGCTTTTTATAGCCTGAGCCATGGCTGGCTAACATCATCATCATTTAAAAAAAAAAAAAAAAAAAAAAAAAGGCTTTGCAGCCTATCATCATCATCATAAAAAAAAAAAAAAAAGCAAGGCTTTGCAGCCTATCATCATCATCATCAAAAAAAAAAAAAAAAAAAAACGCAGCCTATCATCATCACCATCGCCATCATCATCATCATCATCATCATCAAAAAAAAAAAAAAAAATGCAGGGCTTTGCAGCCCATCATCATCATCAAAAAAAAAAAAAAAAAAACGCAAGGCTTTGCAGCCTATCATCATCACCATCATCATCATCACCATCATCATCATCATCATCAAAAAAAAAAAAAAATGCAGGGCTTTGCAGCCCATCATCATCATCAAAAAAAAAAAAAAAAATGCAGGGCTTTGCTTCATCAAAAAAAAAAAAAAAAAAATGCAGGGCTATCTAGATTATATAGTTCTTTTAGACCTCATTCGTGTCCCATGTCATGCTCACCATGTTTTCCTCTCTCAGCAGCCCGTGCTTCTCTGTCTTTATGATGTTCCAGCTTGGTGAGTATTCCTTCCATTCTTTGGGGATTCATCAGGTCAAGATTTTTGGGGGCTTCCGCCCCTAATTTTTGGGGGATTTTCCAGCTGCTGCTCTGAGCCGTGCTCCTGCTCTATGAGTCTTCCCGAAGAGTCCAAGCGCCAAAGACTTGTCTGATTTTAAGCATGTTAATTCTGACTGCTGTCTTCCTGCTGTCCTGATCCTCTCATTCCTAATTTACCAATCAATTTATTATTCAGCCAGCGGAGGATGGGCTTCCCCAGAATAGCCAGGTTCCTCCTGAGATTTCTTCTCACTGAGGAGTTTTTTCTCACCACCGTTCGAGGCTTTTTCTCCCTACAGGAGTTTTTTTTGCCTGCTATTCTGGGA
Organism: Gymnothorax javanicus; assembly: GCA_029692085.1. Taxonomy (NCBI): domain Eukaryota; kingdom Metazoa; phylum Chordata; class Actinopteri; order Anguilliformes; family Muraenidae; genus Gymnothorax; species Gymnothorax javanicus. The sequence continues at coordinate 152,495,742 of CM056197.1, forward strand.
TTAGGGATTAGTCTGTGGTCTGCCCTTTACTCTCTGTAAAGCGCTATAAATAAAATTGAATTGAATTCTACTTATGCTCAACGCATAATTAATTTTCTTGATTTCACCCGAGTCTCTCCTGATTGAAATGCCCATCTACCTCATTTTAGCCTTCATTCATTCACTCAAAAGAACCAATGGTGGTCTCTCTGTTCTCCTTTCAAGAAACAAGCTGTTGAGCTATCGTTTTTCCTGCCGATACTGCTTCTATTAAAAAAAAAAAAAAAAACGTAAGAGACCCAAAGCCAATGGCAGAATCGGCGAGAATAACGCATTATTTACCTTAGGACTAAATCTGTGTTGACATGAAACTGAACCGTTAACCATATACTTGCGCTAACATCATACCGAGGTCGCTATCTAACTTTATAGTAACAGTTTGGCTCTAAGCGTTTGGCTGTCTCAGACAGCCATTTCATTCATGGATAATGACAACATAACACTCAGACAGCAAATAGGTCTTGTGACACGAACAAAAACACGGCTTTTAAAAAGTTCGCTGCGAACTTAAATCATGTGAAATTCGCGGGCAATCTAACACTAGAAGCTACAAGCTAGCTGAGGTGGTTCGGCTGTCTCTCGCAGAGGTGGACAGGGTGCCTATTTCATATGTTTCATGATGGATATTAAGTAGATATGGGTCATTCCATACTAAACTGTACAATTCACTGTGTTGCATAAGAATGATCAATAAAATTTTTTCGAAGAGAATTAAATGATTTGCATTGTTCATATTTATTCACTCCCGGATTGAAGATATACATCAGAAAAAAACAGAGTCATCGGTCCAACAACACAGCAGAAACAGTGGTGTCCTGATGTCAGCCAAGGCATTGTGAAAGCCATATTTTGTTACAAAATTTGGCAGCCAACTTCATGAAATGCTCATGCCATGTCTGTTGATACTTCGAAACAAAGTAAAATGAAATATTGCAGAGAAATACCCATAATAATGGTTTCAATTGTCTGCACTAAATTACCGGGACTCGTCTGATCAGAAATGCAATTTGAAATGACCATCGTGGGCGTAACCAGTCGCGTCCTCACGTATTACATCCAGACCTATGGGTTAATTTGCATAATGTATGCAAATAGCGTAAAGATGACCACGGCAAACTAAGGTACTCACTTCCTGCATCAAAATATCACAAGGCGTCAGACAATCATATATACCATGCTTTTAAAAGTAGTGATGGAAAAAAGAAAAATTTTCCATGTCCTAATATCGTGTTATGTCCATAACAAGATCAAGAAATATGCGTAGATCGTGTCCTGTGCATAGACTGTATAAAAAGATGGACGCAGCACCCGGATCTAAAAAGTGAGGCTGATGTGGAAATCTCAAAAAAATTGCATTATATTTAATGGCCAGCAGATGGCGACGTTGGTGGTTGCAGAAAGATGTTCAATGTTACTGAAGTCTATGAGAAAATGACCCTACTTTGCCACCTGATTTATTATTTCATTCTTAGTCTCTGAAATGCCTTCTTGTGAATAAAATAATATATTCCTTTGGTGATTTAGAGCAACAGGTAACCAGTTACAAAATGTTAACAATGCTTTGCACTGAAACCAGTTGAACGGAATACAAACATTGAGGACAATAGACATGAAAAACATTGACTGGCCGTAATTGTCCATAAATGTTACTGATAGACTGAGGCCATTTATCATACAAAAGAATTGACTTTGAAATGTATCTCATTTTCAGGAATTCAATATCTGTTTTGTGTCCTTGTTACACCCACAACGCCTGCCACCTTAGTCAGGGCCGGATTAACACAGTGCTATGCCCCAGTGTGACCAATCATGAAATGCCCCCCCGCAAAAAAGTGACTTAACATGGCCTATAGAACACAGCAATGGACCACTCTTCTCTTTGATAATACTAGCGTTTCATTTATTAACAACTTAACTGGCATACAGCAATAATGACAGCTAAAGCACCAGCTGAACAAGCCTTCAAAAAAAGATTGCCAATGGTGATAATACTAACGGTGCCTTCAAGGACAGTGTGACAACCCTGCTCCTTCAGGGACAGTACCAAAAATCTTAATTATGAGTACTTTCCATCCAGTCACTAAAATGGCACTTAACTTTGGTATTGAAATTTATGGCAACAAAGGCCACACATTTACATTTACTAAATACTAAGAACTGAAATTCTATGGCAGAGGGTTTTAAAAAGGGAAAGGGTTCGTGCCGTGAACTCACTATTGTCTGCTTCTGCGATCATGCAAACGTTCTCCGTCCCCGAGTTCAGCTGTTGTTGTCAGTCCGCCTGCGACAGGCTCCCGTTAACGTCAGCTAATGTTATACACTTCGGCATCTGCCTCATTAGCAATAGCCTCTAACGTACATTGATAACTTTTGTAATGTAAGCACTTGCTGCTAGCGCTGGAGGAACGGAATTGACGGGCGGAACAGTTGCCTCTCTACCGACAGCTTCTTTGCCGCGAGTAATGTTAAAATTGCAAGATATTTCTGGTACATTCGGTCGCGTGGATATCTTTCGTACTTTTTTCTTCTGCTATTTGCCGATTAGCACAACCCCTCAGTTGCTTCCCCCGCTGCTCAGTGTGTTGTAGCACGTGATGTCAGAACGAAGGCACATCGTTGTGATCAACAACTGATTAGAGATCAGTGCCCATTCAGTTTCTAAATGGCGGGATTCTAGCTCAGCTTGCAACACTGATCTGGGACCAGTTTGGCCTTTCTATGACTTTGGCAGGGCAGTTCCAAATCACAGTTTTTTATTTGTATTCTTTTTTTTAAATCTTCTCTTTTCATATCAGCAGTAAAGTTTGAATTTGTTCATAATATGCATATGCATCTCTTCAGATTAAAATAAAAAAATAAAAAACTGAGGATTCGTGAATCATGTGATGCCCCTCCCAGCATGATGCCCCAGTGTAGGCACACCAGTCATTATATGGATAATCGGCCTTGACCTTAGTACATTATGGGGTCACTGAAATGAAGTGATCACTCGGTTTATCTTCTTGCTTGCTTCTTTGTGATGCCCATGGATGGGGTTTCACCACTGCAAATGAAAAACTTTGGAAAAGGTGTATTTGAATTTTCATCACCATTGTAACACATTTGTACAGTTTAGTATGGAATGACCCATATGACAACTTTTCTCGAAACATGTACGGAGTAGCGCTACAACATCATTTCCATTCAAAAAAACTAACCAAACATTCATCTTGCTGTGGCTTTAAGTCGCTGATTCCGGGGATTTTCTCCACGACAGAGCGAATGGTCTTCCGTGTATCTATGTCCATGGCCATTGTTGATTTCGGAGACTACAATTTCAAACTTGGAGCAGCTGCTACATCATGGATCTCGGCCACGCCTTCTGTTTGTTGGTTGGTCTGGCGTATTTTCTGCCAAGGTAAACGAGGCAGAGCTCCGAGTGACCAGACTGAGTAGTGAAGCGAAATGAAATTAAGCGGAAGTACGAAGGCTGGCGGAGTCAGGCTATAAGATTTGTCCAGCAGTTGTATCATTCTTAATCCGAACAATGATAATGCTGAGGCCAGGAAAAAGTCCAACAGAGGGCAGAATTGAACCGCAATACCGCTTTGCCACAATTTCACTGAGTCACTCTGAGCCATTTGAGTTAATAGTTGAAGCATTTGGTCCAATGGAGATTTTAGCGAAGGCGTCTCTTACAGGGGTGTCACACTTTCGCGTATATCAAGTCCTTATGAGTTCCTTATAAAAATTTAACAATATGCAGCCATACGCTCAAAATTGTGAAATTTTTTGATTACTTCGACTTTTGTGTGATGCACATCTAGCATATAAATAACAAATTCAGCACATCCATTGCGTATGAGGTGCGTATGATTTGCGTATGCAGTGTGCAACACTATTTTTCTTGCTGCGAATAGCTGCGTATGCAGTGCGCATGCCGAGCATATTCTGGACACACCCAACTTATGCCGACCGCATGCCTGACGCACTTCCGACGTTCCGACGAATGCCAAGCGTATTCCGACCGTATTCCCGATTTATTAAAAAGGCGACTGCTTCCCGCTACCAGTTGTGGTGGGAAAAATATCCTAAAATATTCTAAATTCAAAGTAAAACCATAATCTCAGTTCAACAAAAAAACCTTTTAAAACTGCTGTACAAGAAGTAGCAGTGAAGTAGCAAAAACTCATAAATCTGTCAAAAAATGAGCATGTGCCCCTGAGTGTTCTGGAACCATCCATGTCCTCAGATAACTTGCTGAACTTTGGGAGAACCCAAGGTTTGGGAGACTTATTTGTAGTCATCGAGTGTCTCTGGCGGTCGAAAATGAAGGTACACTATGATGTAATGGCAAACTTGTTGCTAAGGGAGGAGGGTCGCTATGGGACAATTTACCAATCAGAATAAGTAATATTAGGGAAGTCAAGTTTAATCTCACCTGAAGAAACGTGCCAAAAGGCCAATAAATATGAGGGTTTGGACAGCCGGAGGGCAGTCGGCGTGGGGTGCTTGATGAAGAATGAATGCTATGTGGTTTGCGCAGACCAGCCTGGGGTTTTCTGTATTTTACCTGGAACTGGAATACAATAAACCCAATTACATCAGACTCTGGAGAATGGATCTGTTTTTTGGAGATAGATTTACCGGGGTCAGTGGAACACTTTGTCCGCTTGCTCGGACAAAGTTTTTCCTACAACAAATGGCGAGCCTGACAGCCAGGGGGAAAAGAAGAAAGGAGCCAGAGGTCCAATATGGAGGCTACTATCTCTGAATTCAACAAGTGGCCATGATAACAAAAATAAGGTAAGCAGGGCCTTTTTCCAAAAATCTGCAGTAAATAATTGTTGGACTTCAGAGTGGTATGCAGCCAGCCGGACCAAGGCAACTTAAAGTCTCTCCTCCAAAAGAACCTAGAAGTAAGATTCTAAATTTAATTAAGTAATTTGGCCAGAAAAAGTCTCTGATGTAATGTGTGCTTGTGATAAGTGTTGGAATGCGTGTGTCATCTGTGTGTATGTTTAATGTAAAGATAGTATGTTGGTTCATTGAATGTGCTTTTATAGCGTTGTGGCGCAGACAATAAATAAACCGCTAT